>JAVUPR010000374.1:1321666-1980000 GCA_036785695.1 Gentiana straminea | reverse complement strand
TTAGGGAATAATGTAAATATAAATGATTGATTAAAATCTCTTAAAAGAAACTTAGAGATTTAATTATTTATAATTAAATGGCTGTGTAGAAATACAAAATACATATGTGACATATTATATGTGTCACATACTACATATGTCATTAAATCTAAGTATTTTTATATTATTTCCTACATTAAATATTGGGGGATAATATAAAAGTCAATAAATCTTAAAAATCTCTTAAAATCAATTAGTTGGGAGATTTTATTGATTTATAATAAATGCAAAGATTGTCTATAAATTGCTAGAGCCAATCAGGAGAGTCCGGACGCATTAAATGCGGATATTGTAAGAATCAATCAGAGTGTGAACACATTAAATGAGTGTGGACGCATTAAATGCAAATTAATGCAAAGGCATCACCTACCACTATAAATAGGAGTGTCTTGGTCATTTGCAAAACACACTGAAGAGACAGAAGAACAAGCACAAGGAAAAGCATCTTCAAGCATCGAAGATGTTCCAAGAAATCCTTCAAGCATCTTCAAGAAAGCCAAGAACATCGAAGAGCGTGGTCAACACTTGGAGATCAACACAAAGGCGAAGCTCTTCAACAAGGCGTCTTCAACACATTTGAAGATCAACACAAAGCCGGAGTTCTTCGATGAGGCGTCTTCAACCCTTAAAGATCAACCCAAAGTCAAGAAAGGCGAGAAGATCGAAAAGCGTCAGCAACGCCGGAAGAAGTCGTCTTCAAAGTTCTTCAACGCAAAGGCGGAGCTCTTCGACAAGACGTCTTCAACACTTGAAGATCAACCCAAAGTCAGGAAAGGCGAGAAGATCGAAAAGCGTCATCAACGCCGGAAGAAGTCGTCTTCAAAGTTCTTCAAGAAGATGAAGAACATCAAAGCTTAAAAGCACCATGAAACATCGACATCGAAGATCTTCCGCAAAGTTGAAGTCCTTCAACTAGGAGATTGAAGGTAAGACAAAGTATTCCTTCAAGTCTTCATCAAAGTTAAAGCTCTCCCGCCATATCCAGGAGAAAATAACCAAAAGTCAAGATCTTCCGCCAAACCGGGAGTTCAACACAACAACAACAACAATCGGTGAAGAAGATGGGGAGAAAGCATCAAGCCCTCTGTCCAACCACCGCAGAAAAGATTCAAGGAGTAACAGAGAAGCCTGGAATCCAAGTCATCTCCAACAACCGAAGGTCATCCGCTAAAGCCGGATTTCTTCAACAAAGAGAGAAGATCTATGAAGCAACAAACAAGCATTCAAGTTCTTCAACAACTAGAAGACCATCCGCCAAATCCGGAGTTCTTCAAGAAAGAGAAGATCTAAGAAGCAACGAAAAAGTCTTCAAGTTCTTCAACAACATTCGAGGATCATCCGCCAAAGCCGGAGTTCTTCACTAACATTCGAAGCTCGTCCGCCATATCCGAAGTTCTTCTTCAACATTTGAAGGCCGTCCGCCATATTCGGAGTTCTTCACCAACATTCGAGGATCATCCGCCATATCCGGAGTACTTCACCAAGTTCTTCAACAACATTCGAGGATCATCCGCCAAATCCGGAGTTCTTCACTAACATTCGAAGCTCGTCCGCCATATCCGAAGTTCTTCTTCAACATTTGAAGGCCGTCCGCCATATTCGGAGTTCTTCACCAACATTCGAGGATCATCTGCCATATCCGGAGTACTTCACCAACTCTCGAGGCTCGTCCGCCATATTCGGAGTTCTTCAACAACAATCAAAGGTCTTCCGCAATATTCGGAGTCCTTCAACAAATCAAAGATCACCAAGAAAGCTAGTGTTCTTCAACAACAAACAAAGGCCCTCTTCCCAACAAATTGGAAAAGTATTGACAAGTCCGAGAACAAGTTCCCGTGACCCTCAGAGAAATCAAAGGAGACGGTCAAGGAAGCACAAAAGCATCCAAGTCTTCTCCGACAAATGAAGATCATCCGCCATATCCGGAGTTCTTCCACAAATCCAGCATTCTTCCAAACAAATTGAAAGAGTATTGACAAAGCCCGAGAACACGTCCCTGCGACCCTCGGCGAAATCAAAGGAGAATCAAAGGCATCCCGTAGATTTAAAGATTTTGCTAGAGATTGTACTCACTCACATTTTGAAATTAATAAAATTATATTTGTCCCAATTTTCTTGTCTATCCTTTTAATTTAATTGTAGGACAACGAAATTTGCGTTACAGTTCCCATTTTTCTCATCTACGTTTCGGGAAATACTTGTGTGGAAGGGGATTTTGAGATGAAGTGACGTGTGAAACTATCAGAACCACATATTTTAAAAACAAAATGAAATTGTGTGGTTTATATATCTCCACACGGTATCTCCACCAGGATAATGTCTCATTAATTGGCGTAAGAAGGGTTTAGATTTTTGCTTACAGTATATATCATCTATGGGGTACATATAATATATCCAAATTTGTAGCTAGGAGAGCTCTATCTATATCTCTCATGTGAAGTTGAGGACCATGCAACAAAGCTAGCTCAAACTTTAGCCAACATTTAATTTGCTACATTTATGAGTCTTGTTCTTGTACTACAGAGACCATAAACAAGTTATAATCAAGATATCAAGCACCAGCGGCTAAAGGTTGGGGCAGGCAGTCGACTCGCTAAAAAAGTTGTCCAGTAGTAAATCTGAGAAATTCATGCCTCAATATTTTAAAATTTCTCAAACCATCCCTTATACTAAGGCCTTCTGTCTTTGACCATCTTTGAGAATCTTAGGAGGCTTCTGTCGTAAACTCGTAATGCATGGTGATTTATATCCTACTATACCTCCATCCAAAAATGTACATCCATTTAACTTTTAATTCCTTAATTACCGATTAAGTAGTGATGCAAAGGAATTCATAATAATAATAATAATAATAATAATAAAATCAGCTTAAGAGAATTATTATGTCCCAGCTTTCTTTTCTTGACAGACATTGAAGATGACATGGCAGGTAAATCTCAAATCTTAGAGCGTGTACAATAGCTTCAAATAACACAATGTGAAAGACACTTTTTCCGGTATTCCGACGGTGGCTCAAAAGAAAAAATATGCATTAGCTTCAAGTTTCACAATGTGATAATTTTGGTTGGGGATGGGGTTGTGGTTCTTCCCACGTCCTCTTCCACAATATAATACTCTCTCTCCTAATTAATAATGCCTACAAAACCAAAATAATTATAATAAACTAGATCTGGATCAATTAATTCTTGTTATTTCTTCTATGTTCCTCATGTTGAAAGAGCATTAGATATGATTAATTGCGTATGGTCTGCTTCTGTTACCGTACATGTGGAAGTGCTCCACCAGTCTCCGGCGAGCTGCTCCACCACACTCCGGCGAGCTGCTACTCTCTTTCATTGTTTAATATTGGTGGTGTTGTTTTTTTTTCTTTTCTTGCTGTTGTTATTTTTTCCTTCTTCATCTTATATAAAAGTTTTGATGAATTGGTTCGATTGTTCTTGTTTCAATATTTTTCTGTTTTAGGGAAATCGTTTTCACATTGAAATCCTTGTTTCTTTTTTTTTTTTTTTTTTTTTGTCTATGATAATATATATTTTTTCTGCTGGAAAAAAAAAAAGCTTCGTTCTTTTTAGTTGAGAATAGGGGCGGCTCCAAGATTTTTGACTTGGGGTCTGAATTTTGTCAAATTTATTTCCGTATCACACATACATTTTGATATTCAATTCTATACATGTAATTATGAGGCAATAGATAATAACAGGGGTCGATACATAAAAATAAGTGGATCAATTTCACATATATATGTGTGTATTAAAAAAATTATCTACTATTTATACATAATATTTTTATTTTTCAAAATTGATGTTTGCTAGAATATAAGAGAAGAAAAGAATTATTAAAAAATTAAACAAGAAAAAAAGAAAGGCTATTGCAAGATGCATTAGGAATGGAATTGGAATGTGATGACATGTAGGTTTTCAAGTCATTTTCCTTTATTCTCTAGAACACAGCTATCGATAAGAGGATTAATTATGAAAACCGGGATATTATTGCATGGTACATACCTACATGCGGATTGTCCATGTGGTTTAATCCCTACCATCAGTTTTACAACTTAATACAAACTGTGTGGTTATGATCGTTTCATCCGTCACTTTATCCTTATTACTCTCTCCATGCAATAATTTCCCATTAAAACCCGGTTATGAAAAATGACATTTCATTTTGTATTAAAATATACAAACTTCCCAGCAAATTGAAAGTACTCAGGAATATTTTCCTCCAAAATCATAAATCATATTAACACAAAATATAAAAAAAACTACCAAAATCCATATACTTAACAAACACTTATATGCAAAATCACAAGAATACATTGAACCTCCTCTGAAATTTCAAACTTCATTGAAACCGAACTTTCGATCTGATAAATTAACAGAAATATTACTACCAGAACCCATTTTAAGAATCATAACTATCAAAATTTCACTCAAATAAAAATACACAAAGATAAAACCACCACTACCTATGACGATTTACAACACAAAACAAACAAAATAGAAAGATCTCTAATGAATAAACTCACCCTGGTCACTGAATTGCATCTTACTTTTACCAAAAAAAGAAGAAGAGATGAAGTATTTTGAATGGAGCTTATGAATCACTGATTAATGGTATGTTGATTACAAAGAGTTGGGGTGGAGGGGGAGGGACGACAGAAGAAAGAGGTGGAGAAACTGGGCGAAGAAAGAGGGTTTTTTTAGATGAAAAAGAAAGAGGTTTATCTGTTGATCATTATTTTTGAATATTTTATTATTTGATAGTGAACACGGTGGTGGACAGAACCACGATCCCTTTCACGTTGCTACGGTTCCCAACGTGTATATTTGAGCTATTGCAACTTGTTATTTTTTTCCCATGGTCTATTTTATAAAAAGTACCAATCACAATGGCTTATTTAAAGCTATTGCATGTCCTCTTAGGAATGGAATTGGAATGTGATGACATGTAGATGCCATGTGGGATGTTTTGCTTCTTCCAATGTAAAATGTCATTGTAAAGAGCAATTGCTATTGTACATGCTATTAGGTTTTTAAGTCATTTTCCTTGATTCTCTAGAACACCGTTATCGATAAGAGGATTAATTATGAAAATCGGGATATTATTGCATGGTACATACCTACATGCGGATAGCCCATGTGACTTAATCCCTATCATCAGTTTTACAACTTGATACAAACTGTGTGGTTATGATCGTTTCATCCGTCATTTCATCCTTATTACTCTCTCCATGCAATAATTTACCATTAAAACCCAGTTATGAAAAATGACATTTCATTTTGTATTAAGGTTTGAACCGTACGTTCTTTGGGAAATTCTCAAGTGAAGAGTACGTGTTTTTTTCGGTAAAGCGACTGATGTAATGATTTGAATCACACTGTATGAATCCAATTTAAAAACCGACGGTACCGATCAAGCCACCTCACACTTCCGTATGAATTCAGGTAGCAGGTAAGAACCTTCCCCGTTCTTTTTATACTCTTTATACTCGGAAAGATGGAAAAAATAATTGTATGTGGTCTTCGTTTGGTGCAGATACACCGGAATATGTAGAAGTCATAAGGTTCTTACGTATAAATACAATTTACACATTAAAATTATGTGACTTTGAAGTATATTTTGGTGTCTCCACACCCTTAGAGAACACAATAATTCTTTTTGTGTGTGTGTGTGTGTGGTGTATTCGTTTGGTTGAAGACATTGAAATCTGTATAAAAGTCATAGCCTCATACGTTTTTACAGATAAAGAATGATACATCAATCTGCATCGTTGTTTATGATGAGTCTACGTCATAATAAACTTAGAATTATAATGATTTTTTTGAAAACGACTTATAATGATATACGGTACATATAACTAATTGTTGTGTCAGTGATTGTGACACAACGATTATGCATTATCATTAAGTACTCTTTACAAATAGATACAATTAATTTACACATAAAAACTCTATGCCCTTGTTTGTTTTGGGTTGAGTTTTTTTTGGTGGTTTTTTACATCACATCAACAATCATTTCTTACAATTCTTTCACTAATCAATTCTTCAACTACAAATAAAAAAATATTAAATCATCTCTTACCATTTCACTTTATCAAATTTATTACATTTTTTACCATTATTTTATTCATTATTCTACTTTATTTCAATTTCTCTCACCAATCATTTTTTTATCTACACAAATTTCAAAAAAACATCTTAGCTTTCTAATAATTATTTCAATCATTTTTATTATATTTTATTATCCGCTAGTATCTAAAAAAAACTCCAATCTAAAACAAACGGAGCCTATGAGTTTTAACATAGCCGGCCCTGTGAAATTCGGGACCCAATGCCATTTTGCCGGACAAGACCCTTTAGATCTGAGGAACAATTTTTTTCCGGTAGAGAAACATAAATAAAATTGTAAAAAAAAAAAATTATTTCAAATTCATAGTAAGTCGACACGGCCTAAATGCAAAATACTACTTCAACACCGTTTCTCTAGCATATTTAGAAGCAAAATCATTTATCAATGTAGAATAATCAACTTCATCAACCATATTCTTCTCGATTATTATCATTGCTAACCCATTCAAACGATCCTGTGACATTGTACTTCAAATATAGTTCTTTATTAACTTTAACTTCGAAAATTTTCTTTCTCCTGATGCAACGGTAAATAGAATAGTCAAAAAGGTTCGGTAAGCGATCTCTGTGTTTGGAAAACAACCATTTTGACGTTTTAAATAATTCAAGACTTGGATGGGTTCTCCAAATTCAAATGGAAGAATATGTTTAATAAGTTCCAACTCTCTGTAGAAATCTTCCCCGTCAATATAAGTTTCTCCATTGTGTGTCAAAATATTCGAAAGATTGTCACAAGAACTCTTCAAATTTTTATCATCGAAGCACATCTTCAAATTAAACAGGAAGCCAAAATTTTGTTCATACAACCGAAATTGCTTGAATCTTTCATCAAGTGAGGCAAGAGTTTTGTCAACTATATACATGAAGTATTGCACTCTATAACTCTCTTCAGCAGAAAACACGGCTTTTTTACTTAAAACCTGATCAAATTCTTTTTTCTCTGGATTTGCCTTTTTCATGAAAAGATGGTTCAATTTCCATTTGTTGAGCAAGTTCTCAGGCGGCTTTAAGGGCATCATTGAATCCACGCTCTCTATAGCCACGAAAAAAATCAATAAGCCCCTCAATCGATCTACCGCAACAACAATATGCATGCCCTCATTTTATTCAACGATTTTTTTTAAAAGTTCAACGATTTAAATTGAGCTTAAACTTTTTTAAACTAGTATGTAAGGTTGGAGAAATTTGGGGGCCCAAGTCTCAGGCCTACTTGGCCTTTGCTCAGGGGCACCACTGAGTTTTAAGTTAATTTTGGTGTTTTCGTACCGTATGGATACACCATATGTTTTTAATTTACTCCACACATATAGTAGCTAAATCGATAATAACATTATTAATTATTTGTAGTGTACTATGTGCTGGCAATAAATACATAATTCTTAATTATTATACATTTTTTTTTGAGATTTTCAAACTGTATGCTCTTAATTATTTGACCTTTAATTATTGTGTAAGTCTCTTTCAAATGATTTCGTCATCCTATATACAATTCATCTCCCTCCTTTTCATAAAAGTTGATATATCTATCTATTTAGATGTTAATAATTACTATTACCATTAATTAAGTCACACATGGATTAGGGAAGTATAATATACTATAACTTTAATGAATCCTTAATCTTTTTTGGATATTAAATATGTGACAGCTTATCTAGGGAATTTGTATAATTTACGGAAATATCAAAGTCGAATATGTTTTTTAATCTCTTACCATTGTTTAGTAATTTGTATAACATGAAGTTCTTGAAAATCGGTTATTTCTTAGTCTTACAGGTGTTTAACATAGAAATTCTTAGGGCAAATAAATACTTGCCCAGCGCGCGAAAATTCTTGTGTATATAAGACAAATACTATTATTAGAATCAAACGCTTTTCGTTGTACTAAAACCAATTGCTGTCAGTAAATAAACTACTATATTTCCTTATATAGTAGCCTATAACAAGCCTCCTCAAGTGTGGGCCTATAACAAGTCCGGGCCAACAAGGCACACAAAGGAATATAAAGGGCACACAAGACCAACAAAAAGCCCCAACACTTACACAATATAATTGGGAAAACAGGATTGATCCCATGACTTCCCGCGCCGATACCATATTACGATCAAACGTTTACTGTTGTAGTGGTGTTAGTAAAATAAGACGCTACTATATTTCCTTATATAAATTTTAACAAATATTGTTTTGTCTGTTTGTGCACGTAGCACAAATCCAACGGTTGAGTCTAACATAAGTTCTCTACGTCAGAATTACCCCTTGCACACACACTCACATGCACACATACACATACATATATATATATATATATATATTACTACATTCGTCCCACAATATAATTCATCATACACTTTTGAATTTGTCTCTCAATATAAGTAATTCAATTTTACCAATGCAATATTTATTGCTTCTTTCTCTATCATACCTCTAATTTATTATCAATCCAATTAATTCACTACTTAACAACTATTGCATTAATGATTGTCAATGAGTATTTTAGACATTGACTTTTAAATTTATGACATTCAACCGATTTCGTAATCTGAGTGAAAACCTTTAGGATAACTTATATTATGAGACGGAGGTAGTATATACCACATCCGTTCCACAATAACTGAGGCAGTTGCCAAAAACACGTATTGTAAGGATGTGAGTTAATGTTTTAATTTGAATGTCAAAATGACTAAAAAAAACTTATGCAATGTTGTATTTATTTTCCTACTCATTAATAATAGGATAGATCTAGCAAAAGCATAATAGATATTGCATTGAAAATATAACTGTCTCTGTTATTTTGAAACAATTTTTTTTTTTTGGTGACGGTCTCAATTATTTCACGAGGGAGGGAGACCACGTAACATTAGGAGCAATATAATGAAAAACTTTTTGGCGTGCATCTTAGAATTTGCTGACGTACACAACGGCAAAGAATCTATTTCCAGATAATACTGTGACTACTGTCAATCTGTCTTCATATTTATATAGCAAGATGTTGATGTTTATGTTACGATAAATAGTATAATATATTATTATACCAGTAATCTTAATGGTATTCTAAAAATCAGTAAGTTGTACATAATAATCAATGGTTTAAACAAAAATGGTATTGCACAGTAAAATTATTACGACACGTGATACAACACAATTTCATTTTATTTTGGTTGTAGCACCACTCTGGTTTAAAAATTACTGTATTATTTTTGTGTGGCAATGACATTAGTTTATTTTCGCTGAGGTGATTTTCTTGTACACTATTATTGCTAGTTCCATAATAAATAATCACAACAAAAATACACAATACTGCTTTACAACATTAATGTTAGTTCCACGACCAAATAATTATAACAATACAGCTTAGTTAATGTTGGTGATAAAAGGTTATATTATTCAAAATAATGTGATACATTCTTGAAATAATGGTTGGGGACCAAACCATTTCACCTGGAGAAAAAGAGACACCTCCTCATATTTGATAAAGTATTATATAAGGAAATCATAAGGGATAAAACATTAATTAATAGCAGACTACAAACTCAGGTGAAATATTAATAAGAAAATTAGATCATAATTAATTAAAAGTTATTAAGAAGTAGCAACCCATAAAGGTTCCCAATTACATAATTTACTCTGATTATTATTCCCACATTCTTTGCACCTTTTGAGCCTTTGAAATTTCTCTATATCATAGTTACTATTACCACCACCATTTTCCTTGCTCATTATTTCTTCATTATAATCTTCACCATCATCATCTTGATTCTGAAACTCTTCATTAATTTCATCATCATTATCATCATCTTTGTAGATATCTGCTTCTTCATAAGCTTCATTTTCATCTGGGATCATTCTCATATCAACCTTACTGAAAACATCTTTCAAAAAACAGAGCTTTAAGCTCCCATCACTTCTATCAGCAAGAAAGCAGGATTCTTTCAATGGCTTATCAACAGTTTTGATAATCAATCTGCCGTTTTCACGGTGGGTTTTAACTTGAAGCTGTTTTTCACCGCTCATTGTAGTCAATGGAGGTGGTAATTCATAAGAACATTTCACTTTCTTGATTGAATATGAATGTCCCACCACTTGTTGTTTCTGACTCTGTTGTTCTTTTCTTGCTGAATTTTCAATTGTATAGTAATTGATTGAAGACAAGGACAGAATGTTGCTGTCCATCATGAAACTACCTGTCTCACATCCAAGATTTTCAGTGCAAATCTGCAAGCTTTTATCACTTAATCTTGGTGATGTAGACTTTGACAATGGGTGGATGTAAACGCTTTCTTTCACCATTGCCTCTTTTGTGTTTGATGAAATGTTTGAGAGAGATTCAAGAAAAGTCCAGCCAACTTGCTCTGTTGCTTTTGGTGGTGCAGCTACTTTGAGCTTCAAAACTTGTGAAGTTTCAATGAATTGTGACTCAAAACAAGGATGCATTATGGTTGACATGTTGTGATGGAAAAAGGGTTCAATCAAGAATTGGATTTGAAGATATATTTTGGTTGCAAGTGTTTGAAAAAAAGAGAGAAGTAGAAGAAGAGGAGATGGTTTTTTTTTGAAAAAAAGAAGAAGAGGAGATGTTGAACAAAGGATAAGTTGAGGGGTAGGTTTTGTAGTGTGAAAAAGGTGCCATGGAATTTGGCTTTATTATTATTTTTAAATAAATAAAGGAAAAAAAAAAAGTAGCTATGGATGTCTAGTAATGTGTTAGTGTCCTTTGAGTGAAGAGGGTGGAGAGGTTTTTTGTGCACCACTTGAATTATATATCATTTTCATCTTCCACAAACACTATAAAAGTAGAGCACCGACCAATACCCAAATAAAGGTTAAACTTGTGTCATCAATATGAATAAATATATAATTAGCTAAATTGAATTAGTAGTATTGACTAGTGGCTGAAAATACTACTGTCACGATAAAATAACAGACGTTTAACAAATACGGATCTAAATCTTTAAAGGATTCATTGAATTTATTTTATTATTATTATCCGACTTAGTTTTCGAAGGCTCAAGGTCTTTGAATTTTTGAGATGTGCTCATGGCAATAAAGAGCCCCATGCCTTCATAAGCTATCTGCTAGAGGTCCAGGGACTCAATGTGCAACTCGGCTGCATGCATGCTATGACAGGCTTCAAACTCTCACGGTTGTGGAAGGGCTCAGAGTTCTCTATTCATGTTTACAACATATTGATCCTCCATGGCTCCATGCCTTGAATCCACTAGTCATGTAACACGTTAGTGCATCAATTTCTCTAACAAGTGGCGCCCCTCAAATCTGTGTTACATATTATGTGTATCGAGTTTTTCTTTTTTTTATACTAACATTCGTCCAACAACCACGTTGACATGACAACAAATATGATATTCTTAAGTCAGTACTCACGTATCATCTTGCGTATTATTTGGTGGTGTAACTGTTTCATCTTTTCCCTACTCCCGTTTTACTAACTTCCGGATGGACCAAGGTCTCTACGTCGCCGTTTTAAAGGCCCCTTCTTATTTCCCAAGAACAATTAAACTTCTAATGTAGTCTTACGTGTCACCTCAAAATTCTGTGTGGATAGAAAATAGATATTGATGTTGTCATCATATTTGCATACGTAATGGCCTAATTTGCTTTTATTACAATGTAAAATTAAAATCAATATATTATAATCTCAATTAAATTTATATTACTCCAGAAAGAAACCCAACAAAGTAACCTGGAAACAGGAGGATATATTTTGATTATTTGATAATAGATATTTGGACAGTGACTTCATGTCCCTCTCAATATGTCAATTTGACTCCCTTTGAATGTGGGTATATGAATAAATTCTAGTTTTAAAATGTATGATTCACTTCCTTCACAAAAAAAAAAAAAATTGTATGATTCACATGTTCTTGAATTTATGTTGCAGTTTTTTTTAATTATATTTATCAAATTGAACATGACAGCAACATTTATCAGAGCCCCACTGCCAATAAATTTTCAAATATATTACTACATAATCAACTGATGAGAGACGTGAGCCAAACTTTGAATTTAAATTGATTGCTTATTAATTATTCACCACTGGCGACTTGGTCTAATAATATCAAATTATTAGTTGTTGTTGTTGTTTTTTTTTTTTTTTTTTTTTGAGTGGAATCAAATTAATAGTTTAAAAATAATAATTATACTATCACAATTATTCAAAGAGAATGATCGAGTAAGATCAACTGATCTGATTAGACTCATCATAATCGATGTTATAAAAACTTGTTATATTACTAATATCTGAATGATTGTGTTTGTAACATAATTGGAAAAAAATTATTCAACTCAAACATCATAATCGATGGCATAAAGCCTTGTTATATTACTTGTTATATATGATGTAACGTCCCGATCCCGGACACCGAGTCTTTATCCGGAAAAAGCGCTCGGCACAAATATTATCAAATAAATTCAATAATATATGTAAGTCTTACGTCATACATCAGAACTAAAACGACGCGGAAGATAAAACGACTCTGGAAAACAAAAGATCGAACACACGGTTTTCAATACTATAAATCTAAATCCAATAAAGAGAACTAAAACATCCAACATTAAATCCAAAAGAAAGACAATATTGTTTGAACTTGAATCAACAACATTATTGAAAGAAACAAACTAAAGAAACTAAGTCTTCAAGAGCTCCATCTCACACGTCATCGTCAAAGAACTCATCATCATTAGCAACCTGTTTATCTTCTTTGGGGAAAGAGAAAGACAAACACAAAGTAACGGGTACTTAGTAACGCGTAGAAGATCGCATAACGTCGGTCTCATAAAGAAATAAAAGCAACGCCGTCTTTTATTAATTCATTCCGTTATTCACCCTAGCTAACTATCATATTATGTTCATAGCATAACATGAGGTTCCAAAGGTATCTAGCTTAGCTCAAGTTTGTCACATCATGAATAACAAGGGCACTACGCCTAGTAATAGAATGTACTAGGGACAACTGGGTGCAACCTACTTAGAGACACGCTCTAGTAGCCCCGGGAATATCTGAGTCCCGATAGTGTGATGACCGGAAGAGTGCACCAGACGCTTTATCTAGCCAATCGATTGACCGGCATGGGTACAGTCTACTTTGTCTGGTCAGAGAACACATCACGATATTGTACTATGCCTTACCAAGCATTGCATGATGTTTAAGATTATTAATCTAGCACATACGTTTGATTAGATGTTTAACTAGCCACCTAGGTTGATTCACATAAAAGGCTCACCTATCAGTCTACTCCATCTTCTTAAGACCACTAGACTCTAACAAAACCTAGCACATACACAGACATTGATAAACCCTAGCTTATCAAAGCACAAGGCAAATCCAAAGCTTTCGACGGTCCCACACTTCATCTTTTTAGGGAATCCATATGGTGCCGGAACTAAACACATCAAAAGCTAATTCAAGGCTTTGTCACATAAGGGTAATCCGTAAAACATGATTATAAAGCCCGAAACCAAGATGACACGAAAAATAGTGAAAAATGGAATAAACAGGTCAAACGCCCGTTTGACCCCCAGTAGACGCCCGTCTGACTTGAACGAATGTCCAGAAACCCCCAAACGCCCGTCCATGAAAATCAGCCACATCCTGTATCTAAACTGAACCCTCAAACGCCCGTCCAAAACACCCAAACGCCCGTTTGAGCTGCCGCATCGCAAACGCCCGTCCAAAACACCCAAACGCCCGTTTGCCTGGGATTTACCCAGAAAATCTGCAACTGCGTAAACGCGGTTTCCAACCCGATTCCAACCCAAACTCCAACCAAAACAGATTCAAAACCACGAAAATAAGCATACAAATTGCTCTACAACCTTACGACACCTTAGTCCTACGATAAGAACACCACGTTACCTTAAATTGCGTGGTACAACGATCCAAAGCTTCAACCAATCAAAAGTTTAACCTTTAACTCCAAACCTATAAACGATCAATCCAAAGACGATCACTACGATGTTTAAACTCAGAAAAACGCAGCTAGCAACGATGATGAACATACCCTAATGACAAGAACAAGGAGGGAAAAACTTACGTTAACGGATTTAGGGATTGTTGATATCAAAACGATCCTCGTCTCGCGGTGATCCTTTCTCTCTTGAGATGTCTGCGTTTTTTTATCAACGGATTAGCCTCGAAATTTGAGAGCCTCTTCTCTTCTTTTTCTTCTCAAAACTTGCGCCCCTCAATAAGATTATTTTTTCTTTTTACGTAAAACAACAACTAGGTTAATTTAGGATTAGTTTTCCTTTTATAATCCCAATTAAATCTAATTATTCCTTATTCATTAAATCCAATAAATCCTTTCCCTTTTCTTTTCCCTTTTCCTTTTAATCCTTTAAAACAAAACCAAATATTCAGATTTTTCGTGAAAAGACAAGGATGCCCTTTTTAAAAAATCGGGATATTACATATGATTAATTGTGTATGTAGCATTATTGGAAAAGAATTATTCAGCACACAGAGAAAATAGACTCTAAGAAAGAGGAACAAAAAAACTCCACCAAAACGAAGATATTTCTTTTAAAACACTACAAAATGGATTACATTGGCAGATTTTGTTCAACATTTCATTCATTTCGGATTGAACTTGCATATATACATACATACTTGAAAGGTTTCATGAAGCTATAGACTTCAAGATTTCTTGTTTTTGTGATCAGACAATTAACTAGCAAAGGTCGGCTTCTCGACCATACTTGTTGGAGAAGCGAACCGAGCAAGTCCCGCAGCTCTGATTGGTCGTTTTTGTGTTAGTTCCGCAGATCACAATAGTGAATTCAAAGTAGCTAGATTAGGTTGGAGAAGTTTTTTCTAATCTAGAATCCTCTCTAAAAGGTAAAAGGCTAATCTTTTCGTAAAAGTTCTTAGTTTTGTTCTTGTGTTACGTTTGATTTTTGTAGAATTCATGTTGGTTTTGATTCTTTTTTCATAGATTCGGTAGTATGATTGCTATGGATCTTTGTACGTTCACGTATGTCAGAATATGGCTTAAACACATCTTTATGTGATTTATGTAAAATGTTATTGGTAGGTACAATTTCTTAAACACAATATATTATAGGAGTACTTCGATCTAATCATATTGGATGTCATGATGGAGCGAGTAATTTATCCTTGGGTAGTGGATTATCTATGTATAGTCGGGTGGGCTGTATTAAGATAAATGACTGTGTTGGACTGAATTATATTTGTAATTTGGTGTACAAAAATAATAACCGGGTAGGCTTAGCTACCTTGAGCCCTTAACATGGCTTCGTCCTTGATTGGATGTATGACTAGTTTGATTACCCTTGTTGTACCTCAATATATTATTAACATATCATGATTTAGCGTGTCATGTGTAATGTTAGCTAGTCATATTACCCAAGTTGCACAATGCCCCATGCTAGGCTATAAGCATGCGGTGTACCCTTTATTATTTGATATTGTATGTTCAGTCAAGTATATGATCCGGCTATTTACGAAGATAAGTAACATGAATACGCCAAATAGATAAGAACATAAACATGGTAGGTAGTTAGCTAATGAATCTGAACAAGTATATGCAAGATAAACTAAAGTCGTCAATATGACATGTTTTATACGCATTACTTTTAGTATGTTTTTAAAGTAGTTTTGTCATGATTTAAGTTTATGCTTTAAAACTATTTTGTATATGTCATGTCTCATGCAATGTGACAAACAGTAATTTATCTTTTTGATCTTCTAATCCTTATTGAGCATCTAGCTAATGCTCACTTTTTTCTTTTGGAATAAGAAGCTATGTGGATATCCGAAGAGTATGATGAACAAGCTTAGGATGTAGTTCAAGGAGTTTAACAATGAATAGCTAGTTGATTTAGTTTGTTTCATTTGAATAAGACATGTGCGTCAAGTAGTTGTAGTAGTTCTTCCTTTAGTCATGTTAATTGCTTGTTATGGATTCAGTGGTTGTATAAGTTATGTATGATGTTAATGTTGACAAGAGTGATATTCTGACGTGTTGTGCTTTTATGGAAGACCCTAAAAATTTGCCCCTAGTCTCACAATTTTTTTTCCCACCCATTTCTTTATTACTCTAATATAAGGTCAGACTTAAGCTGCTTTTTGGGGTTTTCAGTCACGTGCCAAACATTGGATTTTCGGACAATGACTTAATTAGTATCCGAAAACTGATGTTACAACCATGTAAGACAATAACCACATTTTTTCGGTTTGGTCCTTTTGGACTTACAAAATCAACCTAGATAATGGGGATTGATCATGAAACACATAAAAAGATAATAGATGTATATATATAACAAATACTATTTTACCACAAAGTATTTTCCTCCTTTTTCTATGCATTGTTTCTAGTATGTTTGTTTGTTTGTTTTTTTTTTTTTTTTTTGTTTTTTTTTTTTTTTTTTTTTTGTTTTTTTTGTTTTTTTATAGATACGAAATATACACATACACGTACACTTTTTTGTCCGCACTAGGACTTGAACCCGGAATCTTCGGGTTAAGAACCACATCACTTACCTCTGAGCCAATGCCTTATTGGCATTTATAGTATGCTTTTAAAGTAGTTTTGTCATGATTTAAGTTTATGCTTTTTAAAAATTGCTTTGTAAACTGAGTGAAATCGATTCATGTCATGTCTCATGCAATGTGACAAACATGAATCTCTCTTTTTAATCTTCTAAACCTTACCGATCATCTAGCTAGTATTCACTTCTTTATTTTGGAATAAGAAGATATTCAAATACCCGAAGATTATGATGGTGAGTTTGGTGAACAAGTTTATGATGAAGTTCAAGGAGTTTGATAATGAATAGCCAGTTGCTTTAGTTAATTTGTTTCCTTTGATTTTGAATAACGCATGTGAGTTAAGTAGTTGTAGATGTTCTTCATTTAGTCATGTATTGTTATGGATAGAGTGGTTGTATTAATTAGTTATTTATGATTTTAGTCTTGACAGCAGTGATATTATGATGTGTTGTGTTTTTATGAAAGACTCTGAGGGTCTGTCCCCCAAGTCTCAACATGTTTTTTTTTCTTTGGTCCATTTCTTTATTACTCAAATAAAATTGGACCAGACTTACGTTGCTTTAGGGTTTCTCTAAAATTCATGTGCCAATCATTCTATTTTCGAATAATTACCCGGTATGTGGAAGCTAAATGTTACAACAATTTTTTTTGGGGGGTCCTTTTGGACTTACTAAGTCATTCCATATAACTGGGCTCGATCAAGAAACCTTCACTATGTTTTATTACTAGGATAATGCATCATCGATATACATAAAAAGATAATAGATGTATGTATAAAAGTATTATTTTCCCACAAAGTCCCTTCCTTTTTATTAAACCCTTAAGACTTTTACTATGCTTTATTTCATGTTAATCCAAATTGGATTTATATAATCCAAAGCAAAAGTTTCAAAGAGAGAGTACGGAAGCTTACGCAGATAGCAAAAGGGTCATTTTCACACTAAAAATAATAAATAAAAAAAAAGCATGGGGAATAAAACCGAAATAGAGTGAAATCATGCACCACTAAAACACCCTTTTTATTTTGTCGCCTATATTTTGACCTATTAAATTTCCTTCTTTTTTTTACTACTTTCTGCAATAATTCTTTGCAGCAACTTCTTCTTTTTAATTAATTTATATTTCGAGTAAGAAAAAGGTTCCCCTATGCACCATTTCATTGATTCTTTATGATTTGCCGTGTGAGTCCTACCATGTTCATAATTTAGAAATGAGAGGGAAAAAAAATACAGAAATTAATATATAATTCAGTGTAATGCATGTAGTTATTTTAATCTAAACCATAAGTATATATAATTCATAGCCCACACACATATGACTATATTAGTTGCTTACTCAATTGTTGTGTCACTGTGAATTTACTTACATAGCGCTACATAAATTTATGATTATTTTTTTTCCTAGAGGAAAGTCATACATTTCCTACGTACCTTACATTAACATTAGTCAGAACAGTGATGGTGGAAAATGAGAGTCGACAGCGGAGATGTCAGTCATGTGTATGTAATGAAAGCCAGCGAGAGTGACGGTTGAAAATGAGAGTCAACAGCGGAGATATATGATGAAAGTCAATGACACTGATATTTTACCAGACAATAATGTGTAATGAGAGTCAGTAACGGATAATTTTTACATGGAGTGTGGTGGAATTATCTAATTTGGTTTGTGCGTGTGGAAAAGTCCAAGTATATTATCCACATCGGGTCGAATACGAGACGAATCGGTGATCACCACCGCCGCCGGCGGATCTTGCAAGTGTGTCAACTCGAGCACCCACAAGTCGGTGTCATACGAGTCGATATCGAGCTCCACCAGGGTTCCTGTGCCCAATAATCTAGAGGGTTGCTTGGGCAGGAGCAAGCGCCCATTAAAGCGGCAATTATGTCAATAGACCAAACCGCCCTGGATTAGGGCGGAGAAGAAGGGCGTACGTGCCTATAAATACATCATTCCGTAACTACGTAAGGCTCGATTCCCGGACAATACACAGATACGTAGGCAATCCAAGATACATTCTTGGACTCGGCCATAAAACCCTAAAATCACCCCCAAAACCATCCTTGATTCTGTCATCCCTAGATTAAATTGGCCTCAAATTATACGACAAAATCCGGCATCGTCATTGGCGCTAGAACAACAACAAAGAAAAATCCAAAAAATGATAAAGCATGGAAGACAAGTTACATATGGTCGACAAATGGAACTACTGAAAGTATAACGAAGATGATGAATCTGCATTATACTTTGGAGGCAACAACGAGTCGACATTGAATACTCGAGAAAAAGCGAGCAAAGGAATGGGAATCGACATGCAACAAAAGTGTTTGACACCAAATACTTGTAAAAATTTCAAGCATTTATAACAAAAAAGCCTAGTCACAAAGACGGGCAAATATGATCCAAACCTAAGGTTCTCATGATACTTGGAGGGCGTATATCGACATATATGCATCGACATGAGAGAGGCCGATGTGCAAATAAGGCCAAAGGCCGCAATAAAGCAAGATGGTCTAGTTCAAAGACCAAAGAAAAGAAGGGAAAATGTAACAATTTTTCAAGGAAAGAATAAGCCAAGTCCAAATGACCGGCTAATTGTTTATACGAGATGAAAGCCAACGACAACGATGGTTAAAAAGGGCAAAGCCTAAGAAGAAGCATCTTTTTTGGCGTTAAGGCAAAGTCTCAAGACCGTTAGACTAACATTCGAGATCCGCATGCCGTACTCCAAAATCCGAGCAAATCGATTCTTCACGAAGTCGACCTCGACCGAGACAGGTCCCCAAATTGGACATCTCATCATTCCTTCGACGACTACTACGGCATCGAATTCGATGTCAACTTAGCCACACGTTATAAGTCCTGAGGACGAGATAATGCTAAGATAAAAAAGTTTGCAAAGCAGACATGGAAAGGCCGTATGTCGGACTCCACAGGAAGTAAGTCTGCAGGGCAGATTTAAATTCAGAGCATTGGATGACAGTGGCCGAGATACACCTTTGACAGATCAGACCTGACCTCGAGAGCTCAGACAGATCTGGGGGGCTTATGACGATACGGGATTTCACCCCTCCACGTGGAATTATCTAATTGGTCCAGATGGCATGTGGAAAAGTCCAAGTATATTATCCACATCGGGTCGAATACGAGACGAGTGAGTTAATATATAGTAGTTTTGCAATGTCGCAAGTAAAAAAATTTAAAGAATATGATGTAGGAAGCAAGTTTATCAAAGATTGTTTAGAAAGGTTATTTTTTCCTTTAAAAAAAAGGGTTATTTTCTTGTTAAAAAAAAGGTTCATGTTTAGTCAAGCTTATCAAGATTAATCTGTTCATCCAGTCAAAAAAAAGGAGAGATTAATCTATCCCAAATTCACAAAATATTATATAAAAATACGTCAATTCTACTATGGAAAAGGTAATGAGAAATCAGACTCGTCTTTGGGCATAGGCCACGGCTTAAGGCTCCGAAAAATGTTTAAAATTTAGCGTTCGGATTTTTTTTTTATCTAATAAGTTTATTAATCAAATTACGTGACATATATTTTAAAAACAAAGTTTTGACAACTTGACTTTGAACCTCTCACTCAGGGATGGCCCGGTGAGAAACGAGTTACATAATTAATTAAAATAATGAAGTCACTATGGCATAATAATAAACAATATCAACTCAAAAGGTTACAGGCTAATTGCATGACCCAAATTCTTCAAATGTTATTCGTCAATCTACAATTTTATTAAAGCAAAAAAAACAGAAAAAACAAAATTGATATACCACCAAAAAGATGCTTTGGCTCAACAGCCATCTTGCATTAATCACTAATTTACTTTGGATTATAAAATATATCGATTTTAAAGACAAGTCTAGAAATTTTTCAGCCAATTGAACCATCTCAAACTGTTTCTTTTTAAGAACCAAAAAGATTTGTGATAAAATAACAGATACCTTCAAAAACTATATATATATTATTACAATTGACAAATAAAATGTCAATTGTTGTGTATGTATTTTCATTTACATATATGCTACTGTCTTTTTAATCATTACATACTTTGAAATTTATTTATTTGCGACATGTGCATTATAGAAACACATAGAGCCCGCCACAATTGCAATTTACAATAGTAGTATTACAATAGATTTCATTGGGTTTTGACACACAAAATCCCACATTTAGATCTCCAAAATACACATGACTCTGAAAAGCATTTTCTTCTTTCTCATATCATTGGCTTGACGGTTGTTAAAAGAAACCAAGAGTCTACAATCATTAAGAGAATATTAGTATCATTAATTATTATATAACACTCATCGATGATCATATATAAAAAATAATATTGTTTCACTCGTTCTTTATGATTGATTGTTGTTGTAGTATGAAAAATTCTTTATAACAACTAAATCGGTTAATAAAAAACGGAAGAAAAAAACAACCACTAGCTTCTTTGTTGTTTTTTTTTTTTTTTTCTTTCAATCCAAGTCCATTTATGTTGTTGTTGGTCATCCAAGCAAGTGGTGGCAGGGATTGTTCATTCAGCATTCTAGCAAGAAAATGAATTTACGGTTGAAAAACAGGGATGATCATTTTTTGATCCAGACTGGCCTGGTCACCTCCTGGGTGGCAATCAAGCCTAAATCTGTTATTTTGGTGCAATGGCTTCCTCCAATGGAGCCTTATGTTAAGCTTAATTGTGATGGATCTGCTTTGGGAAATCCTGGCCCGCCGGGGGGGGGGGGGGTTGTTGTTGTTAGAAACAGCATTAGTAATGTCCTCATTACAGGTTATGAAGCATATGGAGAAGACACAAACATGGGAGCAGAGATAAAAGTTATGCAAGCTGGAGTTTCTGAATGTGTGCGACAAGGATACCACCATATATGGATTGAAACAGACTCTCAAATTCTTTTTAAAATGATGACTCAACATACTCAGACTCCTTGGAAGTACCTGATGGAGATTCATTACTTGCAGCAGTTATTTCAACAGTACCACTTACAAATTTCCTATGTTTACATGGAAGAAAATTTTGTGGCTGATCACTTAGCAAATATTGCCAGCTCTACACAGGAATCAAAACTTCTCAATTGTCTGCAAGTAAATGGAACTATTGGTCTTTTGATTTTAAGAGACTCTTTACAACTGCCAGCTTTGAGGGCTCAAAAAAGAAGCAAGTAGACATGTGATGTTGCGCTGAACACCAGATTTACGGTAACAGTGTTTATCTTGAGGATAAAAGGCTTAGTATGAGTGATTTCTCCGGTGAGAGTATGGTGGTGGACAAGAACAAAGGTGGCGGATAAGTGTTTGTGAAGAACAATTGAGTGAGTTGACAAATTGGCGGTCTATCTGCTTATATTGATCTCGGATTCCTCCTCTTTCTATTACATTGTGATCTCATATTTATAGGCTAATATTATGTCGGTTTACTGTTCATCGACAAGACAATTAAGTATACATAATTAAAGATAAATACGCATGCAATACAAGTGTCCTAGCCAGCTGTCGGGATTGACCAACTGGATTGGCCAGCTGGATTGATAAGTGCGGCGAGCAGAAAGCAGCGAACAGCGGACTCGTTTGTACCTTGTCTTGGGATCATCTTGACCATATGGGTAGAAATCACACGGAGAGGCGGAGTCCGGCTTATGACTTGCGGACAAGATCCATCTTACTGTTAGCGGGCAGGCCTTGGTTAGTGAACAGCGGGTTGGATATTGCTAGTGACAGCAGATAGAGACCCAATATCTATGTTAATGGGCCATGATAATAGGCCCAATCTAGACGAACAGGGCCCCATTCCGATTCGGGTATATCAACATGACACTTACAACTGGACGCACTCTTCATTTAACGAGGAGTGCAAACATGTTGTATTCTTTCTATAATTCAGTTATCTATTTTTTTCCTCTTTTTTGGTAAACCTGGGAGCTGCAAACTTTGGCCATTTGCAGACCATTCACTCTCAAGCTGCTGCATGGATCAGTCTGGTCGGGAGATAATCTGGGGGGATTTGAATCTAAAAATGGAGATTAAACACTAGCCTTACACTTTGGATTGCACTCTTCATCAATATGAAGAGTGCAAACAGGTGGTTTGCCTATCAATAAGTTTTAAACCGTGTTTTTCGCTTTTTTAGAATTCTTTTGTGTCTTGTTCATGTAAATGCCGGGAGTCATAGAGGAATGATGGGGGAACTCTTCGAGTTGATGCCGGTAGACTGCATAAATACTAGGATTGGATGGGGCCTGCCTTGAGCTGCTTTGTTTTCAAGAAGTTTGGAATGCGATATTCTCTGTTGGTTTTTTTTTTCATATTTTTGTCATGCTGGTTGTTTGGCATGCTGATGTTTAGAGTTTGGCATAGTTTTTTTGCTTGATGTTTGGGGGTTATATTTGCCAATGTGTTTATGCCCATACTCTTTCCCTAGCACCCGTTTTTTTCCACATCGGGTTTTGCGGACTAGGGTTTTGAGGAGGTGGGGTGGCACATTGATGACATACTGGTGTGAGGTGGCCATGGTTGGCATCGAAATCTGTAATTTTTCACTCATTAATAAAAGTTACAGTTTTTGAAAAGTAAAAAAAAACTAATTAGAAATATTATCCTAAAATAAAGTTGAAGAATGTTTAATATTAGAACAGTACGATACCTCTGACATTTATATACTCCCTCCGTCCCAATTTGTACGGGGCTTATTCATTTTTCGGTTGTCCCAATAGATTTAAAGTTTTAATTGTCTAAATTGCCTCAATTCATTAATGGGTGTCTCTTCAATATTGTGAAAATAATGATACATACAAAAAGGATAAAAATGTAAATTAGTCAAGTTTTAAATGACCAGACAACTTATTAATTGATGTCTTCTTAAAATATTGTGAGTTCGAGAATGTCCCAAACAAATTGGGACGAAGGGAATAGTAAATAAAACCTAAAGCTGTACCTTCGAAATAATGATCATTTACTTTGGAAAATATTAATTGTTTGTATTAGTTATTTTAGTACAGTACTAATCGAGAATAGCATCCCTTCAAAAAATAAAAAAATATCAAGAATAGCATCAAAATAGTGGAAAACCAAAGCATATAAAACAAAGTCGTATATAATTCCCACACTTTTTGACCTACAGGCCGGCTAGATTACTATTAGCTGCATGCATGGTCGTCTTTCTTTCTATTTGTACACATAAAGTTGATATTAGGCCAAAACTTTATTGTTTTTATCTATGGTTTAGTGCAATCTTACGTGAAAGAAAAATTTGTTTATTTATTGTGCAAATAATGGGTTAGGATAAATTTAATTACATTTATTTTATATTCGTCTATCTTGCTTGAATTGCAAATTGTCTCAAATTCCTTAATTTACCTCCCTACATTCTCGCATCAATGTAATTATAAGAGTAATGATATGGACAAAACGGTTGTACAACGATGATCCGCACAGTCGATCATTTAGATTTACATCTAATCATATTAGATATATTATTATCAACGGTGCGGATCACCGTTGTGTCACAATCGTTGTGTCCGTATTATTACTATGTAATATGTTTGTATTTAATATTTTTGGTTTATGAGAGATTTTAGAAGACGCATTACCGTTGTATGAAACATGTATTAATGCACATGCATTATAAGATCTCGTTTTTACTCACTTTCACGTTTTTTTTTTTTTTTTTTTTTTTTTTTTTTTTTTTTTTTTTTGCAAACATTGTAATTCTATTAGAAAGATAAAAGAAAGTTACAAGGTTGTTGGGCCCCTCCCGGCCTCCTCCAAATTAAAACCCTAATCCGAAAAACCGGCATGATGTGGGAGAAACCGGATATTAAGGAAATAGCATGGGTCTCCATACATCGAAAAAACGAAAAGAAAATCAAAACCAAAACTAAAATTGGGAGATGCAAAACTCCATAAACAAAACAACAGAACGGAAACCAATTAATGAATGGCTAGACTAATTAAGAGATCCTGCAAACAGCATGATATATCCGCAACTTCTTATAGCATAACAGAAAGCTCGATCTATTAGCTTTCAGCCATGAAAGAAAACTCCAGTGACGATACCGTATCGAACACCTCCACGTGGCATCACGAGATAAGCCTCTTAGGTTAGAGCGAGTAGTGGCTAAGGGGTCGACTCGACATGCTCAGGAGGCCAATGCAGCAATCCCATATCGACGATCCACATCGACATGAGTAAAGTCCGCAGAAGCGTATAAGCTCGACTTCTCGGGTCGAATATCGACGACACGAAGCTAGAAAGCAGTGCAGGCTGTAAAGGCCCATTATCTCGAAATTAGTTTAACTTGGAGAAGAAGCAAGGCCCACTAAGGGTAAATGTGACAATAACCTCAGCTGACCCATAATTAGGGTTAGGGCACAAATAGCCCCTATAAATACTAGTTAGCATGAACTACGAAAGGGGCTTGATTCCTGAATAACCAACAGGATACGTAGGCAACTTGAGAGAGACTCTCAAGCTCAGTCCAAAATATACAAAAACAAATACACCTATCGCACGAAGATTGAAGGTTCTTAAGGCTTCACCTCATTATCATATTGAAGAACGGCCCGATTTTATTAATAGACGAAATCCAGCATCGTCATTTGGCGCTAGAAGGAGGGTCTTCTACTGATAATTGGTTGAATCCGTCAAGAACCCTAAAAAGAATTATGGTTCCACCGAGAAATACTGGAAAGAAGACGGCCGATCCAAAGAATACGTCCCAGCAGGCTGGAGCGACGTCTGTCGTTCAAGAAGGAATAGCAAATCCTGGAGCAGAGGGAGTATCCAATCCTGCCCTTCAAGATCCATCTAATCAGGCATTAGTGGACTCTTTGAGAAATCTTGATAATGCTACCATTAAAGCGATTTTGGAGGAAACCCTCAAGGGGAGAGACCCCCGAAATCCCAGAGACGAATATTCAACTGGAAGTTCCAAAACAGCCAGAACTGGTGGAATCAAGTGTCCATACGGAACATACACATCACAAGGACACGGCCAAGGCTGAACTCGATACCCTTCTCGGAAAGCAGTCCGCCGAGTCGATATGCGCATCACCTTTTACTGTTCACATCGACAACTATCCTCGACCTGCTGGGTTTAAGATTCCAAAGATCAGTGCGTATGATGGGTCCAAGGATCCTTACGATCATATGCACCAGTACATCTCACACATGAACTTGTACAACGCTTCGGACGAGATGAAGTGCAAGGCCTTTCCCGCGCTTCTAACAGAAAGGGCTAGGGAGTGGTTTAGCAAAATCCCTCCCGGTCGATACCCGATTTTGGGACCTTGACCAAGAAGTTTGTTCATGCTTTTATCGCCGCACGACCATTTCGAGAGAAACCGGACCCATCTTTTGACATTGAAGCGAAGCATGATGAGTCGGTGCTACATTTTGTAAGGCGTTTCAATGAAGAGTCCGTACAAGTACGCGACACCGATGATCGGTTGCTAGTTGCGACCTTCGTGGCGGTCCGCGAGAAGGAAGACTACACGCCAAACTTAACGAAGCTCCCTCATACGATGGAAGAGTGTTTGGATATCGCCTACAAACACCGTCGGGGGGGGAAGAAGCCAATCGGATCAAGAGAGAGATGGAAAAAGGCGAAAACAAGAGAAGCAAACCTGAAGACGGTTCAGATAGGAAGAGAAAATCAACGTGGGATCGAACTACGGGATCCGTCTCGGATCGATTTGGGGAGAAGGGAGCCTCGCGAGATAGAGACTTCATTCCATTGAACAGGCCTCGTGAGCAGGTCTTGGCAATCATGCAAAAAAAAGGTTTAGCCAGGACTCCACCACCTCTGAGGGGACCTCGAGAACGCAGAAATCCCAACAAATTTTGCAAATATCACCAAGATGTGGGACATGAATCAGAATATTGTCGAGATCTGATCCAGGACATCGACAAGGCTATAATCGAGGGGAAGCTTGACGAGGTCATAGATCGATCACGGCAGGTCGATCCGAGGGGAGGACACGAGTTCAAGCGCCACAGTTATAGCGATAGAGAACGAAAGATAACTATCGTGGAAGAAATCATTCCCGACTCACCGGATTACCGAGACAACCGCCCGATGAATACGATCCCATGATCTCGGTGAGGTCGAACAGGTTCAAATGGAAACCTCGGCTCGAGGAAATTCGTGCTTACGACAGGAAGCCCCGAACTATTTATGCTCTCACGAGTTTTTATTATTATTATTATTAAATAAATGTTTTCATCACATTGTTATTATGTATGCGCACTAATGAGTTGCGAGATTATCTTAACGAAGTTTGCGAAAGACAAACTCAACAAAGTCCGGGAAGTCGATAAAATCGGCCCAGCTCGGCACAAAATGCGGGAAGTCGATACGATCGGCCCAGCTCGCTCAACAAAGTCCGGGAAGTCGATAAAATCGGCCCAGCTCGGCACAAAATGCGGGAAGTCGATAACATCGGCCCAGCTCGCTCAACAAAGTCCGGGAAGTCGATAAAATCGGCCCAGCTCGGCACAAAATGCGGGAAGCCGATAACATCGGCCCAGCTCGCTCAACAAAGTCCGGGAAGTCGATAAAATCGGCCCAGCTCGGCACAAAATGCGGGAAGTCGATAACATCGGCCCAGCTCGCTCAACAAAGTCCGGGAAGTCGATAAAATCGGCCCAGCTCGGCACAAAACGCGGGAAGTCGATAACATCGGCCCAGCTCGCTCAACAAAGTCCGGGAAGTCGATAAAATCGGCCCAGCTCGGCACAAAATCCGGGAAGTCAATAAAATCGGCCCCACTCACTCGACAAAAAATAGTACCCGAAAGTCGATATGATCGACACAGCTCGGTGGAAAACAAGTTAACTCGAGAGCATCGTATCTAATAGGTTGACGAGTCGAACACCTCCGATGCCAACAGTCAACATTCATAAGTCCCAACGGGACAAAAATCCAACGACATCGAAGCTTAAGGGATGGTAGTGGCCGAATTGTACCTCTAACAGATCAGACCCGACCTCGAGAGCTCAGGTTTGATCTGGGGGGCTTATGACGATACCGTATCGAACACCTCCACGTGGCATCACGAGATAAGCCTCTTAGGTTAGAGCGAGTAGTGGCTAAGGGGTCGACTCGACATGCTCAGGAGGCCAATGCAGCAATCCCATATCGACGATCCACATCGACATGAGTAAAGTCCGCAGAAGCGTATAAGCTCGACTTCTCGGGTCGAATATCGACGACACGAAGCTAGAAAAGCGGTGCGGTACGTAAAGGCCCATTATCTCGAAATTAGTTTAACTTGGAGAAGAAGCAAGGCCCACTAAGGGTAAATGTGACAATAACCTCAGCTGACCCATAATTAGGGTTAGGGCACAAATAGCCCCTATAAATACTAGTTAGCATGAACTACGAAAGGGGCTTGATTCCTGAATAACCAACAGGATACGTAGGCAACTTGAGAGAGACTCTCAAGCTCGGTCCAAAATATACAAAAACAAATACACCTATCGCACGAAGATTGAAGGTTCTTAAGGCTTCACCTCATTATCATATTGAAGAACGGCCCGATTTTATTAATAGACGAAATCCAGCATCGTCATCCAGCAGCATAGGCCATAAAAAACAGCATCAAATGACAATCTTCAACAAAGGCACTTAAGTAGCTAGCATCAAGCAAACAACATCAACATCAACTTCAAAATAATCTAGTTCAAAACAACAACAGGAAATCTGTCTAGGAGCAGCCGAGCAGCTAGACCTACAAAAATTGGACCACAACCAAAGCAAAAAAATGAGGAGCAGGACAGGTCTACATTCAAAGCACACCGTTTGATCAATAATGAAAAATGCAACCTAGCTATTTGCACTCTTCATAAGATATGAAGAGTGATTTCAGGGGTGATGAGCAATAATTTAAGGAATTCTCAAAGCTGGTAATTGTAGATTATCTCGTAGAACAAGCTAACCAATAGTGCCACTGAGCTCTGTGCAATCAAGATCCTGAGAAGTCTGGGTAGTACTTGCAACCTTGGCAAGGTGCATGATCGATCAGCTATAAAGTTTCCTTCACGATAAGTGTGAACCAACTGAATAGGAAACATCTTTTCACACAACAAATTATTCTGACCCAATTCCAGTCAGAAAACGATGATAATTCTGATTCAACTCGAATCAGAATTTTGAATGTTTTCCATACCCAATACCACTCAGAAAGATTTTCTGACTAAAATTGAATCTAAAGAAATTTTAACATTCTGTCTGAAATTCGAGGAAGAATCAATGCGTTTGCAAATTATTCCGACCCAATATGAGTCAAAACGATGATTATTCTGATTTAATTCTAGTCAAAATTTTGAATGTTTTCCATACCACATACCAGTCACAAACTTTCTGACTAAAATTGGGTAATATATCCCAAAAATTCGAGAAGGGTATAAATGTAAAATGAGAATTTATTTATTATTTTCCAATTTTATATTAACCTAAAAGAATTAATTAAAGGAAATAATTATTTATTAATTAAAATGATTTGATTAATCGGATATAAAAAGGAAATAATCCCCAATCCCTTCACTATATCTTTTCACGGCAAAACTTTAGAAAAATTTGAGAACGGAATCATCATTCGCGAGACTTAACGGTTGATAATTTGTGTAGACCACAGTAGAAGAAATTGATCATTGGGAGAAGACGATCGTTTCCATACCAATCGCTTTTAAAACAGTAAGTTTTCGGTTTAGCCCTAAATCTAAAATCTTAGTATTTTTTGAGGAAAAATCTGAGCTTTGGTAGCAATAGTTATTGTGCTAATCGGAGAACACCGTTATTGAATCGTAGGTTGATCGTAGAAGTTGGAATCGAAAGATTCGTCTCTTTTGCTGTCAATTTTGTTTTTGGAATTACTATCAAATTGTTAAAAAGATAAGAAATGTTTTTCAATCGGTGTTTTGTTATATTATTTTTATAATTGATATCGTAAAATGTAAATGCTTCAATTTAAGTGATAGTGCGTGTTGACAGAATCCGTTCTACTTGTTGGTTGGAACAGGTATAGCAATTAAATCAACATATTATATTATTAGTACTTTAATCCGATTGGTCCTGGGACCAATTCCCAGGCATATGAACTATCGGCTGGTTTCTCAATTTACATTGTTATGCTATCATATTATTTTTATTGTCATATGTATGTCCAGGGGAAAAGAAAGAAAAAAAGGAGATAATTTCTTTATTTTATTTTTATTTTCTTTTTGTTTCTTTTTCTTCTAAGATGAAGTATTTATTTTCTCCTCCAGTAAAATAGATAAATATAATAAAATAAGAGGCACGGTAATAAACATGTGTACTAATTGATACAATGTGATATGTATGTCTTTTGAGATTAATTGGAATATGTCAAAGTCTAACTTCCAACTTCAGATGCCTTAGCATCAATCGCCACGACTGAGACCCTCTGCGGGGAGAAGACGGTTGTTTAGACCATGCGGAGTCATTGGTTTAGTAGTCATTGATGCCTTTTACAACGTGCTAGGTAGTTAATCTTGTCTAGGACTAGATGTCCTTAGGAAGCCTTTTTAAGTGGAATGAACTTGGGTGGTTAGATTAACTACGTAATAAACATATGTGTTGAGTTTAAAAACTAAAACGTTGTAATTCTTGGTGATGCACATTTATGATTCGCAGCATGGAATCATTTATCATACGTAACGGACAATATTCAGGTTTTGGGAAATATTTCACACGGAACCATCCGTGCCATATGAGGTGCTGAATATGTCCCGGTGCATACCCATCATTCGGGCATTGTGTCATTGAATTACAATGTAACATAGATAATTGTTCGTGATGGTGCTAACAGACCTAGCAGAGGGGAGTGTATTTTAATGCAACATATGTGGTAGATGTGTAGATCAATATGTGTTACCGGTCTTCTACCCCTTACTGAGTACTAAATGTACTTACTAAAAGCACTTATGTTATTATATATTGTTTGTCTTCACATTATTTGTTGTATACATATATAGTAACGTCCCTAGTATCAATCATGATAGAGAAACCATGATAGTGATTATGGTTGATGAGATCTCTAATCACTATAACAAGGTTGGTACTTAAATGTCTCTAGTCTTATATATTATCAAATGGGACATTGATAGTATAATCGTACTAAAGACGTATTGGATGTCTTCTATCTTTTAGAAGGTAGGGATAGATCTCGTCTATCGAAGTGTAGAGACACTTGGACCGTACGTGGACGTGTATTAGAGAATGCGTACGTTAGATCGACCCACTTACATTAAGTGTCACACTATGTGGCGGTTGTGTAATTATCCTTTTGACCGGAGTCTTCATGGCATCACGGTGTGGATTGTCATGCTTTGACACTATTGAGATTTCTCCTAACCACGGGGCGATCATGCGGTAGTGATTGGGTATGATATTGAAGAATGCGGAGTATACATGATTGGTCGTCCGGGAATCGCGTATCCTATGATTGGGATTGAATATCCGAAATGGCCTTCTTATAAGGAATGTCTAGCTCTCGAGAATCTTTGCAAAGTGGGAGTAAATGTGTTATTCCGAGGGAGCATGATATCCGGATTATAAGATACGATCGTCAATGTATCGACACTCGAGATACGATCGTATGGATATTATTATAGCGATAGGATTGTAAGTTACACGATAACCGCTTCACATGAAAGGTAGTAGTCATTGCTTTTGACTCTTCCGATAATCGGGGGTCACGGTGTGTTGCTGACGCTATCCCGTGATCGTTAGGTATGAAGGGCATTTTAGTAAATTGCACTTTGTGTCTACGGCCAACATATTCGAAAGCCTATCGGGTCACACACATATGAACATCGAGTCGGATTAAAATGCGGTTATAGTTGATAACCAAATAATGAAAGTTTATCTCTGTAGACTATAAAGGTTATAGTGGTAAATTAATATGGTGGTATTTATTTATTATGAATAAATAAAATACAAGATATTAATTATATACAAATTAGATTAATTAAAGAATATTCCGGAAGTCAATTTGTTGACTAATGGGCGCCACTTTTGTGTGTATAAGATACACTTGGATTGTGCACTTTAATTAATAAAGATTGCCATGATATTAATATAAGATATTAATTGATTTTGAAAAATAGATTTATGGTAATAAGATAATTATAATCAATATATGATATTGACAAAATAAATTATAATTAAAGAGATAAATCAATCTAGTTGATTTTCCTTATTTTATTAGAAAAATGTTTTCTTCTCCTCCACACTACTATTGGGGCGCCACCTCCTCTATAAAAGGGAAGTGGGTGTCAAGCTCTTTTGTACAACACAATTGCAAGAATTCATAATTCTTGTGTAAAATAGAGAGCTCTCCATAGTGAGTTTGTGAGGGAAGAAAAGGTCCGGTCTAGCAGCCGGAGTTTTTCTGGTAGCAATCCAAGGAGGATTCCGGCGAGGGGTTCGTGTGGATTAGCGATAGAGGCCGGACGCGTGGACGGCTTGCGCATTGAACTACTCTCCGTTGACGGTCAAAGCGACGATCTAGTAGATCATCAAGGTATAACCGTCAAACTACTTAACGTGTTTATTGCATTAAACGAAGAACGATCTAGAAAAGGAAATCAAATTTTAAATTCCGCTGCGTTAAACTAGTGATTTCCTAACAGTGGTATCGGAGCCAGACTTCGTGCTTAAGCAATAAGCTTATTTTAATTGCGTAGTATTTAATCAATAGATGCAAGATTTAAATCACGAAACGTTAAAACAAAAAAAAAAAAAAAAAATTAGGGTTCATTGGGGGTCGGCCGACCGGCGGCGCCCCTCCCTCTAACGGCGGCGGCGGCGGCGGTAACCCTGGGTTGCCGTCCGTTGGCTCTCCTCTTCCAATGGGGAGATCAACCCTTTTCGTTTTGTGATATTTTATTGTGCATAGATATCTCGTTTGTTTAGTTGTGTCGTATGACGAACCAATGGTTCAAATAGTTTGGACCATCGGGAAACCATATGGCATGTTGGCCTTTCCAAATTTTGATTTGGAATAGGCCTGGCCCTTTTCAAATATTTGATTTGTAAAAAGCCAGCTTGCGCCAGCTTCTTCCAAAATTTTGATTTTGGAAAGTGGCCAGCCTAAACCAAAATTATTTGGCCTTTCCAAATTTTGATTTGGAATAGACCTGGAGTCCTTTTTCAAATATTTGATTTGTAAAGGCTTAGGCTAGCTTGCACCACTTCCAAAATTTTGATTTTGGAAAGTGGCCAGTGCTAGACTAAAATAATTTGGCCTTTCCAAATATTTGATTTGGAATAGGCACAAGCCTTTTCAAATATTTGATTTGTAAAAGGCCTAGCTTGCTAGCCCACTTCCAAAATTTTGATTTTGGAAAGTGGCCGGCCTAAGCTAAATATAGTTTTGGAAAGGAAACAAATAGGAGACTTTATAATTTTAATTTTATGTTTTGAATAGTTCAAATTTAATTAAAATTGAAATCGATTTAAAATTAAATGTTAATTTTAATTTTCGATTAAGTCATATAATTAATTAAAAGTTATTTAATTATTTGACGTGATAAAATAAAGACGCATGAGTAGTAGTAGTTAAAATTAGAATTTAATCTTTTTCATAAGATAAAATTGTATGGATTAGATGTGTAGATATAATGTGATTATATGGACCCCGATTGATCATGGACTCGACCAATAGGATAGATGTGAATGTTTTCTTTATGTTGGTTTTTGAAAAATTGTCCTAGGCCGTTATGAAGAACGTGACCTACTTTACTTTTTGCATTTATCCCATTCCTCGAGCTCCCCCCCGTGTGCGGCGGGTGTAATTATTTATTATGTAACAAGAATGGAGCAAGAAGTTCAAGACCAAGGAGAGATAAAGAACCCATTGGCGTACGAAGAATAAAGATCCTATTGGCGGTTGCGATATACCTTAGTTTGTGACCCGCGGTTTCGTCGCTTGTATTCGAAACCGCACCTAGGAAAAAGTCCATGATCATACCGGTTATTTTATGCGCGGAATGTTGTGTATGTTTTACTTTATATGATATCGTAGTAATATGCACATAGTAGATGAGACCATAATTAAACAAAATTAATTAAGTGAATTAATTTAAAATTATTCCCACGCCAAAAATCGAGCCAAAATTGTCTCCCAATATTATAATGACGGTGAAGAGCCTTTGTTCGGATCCAACTGATCGGCCCACGTCGGGAGTTGACCTACCACGGGTATATCGTCATTATCGAGATATGATCGTTATGAGATCTCATGAATATTTGGGTTACGACTCGACTAAGAATCTTGCGGTGATTGGCCCACGTCGGGACCGTCGATTTTAGAGACAAGGGTGGTTGTCACATAGAGATGTGAATTGTCAAAGAGTTGACTAGTCAACCAATGGAAATCGAATAAGATTCGATCGGTAAATAGTACCCACCTTCGAAATTGACCCGGTCGATCGGCCCACGTCGGGGATCGAGTCAACTAGATAGGATTCCATCCACTAAAGAATTAATAAAATTCTTGAAAGCCAATAGGGAATAGTTGGCTAGTGGGAGTAAAACCTTATAAATTCTTAGTGCAAATTTAGTTTTTTTTATACATGAGCTTTTACTTATTCTATCTTTATTTATTGTTGTAGAAAATGTCAAACAAATTGAACCTTCGTTTTATCATCGAAAACAAGCTTGACGAAACTAATTTTCTCGATTGGGAAAGAAACCTCAAAATCGTTTTGAGGCACGAGAAGATTGGCTATGTCTTGGACGAGGCCCTACCGGAAAAGCCCGCCGAGGGTTCGAGCTGCGGATGTTGTCGAGAAGTACAACAAGCAACCGTTTCGACAAGATGCGATGCTACATGTATCATGCTTGCTTCTATGACACCTCGAACTGCGAAACGACATGAGTCATGGACGCATACTCTATCATGGTCCACCCGAAGGAACTTTACGTTTCTCGCCCTCGCACCGAGAGGTACGAGGTCTCGAAGGCCCCGTTTAGGCCGTAAGATGGCATCCGGAACCGCCGTGGGGTCACACGTGCTTAAAATCATCGGGTACATAGAGAGGCTTGGGAAGCTGGGCCACAAGTTGGAACGAGAGTTGAGTATTGACTTGATTCTGCAATCTCTACCTGACTCATTCTCGCAGTTTGTGATGAACTATCACATGAACAAAATAGATTGCTCCCTTGCGGAGTTATTGAACATGTTGAAGACTCGCCGAGGGCACCGTGGGGAAGGGAAAGCAAGTGTTGCTTTGTCACTTCAAGCAAGGGCAATCCAAAAGCCCGAAAAAGTCCAAGAAGGCAAAGGCCGCACCTAAGCCAACGCCTAAAATAGCGAAAGACAAATCCAAGGATGCTTGCTTCCATTGCGGTGAGACCGGACATTGGAGGAGAAACGCAAGGGCTTCTTGAGTACCAAGAAGAAGCATTCGATGCTTCGACTTCGGTATATTTATGATTGAGATCAACATTACTTCTTCTAAGTCTAACCACCGGGTATTAGATATCGGTTGTGGTTCTCATATTTGTACGAATATGCAGGCACTAAGAAGAACTAGAGATCCGAGGAAAGGAGAGGTGGACCTACGCGTTGGAAATGGAGCAAGTGTTCTTTGCGCCGGCCGTAGGAGTTTATTTTCTTTCATTGCCCGGTGGGCTAGTACTAGAACTCAATAACTCGTTATTTTGTTCCCGCTCTTACGAAGAGTATTATTTCTATTTCGCATTAGATGTTGATGGATTTTCTTTTACGTTTGAGAATAAATGTTGTTCTTTTTCACGTGATGGAATCTTTTATGGTACTGGCATACTTAGCAATGGTCTCTACATATTAGATATGAATGTTGACGTACTTAATATAAATAACAAGAAAGCCAAAACAAATGACTTGAATGAATCCTACTTATGGCATTGTAGACTTGGCCATATAAATAAGAATCGCATTTCCAAACTCCATAAAGATGGAATGTTGGATCAATTCGATTACGAATCGTTTGACACATGCGAAGCTTGTTTACTTGGCAAGATGACAAAGTCACCTTTTAGTGGCAAAGGGATAAGATCCAATGAATTGCTTGAGCTCATACATACTGATGTATGTGGCCCAATGTCAATTCAAGCCAAAGGAGGATACTCTTATTTTATCACTTTCACTGATGACCATTCACGCTATGGTTATATATACTCAATGAAGTTTAAATCTGAAGCCTTCGAAAAGTTCAAGGAATTCAGAAGTGAAGTGGAGAAACAACTGGGTAAAGAAATCAAAACACTTCGATCCGATCGAGGTGGAGAATACCTAGACGGAGAGTTTCAAAGATTATTTGAAGGAGAATGGGATTCTGCCTGAATGGACCCCCCCCCCCCGGGACGCCACAGATGAATGGCGTATCTGAGAGGAGGAACCGCACCCTGTTAGACATGGTGCGATCCATGATGAGCTATGCGGTTCTCCCAAAATCATTTTGGGGGTATGCTCTAGAAACCGCATCCTACACACTTGAACCGAGTTCCATCAAAGACGGTTGATTCTACACCATACGAGGTATGGGCAAAGAAGAAACCAAATCAGGCATATCTTAAACCTTGGGGTTGTCCAACTTATGTGAAGCGGATGATGCCCGACAAATTAGAGGCCGAGATCCGACAAATGTCCGTTTGTGGGATATCCTGAGAAACTAGAGGATACCAATTTTACCATCCCGAGGAACAAAAGGTGTTTGTTGCCGGGATCGGCCACTTTCTCGGAGAAAGAGTTTATTCCGGATAGGGTCGGTGGGAGTAATATTGATCTTGAAGAAATTCGAGAACCACTTACGGATAACAGTCCGTTGATGGAAGTAGAGGAGACACCACATACAAATGTGGCGGCACCCTCTACCGTAGACACAATAGCACCTCGAAGATCCACCAGGGAACGCCGTGAACCCGAGAGGCACACGGCGTGTATCTCATGGAAGATGAGGACCACTAGAACTTATGAGGAAGTGCTATTAAGGCATGACAAAGAGAAATGGCTAGAAGCCATGAATTCGAAATGGAATCCATGAAGGACAACCAAGTTTGGAACTTAGTTGATCCGCCCGAGGGAATAGTTCCCATAGGGTGTAAATGGGTCTTTAAGAGAAAGACCGACATGGACGGTAACGTGACTACCTACAAGGCTAGGTTAGTGGCAAAAGGTTATAAGCAAAGACAAGGAGTTGACTATGATGAAACCTTCTCGCTTTGTTGCCATGTTAAAATCCATTAGAATTTTGCTCGCTATTGCGGCATACCATGATTACGAAATCTGCGGATGGATGTGAAAACGGCTTTCCTTAACGGGAACTGTCGAGGAAGTGTATATGACACGGCTGAGGGTTTCACAACCAATGACGCCGGGATGGTGTGTAAACCGCAAAGATCCATTTATGGATTAAAGCAAGCTTCTCGGAGTTGGAATCTTCGCTTTGATGAGATTATCAAACAGTTTGATTTCATCAAGAACGAAGATGAGCCCTGTGTTTACAAGAAGGTTAGTGGGAGTGCCATTGTGTTCCTAGTGCTTTATGTGTATGACATATTGCTCATAGGGAATGATGTGCCTATGTTACAATCGATCAAAGCTTGGTTATCCAAGAACTTCTCAATGAAGGACTTGGGTGAGGCGGCTATATTCTAGGAATAAAGATCTATAGAGATAGATCTAAGAGGTTGCTTGGTCCGTCGCAATCCACCTACATAGACAAGATGCGAAGAGATTCGGCATGGAGCGATCCAAGAAAGGATTGCCGCCCATGTCACATGGGGTCTACCCGTCGAAGGGAATGAGTCCTAAGACGAGGAGGAAAGGGCACAAATGAGTAAAGTCCCTTATGCTTCGGCAATCGGGTCTATCATGTATGCCATGTTATGCACAAGACCGGATGTCTCGTACCCTCTTAGTATGACTAGTAGGTACCGGTCCAATCCAGGTGATGGTCACGCCATTCTTGACGGCAATCCGGTGAGTCACCGGATTGCTTGTCAAGAATATCCTTAAGTACTTGAGACGTACTAGGGATATGTTCCCGGTTTTCGGGAATGATGATTTAGTATTACGAGGTTACACGGATGCCGGTTCCAAGGCGACAAGGATGACTTTAAGTCACAATGGATTTGTTTTCACGCTTAACGGCGGAGCGGTGGTGGAAGAGTTCCAAGCGCGAGACTACCGCGGACTCTACAACGGAAGCCGAATACATAGCGCCTCGGAGGCGGCAAAGGAAGCAGTTTCGATGAAGAAGTTCATTAATGAACTTGGTGTGGTTCCCTCCATTGAAGGTCCAGTGCCTCTGTACTGTGATAATAATGGAGCGATATCTCAGTCAAAGGAGCCAAGGTCTCATCAGAAGTCCAAACATGTGCTACGGCGCTATCACTTGATTAGAGAGATAGTAGATAGAGGGAGATGTAAAGATAGAGAAAGTCCACCGGATGATAACATAGGCCGATCCGTTAACCAAGGCATTGTCTCAAGCTAAGCATGAGAAACATGTTCACTTGCACGGGCTTAGGCATATGGGTGATTGGCTTTAGGCCAAGTGGGAGATTGTTGGAAAGGTGTCCTAAACCCAATCGGGTTGGACCGGATCCGACCGGGTCGGGTCATTTACGATCTATTTAGTTCATGTAATAACTTTATTATGATTAATAAAAGCACTTATGTTATTATATATTGTTTGTCTTCACATTATCTTTGTATACATATATAGTAACGTCCCTAGTATCAATCATGTGATAGAAAAACCATGATAGTGATTATGGTTGATGAGATCTCTAATCACTATAACAAGGTTGGTACTTAAATGTCTCTAGTCTTATATATTATCAAATGGGACATTGATAGTATAATCGACTAAGCACGTATTGGATGTCTTCTATCTTTTAGAAGGTAGGGATAGATCTCGTCTATCGAAGTGTAGAGACACTTGGACTGTACGTGGACGTGTATTAGAGAATGCGTACGTTAGACTGACCCACTTACATTAAGTGTCACACTATGTGGCGGTTGTGTAATTATCCTTTTGACCGGAGTCTTCATGGCATCACGGTGTGGATTGTCATGCTTTGACACTATTGAGATTTCTCCTAACCACGGGGCGATCATGCGGTAGTGATTGGGTATGATATTGAAGAATGCGGAGTATACATGATTGGTCGTCCGGGAATCGCGTATCCTATGATTGGGATTGAATATCCGAAATGGCCTTCTTATAAGGAATGTCTAGTGATAACGGAAAAATTCACTGTTATTTTGATAACAATTTACCCCGTTTCTAATATCATTTTGAGCATTTTTATATCATTTTAAGTCATTAATTCCTTAGTTTCATAAAAATGTATAAGTCGTGACTATTTTATAAAATATCGTGTTTTTATGTGTTTTTATTAGTTTTTATACCGGTTTAGTAACCGGAATGTCGTGTCGGATTTACGTTTGGTATTTTGGTGATTTATTGCAGAATCATAAGTGGACCAAGATTCTACGTAACGACATGTTTTGAGCCCTAAAAGAGGTGTTTAGAGGGTTAGAAGAAGGTGCCACAAGTTTACGAGTTCAAAAGGGTCGTTTTTCCTAAGTACTTGAATCGTTACATATTTTCGACGGAGATTTGACCCAGCTTAGAGGCATTTTCAGGGGAGGACTTCTTAATGAAAGTTGTAGATCTTAAAATAATCTTTCCAACGCATTTTGAATCAAGTCAATTGGACTTCTACAACTCAAATGGTGGTCAAGTGGCTAATCGATTCGTATCAGTGAAAATCCCGAAAACGACACGTAATGGGAATGGCCCATCAAAAAGGCGGTTTCTGAAGAAGTGTCCTTCATGAAAGTTGTAGAGTTTTCCGAGAGATTTCTAATGACGTTTAAGTCATGATTTTTGGAGTTCTACAACTCAAGATATGAATTTTAGAAGTTTAATATATAATTATATATAATTATATATACATACGTGCACATGCTTGCACATGCAAGTAATTGAGTGCAATGATGGCACCGGACCGGTCCGGCTCCTTCAAGGACCGGTCCGGCCTTTGGTCTTTGCCTATATATATGAGAGCAGATGCAGAGTGATCGATGCCCCCTTCTTCCCCTCCTTTCTCCATCTTTTCCTTCTTTATTTTATGTTGTTGGGGGCCTATAAATTAGATATATATGTAGTTATAATGTCGGTGTAATAACCCGACTAGTTATCGTTTTAATATAATTTCGTTTCCGTTTTTCTTTTATTGCTTTCTTTCATTTTTATGCAATTAGTATAAATACATATATATATATATATGTACGTATTATATATATATCTATATCTATCTATATATCTATATATATATATCTATACGTATATCTATATAGTTTGTAGTTATCTTTTTCGTTTTGTTTTCTTTCGTTTTGTTATTTTCGTTGTTATTTTCGTTAATATGAGTAGTTAAACTAAACATAGCCGAATTATGTGAAAACGGGTAAAATTGACCCTCGGGAGACGAGATGGGAGTTGTGTGCGCGTAATTAAACGTTCGTATGATAAACTCATGTTTTAAAACCCGTTTTGATCATGTTAGTAGCTTTGAATAAAATTGACAACTTTGTTCACGGTTACATCGAGCTTATAAATGTATTTTGCGATGAGATGTGAGATATGGATATCACTAATCATAGTCCTGATTGTTAGATTGACAATCTAAGTGACAGATCTGGACTATGCCTAAGTGAGATTCTTATTTTTATGAGATGTGCGAAACATGTTTTAAAATCACTAAACCATAGTCTTAATCGTTAGATTGGCAACCTAAGTGACACGTTAAAACTATGTTTTCTGTGAGGTTTTTCAACGGCTTTTTATTCTGGTCAACCATGTTAGGCGAGTTAGCTCTCTAAAGGGAGGGTTAATAAACCTAGTGTGGGGGTTAAGTGAGAGCTGTTCAGATCTTAACGCAAGAATAAAGAGTTGACACCCTTGAATGTCATATGAACTGAATCAGATAAAACACACTCCTTATCAAGTTTTTCCTGTGGGGAGATAACCTGTTGGATCATGGCTCGGCTATGCTTTTTAATCACCTAGTTAAACTCGTTAGAATAATCTTTACTTTTTCGCATTAGTATAAACACTCCACTTAAAACTTTGATCGCCTCGACTAAGTTCTACGTTCGCTTTGGTACTCACAACCACATTTCTCTTGGGACGACCTCGTACTCCTGTAGCTATCCTAGCAATCGACCTGGTACTCTGCCAGTTAGAGAGATAGGTTTACCCACAGTTGCGAGTCTTTATAAATGTATTTTTGAGGGGTAAATTTTAGCTCATCAAAAATTGGCGCCGTTGCCGGGGACCAATATTTTAGTGGGTGTATTTTTCTCTCATCATCTAGCTCTCGAGAATCTTTGCAAAGTGGGAGTAAATGTGTTATTCCGAGGGAGCATGATATCCGGATTATAAGATACGATCGTCAATGTATTGACACTCGAGATACGATCGTATGGATATTATTATAGCGATAGGATTGTAAGTTACACGGTAACTGCTTCACATGAAAGGTAGTAGTCATTGCTTTTGACTCTTCCGATAATTGGGGGTCACGGTGTGTTGCTTTAGACGCTATCCCGTGATCGTTAGGTATGAAGGGCATTTTAGTAAATTGCACTTTGTGTCTACGGCCAACATATTCGGAAGCCTATCGGGTCACACACATATGAACATCGAGTCGGATTAAAATGCGGTTATAGTTGATAACCAAATAATGAAAGTTTATCTCTAGACTATAAAGGTTATAGTGGTAAATTAATATGGTGGTATTTATTTATTATGAATAAATAAATACAAGATATTAATTATATACAAATTAGATTAATTAAAGAATATTCCGGAAGTCAATTTGTTGACTAATGGGGCGCCACTTTTGTGTGTATAAGATACACACTTGGGATTGTGATTGTGCACTTTAATTAATAAAGATTGCCATGATATTAATATAAGATATTAATTGATTTTGAAAAATAGATTTATGGTAATAAGATAATTATAATCAATATATGATATTGACAAAATAAATTATAATTAAAGAGATAAATCAATCTAGTTGATTTTCCTTATTTTATTAGAAAAAAGTTTTCTTCTCCTCCACACTACTATTGGGGGGCGCCACCTCCTCATAAAAGGGAAGTGGGTGTCAAGCTCTTTTGTACAACACAATTGCAAGAATTCATAATTCTTGTGTAAAATAGAGAGCTCTCCATAGTGAGTTTGTGAGGGAAGAAAAGGTCCGGTCTAAGACCGGAGTTTTTCCGGTAGCAATCCAAGGAGGATTCCGGCGAGGGGTTCGTGTGGATTAGCGATAGAGGCCGGACGCGTGGACGGCTTGCGCATTGAACTACTCTCCGTTGACGGTCAAAGCGACGATCTAGTAGATCATCAAGGTATAACCGTCAAACTACTTAACGTGTTTATTGCATTAAACGAAGAACGATCTAGAAAATGAAATCAAATTTTAAATTCCGCTGCGTTAAACTAGTGATTTCCTAACACTTACCCCTTTTCCTTATTGTACCCCACCACGAGAAGATTGACAGGTAGATGAGTTTGGCTATGACGATAGTCAAGATGCAGACGTTTGAGCTTGGAGTTCGAGATGAAGTTTATTTTACTTTTCATTGTTTCAATAATACCTTGGAACTGTAAACGTTTAACGTTTGAGATGCCACTAGATTTTTAGCTTTTTATCTTTTTTATTTGGGATTGTAATAGTTTAAACAACATTTAATTCTGTTGTTTCATTTGAGGATGTTCTTAGACTTGATTTGGAACTTTGATCGATCTGTTTTGTTTGTCGTTTGGCATTCCCGAGTCGTTCTTTTAAGTTTCCGCTTTGCAATTGATATTAATGTATGATGACGTAGGCTTACGTATATATACTTCTTTATTTATTAAAGAAAAAAATATATGTGTGCCGGCGTTCTTTCCGGATAAGGACTCGGTGTCCGGATCGGGGCGTCACAAATTGAGTCGAAAATACTTTTAACATTCGGTCAGAATTAACGAGTGCAAAAAAAAACATAAATTTGAAGGGTAAAAATGGAAAAAAGAATTATATGTGTTAAGACTTTTAGTTGTGTGAAAAGACGTTCCCATTGAATATTATATGTTTCTATCAACTGCTGCAAGTCATGAATTTCCTCCAAATACCTCCATATTAGAATCCGTTTCAATGATGATTTGTTGACTACTCTTGTATTTACAGCTCACTTTCACGTTTTATGCATTTTTTGTGCGCGAACGAGTAAAAAATGAGACGTTGTAATGTTTGTTACTTAATATAATCTTTATACAACGATAGTGTTCTAAAATTTGTCGTAGGTTTATTATTGTCTTCGTTTAGTCATTTTACAAACCAAAATGATACATGCATACACAAAATGCATAACTAATCCACTGATTCAGATTTTTTTAATGTATGATGACAAGTATGAGATGTGACTTTTTGTGTTCAGTTTGTGCGTGTGTTTTACCAATGATTCCTACCTTATTTATTTGAGAGGGTGTGTGCAATTTTCTCTAGCAATATTTACCTATGGACCACCACATAGGCTAGCATTATTGTCAAGACAAAATTGATATTGTCAAGGCAAAATACTTGTTAATACAAAAGTGATATTTTGTAAAATGTTTTGGCACTACCAATTTTAGCTCTGACAATACCAGCGGTGATGCATGGTTGCTAAAAAAGTAAGGGAACAATTGTAACCAATTGTATCATATCATAAATAGAGAAAACTAGCAGTACATACATCTTCGATGGTGGTTCTTCAGGAGAATTAAGAGCTTGTTGAAGAGTAGTAGGTTAAATTGCATTAGGAAGAGAGGTTGGTACAACGTGGAGATCGAGTTTATATATGGACTTGATGATGAATATTGAATCGGGTGGTCGTAGGGAGAGTAGACTAGATAGATCTAACGAGACCGTAGATGTATCATTAGTTGCATTTTGGTTAGCGTAGTATGCGAACGATGGATAGGTGGTGGAGGTGGTATCCATGTGTCATTGAGACGCGAGTCAGGAGTGATGGGACGTGAAGACCCTATGCTTGAAATTGAAAAAAAAATGTTCTACAAAGTAAAATGACAAAACCGATGAGGCCTAGCTTAACTGGCTAGAGATGAGGTCCTGAGACTGAAGGTCTCAGGTTCAAATCCCTCTGGAGGCAATAATTTAAAAGTCTTCCAGCCTACTTTTCCTCGTTAGGAAATTTGTACACACATTATGTGGTGTGTTAGCCCCTATTATGGCTGAATAGTAATAGTGTACTTACTTTCATTTGTAATAGAAAAAAAACATAACATGACGAATGACACGGTAGTAAAAAGTAACCGAAATAAAAACAAAAGGCAGATGTCGGGGTTTTCAAGTTTACGAGGGGAGTAAGAGGGAAATCAAGGACATGAAAGACGTTCAAAGGTACATATTATTTAGGCCCATTACTAGTTTATAAAAAGCATGCCGTTGTAAAACAAGGGTGGGCTTATGTAAAATGGTATGCATGTATTGCTCTTGGGCTTTATTTACTGATATGGATCGGATATTATGGGCCTTCGAGTATGGTTTCTCGTCCAAAACGCCCTCTAAATATTTATTTTCCTGTGTAATTAGGAAAAAAAAATTTAAAAAAAAATGTCAGAAGTCATTTCCAAAAAAAAGAAAATGGCAGGAGGAGGACTAACCTGAGAGTTTCTCTCTATCTTTCCTCCTCTTTCTTCTTCTTCATCCACCTCATCATCTTCTTCACTTTCTTCAATCCAAAACGCCACCGCCGATGACGGCGACGACGACGCGTTATGATTCTTCGCCGTCTTATACCGATCACAAGTCTACCATCTCCGGCGACCTCAAAAAAATTATCACAAATAATTTCAATTTGTTTTATTTATTTGTGTTCGTTATGGTTATGATCCTCCTTATCCTTCTCCTCCTCCTTGCCTGCAAATTCAAGCCATGGAGGAAATTCCTCGCTGTATATTCTGCCTCCGGTTATCGTACTCGCACCATCAAGGTCGGCTATATTTTTTTTCCTTAAAACGGCGAGAATTCGTTTATTAACCCGATTTGTGTAGTATTTGACTGTAATTGGAATGGTTTGTAGATGATCTGAATTAGCTCAAATAACCATTAGAAAAAATGAGGATTCAGTTTCGGGATTTCGATCCTTTTAATCGTTGCTGGGACTGGGGAGAATTAGCTATGGTTTATCTAAGACAGATCATAAACTGTGAAGAAATGCGCCTGCTTGAACATGCCCATCATTTTGATGTCTGTAATCTGGAGGATATTAGACCAGGATGTTAATCTTCTGATATTGGCTGTGCAATGTGAGGAACGGGGTTGTGTTATTCCTGGAATGCAGAAATGAAACGAAACAAACTTAATGACTGTGTTATGTTTTATACATTCATTTGGTGGTTGTGTTGATATTCTTTTGCACTAAAATGCATGGGATGGTTTCAACTTTTTGCGCAATTCGCCCATTTTAGAGTTACTTACAGAGTACTACCAGCACAGTAGGATCAAAGTCACCACCTTTATTGATGTTTTGTTCATAGAAGACGAACCAAACTTGCTTGGTGTGGTACTGTGGATTTGAATTTGTCTAGATCACTGTATAATCTGTAGTAGACTATTTGAAATCCTGTATAAGCAGGCTCAGAGCTACAGAATGACCTAATTGATTAAAAAATGTTTGAAATGCGGGTTAGACTGATACTTGAGAAACTTATGAGAACCCGTTTTCTTGTACTGTTGTTTTCGTTGTAGTTTCTGTCTAGATTAAGGCTCTGCTGTTTGTGAAGTTGCAACTTTGTCATTGGAACCTGTAGTTGACAACTTTGTCATTGGAACCTGTACCGAATCCCAAGTTTGTCTATGAAGCTAATTTGAAAGTTTTATCTCTTAATCCGCATGAAGCTAAAATGCTTGTTTTTATTTACTTTACTTGCAATGCCTTTGTAATTGATTTCTATGATATTCATGAAATGAACGAGCATGATGATCGTCTTTTTTATTTATTTTAATTACTTGGTTCACTTGAATTCACTATCTAAGTGCATATAGATTGAGCATGCTTTACATTGCAGTCAGATGACCTTGAGCGGCCTCTTATATCAGAAGACCTCAATCTAGTTTACGGCCAGAGAAATGATTTTGCTTTTGCACCAAATAATGCTTCAGAGATAGCGAATGGGCAAGCATCAGGGGCTTTTAGATCACCTGTAGCACAAGGACTTGTGCATAAGCAAAGGCTGGGTTTTGCATCTCCCCAATTGACGCAGAGTATTTGCTCTTGTCTATTTCATTTCCGTACCGCATTTAGTCAATCAATTGGTTTCTTTTGGTATCAACTGAAACTAAAATGAAATGTTCTCTTTTTCCAGGTGATAGTTTTGTTTTGAACATCCCTGAAACTGCATCAGATGCTTTGCTTGGTCAGACACTTTTACGTCCGACTGTTGGTGATCAAATTTTGGAAGTGAAGAATCGTGATAGGAAAGAAGATTCGAAGTATAGCTCAGGATTTGAAGTAGACCAAAATAGCTTGAAGGAGTTAGTTACAAAAGATGATGTGGATCAAAGTAATCTTTGTTTCTTTCTCCTCTTGCATTAGGGTCATAATATTCTTTTAATTTCAAGAGTTAAATGTGTAAAACATGTCATCGTATTTTCTGTAAGAATTGCAGGAAGCACCCTCATACTAGAGGTTATATCTGGACCTTCCCATGGGATTCGTCATTCCACGAAATCAGCAAATGCACCTCTAACGCTCGGAAGAGTTTCACCTAGTGATGTGCTGATTATGGATTCAGAAGTTTCTGGAAAACATGCCATGATAGATTGGAATCCTAGTGTATGTTACTAGAAGGTTTTAAAACTAAACTCTGTTGTATTATTATACTTGGGTGATGGAAAATTTGATTCTTTGCACAATATGCAGACATTAAAATGGGAGCTGATAGACATGGGTAGCTTAAATGGAACATTTTTAAATTCTCAAGCAGTTCACCATCCTCATTCTGGAAGCAGGCATTGGGGCGATCGAGTGGTGCTTAAAAACGGTGACATAATAACTCTAGGCACATCGTCCAAGATTATGGTAAGTGTTTCATACTGAATATACAGTGGTGTTCCTCATGTACTTTGGATGAGTTACTTCCTGATGAAGCCTTATACTTGAGAAAGAAGGGACACTGTAAAGTGGCTTGATGTGTCTCAAAATCCTAAGGCTGGTTGCATTCGTATTCATTATGCCAGAGTCGTTATGTTTGGTTAGTTTTTCAAGCCATATTTCTGACATTAGAAGGTGACTTCTTGCAGGTCTCTATTACATCCGAAACTGCACGTCGGGTCCCATTTGGAGTTGGTGTTGCTTCAGACCCAATGAACTTGAGGCGAGGTGGAAAAAAATTGCCAATGGAAGACGTTTGTTATTACCAATGGCCTCTTTCAGGGACAGAACAGGTTTCATATTTTGATACATGGCAATTATTGTACTGTTTCTAGAAGGGTATAATTTCCGGCACTCACTTTTCCCTTTTTAACCCCCCTTCCCTCCCCGTTTGATTGTTTTTGGCAGTTTGGACTGTTTGGTATATGTGATGGGCATGGTGGAGCAAGTGCTGCTGCATCTGTCAGCAAGTTAGTTCTCCATTTCCCAAATGTTCTTGATTTTTTCTCGATATTTTTGGTTAATTTATGGGATGTTGCATAGTGATTACATAGTCATATACTCTTTTATCTGTGCTATTCTCATAGAGTAATGCCTGAGAAGGTGGCAAGCATATTATCGGATCCCCAAAGAAGAAAGCGGGTGTTAACTCAAGGGGATGCTTCAGATGTTCTTAGAGAAGCATTTTGTCAAACAGAAGCATGCTTAAATCAGTACTATGAGGTTCTTCCCTAACTAATCTTCACTTTTTGATCGCTTTTATCTACATGTATTTGTTGTTTGGTGGGTTCTCTTCCCTATTCTTTTCCGTGTGTAGACTATGTTATGATTAGACATTTTTTTCAGGGTTGTACTGCGACGGTGCTCCTATTGTGGTCTGATGGTGACGATAACCTCTACGCACAATGTGCTAATGTTGGAGATTCTGCTTGTGTTATGAAGTAAGTGGAGATTGCCTTCATTGTCAAAAGTTTCAGTCATGTTTTCTTGATGTAAAGTTAATTCAGTAACCGTTTTTATTAAAATTTTATGACATTATAAGGACTAGGACATCTTAAACCACTGAGAATCTCCTCTGCATTTTCAGTATTGATGGAGAGCAGGTGAAGATGACAGAAGACCATCGTATTAGTAGTTCTAATGAAAGACTCCGTATAGAAAAAATTGGAGAACCTTTAAGAGATGGGGAAACACGGCTTTGTGGTGATTAAACATTTCTTTTTCTTTTTGTTCCCCTGCTACCAATCTTTTTTGCTTTTGTTGAATGTTAATGATAAAGAAAGACTGATTTATTGCAAATAAACAGGGCTGAACCTGGGACGAATGCTTGGAGATAAATTCCTTAAAGAGCAGGATGCTCGCTTTAGTTCAGAACCTTATATAAGCCATGTCGTGTACATACGTCGAACAACCAAGGGCTTTGCACTATTAGCTAGGTGATGACCATTTTACCCCCTTCTATAATTGATGGCACAATTATCTGCCATTTTGGTCCCTATTTCTATATGTGAAAGTTGGGGCTCTTAACATCTTCTGGAAAATGCTCTATTTCTATGCAGTGATGGCTTCTGGGATGTTATAACAGCTAAGAAGGCATTCCAACTAGTGGAACAGGTATCATACTCTACTTCCCCGCCCCCCCTCTCCAACCAACCAACATTAATTCACACACAAAAAGAAAGACACCTCATCATCAATCGGAGGGAGTTTGACGGTGTCCATAACTCTAGATGGTGGTGTGTTTTTACGCGTTTGTTAGAAAGCATCGTACTTGATCTACACCACACTTTGAGTTAGATTCGACTCTGCAGGGGTCAAAAATGGACAATTCAACCTCTGCAAAGTCGAATGTTCCAAGCATTTTTTTTTCTCTCTTAAAGTAACCATATATATATATATATATAATTGTTGTGAAATGGCACAGGCAAGGGAGAGAAATGCAATGGTGGATGGAGAAGAGAAAGCAGAAAAGATAGCAAACAATCTGTTGGGTGAGGCTAGAACACTGCGTACAAAGGACAATACTTCTATTATTTTCTTAGATTTTGATCATCCCCCCCATAATAATAATAATAATAATAATAATAATAAGGGAAATGTTCTTCCTCATACAACTTAATATGCTTTACTTTGGATTCCATTTATTTTGATCCTTCCTTCCCTTTTAACGGAAATATAAAAATCATATTGCATTAAATCGTTTTAGTGCAGATTTTGTTTATTCGATATGTAGCAATTATATATCATTTATATATATATTTCTAAAGTCATTCTCAAGCTAAAAAAGCGCCATGTGCCAATGTCATTCTCAAACTAAAAAGTTAAATCAGAAAAAGGTTTGTTGCTGCTAAGCATATAAGAAATGAGCCCGGAGATTAATACACAGCAGAGGCTGCTGTGACCGCCGCCAAACAAACGGCGTCGTTTCGAGTCTTCGCGGCCATTGTTTTGGCCGTGAACTTAAAAAAAGGAAAAGAAAACAGGCGTCACAGCACACCACAGCATGGGGGCATCACAGCAGACGATCCCAATTCATTAAAAAAAAAAAAAATAGGAGTTGTTATTCCCAGCTCTCATCCACACCTTAATACCTGACTCATTAGGATTTAGGCATGTACGAGATCCATCGCGCACACCCACCGGTCCACTTTTCGACATCATTCTCACACAGGTTATTGTCTTTTAACATAACTTCTTCAACTTCACCTCATTGGTCATCCATTCCATTGCTCTCTTCATTACCATACCATACCATACCATGGGGAGAAAGAAAAGAAACTAACCAAAAAAAAAAAAAATGTATGATACACACAATAACAGATAGTATATAATAAAAACACATTTGGTTTATTACACGAAATGTATAAGAACACCATATCACACTATATATATGACTTCAAATGTTTCAAAGTCTCTATATTCAAAGTAATATTTTCCTGTATCAACCGAAATCTTTCCATATCTTCGTTAATTTTTTTTTTACTAATTCTTGGATGAAGAAGCACCAAGAAAAGAAGCCAAACGTTTGATCATAGCTTTAGCATAATCAGAATCAAGATCAAAAATCTGGAAACAATGATCTTCATCTTCAACTTCAAACAGCTCTGCTTTACCTTTCCACCCACTTTTCTTTAAAACATCAAAATACCTTACTCCTCTGCTTCTTAATTCATCTTTCTCAGCTACACAAACAAGCAATCTACTACATCCAAGCCATGATAAACTCGGTGCATCCCTCGAAATCGGATTAATCAACGGATTATCGAACCCGTTATCCGCATCTGGATACACAAATTGCCATGTTTTGTATAGCAAACTCTTATCATGATCTTCAATTGGTTCTGTATCAATAGGTTCTGATCCCAAGAAATATGGAAATGATAAATAAGTACCAAATATTTTGATTCCACCTAATAAGCCTGCTCTCATGGTTATATAATGAGCTAAATTAGCACCTGAACTGTCACCTCCGACGAAAAAACGATCAAAATTACCGTAGTTTTTAATCCAATTATCTTCTTTTGAACCAATCCATTGAATTGCAGTCCAGGCGTCGTGGTAAGCTGTAGGGAGGGGATATTCAGGAGCGAGTCTGTACTCGATTGAAACAATTAGGGCATTGGAGACGGAAGACACGGAGGTGATGTAGCGGTGGGTGAGAACGGAGAAGGCGGACTCGATACAGAAACCACCGCCGTGGAAATAGGCTAAAATGGGGAATTTTCGGTCGGGTTTAGGAAGGTAGATTCTGGCGGAGACATGAGGGGAGATTTGAACATCTTTTGAAGAAACGTTAATGTCGTCTTCTGCTATAATCGGTGGTGCAAATGGTGAGGGGATGAGTCTTTCGACGGAGCCATCTTTTAAAACTCTGAGGAAAGGAAGAAGTTCAGAAGATACTTCTTTTGGATTGCAAACCATTTTCACCATGATGAAACAAGTTTTCGAGCTTATGAATGAAGATGAAACAGATTGGAAGATGGTGTATATATACACAGGAGAAAGATGGCGCGTAACACCGTCACTGTACTTAGACATTTCGGGTTAAGTTAGACTATACCGATATTAAAATTGTATATTCACCTACAAGTCGTCGATATTGCAGTGTTGGTGAATTTAATCTATAATCGGACGTGGTAGTGTTTAAACCCAGCTTTAGGAGTTTAAAAAAAAAATTTGTATATTCACTAAAGTGAAATATCTAAGTTTGTTTAGTTTTTGTGAGTATGAAATAAAACATACCGTTTCTATAAAATAAAAAAAAGTGAAATGTCTAAGTTGCCTTAAATATTGTTGTAATGTAGATTTGATGTGGTGTCACTAGATCATTGAATAAGTTGGACCTACATAAATTATGCACTGATCTAGAAAAGTTTAATGTGAAGAAATTTAATACCAGATATATCTAACCCAAAAGAGTTTGTCGCACTTAATGGATAATTGTTACCAAGATTATAGGTGTTAGTATTGGCTAAGGGCCTATCCGAAAAAATGGTAACCTCCATGTGCCACTACGTTTTCACACCTTACGTGTGTTGAATAATTTTTTTTTCTGTCATTCCACATGTTTATGTTTCTTTTAGTTGAAATACTAATTGAAGTGTTATATTTTTTTTTTCTTATTATATTTTTATGATTATAAAATACTAATTGAAGTGTTATAACGTATAAATAACTTTCTCCAAAATATAATATGTTGTTATGAATCATATATGTTTTAAAAATACGAGAATAGCCATTCAATATATATATATATATACACAAAATATATATGGATAAAATTTCAAAAACAAATCATTTTCAGTTTTCAAGTTATCAAACAGTTTAATCACTTAAATAATTCAGTAGCTTAATACATTCAGATTTCAGATATCAGACCGCAGACTTCAGATTTTAGATTTAACAAATAGCCCCTAAGTGGAGTTAGTGGTAAATAGTAGTTACTATCAAGATTGTATGTGTCAGTTATTAGTGGTCAACAGTTTTACTGTCAATATTGTACGTGTTAGTTAGTAATAGTTAAATGGTGGCAGTGGTCAATAGTTGTTAGTACCAAGATTGTATGTGTTCGTTATTAGTGGTTAAGTGGTGGTAATGATCAATAGTTGTTACTACCAAAATTTTATATGTCTGTTAATGGTGGCTAAGTGGTGTTAGTGGTAAATAGTTGTTACTATCACGATTGTATGTGCTAGTAAGTAGTGGCTAAGAGGTGTTAGTGGTCAACAGTTGTTACTATCAAGATTATATGTGTACGCTAGTAGTGACTAAGTGATGTTAGTTGTCGATAATGTTACTATTAAGATTGTACGTGTTAGTTAGTAGCGGCTAAGTGGTGGTACCGGTCATTATGTTACTACCAAGATTGTACATGTTAGTTATTAATGGCTGAGTGGTGATAGTGGTCAACAATTATTACCACGAAAATTGTACGTGTCAGTTAGTAGTGATGGTAGCGGTCAACAGTTATTATTATATCAAGACTGTACGTGTTAGTTACTGGTGACTAAATTATGATAGAGGCCGATAATTGTTATTATCAATATTTTACTTGTTAGCTAGTAGTGGTGTTAGAGATCAGTGATTGTAATTGTCGAAACTATGTGTTAGTAGTGGCATAAGTGCTGAACAATTGTTGTTACACCAAACTATACATTTAATTTTTCCCTTTTTTCTTTTCTTTTTCTTAGGTGTCTATATAAAGGTGGTTTATTTGATTTTTTTTTTTTTTTTTGTCGTTAAGTTGTTGTTTATTTGTTATTTGACTTTTTTCAGTAACAAGATTTGTTGCTTTAACATGATTGATTTAACCCTATTCTATCATCTAACAAATTAACATAATCAATGCTTTGTTTATGTCACCCTTTTATAATTTTGTTAATTGATGCTACTGCAAATTATTGTATATGAAAAGAGGAACAAATAGGACGAAGATTACGAACTAAATAGCTACTGAATCTCTAATTATGGTCTCCCAAATCCCAAGTAAACCAAGTTTAAATATAAAGAAATTTATAAAACAACAAACCTATCTTATACAATACTACTAGAAATTATATTATAATGTTCAATCTGCCAATGAAGCAGGCCGATTTTCAACTTTTTTAGATTATTTTTTTGCGTTAAAGTCAGATTAATTTGAAAAGGAGTTTGACTACGAAGTTTTCCAGCTAGAAATTTGGAGGGAAGAAAAATTCAAAACTGGATAGAATATTTATTTGACTTTTTGTTGTTTTGACGTGATTACCACGAAAACGTAAGTCAATGCTTCACGTCCTTATTCATTTTCCTTTTTCTGTTTTTGTTTTTATTATTTAATTTTGGCAAACTCGATGAAGAAATTTTATAGTTATCCAACAGTATTTCTATTGGTCTCCACAACAGAATCACCCGAAATTTTATAGTTATCCAACAGTGGTTTTATGGTGGTCTAGGATCACCATATCATACTTGTCTATCAATGAAATTGTTTATAAGAAGGGTAAAAACGTAAAAACAAGAGATTTATATTTTACACGATGGACCCTTATATGTTCTGTTGTTTTTCTATTGGTTCTGAATCACCAAGTCATATTTGGTCCAAAACCATAATAAAATTTCCGGTTATCCATCCAAATGAAGGAACGTTTGCTTAATTCTATTTGCACAAGGCACGAAACTCAATTTATTCCACAAGATAATTGAAGCAGTTAATCATTGTACATTATTACTTCCTCCGTTTTAAAATAATTGAAGCAGCTATCAAAAGATTTATTTTAAAATAACACAAATAGTTACATTTCTAATACAGTATTTTTTGTATTTTTTCTATATCTAACCTTATTTATTAAGGAGTGAGAGAGTAAACACAACATTGTATTAATTATAGGCTAAGGATTTTTTTAGTCATTTGGCATTCGAATTAAAATATTAACACACATTTTTAATATGCGTATTTTTGACAACTGCCTCAATTATTTCAGAACGGAGGGAGTAATACTGTACAATGATTAACCGTTAAATTAAAGTTTGAGCAAATTAACCGTGAAATTCAGGCATTTCCATTTTTTTTTTTTTTTGAAACCTTCTAATTTTATTAGAAAGAAGTAATGATTTACAAGGTATTGGGCCCCTCCCGGCCAAACCGGATGCTAGATAAATAGTGCGAGTCTCCATACATTGGAATACTTAATCAAAATAAAGAGGCCCTTCAAGTATGGGCCTAAATACGAGTGGGGAAAACCGGGTGTTAGGAAAATAGTATGAACCTCCAAAATAAGAATAACTAACCACAATAAGGAGGTCCCCGCAAGTGTGGGCCTAAGTGTGAGTGGGAAAACCGAGTGCTAGGAAAATAGTGTGAGCTCCATACATTGGAATGTTCTTAGGTAGGAGCCTCTATTAGACTCGACCGTCAGATGTGCGCCGTATATATATAAAAACAAAATTGTTTTGTTTTATTGTCCACGTTGCGCAAATCTGGTTGTCGGGTGTAATAGAGACTCCCCACGGCAGAATTACCCCATTGGAATAACTAACCAAAATAAGGAGGTCTCCTCAAGTGTGGCCTAAGTATGAGGCTATTATATTTTTCAGAAAGGCGCAACACTTGTTTTTTTGTTTGTGGGTGACTATGCTTGGAGCGGTGTTTAAACTCTCGACTCTCGCTCTGATACCATGTTGAACTACCATCTCTCCCAAACTCTTAAGATGATGGGAAGGTAAATAATTAACATTTTATATATTCAATAATACTATATGCCCGTGTAATCCAGTTTGGATCCTCTCTAGTGAAAATATCATGTGTTTTGACATACTATTATCAAAAAGATGTCATTTTGATTTTAGTGATAAGCAGAAATGTATGATCGCATCTCGTACACATTATAAATGTGGGTTAGATTATCCACCACACCGTCCACCATGAAGAGGAATGGATCGTGTTCAATGTGCAACCTAGATGTTACAGTATAAGGACTGATGGGGATATTGAGCGTAGTCTGCAGATGGACTCAGCCAACCATACGAAGCTTCAGCAAACTACGGAGCAGTTTAGTATAGCGGTTATTATGTTATAGGTTGTTGTAACCGTTTGTAACTTATTCTTAACTGATTAATGAGTTGTATGAAGCTATAAAATACCCTATAATAAGCTGCATTGTATTTTAACTTGTAACTTTTAGTTTATTAATGATAATTCCTCAATTTCTTTTTTGTTTGTAATTCTACAAACTTCAACACTAGATATGGCCACAGCTCTGCCCATAATTAAGCAACCTAGGCTTGGTCTTGAGCCTCCAAGTCCTTATGCCCCCTTCGCCGAATCTGCTGTTTTATAATAAAAATATATATACATCAAAAGTCAATTTTTAGATAAAATTTTCGACATTATGTCATGCTATTGCCGTTTATGTCCGGGCCAACGATTATAACCGGTTATGTATGACAATAATACATATTTTGTTGCAAAAACACGAATAATAATATTAATACAAACATAAATAATTTCTCAACCCATACATTCAAAAATAATCTTTATTTACACTACATTTAATCTATTCGTTCATCATTCTATTTGTGCAGTACAATTCATTATCAAAATCGATTTTTATAATGCATCTGGGAAAAGCGGTTATAGGCTGCAGAACCACCGTCGGTCGGACCGGTGACTCCACCGCTGAAAGTTTGTTAGATTATCCTCCTGGACAAATCTATAGATAGATTTGGTGATGAAAGATATGAATCAAATGCTTATGAGACTTGATTCTCTCCTTTAGCTTTTCTTTACGATAGGTAGCACGGTGACACGTAGTAATATGTAAACAGAACCCATATGTCGACGCATGAAGGTATAGTAATAGTATATATATTATTAGTGGCGAAAAGCCACTACGAACGTGTCGATCAAAGAGTACAGCGTGCACCAGTTTTCGGAGCATGACTCGGATCATCATCCTCTCTATTCGGACAATCCATGATTCAAACTCCCCTGCCTTTTTCCTCCTGCTATTTATACACCAACAATTCCTCTGCAATTTATTCCTACTCATCAATCAAGATTATTCAAGAATCACCCCCAAAAAAAATGCTACCCTCTGCTTTCAGATCAATTCGACCTCAACAACAACCAGCAATATCCGCCATCAGCAACTTCAGCCGGAAAACTTGTGGGATCGTCGTCAGATTCTTCCCAACATCAACAGGGACAACTTTGCCGGAGAACCCCGCCGCCCAGATGGATGCTCAGCAAGTGAAAGCTGAAAAAAGCATCAATTCATTCGGAGAAGGATACGCCACCCGGTCGGATGAAGAGGGATTCGGAGGAACATTTGGAGAGAATCAGAAGCTTCCAAAGAAAGAAGAAGATAAGATTGTACATGCAGATGTGCCGGAGTATGATACCAGTCAAGGTAGCCATGTGAAGGAGAAAGAGCAAGCTCGTAACCAACAACATGTTGATCCCTGATTAATCTCTAAATCAAGAATTTTATAAACATCTACCAATGTTAAGTATCTTCTCTTGGGTTGCAACCAAAAATGCGTCTTCATAATAATTGGTTGCATTAATTACGTACTATAAAGCTTCTCCTTCTATTCTGATCAAGTTGTGCCACTTTCATCACAATATATATGTAATGATTAATCATCCTAACATATTTTTGTATTCAATATCATTTACGGTGAAAACATATTGATCGATATAAGTTTCATAACGATTGATAATATTTGTAAAAGATGATTCTCAATCATGAGAACTCCACATGATTGTGACTTTTTGTTTATTGTAAATTGTATATATATTCCACTTATGTCGATGTGTAAAATAATTCAGAGACAAGACAACTAGTGAAATAATATGTTTTTATAGTCGTATATGGTTATAATGAATTAACGTGATGATAGATGAGTCTACAATCTACTAAATTTCGAGATAAAAATCTATTTATCATACATAAGGTAATTATGATCTATCTTCCTTTAAACTCATAAGTGGCTGCATGATTTATGTGACACGAGTCAAACTTATAAGCGACTGCATGATTTCTGTGACACTAGTCAGTGATTGAGAATGCCGCTCATGTTACGGGTTTCTAATCCATTTATTGAAATATTACAAATGGCCCAACTAAACAAATAGAACTATATCGTAGGAATATCATTGTAAATTTACTAATGGCTCATTAAGCAAGGCCCCGAAAATAACGGTATAGCTCTTATTGGATCATTGTATATATACTCTCTGTCATATGGTACGGGTCATCGATCGAAAGTATCACGAACCCTATTAAAAGTTTTTAATACATTAATTGAAATAGTACTAATGGACCAACTAAACAAATAGACCTATATTGTAGGAATATTATTGTAAAAGTACTAATGGCTCACTAAGGAAGGCCCTGAAAATAGAGAAATGTTATAGTGCATCGAGTATTTTCAAGTTAAACTAAGTGGATTATGATTGCTTCTTATTCCCTCTCACACATATGTATACTAGAAATGTGTAGGTGTAAGTTGAAATAATCATTGTTTTCCACTAGGTATAATCCAAAAATACACGTTCCGTCATACCTTTTCTCATTAAAATAATGGTATAGCTCATACTAGAACATTGTATTTACGGGATGTGGCACCTTAACAGTTAATGTAAACTGCAGACCGGATAGCGGTTCTGGCATAAGAAAATGTACTACTTCCTATGTTTTTTTTTATCTGTCACATTTCAGAATTTGTTTTGTTTTTATTTATCTGTCATTTTACATTTTCAATGCATCATTTATTATTTTTTCCTCCTTTACCAATAAAGTATTCACATCTTCAATAAAAAAATACATTTCTAATACTAAAAACTCATTTACCAAAAAAGTATTTACATTTTCAATAAAAAAATTAAATAAATTTCCAATACTATATTTTTGATATAGTAATTACTTATTAATCTGTGTGAATCTTCTCTCTGCGACAGATAAAAAAAAAGAAGTGAGTATGTATTTTAGCCTATGAGTATGGTCTGATTTTGGGGAATCTCGAAAACTCATTATACCGTAAACATAATATGTATTCTCCCTATTATAGCCAAGGAGTAAGTATGATTCCCTGTTATAACCCCGTGGCGTGGATCCATATTTAAACCGTAACATTGTTTTCTTTGAAAAATATCTCTTTAAAAATAATTTATTTTTCTATCTGTCTGAACTAAAGAGTTTACTGATATTAAAATCATGTTAGTGAAAAAATATACTAAAATCACTATTCTCAGAAACTTTTATATTCATTTAACTACTGAAAATCACATTTTTTTTAACATAGACAATCGCATATTCTAAAATGGTCCCGAATCATGTGACTTGATGGTCCTGGACCAATCAGATTTAAGTATTTTGCTCGGTGGTTCTTTATTTGTAGGAAAAAACTCAGCTATTGGTATGGCTTTTATGGTATCTCTTGAAGGCTCGGCGTAATGCAGTTTTCGATGGTCAGGTGGTGCATATTTATTATATTTTTGTGAGATTCGATGGGCATTGGCGGCACTTATGTCACGGGAGTATGCAACTAGGTGGGAGGCTTCGGGGGCGGGGGTAGTAAAATGCAATGTAGATGCGTCGGTTGTGGATGCTCCGTCGATGGGCATAGGTATTATTTTCAACGACCATTATGGGGCGGTTCTTGCGTCGTTTTCCTTCCATTTGGACCCAAGTATAGAAGTACCGTTCTTAGAGATGAAGGCGATTTTGTCGGCATTGAAAGAGGTAGAAAGGATGAGTGTCCAAGCGTTGGTGGTGGAAAGTGATTGTTTAGTGTGTGTTCAGCGCCATTGGTGTCCAGAGGGAATTTCACGGCTTTTGGGTGCCTTGCTCAGGATTGTTTCCGAAAATCCCTTCAGTTGTCGTCGATTTTGTTTTTTTTGTTAAGTGTTCGAGGAATGTCTCGGTGCATCTTTTAACAAAACATGGTCTTTCATTTTTGATTCTTTTGAATGTGCATGGCTTGGGGCACTCAACCTCCGGGACGATGGTTTTATCCGCGTGTTTGTCGGATTTGAGTTAAATAAAATCTTTTGTCCTCAACAAAAGAAATCACCTATTAAAACATTGTGATTGATTTAAATGTGATGACATGATACTCTATTGGTTGATTCGACATGATGATCTATTGGTCGATTATGAACCATCATAAAATCACTGACGGAAAATATAACTCGCAAAACAAAAAACACCTCGTCCGTTGATGGATTTACACTATGTAATGTACTACCTCCGTCCTATAAAAAGTGTCCACATTTTGTGGTGCATACAGATTAAGAAAACAATTGTGTTGTATTTTAAGCACTAATGGACATATATAACCTACTTTATAATAAATGTTTGTTTTGGAATATGAAAAGTTTATACAAACATTAAATGGTGATAGATGTATGTTAAAAAAATGCATTAAATGATGTATTAATTTTCCAAATGGATATTTTTTATGACACAATTCATTTAAAAAGTGGACACTTTTTGTGGGACGGATATAATTGTAAAGTCCTACATCGGTAAAGTAGTAGAATGTCCACCTCATGAGACATACATGTATTGTCAATTCGGGTTAGTCATTTTAGATTAAGCGAGGACGGCGGTCCAAACAGTTGACTGAATCATTTATGACTAGTGTAGCGCTACCAAACACATGTATGGAGGCATTACCGTAGCATATCAATTGGTGTAAATTTATTTTATTTTCAATTTTTTATTAGTTAAAGGTTGTGGAGGACTGCTTTTAATCTAAAATGGGAAAAAATGACATGAAAAAAGACATGTAGTAACACATGTAGTAACATGCACGTTTTTTGTCCTTCTCAACCATTACCTTTTTTTTTATTTTGTATCTTATTTTGTCCTTCTAGCCCGCGACCCATTTTTTTTTTGGGAAAAACACATTTTTGGTTCCCTAATTTTTTCACTTGTTTCAAATATACCCCCTAACTTTGAAAATGACAGTAAACACCCCTAACTTTTATTTTTGTTACGATTTTGGTCCCAGTTAACTTTTTGACCGCTAATCCTAACGGTTGACTGTAATATTTAACAGCATATCCACGTCACCCTTCCACGTAATTTTCTTTTTTAAAGACCCCTCCACGTATTTACAACGGCAACGCTCCCCATTCAACCTGTTAAAATCCCTAAAAACATTCTACCCCCAATTCCAACGTAAATTAACACAACTGATGCTTCTTCTTCAAAAAAAAAAAAAATCAACACAACTGTTGCTTCTTCTTATTTCTTCTGCAACACAGCTCCCAAAATACAATGTAATTTTTTATTTTTTATTTTTTTGTGTTTTGCGAATTGCAAAAAAAAAAAAAAAAAAAAAAAAAAGAGATTTTGGGAATTAAATGCTATCTTACTGTTTTTGTCAAAGGTTGGATCAAGCTGTGGGTTCTTTAAATGGTTCGATCCACCAATGTGCCCACGATCAAAGCAGATTATTCCAGGATTGTTGAGAAGATGCAACTCCAAAGATGAAGAAATAATGAAACTTAAAAGGAAGTTGAAGATGGTGAAGCTAATCATGATATGTTCATGGATTATTGTAGGGGCAATGTTGGTGGTTGGTAAAATCCATGTTTCGTTTGGTTATGAGTAGCATTTCATAATGTTGAATGACTTAGAGGCATGGTAATTGGTAAAGCCTATGTCTAATTTGGTTTGGGTAGTATATCTTCATAATGAAGAATGGAGTCTGTTTGTTTGAATTCTGGAGGTGTATTGTATGTTGAATTGCATTAAGTTTGTGTTGAAAGTTTTTGTATTGAAGAGTTTGTTTGCAAAATTTGTTCACTCTACCTTTTTATGTTCAATGGCTGCAAGTTCAACTTTGATATTTAAATGCTGAGCTTTTTTGGTGGCTTGTGCTTTAATTAGATTTTTCAATGTGGCATTTCTATCTAATAATTGACAAGTTTGATTTATCCATGGATTTTTCTTCCACGAGTTCTAGCCCATCTTCAATGTTTCACTCTCGCAAATTCGATGCTTCAGACAGTTCCTTTCAATGGTCTTTTGAAGAGAAGGCTAAAGGGCCATTATATCATTAAAAAGCATCAACATTTACTTAAGAAAAGCAGTTTGGATATTACAAAAGGAGCCCTTTCTGGATATGAATTTGCCAAATCCTAAAATGACTCAATTTTGTGTTGATAAAGTGGATTCGTCACCACAAAGAACACTGGAAGAGCGGATTAGTGCAATTTAAAGGGCTAGTGACAAGCCCGGTTATTCCCTTGTTAATGCAGGATGAAATGACATTTGTGGATGAGGCTATCCAAATAAGCCCTCATAATGATCATGAGCATGTGTATGATCCGGAAGTAATAAAACTTACATAGTAATAAAGCCCTTAATTAGACAAAACACATTCATAATAGCCGACTTGCTAGCATCCATTAATTGGTCTATAACATCCATTCAACAGACTTGATAGCCAATATTAGTTACAAAATTAGGCTGCCAAGCAACAAAAACACCATAAGCTACTGCCTCATAAACCATAAACATAGACTAAAGACATTCATAACAACTATCATAACAAGGTTTTAAACATTTAAACTTGGTCTTTAACAAGTTCATAAGACTTGCTAGCAAATACTAAGAACAAAACAAGGCTGTCAAGCCACAAAACAACCATTTCAATATATGGTAAGTTGAACTTCTCAGCTGGTATGTTCATTTGCTCCAAAGTTCTGGGCATAGGAAATGCAAGAGGAGCCATGTTCCACATCGTTTAGCAAACTTGTAAAGCTGTTTGTTCCCTCACTTAATTCTGGTAGCTCTTCCCTTGATGATGTGCCCTGCAATACAATGTGAACAGTTACAAATGATGGTGAAATAATATCTGTACAGTTAAAGAACAGACTCAGCTGACACAAAGAACAAACTCAGCTGATCTTTGCAATAAAGCATGAGGATGACGACAACTTAATAGACCAAAGAAAATAGACTCCAAGCAACAAGTAAAAAGGACAATCATAAAAGCACATCAATAAATAACCCAAGGCAGCCAGGTGGATATATGTATAGCAGCAATAATTGGTTCAAATTCAAGGTATATTCTCCTTACCAAAACATGGCCAAGCCGCAAATATAACACATGAATTAGCCAATAAAAACATCTCAACATTGTAAACAACAGTTTTGCTCAATTCAGCCCCAAGAGAACACAAAAGCAGCAATAATTGGTTCAAATGCAAACTATGTTCTCATTTAAAAAAACATGAACTAGCCAATCAAACCATCTACCTCAACATTGTATAGAAGCCAAAAGACCAAAATGGACAAAACAACAGTTTGGCTCCATTTAGGCTTAACAGAACAGAATAACATATCGAGCAAGCATCTGATATGGATCAGAACACAATGTATTATAATTTAATAACATAAGACATAAAGATTAGTGACTCACCACCAATGTAAGTAGCTGTAGGAACATGTACAAACTGACCACTATGACGAAACACCATTGTGATGTAGTTGCAACCTTCTTCTACAAAAATAAGGAGAAAAAGCAGGCAGTCATTAGAGAACAAATTTTCTGATTCCTTGTTGAAAAAAGGCAAAAAAATGATTTTTTTTCAGATAAATTCTATATATATAGTTATTATAGAACATTTTTATGATTCAACAAAAAAGAAAATAGAACGGGATCATACATATGCAGCAAAAGAATGCAGCTTGATTACCAATTGTGCAGTCATATGTAGACAAGTCAAACATATGCAGTCCTAGAACAAAACGGGATCTCAAAACAAAAAAGGAAAAATATTACTAAAATGGCGACAATGTCCTCTCTTTTTAGTAATAATCCGACTCAATTCAACACCTTTCCCAAAACCCACAAAACCCATTGCACCCCACCCTCCTCCATTCTCCGCCATTCTCAAAGATCCATCTACAGCAAAAGAATGTTTTTATTTTGCATAAATAGCAAAAGAATACTACTCACCGTATATAGGACGGGTTTGGTTGGATAACCGTAGAGCCATTGATTTCTCCTTGTCTCACTCGATGAAGCGCCAAAATCAGCTCCCGCGATCAGTCTTCACACATTGTTCACAATTATTTCGTTGATTGAAACAGAATTTTGAACAATCGAGTTTAGGGTTTTGGATTTTCTGGAAATGTTTCTCCGATAAGAAAGAGGAAATGAATGGGTAGGGACCGTGTGATGTGTGTTTTGATAATGTGGTATTAACTACGTGGAGGGTCCTTTCAAAAAAAAAATTTTACGGAGTGACGTGGATATGCTGTTAAATATTGCAGTCAAATGTTAGGATTAGCGGTCAAACAATTAACTGGGACCAAAATCGTAATAAAAATAAAAGTTAGAGGTGTTTACTGTCATTTTTAAAGTTAGGGGGTATATTTGAAACAAGTGAAAAAGTTAAGGGACCAAAAGTGTGTTTTTTCCTTTTTTTTTTTTTTTTTTTTTAATAGTGGCAACGTTCTTACTCTGTAGTCTCTAGAGTTTTGGTTTACATTTACGGAAGTCCTACTAACCCCACCCCCCCCCCCCCCCACCCCCCACACCCCCAAAAAAAAAAAAAAAAAAAAAAGAAAGAAGTCCTTCAACTACCCTACCGAAACGGCTCCAAAAATTACCAAACACACCAAGAGCTCTGACTGTTTGTTTCCCGCGTCATTAAGAGGACCGCCCTCTGTTTACTTTCTTGTCTGTGTTCATAAATTCCTTTGTCTTCAAACAACTTCACATTCCTTGGCTTGGCTGCATATCAATTCATTCAATCGTCTCGCCATCATTACCACTTACCAGAACAAAATTCTTCATTTTCAGAAAGATTGAATTTCTATGTATGTCCGGTCCCTGTACATCAACATCAAGCACCATGATCATCCCTTTAACTTTCCGCTTCTACCTCCTTTGTTTCCTCCCCACCCTCTCTTTTTCTCAGGTTGAACCCCTTAGAGGTAATAGTCCCTCCAACCCTTTTGCCCAACTGATCAATTAACACATTTTCCTACGATAAAGTTCAAGTCTTCATTTTTGTTTGTTCTTTTTCAGGGATTTTTATCGACTGTGGATCAACGGTTTCTTCACTAATAGGTGGTCTGCAATGGGTTTCGGACAGCGGTTTCACCAGTGTAGGAAAGCCTAAGATTTTAGCGACGCCGTTTCAAGAGCTGACACTTTCAACTGTACGAACATTTCCTCTTCAAAAAAAAGTTTTGAAGAAATTCTGCTATGAAGTACCCGTTATTCGTGGTGCTAAATATTTAGTGAGAACCACTTATTATTATGGTGGAGTTAATGGGTATACAAATCCTCCTGTGTTTGATCAGATGGTGGATGGTACATTTTGGAGTATTGTGAATACAACTGACGATTATTTGAAAGGAAATGCTTCATATTATGAAGCTATTTTTACGGCGGCAGGGAAGAATATGAGCGTATGTTTTGGTGCTAACAATTATACAAAATCTGACCCTTTTGTATCTGCTTTAGAACTTGTGATTGTGGCTGATTCACTTTATAATGCTACTGATTTTGGGACTAATGCTTTGAATTTGGTGGCTAGGAACAGCTTTGGATATAGTGGTCCATTCATAAGGTATGAGTCCTCTTTCCTAAGGTTACTGATTTTCTCTTCTTTTTGTTCTTTTCTCGAACACTTGGTGTGTACACAAAGGATTGGTTTATCTGGCTTATGATTATTACTGATACTTCATCTGCTTTGGACTGATTTAAGTCATCTTGTTCAATTTAATTGTGTGAACATGTTGCATATGTTAAATTTAAGTTTGTATTCCATATTGATGAGTTTATAACTAGGCGGTAAAAACATGGCTAAAATCGTCTTGGATAGCTATTATCAATCTCATGAAACACTACCTTTGTTTATTACTAGGTATCCAGATGATCAGTTTAATCGGTATTGGACACCGTTTGGACATAGTAATTCTACTACACTAGGCAACAATGGTGTTTCTGTTTCCGGTTTTTGGAATTTGCCACCTCTAAAAGTTTTTCAGACAAATATGGAAATCAACCAACCTGAAGTTATGGAGTTATTGTGGCCTCCGTTTTCTCTCCCGAGCTCGATATACTACGTTTCCTTTTACTTCGCTGATGATCGTGTTTCAGCAGGGATCCCTCGAATGTTTAACGTTACCATAAACGGAGTTATGTATTACCCGAATCTCACTGTTACTCCAGCTGGTGTTGCGGTGTTTGCAAATCCTTGGCCATTTTCTGGCCAAACAAAGATTAGTTTAACTCCGGTTTCTGGATCCACGGTTGGTCCTTTGATCAATGCAGGGGAGGCTTTTCAGGTTTTGAAACTTGGTGGAAATACCATTGCACGAGATGGTTAGTTTTTTATTCGTTTTAACTCGTATATGAGTTCACAGAAGCCAAGTTTAAGCTGTGTTATTATTTCCAATGCTCTTTTTCGCAGTGGTTGCATTGGAAAGACTAAAGGAAAGTCTCAATAATGCCCCTGATGATTGGAGCGGTGATCCTTGTTTTCCTCGTTCGTACCCTTGGTCTGGAGTTACATGCTCTCAAGGGCCTCGAGTTCGAGTTACCTTTTTGTGAGTTTGAAATCATTGTTAAGTTCGAGTCGCTGTCCTCTTCCGTCCGTTACTTTTTTTTGCCAAATTAAAGCTAATGTTTACTATTTTTTCCACAGGAATCTTACAAGCATGAATATTTCAGGGTTCATTTCGCTGTATATAGCTAACTTAACTGCATTGTCTGGCATGTAAGTAATTTAGGTCCTTGTTTTGTTCTTTCTCTTTGCTAGGTGGCTAGAAATTTGATCACTAAATACACTGTGTTTCAGGGATCTTAGTAACAATCAGCTTGGCGGTGAGATTCCTCAGTCACTTGGTAATCTTGGGAAATTGCGTGAACTGTGAGTTTTTCATTGCTGCTCGTATTCTCTGTGTTTGGATTGAATCTTTATGAATTTTTTTGTCACACCATACAGTCCAAGAATATGTATACCAATTATCAAATAAAGTTATGATATTTGAACAACAAATAATATTCAGGTTTTTGCAAAATAACAACTTGACTGGACAAGTACCAGCTAGCCTTATTAGAAAACCAGGGCTTGACTTTAGGTAATCCAACACTCATTCTTTATCAGCAACTTCTACTGCTTTTTAAAATTCTCTATTTCATAAATTCAAAACCACTTTTCTCTAGTTTTACGGTATTATTGTGTTTCAAATTTGCTTGTGCTTTATCTGATTGATCAACTGAATTGAATTCCTTATCTTCGAAAGGTTTTCAGGGAATCCATTTTTATCATCCACACCTTCATGAAAAACCTTGGAAGATTTTTTCGAAATATCACAACCAACAAGAAGCGCATGCATTGCTGTAAGAAAAGGGTAAAATCGCAAGCTTTGCCCTTCCAGTTTGAAGTGTACACAAAAAGAGAACATAAAAGTGGGGCCTCTTGAATCTTTATGCCAATGTTTTGCAGATGTATTCTTTTGTTATACCCTGCATTAGGAAATTTGTTCATTTTCCAGTATTTAATATAGTATGAAACAGATGGAAAGTTGCAAATGTAATTACATATTTGCTTATTTGAGACTTTCTACAGTTCTGTCCAGAATTTTATTTTACTTTCTTGACCATCAGTTTCCCTCTATGTATGTACTGGAACTGAGACAAACAAAATACAGAAGCTCAAGATTCAAATATTAGATTGCAGAAATCAACTAATTAATGAAAGAAACATTCTGGATTTAATCAGTGCCTTGCTGAATAATAATAATAATAATAAGTCAGCATCTAAATACATTCTCATAAAATTGTTAGAAATGACATTAGCCTAACCTAGCCCAGAACAGAAACAGAGATTTTTGAAAGAAAAGATGAATACTTTCAACATTAAACTCTACAAGTGCCATCACAGTGCCTCTCAAAGTCCATTTCTCATCTGGTGGTGAAGTGAAAAATAGACTGATTCCGTTAATTTTTGGATTTTCTAAAGGGGGGAAGACTGAGGAAGGTTTGTTGAACTGTTTTTTCCTTTACCATATTCACATTAGGAGGCCTCATGTCCAAACCTTTCTTCATCCTCCTAAAATGCACATGCTTGTCTTCTTCTAAATTCTTGATTTTGCTATAAAAAGCAGTGCTCGAGGAAGATGAAGAAGTGGAGGATGATGGGGATAACGTGGAAGAGCCGCGCTTTTTCCTCAAATTCAGCAATTCTTTCCACATAACACTGCATTTAGGTGGCCTAGGAGATGGATCATCATCAAGAAACCACCTCATTTTTTGCTCCACTTCGTTATTAATAACATCCACTTTCCCACCATTAATCACTCTCTTGATTTCACTTTGCTGCTCTGTTTTAACACTGATCATCTTGCTGATTTGACCAAAAGGGAGCAATTTTCCTTCAAAAAACAGCTCATCAGCACTTCTTAGCATTGTTTCAGAGGCCAAATTACTCGACAGAAACTCAAACTCTGAATTCCTGCACTTTTCTTTTGCTGTTTCTTTATCTTTTGGAGTAATGGATATGAAGTCTTTGTCATCTAGAAAATCAGCTGAGAAAGAAATCCGGGGACCCGAGATCGGATCAGGCGACCTACGGGTCACCGGAATACTTTTTAGAGATCCCATATCATAGATTGTTGAAATGTAGGAAGCATAGGGGATATAAGTGTTGTGGTTTAAGTAGCCAAGTTATGCATAGATGGGTGCATTGCATGATTATATAAGCCAAAGGGTGTTGAATACTATCATGTTTTGCTTGGGATTGCTAATGCTAATAATTACTATTTGGACGGTGACAATATTTAACAATACAGTGACACAAACACTCCCACACCCGCATAACTCAGAGGTTAAAAAAAAAAAAAAAAATGGTGAAGTTCGATCCCGTAAAAAAATATAAGTAATAAAAGATATACATACAACTTCTTGTGATCTAGACTATCGAGATAGAATTTTCGATTTGTCACTTCACCTTAAGAAGAGTTAAAACCTAAAAACTTCAAAACTTTATGTAGCTAAGGTTACCGACCTTCACCTAGTGACTTTACTGGTGTGAACTTATCGTACAGTTTAATCTGAATCACACAATTACAATCCATGATAAAATTATATGATTCGGATTGAACCGCAGTGTAACTCTACATCAACGGAGTTACACCACACAAGAATTTCTCTACAGACCTGTGAAGAGTAGGTAATGTTTTTTTACTACAAGTATGCTATGTTAGGCTCTCAATGATAAGAGGATGTCAAGAATCTTTCTACTCAAATTGAATACTGGTACACTATACGAAAAATTCTGATGTTGAAAGTTTATATTAAACTCAATCGTTGAATGTATAACAAAAATTGTTTTGTTTGTTTGTGTACATGATTACTATCTAATAATTGAGTTTAATAGACACTACCAACGTCAGAATTAACGAAGTTATTTTTATATTTCACCTTACTCTATTAAAGGCCAAGGGAAACCCCCAAAGGCCGCCACATGACATAATTGTTACCACATAGTCAGGTTTTTTTTTTTTTTTTTTTTTTTTTTTTTGTATTTATGTTCCACCTGTATTGTGATTATCTAAAAGCCAATAAAATACAAAATGAAAAGATAAAAAAAAAAAAAAAAAAGGGCCAGACGATGGAGGAGGCCGACGATAAACCGGGGAATTCGACGGCGTGTCTTACCCGGAGGTTCTCTTCTTCAACTTCTACATATTAGAAGTGTTTGGTGTTGTAACTCTTTCTATTTTTATTTTTTTATTGTCTATGCATTCTCGTTAATAAATTTAATGCTACTGAGTCATCAAACATGTATCATGCCAAGAACAAGATAAGAATACATTTTTTCTGTCATCATATTGTATGCAATGCTTCGATGGGCGGCCGTGCATTGCACGGCGTTCATGACACTAGTATTTATATATAAGGTAATTCTATCGTATGGAGTCTCTATTACATCCGACCGTCAGTTGTGCGCATGGACAAAAAAAAAAACAATTTTGTTTTTATATACATACGACGCATATCTGACGATCGAATCTAATAAGGACTCCATATCTAAGAATTTTCCTTATATATAACGTCTGGAATTTGACTTCTTCAATGGAGTGCTATGCTGTGCTGCCATGCAATGAATTCCTCTTCTTTTTCTTTCTCGAGAGAGATGAGGATGAGTTACTCTAGGCATTATAGTTATTTAAAAGAACTTTTAGGAAAGTTGTTGGCATCATCTTTTCATTTCTTGATAACTCTGCACTATTATTATGTTATTAATATTATTGCCATAGCCAGCTACTTTTATCATCATACACATCTATACACTAAATCCTCTCGAGCATTGTAAACATATCCTCACATACTATTATTTACTACGTCCCAAAATATAATCTCATTTTGAGTTTTCATATAGATTAAAAATTTTGGTTAAATTAATTATGTCTCATTAATTTTATTGGAAAAAACTAAAATAACGTTTGATTGTTATTAATATAAAGTAGTGAAAAATGAATGAATAAATAATAAATAAAAGGTAAAATGAGAAAAATGTAATAAATGTTTCGTTGGTTATCTAAAGAAACTCACATTATGAGACAAAACATAAAAATCAACTTATATTTTAAGACGGATGTAGTAATTTAATTACGCTAAGCTAGAGGTGTGAGTTCGATCTCGTGAATCAACTTCTCTTAAAAAAATTACAAAGAGAAAAATCATTGAGATATAACTTTTGATTAAGTGTTGTAATTAACGGATAGCAAGAAGAACCAGAAAAATAGAAAAAGCAGGAACAATTAAATCGTAAATCAATCAAGAACAGCAACCAAAAAGCACATAATTTAATGTGGTATCGAACAATTTGATGACTACTCAAAGGACATAAAAGAGTATTTTATTATTCACATAAAGTTGCGCAATTGTTACAACAACATGGTATTTATAGTATTGGACCCAACTCTAGCCGACTAAATAACCGGCTAAGTGATTGACTAAAAAACCTCAGACGCAACAAATGAGCACCACCAGAAGTATCAAGATTCAGACTCAGAGCTAAGATTCAGACTCAGAGTGGAGCAGACGTGAACACAACAGACTTCAAACATGATGACAAGACTTCAGCTGAGAACATCGTGCTTGATGCTCAGCTAAGTATTCAGATGCATACTTCAGATGTAGCTACCAGATTAGTACGCAACAGATACAACTTCAACTCTAACGGATTCAGATTTAGATTTAGACTTAGATATCAAATCACCATTTTAACATAAAGACGAAACACCGAAGCCATTAAGGGCCATCGGTTTTTTTTTTTTTGGTTTTTTTTTTTAACTACGCAAAAGCTCTGTGATGTGTAGTTCCCTAAACTATATTGTGCGTCTGATATATAGTACTCCATCCGTTCCAATTTATCTGTAACAGTTGCCAAAACTACGCATATTAAGGATGCGAGTTAATGCATTAACTTTTACGATAAAATGACTAGAATGTCCTTAAATATAATTAATGTAGCCTTCTTTTTTACATCTCCTATTGTGGTAAATGAAGTAACAATACAATAAATATTGCATTAAAATTATACTGTCTAATATAAATGGAACAAAACATTTTAACAACCTTAATCAAATCAATGGACTTTGTTACTAGCATGACATGAGTTGTCAAATATGGAGAAACATTTAATGCATTAGACCTTTCATATAGTCAACTATTAATTTTTTTTCTTGAAACTAATAGTCAACTATTGAATTATTAGTACTATCATGCATAGAGCTGTTAACGAGCCGAGTCGAGCCGAGTATTGGCTGTTTGAACTCGAGCTCGTTAAGCTCACGTGAGCTCGTTCGAGCTCGTTCGTTTGTTAAACGAACAAAAAATTCGTTCGAACTCGGCTCGTTTAAAACATGAACTGTTCGAGCTCGTTCGAGCTCGGCTCGTTAGACATATTTTTTGTCTTTTGGCTCGACTTTGGCTCGAATTCGGCTCGAGTTCGGTTCGTTAGACATATATTATAAGCATATAAGCATGTTCGCGAACATTATATAAGTATGTTCGCGAACAATAAGCATGTTCGCGAACATAATAAGCATGTTCGTGAACATAATCGAACGTTCGCAAACCAAGCTCGAGCTCGGCTCGTTAAGAAAACGAGCCTACAATCATGTTCGAGCTCGGCTCGTTAAGCTAAACGAACAAACGATCACGAACACTAACGAGCCGAACACGAGCTTGTTCACGAGCGGCTCTGTTCGTCTAACAGCTCTAATCATGCAATAGTTGTGTACTAAACGATTCTCTGCGGAGTAATAATACAGACACAATTATTGAGACACAATGAGTGTCATAATATGTATCTATACCGTTGATCATGATAGATATAATAATAATTAACGAGTCTACATTAGAAATCAACGGTATACATACACGTTGTGGCACTCGTTATGTCACAACGGTTGAGTCTGATAATAATAATAATAATAATGTATATAGTATTCCACCTAACAAATCAAATATTTTCTTATTAGCCTGAGTTGTCACCGATGGAGAAACAATTATTTAATGTAATAAACTTTTGTGATATAGTCAACTATTAAATTTATACTACTATCATGAAATTGTTGCATTAATATATATTATAAGTACGTTTACTATTAATTTTGTCTTGATGTATGTAATGATTATTTTTAGATTAAATACAAGATTATTTGAATTTCCAAAAACAAAAAAAAAAATTGAATTTATCTATTTCCTTGATCGTTGTTCGTTTAAAAATGTAAATCTTTAATCTGAAAGAAACACACGATCTTCCTAATTATCCGTATATGGTTACAGACCCAAAAAAAAAAATGTAAATGAAATAAAATTATCATGTGAAAAAAAGAATATATATAAATCAATCAAAGAGGGAACGCATAGGTAGGGCATGTGTGAAAAATAGTAGTTTGCTTCATCTCAATTCTCAGCAGTAGAGTAAAAGTAGGAGAGAAAAAAGAGGAAATTAACAAGAACCCGACAAATTAATTTTTTGCTGACCTTTTTAACTCTGCCTCTGTACATAATTTTTTTTGCACTTGATTTCATTTGCGTAGCTAGTAGTGAATAAAAATAATAGTTTTGTACAAAGTTTTAAGAAAGAAAAGTAATAAGTAGTATTTGTTACTAGTTGTTATTTGAAGGTTGTAAAGTCTGTTGAGAAGAAATGGCAGCTCAACAACAAACCGAATTCAAATCTAAGATCACATTTTATGTGTTATTTAGTTGGATTCTTGCTGCCTTTGGTGGCCTCATGTTTGGTTATGATATTGGGATCTCAGGTATGACTAATAAATGTTCCTGATGTAAGACTGATTATTCATGGTGTAACGTTAATTATCACTGTTCTAACGTGTCAGTGGAACCAGTGATGATCTGTGACCGAGAGACCCTTGAGAATGGATGTCACATCTCTTTAGATACTTGCTTTCCTGACGCATTTGATGTTAGTTCTTCTTTACATATTTCGATATTTCTGACACGTTTGATTGTGGACGATGACACTGCTTGTTCATGGTGTAATGTTATTATCATAGTTATTATGATAAAATTTAATGTGTCACTGGAACCATCATGACTGAGAGACCCTTGAGACCCTGATACAATTTAATGTGTCACTGGAACCAGTCATGATGTTGACTGAGAACCCCTCGAGACCCTGGACGCATATATCTTCCTAACACATTTGATTGTGGACGGTGGCACTGTTTGGGTCAGAAGTGATACTATCAGTAGTATTAAATCCGATCCGATCTTAATGTTTCAGTGAGGAAATTTTATATAACTGTTTATTTTATTTTATTTTTACAAAAAAAAAAAAAAAAAAAAAAAAAAAAACCTTTGAGTGAACTTATTTAATTTATGTACATATTCACTTGAATGGTGCTGCAAAATAACTTATACATTACCTCTTATTGGACAAGGTTGATGTTATTAACTCTTGTTTGGATGAACCAGATATCTATTACATTATTTTATGTAACAAAATTTTGTTTAAAAACTCTAGAATGTTATTTAAAAGTCACACTATATCATAAAGACGCGGCTTTACAAGCGAATTACAAATAGAAATATGTAAACAGGACACTGAAATTTCTTTACTATTACTTCCGATCATAATGCTTGAGTGAGATGACTCATGATTGACAATGAGACCCCTCAATAAATAAATGTTACATTATGAGCTACTTGTTCATGATTAACATAGCCAATCTTGAATTTCAAAATATAGTAAATTTTTTTATAAATCATTAGTTATTTCGAGTCGAATATTAGACGAGTTGGGTTCAATTTTATAATATTTTTATAAAAAGAATTTAAAAATACTAATCGAGCCGAGTCGAGTTTGATGTTGCCTTTTTTATGGCTCGAGCCAAGTTGCAAGGTGACGTTTGATTATTTGAGTCGAATTCAAACCCTATAGAGTATCGTGTCTCGACTCGATTAGACCTATGTTTCTGCAGCCGCCCTTGATTGTTGATTACTTATTATTATGGTATGTTGATATTTTTTGTGAAAAAAAAAAAAAAAAAAAAAAAACAGGTGGAGTATCAGGCATGGATGATTTTCTAATAAAATTCTTCCCAAAAGTACACGAAAGAAAGTTACATGCCAACGAGAATAATTACTGTAAATATGACGATCAACTCCTCCAGCTATTCACCTCTTCATTGTACCTTGCTGCACTTGTATCTAGCTTCTTTGCTTCTAAAGCTTGCACTGTTTTGGGCCGTAAACCCACCATTTTCATGGCCTCCGCCTTCTTCATCGCCGGAGCCGTCGTCAGTTGTCTTGCTCATGTCAAATTGATGCTCATTTGTGGTCGAATCCTCTTTGGCGTTGGTGTTGGTTTTGGAAATGAGGTATGTATGCTTTTAACAATATCACAATGAGGTAATTAAAGAATCGACTTTCCTAGAGTCCATGCAAAGTCGGAAAGTCGTTTCTTGGCTTTAAAATCGACTTTCATGAGGAGGTCGGTTCTATTCTATAATTTGTATGTGGTGCACCTTTAGAGTCGGTCATTGTGTTTTGCAAATTAAATTAATCCGGTATGCATGCATTGCAGGCGGTACCATTGTTCTTGACAGAGGTAGCACCAATCCAACACAGAGGTGCAGTAAACATCCTCTTCCAACTCTTTGTCACCGTTGGTATCCTCATTGCCAACCTTGTAAATTACGCTACCGCCAATATCCACCCAAACGGCTGGAGAATCTCCCTCGGCCTCGCCGCCGTTCCGGCCATATTCCTCTTCATAGGCTCATTCATCATCACCGATACACCTTCAAGTCTCGTAGAACGCAAGAAAGAAGATGAAGGCAAAGCTGCTCTAAAGAAAATCAGGGGCGTCGACGATGTCGAAGCAGAGTTTCAAGAAATCCTTCATGCTTGTGAGATTGCAAGCAAAATCAAGAGCCCATTTAAGAAATTGATGTGCAGATCCGGGATTCCGCCGCTTGTGATCGCGGTTTTTCTGCAGGTTTTCCAGCAGATGACTGGTATCAATGCGATTATGTTCTATGCACCTGTGCTTTTCCAGACATTGGGATTCAAGACAGATGCTTCCTTGTTGTCCAGTGTTATTACTGGGCTTGTCAATGTGGGCAGCACTTTTGTTTCTATCTTTGTAGTTGATAGAACCGGTAGAAGGTTTTTGCTCCTTGAGGCTTGTGTTCAGATGGGTGTTTCTCAGGTATATATACATACATCAAAACTCTTAAATTTTATCATGTCTACTCTCACAATCACTCAGACACAACGACAACGAGTGATCGACGCTCGTAGTATCTAAGTGTTTATAGCAGTATCACAAATGACAAAACATACTTTTACATCATTAAGGACGTAGTCATCATGATGTAAACCATTATAATCAATGGTGCAAGAGTATGTTGTGTCACTGGTAGTGTCTGAGTGGTTGTACTAGTAGCATTACTACGTATCCTTTTATTGTAGTGCTAGTTGTGCTACAATCAATGATTGATACGACACGTTTTTACACCGTTGATTATGATGTACCACATATCAACTAGTCATACATCATGATAAACATTATAAAAATGTGTTGTGTCACTTGTTGTTGTAATACAATACAATGGGTCGGAAAATAAGCAAATTTCCAAAGAAAATGCTAATTAATGCAACCACAATTATGATACAAGGAACCACACAATAACCCTAAACGCCCAAGGTCGAGCGGTATAATGGATTCAATAACTGATTAGGCTCATCGTCCGCACTTTACCTAAAACGGTTAATTCAATTTACTGAATTCATTACGCCTTAGTACTTACTGTTTCTTCACTTGTTTCTTCACTTTTTTTCAACATGGGCATTAGTATTATTTTGTAACCTATGGAACTAATGTGATATGTATTATTTTGAATGCAGTTTGCAGTTGGAATGATCTTGGCATTAAAATTATCACCAACAGGTACACTTGATAAGACACTGGCAATAGTGGTGGTTCTCCTAATATGCACCTATGTGATGGCATTTGCATGGTCATGGGGACCAATGGGATGGTTAATTCCAAGTGAATCCTTCCCTATTGAAACAAGAACAGCTGGTTTTGCATTTGCTGTTAGCACAAACATGCTCTTCACTTTCATTATTGCTCAAGCATTCTTGTCCATGATGTGTAAGATGCAAGCATTCATCTTCTTCTTCTTCACAGCATGGATTGTGATCATGGGTATTTTCGTCGTTTTCCTCGTCCCGGAGACGAAGGGCGTGCCGGTGGATTCGGTGGTGGAGCTGGTGTGGATGAAGCATCCTGTGTGGAGGAAGTTCTTTTCAGAAGATGAGCATGCTAGGGTACAAGAGATGGCGTGATGAATCAATCAACTTATTGTGCACAGAGAGAAGTGCTCTCTGAGTTTGAGATGAAGTTGAAATAAATTGTGTTTCAAATTTGTTTTTGTTATTATTTGGTTTTTTCATTTGTTCGACCCTCTTGTAATATTTCTCACTTTCTAAGACAAGGTGTCGTCTACTCTTTTAATTTTTATCATATGTATTCATATAATCTTAAAGTAGTAGACAATGTTGTCTACCCCTTTTGTTTTTTTTTTTTTTTTTGAGGTGAAAACAGATATTAATTAACAAATAAAGAGTTCATTTTTGGAGAAAATTCTTGTTAGTTGTATTTCATATTGTTCTCAATCTTTCTTTTGTGTGTGTGTGTGTTTTTTTTTTTTTTTTGATAGATGAAAGCTTTTTAGATGAAAATTAAATTGTAGTACTACTATTTGAATGAGTTAACATTACAACAGAAAGATTTAGGACAAAGTTGTAACTTCAAAGTTTTCACACGCGTAATATAACATGAAAATAACAAAAGCAAAATACTCTTATAACACAAACCTCAATCTTCACAAATCTTCCACAACATTAAAAAAACAAAGATAAATCTTTTTATCAATAGACATAATAATTAGACATTAACCAAAGGTTGCAATAACAATAGTGACAGCCAATGCAACTTTTATGAAGAGCCCATTTGATACAAATCTTGGAGCAGCAACACTGGGTGCAGGTGCCGGAGGAGCCGGCAAAACCGATGGTGGATGCGCCGCCGGAGGAGGAGTATTAGTGCCGGGCCTAATCACATTAATATCAACCTTCTGTCCTGATTCACAATGGCCGGGAAAACCACAGATAAAGAAATGGTGGCCGTAACCGGTGATTGTGATAGAATCATTGCCGGATTTGTAGGTGGCGATCGGAGAAGATGCATTGCAGGTCTTGTATCCTTCATATGTTACTTGTAGTGTGTCATGATACTCCTTATTGTAGACAAAAACTGAAAGAAAATTCATATGTTTTTCAGAAAAAAAAAAAAGCAAATTCATATGTTTTTTCTGATTAAAATTTGAAAATTTGAAAATGGGTACTTACGAATGGTATCACCAACTTGAAAAGAGATGTTAGCAGCCCATTTCCGGTAATCGACACCGCCAATGGTGGTCCAACCAGCTGAGTCTCCGACAGTGTAAACAGCTCCAGAACAGAGTTGCAGTAACAGAGTTGTTGAACAAAGAAAAACCCACAAACAAGAAGCCATTTGATTCATCTCTCTCACCGGTTTTCTTTCTAACTTTTGCCTTTTTCTTTTAAGGTTTTGATTTGATATCTGCAAAGTGTTTTTGATTATGGTGTATTTATAACGTATATAGGGGCTAAGTACTGAATGCATGAATCTAAAATTTTAATTTTGGGGATTTGTTTCCCTGTTTGAATTCTAATTTAGAGCTTTGTGATTGACTCCATTTGATTTGATGAATATGGCAACGCTTTGTAATACACACCCATTCATCGCTCGACTTCCTATAATTAATTCAGTAATTTTATGGTGGTCCAGATGTAAGTTTTTTGATCACCAAGTTAGCATTTTTAAAAGGATATATTGGTGAAAAGTTTTACAGGTAGGATTCCATTGATATAAGTTGAATTTTTATTGGTTGGACACACCAAATAGGATTTGATTATGGACCATAGTAAAATTTGTGCCACCTCTATCTTATTCAACCGCCTGAGCATTTCCACCTCTGGACCACAGTAAAATTTTGATATTTGCACACCAAAATTCGGTCGTAAACTAATAGATGTTGTGATTAAAATCAAGTCAAAATCAATTAATCAAAAAATTAAATTACAGAATTGCTAAAGGAAAAAAAAAAAAAAATGTGGTGTTTTACTACTTTTTTAGATATGAAAATTCTACAATGTCCATCCCAAAATACGTCGTAGAGATTTTTACATGAACTAAGAAAAATGTATTTTACGTAGAAATGACTAAAGTACTATAATCATTAATACAATATTTATAATATAATGATAAGTGATTAAATTGATTATAAATTGATTTATATTTTATGACGAATTAACATTGGTATGTGTGACAATTGTATTGATTAATGAAATGGAATGATAGGATTAAAAAATTCAAAATAATAGTGGGAAATATTGGGAAGGTTATTGTTTAGGAAAATGATTTCGGCACCGATTTGGTTCACCATTTATCCCCCCGACCTTGCATTTGTGTGGTGTAGCTTTACTGTTTATTTTATTTTATTTTAATTTCTTTTCTCGAATGAATGATGGAAAATATTTATGTGTGTATTTGTGTGGATAAAAGGGTTGTGCCTCTATCACTATCATATTGTTTAATACCTACCTTCATTGACTTGTAATTATGACATGATCTATGAGATAGGTAGCTGCAAAAGTTGTGTGAAGAATGCTAAAAAAGATTTCAACAAGACACCTACAAAACAACAATATAGAGTTCCCCCAAACAAGTTTGTTATTTGTTTATTCTTATTTTACTTTTATTGTTATGTTTATGTTTAACTTTCTATATAATCTCTACATAAAAATATTTCACCGTACATCTTATACTTGTAAAAAAAAATATATAAAAACACTTTCAACCTCAAAATGATGATTTGTATAGATTATACTGATATTTTATACAGACGTACGTATCATTCCTTAATACGTCTTCACGTTGATTCTTTTATTAGTGTCGGTAACATAACTCTTCTCGGTTAAGTAAGTACTGGTATGCATAATGTTTTTTTTAATCAAATATCTAATTATAAGAACAAGAATTATCTTCAGAAATAGTGAATTTTGATAATAAATAAACATACATTTGTGACTCACAATGTATTTTTTGTGACTAATGGAGCTCCTTCTTGTAAATGGTCAATATCTTCGTCCAAGTAAATACAAACGGATAAATCCACTGGGAAATGGCTTTTGGTATTCTTAATTTTATACTACTTCTATATAAATATATATATAAATACAAAATCTTATGCATTCTGTATTTATTCATGACACCTTTAAGCATGTTGATGAAAATAGAGCATATATATTTACAGTAAGATCTTTATATACTACGGAGTATATTATTATATTTACTAGGTATATCTATCATATAGGAAAATAACAAGATGTTCATCCAAAGCATATGATATATTTTTTATAGTAAGTAAGATTTAGATAAAAACTCAATGTTAATTCAGACTACTAGATGCGTGTCATACATTTGGTAGGTGATAATTAGTAGACATTAGGTAAGGTTTTATTTTTGCGTGACAAACCAACTAATCCCCTAATGTTATGAAAATACTATGGTTTTTTTTTTTTTTTTTATATGGATGTTTATAAATTATAAGTCTATTGAAAATACCAAAAGTGAATTATCATTCATATATAGTATATTCATAAGTTCAAAAGTCATGATTTAAACTATCATAATTATTTTAGTAATTTTTAAATTCTAAGATTTTTATGATACGGTTCGTTAAAAATTAAAAAAGAATATATTTGTTTCTGATATTTGTAGTATTTAGTAAAGTTTTAAAATGCTTAAGTTCAAATTATGTATGTTCACATTTATCAAATATGAACAAGTATTTCACAAATGGAGAGTATCGATCTGCTCGTGAACGTCTTCATCATTCATACCCAATTTTTTTTTTTTTTTTTCCTTTTTTTTTTTTTTTTCCTTCCTTTATTTACAGAATCACAATAATTTTATGGTGGTCCAGGTGCAAGTTTTTGGACCACCAAATCAGCACTTTCAAAGGATATATTGGTGGAAAATTTTACAGGTAGGATTCCATTGGTATAAGTTTAATTCCTATTGATTAGACACCGCGCTTGATTTTATTATGATCCCGGGCCACGATGATTTGGTGATCGGACCAAATAAAAACAACAAATAACACAAGGCCCACCGGTGTAAAATATAAATCCCACGTATTTACGTTTTTACCCTTCTTATAAGACATTTCATTTGGTGAAAGATATGGATGGTGGTCCACCATAAAACCAAAAGACACCAAATAGGATTTGATCCTGACCATAGTAAAATTTGTGACAGAATCAAATCGCAGATATTAATTGGTCGAAAACAATATCACCTTATCCAATAGGGGAATGTATCTTCTTCTCCAACCACGAATCCCAAATTACAGATCCCTCCACAAACAATATAGCTATACTTTTCTTCCACCATGAAAGCTTACACCACATTAACACCAGAAACAAATTCCTCACGCCATTTCTTTCCTGATTTCTTCCATGGCAATGGCAACCCATTCCTCCCTTTTCACCCCATCTCTTTCCTCTTCAACTGATCGCCTCACAGTTACATGGAAACAATCATCTTTTCTTTCCATAGCCACCCCCAAATCCCTTAAATCCACCTCTGTTTCCCGCCCGGCTGCAATCAGAGCCATGGCAGAAGAATCCTCATCCGCAGCTACAAAAGAGGCGGAGGCGCCAGTAGGGTTCACCCCACCACAACTTGACCCAAACACCCCATCACCGATATTCGGAGGCAGTACAGGAGGCCTATTAAGAAAAGCCCAAGTCGAGGAATTCTATGTTATTACATGGGATTCACCTAAAGAACAGATCTTTGAAATGCCCACAGGTGGTGCAGCTATAATGAGAGAAGGGCCTAACTTATTGAAGCTAGCTAGGAAAGAACAGTGTCTTGCACTGGGTACTAGGTTGAGGTCTAAGTACAAGATTAAGTATCAGTTTTACAGGGTTTTTCCTAATGGTGAAGTGCAGTATTTGCATCCTAAAGATGGTGTTTATCCTGAGAAGGTGAATCCTGGGAGACAAGGTGTTGGTCAGAATTTTAGATCAATTGGTAAGAATATTAGTCCTATTGAGGTTAAGTTTACTGGAAAGCAAGTGTATGAGTTGTGAAGGTGCATGGCGTTGATTTATTATGTTGTAATGAACGGTGGCATTTTTACACTTTCTCTGGTTGTAATTGTATTGTCTGCTTCTTGTGAATTGAATATAGTTTTGATTATGTTATTGTGTTGGAATGATCATACAATAAGGGTGCAATTATGTGAAAAGCATTATGTATATGCAGCATATTCATGAGACTAATGCAACAAGGCAGCATAACAAATCTATTTTCAGATCCGTGATATTCAACATCTTAAAAGTCAAAAATTAACTCAACAACATGTGACGATTGTCGTCATTTCCGATCACTGTAAAGTTAATCTAACTTGAAAGTGTAGTGTCAATGATAAAGGGCTGAGACCACCCAGGCCAAGGGTAAAGAACATACAAAAAAGTTATATATAATCCGGCCTAACCAAATTAAGTCATTCTTTGATTGATGTTTAAAGTGCAAGCTGATTGCTTACGATAAGCAATGTTATTGCATTGAGTGAGATGAAAGTAGTGTCTACCCAGACAAATAAGTTGTAGGAAATAGAATACTAGGCCCTTAATGTGATAGGTGTAATACAGCCCTCATTCACTACTTGGTATAGATTTCACTCTATTCAATTGATAACAGAAAAGAATAAGGGAATTAATAATTAGTTTAATAATTAGTTGTGTGGCTAGATGTAGTGACATGAGTCACAATCTCAGACTAGATCTTATCCTCTTTGTTAGATTTGGTTGTACACATATAATATGCGTGTACAAGTCTGTTTTGGATCATTATTGAATGAATGAAATATTATGTTGCCCATCATCTTCTTCATGGCAAATCTGAGCTTAGCAATATCTTAAATTCAAACTTGGTATCGGAGCAATAGACTAGCGTCATGAGTACTGGGACCTCGATAAATCCTGCAACTGGAACGCCGGAAGCCCAGGGAGCTGAAAGAAGCCATGGAAGTACAATTCCGACGAGTTCTGTTATTCCGGCCACAACAACCATCACAGCTACCTCTGTTGCTATTTCGACTACTGCAACTAATGCAACCATTGGTACTGCAGGAACTGAGCCTGTAATACCCTCATTCTACAGATCAACTCTTGGATCTATCCTCTATCCAGGTTTCATGTATCCACCACCGATTTTTAGTGGAAGCTCACCGCTTGTTTTCTCCAGTACGATGGTACCACCATCTATTCCAACATCCTTCCCTTCCACCTTCATAAGGTCTCCATCACCCAACTCATTTCCTCAAACTGGATCTCCATTTCAAGGCCATTTGAATCAGACATGCACTGTGAAGCTCAATCGAGACAACTATCTGCTCTGGAAATACACCATACTGCCAATAGTGAAGGGACACAAACTAGAAGGATTTCTTCTTGGAACCATTCCCAGACCTCCAAACACAGGTATGTTTACTGCTTTATCTCAGTCCTCTACAGATGAATGGGATACTGTGGATCAGTTATTAATGGGTTGGTTGTTGAGTTCTATGACTGAACTGTTGGAATAGTGTCCTAAACCCAATCGGGTTGGACCGGATCCGACCGGGTCGGATCATTTCTACTATTTCTTTATGTTTATACATATATTAAATGGCTTTTCGTTATATGTTGTCATATATATGTTCTTTTAAAGAACCAATTATGAATTGTTATATGATAACGTCCTTAGTATTAAACCTGTGATAGAGAAACCATGATAGGCGATTATGGTTGATGAGATCTCTAATCACTTTAATAAGTTTGATACTTAAATGTCTCTAAACTACCGATGTACTATTAAACGGGGCATTGATAGTATGAACAAGTTGTGCACTAGCACGTATTAGATGTCTTCTCTTCTTTAGGGCATGGATAGATCTCGTCTATCGAAGTGTAGAGACGCTTGGATTGTACGTGGACGTGTATTAGAGAATGCGTACGTTAGGCATTTATCTTGATTGATTTCTTTCCTTATATCTTTCAATCTTCCATAACTTTGATTGATCCTTTCCAAGCACTTTGGCTCTCTAAATTCTCTTCCATCATCAATGAGTATCACAACTTGTCGTATTTCTCATAGTTCATTTAAGTGTTACGTTTTGCGAATGAAATTTCAATATAAAGCTCGAAAGAAACATCCATATATGAAATTGATATAAAATATATCCTTATAAAACGTATAAAATCACCCTTAACAACTCCCCCACACTTAAACCTTGCTCGTCCCGATTGTCCATGCACGAGATAGTCAAAATCATGACAAGCTAGTATTCTCGACCCCACTCGGTGATGTGTGTGCGGATCCTCTCTTGATATAATACATCAAGTGTTTCATTCTATCTACAAAGAACCAAAAAAACTCCAAAACATAGTCCTCACAATTAAATTCCTTTACTTAGACGGGTCTCTAACTTTAGATCAACTTGACTTAGAGTTCCAAAAAGCGTACATGTCGCGTCTCAAAAGTATAACCACTCCCCTACCGGAGAACTCAAACCGATATCAGGTGATAGTTATAAACAAAATTCCCGCAAAGAAATTCGAATATATATTTTTATATTTTTCAAACTCTTTGGAAACTCTCGGTCAAATATATTTCTAACACATTCAAGACTCTCAAAGTTCTGCAAGAACACTCGAGATTCTAAGTATAGCACAAGTTCTTAACTTTCATTAATGCTAAATAAGTGTTATCCGTATCAAGAATTAACTTTCCTTTAACTAACCGGAGACTATTCTATATTTGGCTCTTCATCTAATAGGTTCGTGAAATGGAATTCAATTGAGTATCGACTTACTAAACCTATTCTCGGATATGACTACCGATAACAACTAAAGTTCACTAGCATGCCGGTGAAATGTTACTCGGGACAAAAATTGAAAATTTAAGCACTTTTCATAGAAAATTATAACTAATATGAGCAAATGAAAGTAGATACGCAACTTGTCCTCAAGTTGTGCGTTCCACCGAAAGGGAGCTATTCGCGTACGACGAACTCGTCCCATCCACCGGAAAACCTCATCCGAAAACTCGCTAATGCAAATACCCCGGACAAACATGAAATACCTCGGGATAACGTTCTCATATAAAGATGGACATATACATGGAATATTACAAAATAGTAGGGCGCTCATTACAATGCAATCTACGTGAAAAATCCTAAAAATAAAATAAAAACGAGGTAGTATTACGGAAACCGACGATTAACTACACTCAAAAAGAAAAATAAACTAGGTGGTATCACGAAAACCGACACACCACACTTAAGAAAAATAAAAGGAAAAATAGAAAAACAATGCAACTATATGAAATGCAACTAAATGAAATGCATTTAAATGATATGCAAAAAGAAAATAAAATAAAAGAAAGAAAACTAGCCCACTATATGCAACACGACATATATATAAACGTCTACCACATAATGACAGGTTACGATAAACGACAAGTCTTGTCATCACTAGTGCCGACGCGCCTTAAGACTTATCGAAAGTGATAGACTTATGGAAACCAACAATCATCTATCTAAACGTATAACTCATATGGAGAAAGGACGTAGCATACGGAAAACCGACGAGTAGCTACCCATATGAACTATAAAAACAAAGGAAGCACGTAAGTCTTAAAAGCTTAAAAGATTCATCGGAGCGGTGTGTAGCATACGGGAACCGACAGTCACTATAACATGCCTAGATGAATCATATATAAGGAATTGATCAATTATCTAACATGGATTCATAGATGGAAAGGTAAAAACATATAAGTTCAGGACATCTATGTAAAAATCAATTAGCCACGAAGCTCGAATGAAAAGTCCACATCAAATAAAAGCATTGAAAATAAAATCAAGAAATTTAGAACCCGGGTGAACCCCGGACGAACGTTCACTTAGCGTTCGGGCGGACGGGCGTTCCACCTTGCAGACGCTCGTCTGCCTTGAAAACCGACCGGACGGGCGTTCAGAAAGTATAGACGCTCGTCTGGTTCTTTAAACCAGAACAGAGTCGAAAATATTTGAACGGACGAACGTCCAATACTTTCAAACGCTCGTTTACTCCGGCAAACTAAGAACCGGACGGGCGTCCAACGAGAAGACGTTACACGGATAAGTGTCACACGATCAACATATGTGGCGGTTGTGTAATTATCCTTTGGACCGGAGTCTTCATGGCATCACGGTGTGGATTGTCATGCTTTGACACTATTGAGGTTTCCCCTGGCCACGGGGCGATCATGCGGTAGTGATTGGGTATGATACTGAAGCATGCGGAGTATACATGATTGGTCGTCCGGGAATCACGTATCCTATGATTGGGATCGAATATCCGAAATGGCTTTCTTATAAGGAATGTCTTACTCTCGTGAATCTTTGCAAAGTGGGAGTAAATGAGTTACTTCGAGAGAGCTTGATATCCAGATTATAAGATACGGTCGTTGATGTTTTGACACTCGACTAACGACCGTATGGATATTATTACGGCGATAGGATTGTAAGTTACACGGTAATCTGTTTCACATGAAAGGTAGTAGTCATTGCATTTGACTCTTCCGATGATTGGGGGTCACGGTGTGTTGCTAGACGCTATCCCGTGATCGTTAGGCATGAAGGGTATTTTCGTAATTTGCACCTTGTGTCTACGGCCAACATATTCGGAAGCCTATCGGGTCACACACATATGAACATCTAGCCGGATTAAAATGTGGTTATAGATGATAACCAAATAAGGAAAGAATTTATCTCGTACTATAAAGGTTATAGTGGTAAATTAATATGGTGGTATTTATTTATTATGAATAAATTAAATACAAGATATTAATTATGTTGATTAATTAAATATGTATATTGATACATATAATTTCGAAATATATATATATATATATATATATATATATATATATATATATATATATATGTGATATACATGTATTTTGCAAATTAATTAATCATAGCATTATATTAATTAAAGAATGTTCCGGATGTCAAATCTTTGGGGTATGGGGCGCCACTTTCAATGTGTATAAGATACACTTGGATTGTGCAATTTAATTAATAAGATTATCATATATTAATATTAGATATTAATGGCTATAGATTTGCACACATGTGTAAATTGATTTATGGTAATAAAATATATGTAATCAATATAAGATATTGACAATATCTTGGAAATATTTAATATGGGATATTAAATTAAATGAGATAAATCAATCAATTATATTTTCCTTATTTTATTAGAAAAATGTTTTCTTCTCCTCCACACTTTGATATGGCGCCACCTTCTACTATAAATAAGAGGTGGGTGTCAAGCTCTTTAGTACAACACAATTCCAAGAACTAATAGTTTTTGTGTAAAATAGAGAACTTCCTATAGAGAGTTGGAGAGAGAGAAAAAGGCCGGTCTAGCAACCGGAGTTTTCCAATAGCAATCCATGATGGATTCCGGCGGGTCGCTCGTGTGGACTAGCGGTAGAGGCCGACTTGGGCGGCTCATGCGGAACTACCTCCTTAGACGGTCAAAGCGTCGATCTTTTAGATCAACCAAGGTAACCACCGTCTACTAACTCGTTTGTTTATTGCTTAAACGAAGTCGATCCTGGTTAAAAGGAAATAAAATTTTAAATTCCGCCGCGTTCCCGCTTAGATTTCCTTACATGAACAAGCCTTAGTCGAAGTGATGGGATGTAGTACCTCTCATGAAATTTGGACAACTTTGGAAAATTTGTTTAACAGTCAATCTGAGGCTAGAATGTTGGAATTTAAGAGTGTCTTGACCAAAACTGAAAAAGGAGGCAGATCCATGTCTGATTACTTGGCCCAAATGAACCTATAGTGATAGTTTAGCTGCAGCAGGGTACCCCATATCCAAATCTGAACTGATTTTAGCTACATTGAGAGGATTGGACAAAGATTATGAGGCTGTTATTGTTAACATTACCTCTAGGATTGGCTCTCTCTCCTGGCCAGAAGTGCAATCACAGCTGCTGACTCATGATGAAAGACTTCTTGCAAGGTTCAATCCTACACTATCACTTGCAAATGGAGCCAATGTTGCTCACTCTAATTTTGCAGCAAATTTGGTCACCTATGGAACTGGTGGTTCAGGCAGTAGGCCACAGTATAGACCAAACAACAATCAAGGGAACTACAGAGGTAGAGGTGGAAATAGAGGTGGAAGAAATAGAGGTGGTGGTAGGAATGGCCATGGTGGGAGATCATCTGGTCCTAAAATGACATGTCAGCTATGTGGAAAGAATGGACACACAGTCATTGATTGCTGGCACAGATTTGAGCAGGATTTTCAACCAGCTTCAAATGGAAATGTAGGTGGCTCAAAACAAAATTCAGTATTTGTTGCAAGTCCTAGCACAGTCAGTGACAATGCCTGGTATCTGGACAGTGGGGCAACAAATCATGTCACTGCTGATTTAAGCAACATGAGCATCAATCCTAATTACAATGGTAATGATACACTAACTGTAGGAAGTGGTGAAAGATTGGTAATAGCACACACTGGACATTCCTTTTTGCACACACCTCATGGATCCTTGCAACTTCACAACATACTTCATGTGCCTCACATCACTAAAAATCTTCTCAGTATATCCAAACTTATAGCTGATAATTCTATTCTGGTTGAATTTGATGATCTTTTTTGTTTTGTGAAGGACAAGCATACAGGGACAACACTTCTCATGGGTCAACTGCAGGATGGACTATACAGGATCCCTCTTCATCTTGAGAACTCCCCTCACTCCAAATGCCTATCTGTCTGTTTTTATGTTTCTAAATCTTCCATTTCCTGTAATAATGTGAATGCTAGTCCTGATGTTTGGCACAGAAGGCTTGGGCATCCTTCTAATCATATTTTATCTTCCATTTTGAAGGATTGTAATGTTAAGACTAATGGTGTTTTATCCTTTTGTGAGTCATGTCAATTTGGTAAAGTCCATAACCAGTTTCACCCTCCTTCTAATTCTCATGCCATTGCACCATTTGATCTTATACACACAGATTTGTGGGGTCCTGCACCTATTAAATCCCTAGAAGGATATAGTTACTATGTGCATTTCATAGATGATTACTCTAGGTTTACTTGGATTTACCCCTTGAAGTCTAAGTCTGACACCTTTAGTGCCTTCACCATGTTTAAGGCTATGATAAAAACACAGTTCTCGGAAAAATCAAATGTATTCAGTCTGATTGGGGAGGAGAATATAGGTCTCTTCAACATTGTCTTGATACTACAGGATTCCAGTTTAGACACCCTTGTCCTCATGATCATGCCCAAAATGGTAGGGCAGAGAGGAAGCATAGACATATTGTTGAAACTGGCCTCACCCTTCTTGCACAGGCCAGCATGCCCTTAAGATATTGGTGGCATAGTTTTCAAACCTCTGTCCTCCTTATCAATTCTCTTCCTACACCTGTCCTTGCTCATAAATCTCCTACTGAGTGTCTGATGCCTGTTAAACCTGATTATAAGCACCTCAAAGTTTTTGGTTGTGCTGTTTACCCAAACCTAAGGCCCTTTCAGACCACTAAGTTTCAGTTTCACACCAAAAGATGTGTAAATTTAGGTCTCAGTTCCTGTCATAAAGGCTTTAAGTGTCTGGATGACACAGGAAGGATTTACATTTCTAATAATGTTATTTTTTATGAGACTCTATTCCCCTTTTCCCAAGGGTTCACTCAAGGCCCTTTTACTCAAATTCTGACTGATTATACGTCCTTCTCCACTCTTTCTCCTTTTCCATCCACCCAGTATGAGGGGGAAAAGGCACTATCCTGAGTGGACCTACTGATGAAGATTACACTGTTGTTGCCCCTGCTGCTGATGTTCAGGTAAGTTCAAGTCCTAATTCTCCTGTTTATCCAGTTCATAATGATAGTTTTCACTCACCATTCCAAAATTCTCACAACTCACATACTCAATCACCATCTCAGAACAGTCCCTTACCATACACTTCTACACATGTTCTATCTCAAAGTCCTAATCCCAGTCCTGATACTCAAAATTCCACTAGTCCTACAAATTCACCATCTGTTAGTCCACCTAGACCTGCACCTCCAGTTCATTCCATGCAGACTAGATCCAAAAGTGGCATCTTCAAACCCAAAGTTTATTCTGCTGCTATTAACAATATTCATTCATTTCCCACTGAACCAACCTGTGTATCAGAAGCATTGGAATCAGGAGATTGGAAGGATGCTATGATGGATGAATACAGGGCTCTTATGCATAACAGGACATAGGAACTGGTAAAGCCACCATCTGGGAAAAGCATAATTGGAAACAGATGGATCTTCAAACTGAAGTTGAGGCCAGATGGCACTATACTCAAACATAAGGCCGGATTAGTGGCTAAGGGATTCAGTCAGAGTTATGGCATTGATTTTACTGAAACTTTCAGTCTTGTAGCAAAATCTGCCACCATTAGAGTGATTTTGACTCTAGCTGTGTCAATGAACTGGCGAGTGAACCAGATTAACATCAACAATGCATTCTTGAATGGACCTCTACAAGAGCCTGTTTATATGGAGCAACCAGAGGGATTTGTGGACTCTTCAAGACCTAACTATGTGTGCAGACTGAAAAAGGCATTGTATGGACTGAAGCAAGCACCTAGGGCTTGGTTTGATGCCTTTAGAGCTCAAATGATCAGATGGGAATTCACTCAGTCTATGTTAGATCATTCTCTTTTCATGTTCAGGTGTGAAAATCAGATTTTGTTTGTCCTAGTATATGTAGATGATATTCTTATCACAAGGAACACACCTTCTCTAATACAGAAGTTTATCAAGCAACTGAACTCCAAGTTCTCTCTTAAGGATCTTGGCCCTGTGTCTCATTATTTAGGAATGCAAGTTACAAGAGACAGTTCGGGATGTATCTAACACAATCCTATTATGCATCTCAGCTGCTTAACAGGCTAAACATGGAACACCTCAAACCATGTCCTACACCAATGGTTGCAGGAAAACAGCTTGTTCATGATCAAGGTGAGCCTCTTGTCAATCCTGGCATCTATAGGAGTGCCATTGGAGCACTACAGTATCTGACCCTCACAAGGCCAGACATTGCATATACAGTTAATACCCTAAGTCAGTTCATGCGGAAACCATGCACTGATCATTGGCAAGCCCTAAAAAGACTGTTGAGATTCATACAGGGAACTCTGAAGCAAGGATTGCAGTTTATACATAGTAATACCTTACAGCTGCATGGGTTTACTGATGCCAATTGGGCTGCTAATCCAGGTGATAGGAAGTCTACTGGTGGATATTGTGTGTACTTGGGAAAATCTCTTATTACTTGGAGTTCCAAAAAGCAAACGGTTGTGGCTAAATCTAGTTGTGAATCAGAGTATAGAGCCCTGTCCAATATGGGAACTGAGATTCAATGGATTGTGCAGCTATTGCCAGAAATGAAGTTCAGACTTCCAACTGTACCAGTTCTATGGTGTGATAATACTGGGGCAACATCCTTAGCTCAGAATCCTGTTTACCATGCTAGAACTAAGCATATTGAAGTTGATGTTCACTACATCAGGAATTTGGTTCAAGACAAGAAACTGAAAGTCTGTTTCATTCCTTCTTCTGCACAAGTTGCAGATATCTTTACTAAACCACTGCCTATTTCTATGTTTCATAACTTTAAGGCCAAACTCAATGTGGTTGATCCACATGTTCGTTTGAGAGGGGAGAAAAGAATAAGGGAATTAATAATTAGTTTAATAATTAGTTGTGTGGCTGGATGTAGTGACATGTGTCACAATCTCAGACTAGATCTTATCCTCTTTGTTAGATTTGGTTGTACACATATAATACGCGTGTACAAATCTGTTTTGGATCATTATTGAATGAATGAAATATTCGGTTGCCCATCATCTTCTTCATGGAAAATCTGAGCTTAGCAATATCTTAAATTCAAACTATAACAAACTCTTTTGGGGAAAGAACATGACATATTGATATGTCCAAATTATTTCTTTAACCATTAATATGACAAGTTTAAAATGGCCTACATCTCATTCAGGCATTCATATTCAGAAAATACGACCCAAGAGATGGACAATTCAATTAAAAATTGATCCATGCACGTCTTCAACCAGCGACCTTCACGTTATTTCAGTTAAAAATTGGCCCATGCATGTCTTGAACATGCGACCTTCGCCTTATTTAATTTAAAAATTGGTCGACCTTCGCATTGTTTCATTTAAAAGACCTTCGCATTATTTCAGTTAAAAATTGGCCGATGCAGGTGATCTCAGTTAAAAAATTGGCTCATGCTGGTTTACAAATAAAAATCTTCGCATATTTCGGTTAAAAGACCTTCGCATTATTTCAGTTAAAAATTGGCTCATGAAGGTATCGAACCTGAAACCTTCGTGTTATTTCACTTAAAAAAATTGGCCCATGCAACTTTCGCATTATTTCAGTTAAATATTGGCTCATGCAGGTCTTGACCATGCAACCTTAATTTGCGTTATATCACTTTAAAAAAAAATTGGCCCACATTCAAAAAAATAAAATAAAAAATTGACCCATGAGGGTCTCGAACCTGTGACCTGGTCCATGCAGGTCTCCAACCTGCGACCTTCGCGTTAGTTCACTTATAAAAAAAATTGGCATCTTGCGACCTTCGCGTTATTTCACTTTAAAAAATTAGCCAATGCAGGTTTCGAACCTGCGACCTTCGCGTTATTTCAGTTAAAAATTGGCTCATGCAAGTCTCGAAACCGAGACCTCCGCGTTATTTTAGTTAAAAAAATCGCTCATGTCAATCACGTTATTTCAGTTAAAAATTGGCTCATGTCTATGGTAAATTGTGTTTGTATTGTATTTCCCACAATTGTAAAATGTACATCAGAGTGTTTAAATAGGAGTACAATCTTGTGCTACAAGATATAAAAATAGATAAAGAAATAATAATAATTAATCTAAATAATGGTAATAAATCTATGATGTAATAGTATTCTCAACACGCCCCCGCAATCCCGTGGGAAGAGGGCCGAACGCGGAGATTGGTCTTGAGGGAAGTGAACCGTGGAGAGGACAATGGTTTGGTGAGGAGATCTCGCGCTTGTTCCTTGGAGGAGATGAAGGAAATCTGAAGCTTCTTTGCCGCAACAAGTTCGCGAACATGATGGAAGTCTATTTCAATGTGTTTAGTACGAGCATGGTAGACCGGGTTGTGAGCAAGATAAGTAGCGCCAATGTTGTCGCACCATAAGGTAGGAGCCGTAGGAAGAGTAATCGCCATTTCTGATATAAGACTTTGGAGCCACTGGAGCTCGGCAGCGGTATTGGAGAGGGTTTTGTATTCAGCTTCAGTGGAGCTTTTGGAAACCGTGAGGTGTTGTTTCGCACGCCAACTGATGAGATTGTGCCCAAGAAATATGCAATAAGCACCAATAGAGCGGCGGTTGTCGGTGTCGGCCGCCCAATCGGAATCGGAGTAAGCTTGCAATGTGAGAGGAGAGTCGTTGGAGAAGAAGAGGCCATCAGATATAGTGTGCTTTAAGTAACGGAGAATGCGTTTAACAGCCTGCCAATGAGTTTCTGTGGGAGAGTGCATAAACTTACTGACCTTGTGAACCGCGAAGGCGATGTCAGGACGAGTGAAGCCAAGGTATTGTAGGCCTCCAACGATAGTGCGGTATAAGACCGGATCAGAGCAGGGAGGACCATCATCCTGAGAAAGGCTGGAGGCAGCGGCCATAGGAGTGGAGCACGGCTTGGATTTATCCATATTTGCCTTTTGGAGGAGCTGAAGGATGTACTTGCGTTGACTGAGGTAGATGCCAGAAGGGGCAGGGAGCACCTCAATGCCAAGGAAATAAGACAGGGAACCTAGATCTTTGACAGGAAAGTGAGACCCAAGGAAAGTAATAACCCGTTCAACCAAGGCCGGAGAGGAACCGGTGATAATAACATCGTCCACATAGAGAAGAATGTAGAGCCGAGCACCTGCACAGGAATAAACGAACATAGAAGTGTCGGCCTTTGAGGCCACAAACCCGAACTGTGTGAGAACATCCGCAAAGCGTGAAAACCAAGCACGAGGAGCCTGTTTCAAACCATAGAGGCTACGTTTCAACCGACATACATGATGAGGAAGTTCCGGATGAATGAAACCCTGAGGCTGTTGCATATAGACCTGTTCAGATAGAGTGCCATGGAGGAAGGCATTTTGGATGTCAATTTGGCGAAGAGACCAACCCTGGGAAATAGCCAACGAGAGAAGCAAACGTATGGTGACCGGTTTGACCACCGGACTAAAGGTGTCAGTAAAGTCAATGCCCTCAGTTTGGTGAAAGCCTTTAGCAACGAGCCGAGCTTTATGACGCTCGAGACGTCCATCAGCGAGATGTTTGGTGCGATAGACCCATTTGTTGCCAATTACATTCATGCGTGGGGAGTAAGGAACAAGCTCCCAAGTGTTGGTACGGAGCAGAGCATTGATTTCTTCTTGCATAGCATCACGCCAGACTTTATGCTTAGAAGCCTCAGTATAGCAAGATGGGTCATGGGTTGTCGTGAGGTATGCTCGGGGAAGAGGGTAACGGATAAAGTCAGGGTGGGAAACAGGTTTGAGATTGTTTGTGCGAGTTCGGGTAACCATGTGATGAGCCGGAGGTGGTGGGGGAGGTGGCGGTGGGGAAGTGTTATGTGTGGGAGTATTGTGAGCTGGAGAGGCCGGTGGGGTGGGTTCCGGGGCGGCAGGTGTTTCGATTGGATCAGGTGTGGGGGCGGCAGTGTAGGAGGGAATATTTTGTAGTATGGGTACAGAGACCAAGTCGGTGGAGGATGGGAGCGGTGTTGGGGAAGGCTTATAGGGGAAGATGTTTTCATCAAAGACAACATGGCGGGAGATGTAGATGCGCCCAGTGGATAAATCGAGGCATTTATAGCCATGGTGGGAGGAGCTGTAGCCTAGAAAAATGCAAGTTTTTGAGCGGTAGTCGGTTTTGTGAGAGTTATAAGGGCGGAGGTAGGGCCAACATGCGCAACCGAAAGTCCGAAGGAAAGAGTAGTCAGGAGAACGAGAGTGGACCATTTCGTAGGGGGATTTGTTTTGGAGAACTTTAGTAGGAAGGCGGTTGATTATATAAGTGGCAGTGGTGAAGGCGTCCTCCCAATAGGGAAGGGGAAGATTGGAATGGGCTAGTAGGGCGAGCCCAACTTCAACAATTTGGCGGTGACGCCGTTCAACGGCGCCGACTTGTTCATGAGTATGGGGACAGGATCGACGGTGTTGGATGCCAACGGAGGCAAGAGATTGGGAGAGGTGGCGATACTCACCTCCCCAATCGGTTTGAAGTGCTTTAAGTTTTGTGTTGAATTGGCGTTCGATGAGGAGTAGAAAGGTGCTAAAGACAGTTTCAACATCGGATTTACGTTTTAACGGATAAAGCCACAGGTATTTTGTATAATCATCTAAAAAACTGACATAATAGTAAGAACCATGAATGGAGGGTTCAGTACAAGGACCCCATACATCGGAGTAAATCAAATCCAACGGTTTATTCGAAGTAAAAGAAGAAACATACAATGGAAATTTATGGCTTTTAGCCAATTGACAGGACTCACACACACCCGTAGGTGTTTTATTGGAAAGAAAGTTTGGAAATTGACGCAAAGCTTGATGTAAAACAGAAGACGAGCAGTGCCCAAGGCGTTTGTGCCACGTAGAGAAGGAGCTTAGGACAGAGGCATGAGCTTGGACTGGACTCCGGTTGAAGGTGGAGGAAAAGTGATAAAGGCCGTCTTTCACATATCCCCTATGATGGACGCGCCCCGAGTAATCCTTCACAAGAAAATATGTGTTATGAAATTCAAAGAAGACGGAGTTATCAGAAGTAAACTGCTGAATAGATAAAAGATTGCGAGTAAGGGCAGGAGACACTAAAACAGTGGATAATTGATAAGTATGGGGGGGGGGGAATGTAAGGTAGAGGAACCAAAATGAGTAATGGCCAAACCTGAACCATCACCGATGTGAACCTTGTCAGGACCGTCATATGGTTCGGACGAAATATTGAGATTGCGCATGTCGTTGGTTAAGTGATGGGATGCACCGGTGTCGGGTATCCATTCATTATTGTGTGGAGGGAAGTGGGGCGTCGGGTAAGGGGAGTTCGGGTAAGGGTAAGGAGAATTCGGGTATGGTTGGGGAGGATGGTTCTGGGGATATGTGTAATAGGCTTGGGGAGGACGTGGAGTTCGAGGGTTGGGGTTATTATTGGACTGAGCATACCGAAAATAACACTGTGCAGCTAAATGACCAAATTTTGTGCAAATTTGGCACTGAGGTGACTCTGAATTATTGTTCCAGCCGGAGCCACGCCCCCGGCCTCCATTATTCCGATTATTACCATTACCGGAGCCTCGACTTCCATTAAAACCGTTATTTCGCCCATTTCCTCCAGAATGGGGACGGGACCTGTTGCTATTGCTGTTATTGTTATTATTATAAGATTGAGAATAATTGGCAGAAATAGAACCTGAGGCAGCCGAGTTGCCATTGTTGCCGGTGAGGGAGGTTGGCCGGTAGTGTTGAATTCGTGCTTCTGCCGAGAGCAGCTGAGCGTAGGTGTCCTCGAGGGTAAGTGAGTCCGTGGAGGTTGCCATGGTGACAAAAGCTTCATACTCGAACCCAAGCCGGCGAGCAAATAGGACCACGGACTCGTCGGCGGTGAGAGGAAGGCCGGCGAGTGCAAGATCATCGGCCGCTTTCTTAAATTTTGTGTAGTAATCAGCGCGCGACGCATCATTCTTGCGGAGAGAGGTGAGTTCTTGTCGGATTTGGACCAATTTCGATCGGGTCTGAGCAGCGTACATGGCAGCAAGGGCGGACCAGATTCCGGCGCTTGTGGAATGGGTGTAGACCTGCATCAACACGTCCTCGGAGAGAGAGGAGGTGATGATACTCAATATTAGGTTGTCGGTTTTTGTCCAATCAGCGTGTTCAGGATTGGGTTTTGTGGTGCCGCCGTCGGTAATTGTCGCCGGTGGTGCAACAATAGATCCATCGACGAAGCCATATATGCCCTGTCCTCGGAGATAAGGAAGGATTTGGGCCTTCCATAGGTGGTAGTTTGTACGGTTTAGTTTTATCAGATTGACAGAAGTGGGGGGATTGAAAGATGGCAGCTTGGTGCCGGAGGGGGAATCGCCGGTGGTCACCATGAGGAAGACGAAGGTGGCTGCTAGGTTTGTTTGTTTTTTTTTTTTTTTTTTTTTTTTTTTTTTTTTTTTTGCTAATACTGTGAAGAGAGAACTTCACTCTCTGATACCATATGGTAAATTGTGTTTGTATTGTATTTCCCACAATTGTAAAATGTACATCAGAGTGTTTAAATAGGAGTACAATCTTGTGCTACAAGATATAAAAATAGATAAAGAAATAATAATAATTAATCTAAATAATGGTAATAAATCTATGATGTAATAGTATTCTCAACAATGTCGGTCTCAAACTTGCGACAGACCTGCGACCTTAACGTTATTTAAGTTAAGCTTCAGCTAAAAATTGGCCCATGTCAGTCTCGAACCTATGACAGACCTATGACCCTCGCATTATTCTAGTTAAAAACGCCTATGCATGTCTCGAATCTAAGCCTTCGCGTTATTAGCGTGACGCTCTAACCAACTGAACTAATAGGCCATATTATTTATTCATTTTTATGTACAATTTTTTAGGTATCGTCTTTGTGCAAATCAGAGGAAAATCAACATTTTTAAAGTAAAATGTGGCATTTGTAAAGATTTGTCAGACACAAGTTTTTTGTACAAGAGGCTCGATGCGTGGATTGCCTTCAATCTCGCTCAAAATGTTGATAACAAAACCCTCTTTAATCATTTTGAGAGACGATATTTTTAAGAGTAATGATAGAGACACAATAAAAATTACACAACGAATGCCACAACATGATCTTCCACCTTTGATTTTGATGAGTGTTAATTGATTGTAATGTGGACCCATCAAAATCAAGGGTGAGAGATCATGTTGTGGCATACGTTATGTAATTTTTATTGTGTCTCTATCATTCCTCTATTTTTAATTTATAGTACTCTAGCACATAGCAAATCTTTTACAAATCTAGATAGTTTCGTAGACTCAAGTCTTTTCGAAAAGTTTTTGTGTGGTATATATATATATATATATATATATATATATATATATATATATATATATATATATACTATTGCGAAAAGCGATTATCTTTCCTGCCAGAAAGACATTTCCGGAACTACCTTTTACCTCTTTCTTCTCATTCCTGTGCATTTAATACCGACATGGCACAATCAATTATGTCAGCCGAATTATCTCACCAAAGCATAAATGCGTGCTTTTTTTTAATTTTAATTTTATTTTACTGCAAACATAAATACATGTTGTAAGGTATTTTTATCTATTTTTTTTGCAGTAATGTTTTCAATTTATTATTTTTATTTAATCGAATAGAATTTTCATGCTTTGCAATTTTTATTCAATTAGGTGAATTTATTGTAAACATAATTAACGGTTTTTTTTCATATCACTAGAGTAATGTTTATGTGACTAAATCCCATTCGTAGATCAATTATTTAATTTGATGGTAAAGTGTAAGGTTATTAACCTATCACATAATAAGTATCTAATTCATGGTAAGGTATAATGCTATAAACCTATCATATAATAAGTCGGAGCATTTTCTAAAGTTATGTTGTCTATATTTCCTCTTCAGTCTTGCAAATTTTATTATATTTTATGTTTTGTTTTAGCTTGGTAAAGTTTTCAAGTTTTTTTAAAGATAAATACTGAAATGTCAATTACAGGTTAAAAAGCATATTAGGGGTGTCAGGTTTAATTTAATTACACAATAGAAATATGATGGTAGTTTTTTTGGGTTTGTTCATAATTATTATCGCATGCTTATATTCAATGTTTCGTATTTGCACTTTTACCACTTAATTAAGTCAAAAATGTCGTATGTCTAACTACCAACATTGAGGTCACAACATGTATCAACCAATAAAAGGAAAGGAAAAAATTGACGAAAATGGGCTGAAAACGTTAGAAAAAAATGCATAGATGATGAGTAAAAATGTTATTATTAAGAGATAAAGAGCCAAAAGTCCTCTTTTTGGCGCAAAATAAATAAATAGGACACACATATTTTTTTTAGTTGCAAAAAGGACAAACAATTTCAGACGGACAAAAATACCCTTTAGGAGACGCGCGCGTAGCTTCAGTGTATTATTTGCATATATGATATCTTTACTGTAGCTGTTTATATGTTTTTTTTTTTTTTTTTTTTTCAAACAACCGTAACTTTTGATTTACAACTCCGATCATCGAAATTTTTTCACCAAAATTCATGGTTTTTTTTGCTCTTCAATTTGAGCCCCCTTCCGACGTATATTTTGAAAGATGAAAAAATATTTGTATTAACCGGAGCGCTTTTTCTTATAAACGACCGTAACTTTTGATTTAGAACACCGATCATCAAAATTGTTTCACCAAAGTTCATATTTTTTTTATCTTCATTTTGAGAACGCGTTTGATACCATTTCGACGTAGTATTTGAAAGCCGAATTTAATCGCAACATTTACACTAACACGATCGATATCGCATCGATATCGCATCGCATCGCATCGATATCGATATCGCATGCGATAAGATAACGATAACGATATCAATATCGATCGATCGTATCGCATCGCATCGATGCAAAACAACATATGATGTAATCAGTATCATTTAAGGCTTAATTCAAGTGACTACTTCAAGGCATACATATCTGGCTCATACAAGGCTCATTTAAGGCTTAATTCAAGGGACACAATATCATATTTAGCTCATATAAGGCTCATATAAGGCAAAAAAACCCTTCAACAAAATGCTTCTTGCATGTTTTCCTCATATTTGCAGTGAAGTAAAGCTCCAATCTTTGCATATCTCTCTTAAATTGTCAGCAATAATTGGCAGAAATTAAGGCCCAAATAAACATAAAAAATGGCAAACCATAATGGAAGAAAGAACAGTCCAAAAAAACAGCAACAATGGCAGAAGAATATAGCTCCAATCTTTACGTATTCCACTCAAATTAACACCAACAACAACAAATTCAACAAAGAAATATAGCCGGAAAGTAATACCTCAATCTTTGTACATTTTCCCCCCGAAATCAACACCCATAATAGCAAAAAACGACAAAAATGGCGAAACTAAAGCCCCAAAAAAGAAATGTAACAAAATATGCAACTAGTAAAATAAGGAGACTACTTCAAGGCAAGTAATCGGTATCATTTAAGTCTTAATTCAAGTGACTACTTCAAGGCACACATATCTGGCTCATATAAGGCAAATTACTGATACTGATACTGATACCGTTACTGATACTGATTTTCGGAATATCAAACATAGAAAACTTGTTCTAAACTTCAGGCCCAAAACTTGTTCTAAACTTCAGGTCACTTATTTACAACCACATTGCTCAACTTTCCAAACTCCAGGCTGAAATGCAAACATGGCATATATTTTGAAAACCTCAAGATGCTTCAAAATCGCCAATTATTTGATTAGTCTATACACCTAGCATCAATGAGTGACACTTGCCCGGTTAGTTTTCACACTTGGCATATTTAAGTTAACCTTGTATATTGTAGGCAAATGGCATGATACATGTAAACATTGCATTCATTCATCTTGTATTTCTAAATAGAGATGAAAAGCTCACAGTCAATGGCTTGAGCATATTCTTCAATTGTGTGTAAAAATCTATCTAATCGAAAGTAGCCAAAATGCTCAAAGAAATAGAATTGCCAATTGCCACAGAGTATCAAAATAGGTATAACAAGTCTCCGCACTCAATAACAAACGAATTAGCTGTGGTACTGGTAAAACATTCACCAACATAAGATTTATGGAACAAAACAAACACCCCTACATAAAATCAGTTAATAATCGAATTAAATACCTGAATAATTCGTGGACATGGGAAACATTTGGAATAAGAAGAAGAAGAAGAGAGCTTTGATTTGACTTTTGAACATTCTGATAATCGGTCTCGCGAAATGCATTTAAAGCTATTATTATAGTTTTTAGAAGCGGCGATGCTACAGCAGTTACAATGTAGTGGCGACCACCGCCTGCAAAAACTAGTTGTTTCAGTTTCTTAAAATCATTGTATAGCTTCAGATCCCAAGCTTTCGTTCTCGTAATGCAGCCTACGATTTCTTCTTTCTCGCTCATTGTTGAAGAATTTGATTTCTTCAGAATAATTGTTGAATTTTTTTTCTGTAAAAAAAGAATTGTTGTCGGAGGATGAGAAATCATCACCGCCGCTGCCGGAGCTTGAATTGGAGGAGAAAGGCAAAGGAGCCTGATTTGCTGAAAATGGAATGATATGAGACAATGATATGGAAGAAGGTGGAGACATGGAATTAAGAATGCGATTCCAATAACCCACGATAATAGGGGTATTTTAGTCCGAACGGAAAATTATTGTCCTTATTGCAACTAATAAATTGAATGAGGATTAATGCTTTATTAAGGGAGAAAAAGGGGACTTTTACCTAATTTTTCCTATTATTAACTATCGAAATATATTTCAAAAAAAAACTATTGAAATAGAAATTAAAAAAACGAGGAAAAAATGCGTCAAAAAGGTCTTTATTCCTATATTGAAATTTTTATAACTTACCTACTTGCAAATAAATCTTATTATTTTAACACATAAACTTTTGATTCGTGTATAACAAGATATATTTGATTCAAGAATTCTAATCTAAATATAAAAAAATTGCATGGTTCATTCGGTAAAATTGATATTAAAATTGACTAGCTAGAATTATTTCAAGAAATTAAAAAAAAAAATTTTGAGAATTATAAGAAAGTAAACAAATCTGGAATATACGGTTTAAGTTTTGTTTAAAATTAAAAAATGTGTTAATTTGCCACATGACTACACTCTGCATATGACGGGTGCGCCAAATAACTTCCCCGCCTTTTCGACATTGGAGTTTTGTGCTCTTTGTATAAAAAAATATCTTTCTTTTTTTTGCCACTAAGAACATTGCAGAAGTGTATGAGAAACGTTTGTGCCAAAAAAAAATGCATACAACAAATGTTATAAAAAAAACTTTTAAACGATTGATTTTTTTAGAAGCTAATGATTCAATATATCATACATCATTGGTTTGAAAATATGTTTTGTATTAATGTTATGATAATTTTGTCGTGACATTATCAGTACAAGAAGTGTATCGTGTTATTTGTAGGTTGCTAACCGTACCCCCCAAAAAGAAAGAACCGAAAGGGCTAACGGCTTCGTGATTCTTCGTTTCTGGCGCGCTCTAGAACATTTGCTGACTGACGCAACCTTTTCTTTACTTTTAAAACCCAAACATTTCTGCTGAAATATCAATATGCTTCTTCTAATCCAGGTAAAAAAATAAAACAAATCATCTGACTGTTGTTCTCTTCCGATTCATCGATTTCCGTTCTTCTAGCAGATCAGTAAGTGCTACTACTTCTGAAGAGATTTGTTTACAACAGGTTCAAAACTGAAGCATTTCTTTCTTTATTTTATTTTAATCGTAGAACATGTTTCATCCCTGCTGGTTACCTGTTTTTTCGTTTCGAAATTGGAAGCTCACGTTAATTAGATAGTATACACTGAGCTTATGCTAATTTCATCTGCATTGCACTAGCTCCTAGGTTATGAGTACTTGCAAAGTTGCAATTTTTCTTAATTTTATATAATCTTTATTTTTTGGAAGAATGCACCAGCTTATAATTGCGTAGAGATTCTGTATTTTAGTGAATCTACTTGCTCCTGTTTGATTCTTAATGGATCTGATTCTGAATGAGTTTGATCTTTATTTTGACATTTTATCTTGTTTGATTTACAAAGTACATATATCACATTTCTGTATTTTACAGAATCTGGACTGTATCGGAATCTCTATTACACTTTCTACAACATTAACACAACAATATAGAATCTGTTTTCATACCACAGAATTTGTAAATGATTATCTGATGCACCGTGTTTTTTTTTATGGATCTGAAGGGCTAAAATGTGTGATAATTGATTTCTGGTTGTTAAAACAAAATGATCAAATTTTCTGAAACTGATTTCGTTTGTTAAAATTCCAGGGATGTCTACTGAAGTTCCATACACTGTTGTATCCGATAGCGAAACAATTGGGGATGAAAAATCTTCACCTACCCCTGAATTCGCCATCGGCATAGATATAGGCACTTCTCAATGCAGTGTTGCAGTTTGGAATGGCTCTCAGGTTGAGCTTCTTACAAACATCAGAAATCAAAAGTTAATGACATCTTATGTCACCTTCAAAGATGATGTTCCAACCGGCGGTGTTACCAATCAGCTTGCTCATGATTTTGATATGCTATCTGGCTCTTCGATTTTCAATATGAAACGTTTAATCGGTCGAGTGGACACTGATCCAGTTGTTCATAAGAGTAAAAATTTACCCTTTTTAGTTCAGACATTGGATATCGGAGTTAGGCCTTTTATTGCTGCTTTGGTTAATAACATATGGAAGTCTACTACCCCTGAAGAAGTGTTGGCTATCTTTCTTGTTGAGCTTAGAGCAATGGCTGAAGTTCGGCTTAAACACGTAGTACATGATGTTGTTTTAACTGTTCCGGTTTCGTTTAGCCGGTTTCAGCTGACACGTATCGAACGTGCTTGTGCTATGGCTGGTTTACGCGTGATCAGGCTGATGCCGGAGCCTACTGCTGTTGCGTTGTTGTACGCACAGCAACAGCAATTGGCTGGTCATGAGAATGCAGGAACTGGAAATGACAAGAATGCCCTCATTTTCAATCTTGGTGCTGGCTATTGTGACGTTGCTTTGACTGCTACAGCTGGAGGAGTTTCACACATAAAAGCATTGGCTGGTAGTACTATAGGAGGTGAAGACATACTTCAAAATCTGATGCATTATCTTTTACCTGAAATGGATGATCTCTTCTCGAGCCACGGAACTGAAGAAATCAAGAAAATGGGGCTGCTTAGAGTTGCTTCCCAAGAGACAATCCATAGGCTTTCTTTTCAAGAAAGTGTTAAGATCGATGTCGACCTAGGCGACGGGTTGAAAATAAACAAAGATATAAGCAGAGAAGAGTTTGATGAATTGAACAAAGAAGTGTTTGATAAATGTGAGTCCCTAATCAAACAATGCTTATATGATGCGAAAGTGGATGTTGAAGATCTGAACGATGTTATTGTTGTCGGCGGTTGTTCTTTTATTCCTAAGGTTCAGAATCTTGTAACTACCATATGCAAGAAAGAGTTGTATACAGGAATGAACCCATTGGAAGCTGTTGTGTGTGGTGCGGCATTAGAAGGTGCAATAGCTTCTGGATTAAACGATCCATCCGGAAGCTTGGATTTATTAACTATTCAAGCAACTCCTCAAAGTGTCGGTATTCGAGCTGATGGGAACAATTTTGCTCGTATCATACCTCGAAACACAGTTATACCTGCAAGACGAGAACTTTTCTTCACAACTGTTGATGACAACCAGAATGAAGCCCTCATTGTTGTTTATGAAGGTGATGAGGATATAGTGGAAAAGAACTATCTTTTAGGCTATTTCAAAATTACAGGAATACCCTCTGCTCCAAAAGGTGTTCCAGAGATTGCTGTGTCTATGGACATTGATGCATCAAATGGGCTGAAAGTTTTTGCAGGGGTATTAATGCCTGGTAAACAACAGCCAGCAAGTCCTTTCATGGAGGTTAGGATGCCCACGGTTGATGACGGGCATGGATGGTGTGCTGAGGCGCTGCACCGGACTTATGGATCGACGTTGGATTTAGTTACAGTACAGAAGAAAGTGTAGTAAGATATGATGCTTGATTATGGTCTGTGTCATGTAATAATTGTCTGTGGTTTGTGTTGAAATTAGTGTTATGAAATGCAGTTAAGAAGATTGTCTGTACTATGTTGTAATGAGTGAGTCATGTCTTATTAAGACCTAAAATGTTTGATTTGTGTACCCTTATTAGAAAGCCTTGAGTTTGTAAAATAAAGAATCTCTTCAAAGTAAATGAGATTCTGTAAAATAAAGAAAACTCATGTTTTGAGTCTGCAAAGGAGAGAATAGTAAATGATCCAAGTGCTCTGGCATGTGAAAACTTGGAGATTTAGATAACAGCAAAGTGCCTTTAGCTGCCAAAGGGCACTATAGTCATTCTCTCTTCCAAACATTCAATACCAAAGTAAAACCTTGACAACTTACCTTATCATCATCATCTCCTAAACAACCTGATTGAGGCCAGGAAAGTTTAGACACATCAGGAAAAGTTTGGATTTTCCATAACTTGCCAGCTGATGATTCACAACAAACTTGAAAAACAAAAACTGCATTACCTAAATATGTAGTACCAAACAACCAATTATACACATCCCAAAACACCTCCACAGATTCTCCATCTACAAGAATGGTGTGATTTCCGCGGAACTTCCACCGTAGATGCTTCACTTTCATAACTGTTTTACCATCAAGCCTAATCACTAGCCAAGAATCATCATCATCATTGCCATCAATTCTGCACTCAATTTTCAAGTCATAAACATGGCCATCTTCACAAAATTGAGCTTTAGTAGTATACACCCTGTTCCCAAAAACATGTTTTCTTTTGCAAGTGAGTATTGGATTAGATACATAAGGCATAGCTTTAGCCTTCTTGAATGCTTTTTGTTTTAGATTTCCAACAACCAAAACCATCTCTTTTGTACACACCAAAGCTATATAATACCCTTCCAAAGGCTCTGGCCCAGAACCATATTTTGCTAAAGAAAAATCCCAAAAGATGTTAACTTTAGTAGAATATACATGAAAATACTTGGACCCTTTTGTGAACAGAGACGGCTTCACATCAACTCTACATAGAAACTGATGTGATGAATCATGTACTTCTATGCTAAAACAATGGCTTGTATTGTTCTTGCTCCATATTATACTAATTAGACAAGGTTTACCAAGCAATTGACAGTGGTGTATGCAGGTAACCAAATCATGAGAGGGTTTACGTACATCAATATTTGTGCAAAGAGAATGATCAGAAATTTGAACTCCACTTTCACAAGAACAAGATAGAAAGTCCCTCATTTGTCTTCAAGAAAATCAAGAAAACTCCTCAGAGTTATGGTAGATTGTAGTTTTTCTTGGACTGTGATGAATAAAGATTGTGACTTTTGAAGAAAGACAGAGGCATAATTGAAGAAGGCAAGACAAAGATTTTTGGTAAGTTAGTGCACTTCTGTAAAATTTGTCTTGGTTGAAAAATAACACATCATTATCAATATGTTGATTTGGGACATTGAGTATTATTATTGCTTGCGTGGTTTAAGTCTTAATTAAAAGAAATTGATCCATGTTTTCATTACAAAACAAAAAGAAGTGAACAAGAAACTAGCTGTTATAATAAGAGTACTAACATAGTAAATTAAGGAGGGGCTTGAGCCATTGGCATTAATTGTTTTCCTAAAAGACAACATTGTCTCTAATTTACTTTTAACATACAACAGTGCTCAGCTTTCTCTCTTTCTTAAATGATTGGATTACAATATTTTGAATCATAATCTTTTTGTGGGATTATTTAATGGTATTATAGGATTGAAGGAAAACTAATTAAAAAGAAAATCGAATATAATGTGACACACTTTGGATTAACGGTATGTTCCGCCACTCTTCTTTTCGAAACATATATACACCTCAAAGCGTTCTTTGCACTACTTTATATAGATGTATCAAATGTTGTGATCAGACGACCCTATTTGTGTTGATACATCCTCTTTTTTTTTTTTTTTTTTTTTTTCAAAACGAACACTTTATTAATCAGAAAGCCTTTAACAGGTCTGATACATCAGAAAGTTTTGTGCGCCAAAACAGCAACAAATCGACAAAAATAGACTATTTACTAATCTAAATCCTGCCAAGCAAGTCGTAAATTCTTCGCCCGTTCTACCGTCTGAGATGCAAATATGAAGGCTGGGGGCCTCTCTTCCTCCGAGTTGTGCAAAGCTCGGTTCCTCCAAAGCCAAATGCCATAAACTGCTTCTCTCCACGTATATTTCCAATCCGACAAACCAATAAAAGATCGGCTGGATCGATTAATGTTCACATTTATCCAATCATCAATCGTACAAGCTCCAAAGAACGTTGCCCAATGATCCCTGGGGGTCAAGATACACCACACATGCATTGCCCAAAAACAATCTCTCAAAGCATGGAGGGGGACTCCGATTCCATTCCACAAAGAGGACAATCCGGGGAAGGGATTATATGCCTCTTTGCAAGAAACTCATACACCGGTAGAGCTTCGTGTTTCATAGTCCATAGCAGAAAGTTACCTCGAGCTGGGCCTTTTAAGCCCCAAATTCGGTTCCAAGAAGGATCCTCGCTTGCAATACATCCTCTTTAATAAATTGTGAATTCTCCAAATTGGTGCAATGTATGGTCTATCGAAACTAGAAACTATGCCAACCTGATTCTGCTATCGGATATGCATACAATCACTTTTGTAGTGCATCTGTTTTAATTACATCTCATTCTCTGTTGGGAGAGATTGTCTACAATCTTCAAAGTATAAAGAAATATAGTAACATATTTAGTAACACCAATTGATTTTAATAGAATGGTAAGCGCTTGATTTTAAGATGGTATCGGAGCCAGAGTTCATGAAATCGAACCCATGTTGGGAGAGTATACACAAGTAGCCCACACTTGAGAGGGTGTTGAGAGAGATTGCACAAATGGTCCACACTCGAGGGGTGTTGAGAGAGATTGATCATAACAGTAACCTTGTTTTGCATAAATTGTTCTGGTAACATATTACTCCCTCCGTTGTTTTTTTTTTAACTGTCACTCAGCATTTATTATTTTTCCACCAATTCATTTTAATAACCCAAATTTCGATACATTTTTTAATACACAAGGAATGAAGGATAATTGTCTTATTTTACACTATTTTTCAGACATGAATCACTTTCTTAATCTGTGTGATACGTAGAACACAACTTAATCTCAATAATAATAATTGAGTTCTATTGGCACACAATTTTTTACTATTGACACACATTATTTGATTATTTTTTCGGATGAAAAAAACGCTGGTGCCACTGGTGTTCGTTGTTGAACGCCAACGTCAACAACGAACACCAGTGGAAAATCAGTGGACTGACGTTTCTAATTTGTGACACTTTTATAAAGGGAACGTCGGTGCCACTGCTGTTAAACAACGAACACCAGATGCACCTACATTCCTTTTATTAAAAATCACCGTGGTACCGAAGTAAATTTTTATGGTGCCGAAAGTAATGTGGTGTCAGTAGTAAAAAATGTTATGCCAATAGAACTCCCTAATAATATCACTCTATACATGGATCAAGAAATATTTTAAAGGTTGTAAATGACTGTTTTTTATCTAAAATGAGGAAAAATGACAAAAAAAAAAGATAGTGGTCGAGAAGGACAAAAACGCGCATGTTACTACATGTCGCTACAACCAAATGTAGTAACACACGTAGTAATAAGCGCGTTTTTGTCCTTTTCGACCACTATTTTTTTTCTTGTCTTTTTTTCTCATTTTGTATCTTTTTTTGTCCTTCTGGCCCCTAAAGAAAAATATGTTTTTTTTGAGGAGTAATGATAAAGATATTTTTTTTTTGAGGGGTAATGATAAAGATTTTAAAAAAACAAAATCAACGAGGGTATAGTTGTCATTTAAACAACTTCTAGGGTTTACTCGTAATACATATAATATCTTTCAAGCAAATCGCAGAGTAGACGATCCTTGCTGTTTCTTCTGGAGCTAAAAAGCAACAAAAGGGACACCGAATTTTGGAGCTTTTCTCCAAATCCGCAACAATGGTGAGTGAATCTGCTAGCTCCGTGATCCTGTTTTTGGAACTTAATCAATTGGATGCTTACCTTTTCAGTTGAATAATCGGTTTCGAATATTGATTTGTGCAGTCTCTGGTTTTGAACGAGGAATTTCAGCACATTCTGCGTATTCAGAACACCAATGTTGATGGAAAGCAGAAGGTGATGTTTGCTCTCACTTCCATCAAGGGTATTGGTCGTCGTTTTGCTAATATTGTCTGCAAGAAAGCTGATGTTGATATGAACAAAAGGTACGATCTTTATTTCTCATCCTCGAGGTATTTCTGTTTTCTGTGTAAAAAATACTTATTTGTTTGTGGCAAATTATGTTACAAAATGCCTGTTGCACTGCTATTCATGTCATTTATGCTATGATTGAAAATCTCTATCTGTTCAATTTGATTATGCAGTGCTTTTTCAGTATCAAAACTGCTAATGTCAGTATGCCACTACTACGAAATGTCACAATATACATCATAACAAGCATCTCAAAGGCAAAGGCAAAGGCTGCACATTGCTTGCTATGCTTTGCTTTATTATTCGTTGAGATGTTTTGCAACGCCCGACAATATACCCTGCTATGCTTTCTATGCTTGTTGTGGCACTTGTGGTGACATTTTGTTGTGATTTTAGCACGTCTCTTTCACTGAAGGGAAAGATATGGATCCACTGGCCTTGTTTTGGCCCTTTTAGAGGCACACAGTATGATTATATTGGATACTTTTATTCTTCCCATGTCTTACCCTTTCTAAAGCCAGAAATTTTGCAGTAAAGTTAATTGATGTCTATATCGGTATGTAGAATGACCACAGTGTGTAGTCGAAGACTGTTATATCCTTGTCTTGTGTGAGAGAGTGAAATCCTGCATATTGCTTGCGTTGTGAACCACCTTTGTAGTTGTCATGGAATAATGTTGGTTTATGTTTTCTAAATTTTCAGAGCCGGTGAGCTTTCTTCTGCAGAGATCGACAATCTGATGACCATTGTGGCCAATCCACGTCAGTTCAATATCCCTGACTGGTTTCTTAACAGGCAGAAGGATTACAAGGATGGGAAGTACTCACAGGTTGTTTCCAATGCTTTGGACATGAAGCTGAGGGATGACTTGGAGCGCTTAAAGAAGATCAGGTATGTTGTTAGCTAACATTTTTTTCCTAGCTCTATAACCTCTTTTGTTTTGGTATCGCTATTTTACATTGTCTGAGATTGTTGAAGTTATAATTATTGTTCTGTTTCATGATTTAAGCAACTTCATTGTCTTGTCTGACTAGTTTGTATTGCCATAGAATCGAGTTTTACAAAAGTTTTCTGCTATATTTCAATTTTGCCCATGATTAACAATCCCTTCCTTCAGACAATAATAATGGCTGGTGTTTATCTTTTATTCATTAGGAATCATCGTGGTCTGCGACATTACTGGGGCCTCCGTGTGCGTGGGCAACACACCAAGACAACTGGACGACGGGGCAAGACTGTCGGTGTTTCAAAGAAGCGTTAAGTTTGATAGACGGCTTTTTGAAGAATTTTTGCAGTATCTTTTTGGTGTTTTCTGGTCTAGAACTAAAGTTACTACTGCTCTTTAGTAAAAGATATTAAGAATCTGTTTACATCTTAGAAATTCTTGTCCTGGATTCACTGTTTTTGCAAGAGGTGCTCAAAAGCTCTTATAATATTTATTATTTTACATATTCATACAATAAGTGAAACCAACTACATTATTGACTGGCCTTTCTCATTGAGCCTAACAGCAGCAGCCAAAGATGCAGCTACACCTCCTGGATGGGTCGTCATGCTCGGACTATTCCGAATCTCTGCTTGTGCCACCGCCTCTGCATCCTCCCTCCTCACCGGTCTATCCGTGGCCACCACCTTTCTTGATGCCCCCTACATCCAATTTAGATCACACGTTATGATCCAAAAAATGTCTTGTGTTACGTATTCAAAGATTTAGTACTGCTCTCGTGCCATTAAAATGCAGGTGCTATATATCATGACCTAAGACGTAGAAAAACCTATATATAATTCAGTTTAACATGACTGCACAGATAAATTCATGACTGCAAATATATTTGCTCATTTATTACCGTCAAGATATCTTTGAGTTTGACTTTAGATTCATCTCCAATGATGCCCTGGTTGTGTGCGGCGGCAGATTGGGCGGTTGCGGCGAGGCCGTTAGGAGTCATGACTTTAATTCCTGATAACAAAAACTCAACTTCTTGTATAGCAGCAGCGTCGCTCATGTCCACCGGTTTATCGCCGGAAGTCTGTAACGCTGCTTCTATTGCTTCTCCGAAGGTTAAAAGGGCACTTGTTGGTGCATCACCAGCAGCAGCAGCTTGTCCAGTTGCTGGTTGCACGTACTGCCCAACCACTTGTCCAGCGACTGATTCAGTGATTAAGCGTCTACCGGGAACATCAGTTTCAGTAACGGTGACACCTTTCCGGCCAGCAATATCAGTCACTTGTTTAGGACTGACAATACCTGCTTCTACGTTTAAGTTTGCAGCAGCTTCCATAGCAGCACCGGCACCACCTTTAAGAACGTGGCCGAGTACGGCGTTTTCAGCTGTTTGCATCATGGTAGCATCCCCTGGTGCTATTGGCTTCTCTGCTAACTCACCGGAGACATCGAAAACTGTCCCATATTTAATGGGCTCTTCTTGCTTTGTTACATCTTCTTCTCCTCTTGGTTCTTCTTCTGCTTCTCTTCTTGGTTGTTCTTGACTCATCTTTTTTACTAACTACTACTACTTGCAGTTTTTATGAGCTTATTATGGTTTACTGTCGTTGGGATTTATAATTTTTGAATAAAAAAGTGGAAATGAGAAAAAAAAAACGGTGGAGAATATGGCCATGACGGGTGTTGGACACCTCTTGCTGCTTCATTGACAGGCGGCGGCTGTTGGGGTGAGTTACATGGCACACCGATATAGGTGGCTTTGTAAAGTATTTTGTAGGGAGATTTTTAGTGTGTGTATACACATATATTTTGATTTAAAAACACATGTAAATAAGCTAGAATGCAAAACACAGTGTTTTTAAGTGAAAATAGGTTTATCTGCATCATTCATGCGGATTTACCATCCAATTTTTTTCTTTGGATTTTGTATCGGGAAACGATATTACTAGATTCTTTATGGTATAATGAATGAGACTACATACTTATGAACTATTCATCTTGATGTATCATTCATTAATTATACACTAGAATCATTATAATTAAGACTATAAAAGTAACAGTATGTTGCGTTACTTGTCGTCACTCAACTGTTATGATAACAACATCAACTCTCTTTTGTATTAAGAATGTATGTATTTCTTTTAGTTTTCTGAATTTTTTCATAATACATAAAGAATTATGTAATATATGAAACAGGGGAATGTGTTGTATTCCTCTTACCATCAATCATACAAAGCATTCATCAAGAGTTAGCTGTAAAAATATATAACATTCTGAAATCTATTCTATTCTTTCTCTCATCTTCTTCTTTCAGTTTCCTATTCTACCCCCGTTTAGCTGCTATCCCAAAAGCTACTAAAGAGCTTAACCCATAACTTAAACAGTAATAATACCTTCACTGCCGTTGGTACACTACATCTTTCAGTATACACTTTTATCACCGTTGATTATTGTAGGACTCGGATATCTATGAATGATGAGAAAGCGTATAATGGAAGATGTAGTGCACAACTCGTTTTGCTTACTTAAATAAGAGGGGGGAAAACGCGTTCCTGGGAAGGAGGACACGTGTCTTTTAACTTGGAATAATCAGATCATTCAGTTAGACTTCAATCCTTCTAAATCTATATCACCACCATCTTTTGAAGAGGCCTTTGAGTCATCATCTTTAGGAAGAAGTCCAAGTAGCGGTAAAGGCAACAATGAGCTTAGATTGCAGAGGATTACCAGGAATGTCAAATTGTCGAAATTGTCCCTGGTTACACCGAAGAGCTGCGTTAATCCGGCACCTATCAAGCCTCCGAGGACACTACCCCCGTTGGAAATAGACATGAGAGTTGCGAAAAGCGTTGCTTCCATGTCTTCTGGACATAGTCTTGCTGCTAATACTAGAACTGGCATGAATGAAGCCTGAACATATGCCATGTCAGCACACTAAGTATATCACACTTAAGGCCAATTTAGGCCTAATAAGGAGAATGGTTTATTTATATCACGAGGTAATGGGTTCAAACCTCAATTACTGACAAAATTGTTTAATCATTTCTATCGATGGGCATGTTAATATTGCTACATCAAACAATTACTAGTATTATTTACCCAACAACTTGGCTCAAGTGGTTAGTGAGTTGAGAATGCCTCAGGATGTCCCTGGTTTGATTCTCCTCAGGAGGTGTCATGTAAAAGAACTCTAGTTAAAATGTTGTTGGCTCAAATGGTTAGCGGCTTGAGAATGTATCGGGATGTCCCTGGTTTGATTCTCCTCATGAGGCGCCATGTAAAAGAAGTCTAGTTAAAGCCTTTACCTCTTGTAAGAATCGGACTCTACAGACAACAATCAGGCTGAACTCCGGATTAGTTGAGTCAGTTGGTCCCACAGGGCTTTAAGAAAAAAAATTACTACTGTTGTTGGACACATTTACTCTGCTACAAGTCTATTATTATATACGTGTTTGACAAACTCACACGCGAGAGGCCGTGTTAAGATATAAGAGTATAAATGATATTGCTCTTTAGCAACTTAAGCCTTTAAGGTGATTTGGTAATTTATCAAAGCAAATACCTGTCCCAGAACTGTTAAAATCAAAGAATCCCCCATCGAAAACCACTCATCGCTAATTCCGAACTGTCTGTTTAATCCAGTTACAAGGAAGACCTGAACATATAAAAGGGAAAAAAGAAAAAAAATACGAATCATACTCGAAATATGGGTAAACAAATTCATGGTTCAGCCATATCAAACACGGAATTGAACATATATACCTGAGTCATTCCCAAAGTTGAACCAATGATGGTGGAAAAGAGAAATATTTTTCTCAAAGGTACTGTTTTCAGAAATCCATTATAAAGTCCAACACCAAGGAGTGACGCCACTGATGTAACGAGCTTCACTCGCCCTAGAAATTCCGGTGTGAAACCGAGTTTATTTGTACTAAAATCAGGAGAAGGAAAACTATTAACGTGATGCTTGAAAGGATTTTGAAAATTGAAAATAAATTATTTTCCTAAGAGCTCGTGATCACGTACGTGAAGTAAAACATGGCAGAGTCTGACTGTGGTGTTGCTTGCCAAAAGAAAATGAATAAGGTGGGAAGAAATACATTGGGCTGTTTAACAGTAGCCCATAACTGAATCACTTTAGTTTTCGAGCTCTCGAAGAAACCGGGACCATGAAACAATATTTTCTGGCCCTTGGCCGGACTAACAATCCGCTGTTCTTTGACGAGAACTGCAACTGCAGACGTTATCAATGGAAGTAGTGCAGTCACACCGAACACAAACCTAGAAACATCAAAAGTCTTAAATATACCGATGGCAAAATCACTAAAAACCATAGGTCTAACGATACTGTCACTACAGATGACACTAAGAAACGGAGCCTAAAATCTCTTTCTTGTAATGAAGGTATCATTACTAAAAACGAAAAAGTCCAAACAGAGAGACATGCACACCTTACACCATAAGCATCTACCAAAGAGCCACTAAAGTAGGCGCTAACAATTCCTCCGAATGCTGAAGATCCCCAACATAATGACTGAAGAGATCCCGACATGCTTTGAGACTCACCACGAGCTCTCTCTACAACCATGGAATCTACCACCTGATCAAAGTTTCAGTACATTTGTGCAAGCTAACTATTCAACATGCAGAGAGCTATCCGGAGGGAGCTTAGTTTGTTGAAAGAAACTAGGATAGTTTTATTTATATCCAAATGGAGAGCTTGTTAGGAGTATATAGAGAATGGAATGCTCAAAAGAAAACGTAACCTTATGTCTCTTGTGCTGTTTATACTGTACGGATACATTGTGCAGATAATAGATCTTACATAAATGCAAAGTCTGTCCAAATTTATATTCAATCCAATAAGTAAACTTTTATGACACATGCCACTGGCTTGATTGCAGCGAGCACATTCATTCACGACAACGGATTATTGTGTTTTTGTTACAGAATTTCCAAAAGGTCAATTATCAATCTTAAATCCTTCAAAACTAACATAGATAAGAAGATGAATGTGAAGTCCTTCCATCATCCACTTAAATTTTCTGGCAGAAAAAAGGATTATGGAAGTCATATATACAAGTACTAAAGTTTAGTCTTCGTATTTCTGTACTTTCCATTACTTTCTAAGATAGCATGTACTCCTGCCTAATATTTACGTTATTTTCAATGTTGGAAGATGTAAGAATTGATATTCTAATAAAGAAACACCCAAAGCAATCATGCAACTGCAACTATATGGAATTTTATGAGACCTCCCAATGACATTTGCCAAGAGGCCCAAGACTACAGCAAAGAGAACAAAGGAAAAAGTGTGGACGTGAATGATCGTGAACATTAAACACAAATGGCACAAGGAGGCTACTGAGTAAGCCAAAGGAAACTTACAACATCCGAGAAGGCGATAGAAAGAGATCCAAGAAGAATGCATAAGGCAGCACTATATTTGCTGTCGACCAATGTAGCCATCAGGGTCCATGAAAGAGCTCCGAGCAACCCAGATAACACTAAGTAAGATCTTCTCCGGTACCCAAAGAGTGGGAGAGAATCACTACATGCCAAATTAAATAGTCAATACCAGATCTTACATGTAATCAGAAAAGAAAAAATTTAAGATAACTTATGCATTCAAAGTTTAAATGCACCTTATGAATCCGTACAACGGTTTAATGAGCCATGGTAATGACGAGAAACCAGATATTATAGCTGTCTAAGGAACAAGATGAACTTGTTAGTTATCAATATTATAACTTACTTTTGATTCAATAAAGTCAAAGGCATGTCACCATTACACTAATGGAAAAAGGTGCAAATGCAACATAATAATTGCTTTTATTAACCCAAAAAAACCTTCGATGAACAAAAAGGCCATCAAGCAAATAAATTTATATAAAGGACTACTGACCGTGAGATTTAATTTGTTAGATCAACTTGGGTTCTGGGATCCTAATCTAGAGGAAGAAGATACTTAAAACCATGACTGTTGAACAAGGACATCAGCTATGTAGTTAAAACCTCATGCAATACTAATTTTAAAAATCTCAAAATCCACATTTCAATCATCAGAAACTATGGCCATGTGAAAATGGAAAAATCTTCTCCTTCGGGGGTTGCCATGCACACAATGAAATAGCGTAATTGACAACCCGGATCCATAGCATTTCTCCACTATCACCTCGTTTATCTGCAATGTGGATGCTATTTTCCCAATACAAACAATTGAAATAGCCCAGCATCCTTCCACAAATTCATGTCTACTTTTCTTGGTGCTAAAGTATAGTGTTTCATTTGTAAACAAATAGTCAGAACAACATTCATAAATTTAAACATCACGCAAACACAGCTAACCTCTGCAGGATTTAGGTGTAGGTCATCCTTGAAGTAGAAACTGACAGCGAGTCTTGAAATTCCTAGCACGCCTTGAACAAAGTATACCATAGCAACTGCTATAGTATCTGGAGTTAGGTCCACCCCAAAACACTTCAGGGAGCTGACTGCATGTTTGTTTTTTCGAATTGCACTTTTACTAGATAAGTTGGCATCATCTTCCACATTAGTCAGTATGATGTCTGCTTTCCCTGCACCTTGACCATGACTACAGGAATGAGACACACTCCTTCAGATGCCATAAAAGATTAAACAATACAACCCTGAAACATTCACCCTTACTTAGATGCAGCCATTTTCTATTTGAGAAGTACATAATGTTGACGGAATGTAGTTTGTTAAAGGTAATTATCCACTAAGAATGAACCGGGTCATTAAGGCCTACTATACGTTGTCTTATGTGATATTTTTATTAGACGATGTTTCTATGGCTGAAACCCGTGACCTCTATCCATACGGAAACAGCCTTCCTGCTTCACCAGGTTTTCCCCGTATAGGTTGGCTGATACTATAATTCCTGTGCCTTCTATACAAGTGACTACTAGATAAGGGAGTCAGGTATGGCCCCAGGTGTTGTGGTGAGTCCATTCTTGGAAGTTCTAAGAGCTTTTAATGTCATGACAAAATCTAATGCTGGCTTTCCTACAACCATTCGGTTGCAGCAAGAAACTGGTTCACTCAAGTATAATCTTATACATTGTTATCGAACCAAACAACAGGGAGTCAGGTCAGATTTTGATATTCATTAGTTAAATAATATAAAGTAACCCCTACTACAATCACTCTCTTATGGGAAGCAACCATCAAGACACCCCTATCAAATATCAAAAAATCCCACAAAACATCTAATATGTTATCAGCATACCACTAATGAAATAAGATTCTAATAAGGATAAGGATTCAAGCAAAATTGAAGAGGGAAAGAAACTAATTTGAAAGGCAGTGAGTAAAGCCTACTTATTCCAAAGCTCAAACAATAACTTTCAATAAAAATCCTCACTTTGCACACTCTAGATAAGTAAGTCCTCTTTTGACTAAAAGTAACAAATACAATGTTTATTTTCATGAACATCTTCCGCTCACCAAACAAACTGATATGTGGAAGCTACAAGATTACTTATAAACAATGAAGCTCAAATTACAGCTGCAAAATACATCAAAATTGCCAATTTAAGCATACATATATATAAATATTGAGAGTCTTGATAACTAAAAAATGAAACTTTGGTCCATTCAACTTCCAGTTTACCACTCCCAAAGCAACTGAGCAAGCAAGATCACTAGCTAAAACCCTCTCTTCCTAACTACACTCTCCAAAAGCAACGCAGACCAATTAATGCATCACAGAATTCAGATACAAAAATGGAAACTGCTCTTTTTATGGAAAAAAAGGACACTACATTATTTATTGCCATCACAGACTAAAATCACACTCAGTTACACACCAAAAAACACACTAAAATCGTAAAATGAAGATATAATCAACTGATTACGGTTCATCTGTGTAAAATAAAAACTCAGCCAGACATCTAACATACGGTTTCGAGAATCTAGTAGAAGTTCGGTGTCGGAGTCATTCTGCCGTAGCGAAGCTGCTGGATGTACAGGTACCGAGACGGACATCTCCGATTGATGATGAAGGTGCCGGCGGGAGGCGGCAGTTGGCGGAGTACGATTCTGGCGGGTGGGGGAGTGAGGAAGTGCGGGAGAGACAGATAAGAAGGACAAAATAGGAAAGGCGGCAATTGACGTTGCCATTATTAATTAAGTTCGTTTGCCGATTCATTACTGCAGTCCTTTATTTAAAATAAAATAAATAAATTTTAGTGTAATTGTAATTTTTATGAAATTTTAGTGTAATGCCGATTTTTTTTTTGTTTTTTTTTTTGTTTGTTGTTGTTGTTGTTGTTTGTTGTTGCCTTTAATAGGGTTCGAACACTTGTTTTCATGTCAGATTATAGTTTACCTCACCATTAGATCGATGCGCACTTATGCAATGCCGAATATTTCTTGACTCATTCTTAGTCCGAAAGTTCTTTTGAGCGTAATTGGTTAGGAAAAACATTTAAAATTTTGATTTGAATTGAGATAATCATATTTTTCTGACTCAAATTGAGTCATAATAATTTGCTCTGTGAAAAGGTGCTCCTTTTTATTTTTATTTTATTTACCTTCACTACACATAGACATTGATACAAAATGTCTTACACCATTGATTATAATGCGTCGATATAACGATCAATGATGTAAAACATCTAGTGTCACTCATAGTGTTTGAATAGTTGTTGTATCTTTATTTTTTTACAAAAAATATAAGTGCGTTTACTCTAATACAACGAGTGACACAACATACTGGATAAATCATTGAAGTTTTAGGGTGATAAATGATCATCAAACTCAATTATAAACATAAGCGATAAGTGTTGATAAATATACATTTTATCTTTCATGTTTTGATAAGTGTACATTGAACCTTAAAGTTCCATCTCTTTTGACATCTAAACTTGTAAAACAGTTTATGAATAATCCGATGTTTCATTCTCAAATGAAATATGTTGCTATTGATTATCATTCCATCCAACACAAAGTCGGTTTAGTCATGTTTCATCTCAAGATAAATTGGTTAACATGCGCACCATTTATAACCAACGATATATAAATGTATAGTGACACGATTTTTACAGAAAGTAACGTCAAGGATATTTTGTTGCGGTGTATTCGCATGCAAAAAAAATACACAAAAGCAATGAAGAGCATCAACATGGCTAGGGGGTGGGGTAGGCTAATCCAGAGACATATCCATAAAATTATATCAGTAGGGGTATCGAAGTAAAAATGATAATTTACAGAGGGCATCAATTATATTTTAACATTTTTAAAGGCACAACAACATCGTTTCGATAAAAAAAAGTTTCATATCTAATAAAGTGGGGGCTAAGAGTGTAATGGAGCTGAGTCAAGTCGATAAACTTTAGGGTTTGAGCTTAACTTGATTAAAATAACTCAGGCTCGGAACTCGACTCGAGCCTTAAAAAGATAAGATCAAATTCAACTTGTTAAGTACTCGATATAACTTAACTCGGCTCATGAACTCGATTATTTGCTTAGATTCATTTCATTTTTTCTCAAAATATAGCAACATCAAGCTGCTTGACTCGTTTAATACTCGAATCGACTTATAATTATTCATATATATATATATATATATAATAAAAATATAGTTCTTCAAAAAAATATATACTTATAACTTGATTACCTCACGAGTTACCTGATTACCATTTTATAAAATTGGAGATCGCCTCGGTTAATTAATTACACATGTAACTTGACTTAAAAATAATTGAATCGAGTCAAATTTCTTTTTGAATCAAGCATAAGTAGGTTACAAGTAACTCGGTTAAGTTACGATCCTAGTGGAAACATTCCTCCCTCTGGCTCTACATCCACCCCCTAAGCCGGTTTAAAAGAATATATAAATGCAATCACATGTAACTAGTGCTGGCAAAAAATCCCATATTCCCGACCCATCCCGAATCCCGACCCAAAGCCGACCCGGCTTTTCCCGACCCGAATTTCTTCCCGACCCGTACTATTCGGGAAACTCCCCGACCCGACTTACTTCGGGATGGGATTCGGGTATATGCTGAAAACCCGACGGGATCCCGATCCCGACCCGACTTTTATATATTATAATTATTTTTTATAATTTTTCTTATTTTTAGGCAGAAATATATCTTTTTAAAATAATTTTTTTTTATTTTTTAAGGAAAAATATTTTACATCATAGAAATAGAAGAAATAATCGTTAAAAAAGAAAAAGAGTTTTTTTAAAAAATTGCCCTTCTTCGTTTTCGAGTTGTCGATTTATTCAATCACATTAATCAAACTTTAATTATTTTCTTTTTTCTTATTTTATCACTTCTCAATTCACTTCATCACCTTGTATCTGAGAATGCTAAATAAGAACTTGCGTGACAGACGGCTGAAGAGTCGCAATGAGATTCAACAGACGATCAATCATGATTTAGGAGTTAAAAATGGTTTTTAATTTTTATTTATATAAGTCTTCGTTGTGAGTTATGTGAGTATTAATGCTACTAACGAAAGTAATAATTTCCTAACTTCACTCAAAATTGCAACCAGAAAAAAAAAGTCGTGAAAAATCTCTGATGATATTTTTTCCCGACCCGACGGGATCCCGAACATTCGGGTATCCCGATCGTCGGGTCCCGACACTTGTCGGGTACGGGGTTGGGGAGAAAAACAGATTCCCGATTCATAGTCGGGTCGGGATCGGATATGAAGGTTACGGGACGCGTCCCGACCCGATACCACCCCTACATGTAACTACATGGATACATACGGCATCCAATGCCCTCCGGTAGAGTTTTTTTATCTCAAAGACAGTCCACAGGGCGAAATAGTTGAAAATAGCTTAGACTAGTTGGGAATCTTTATTGTTCAGTTATGTATTCGTATGAATTCGTGTTAGGCGTTTATCATTTGGGGTGTGTGATGCACATATTTTGTTTACAATGTTTTAATGAAAATCCGGTTTAAACCAAAAAAAAAAAAAAAAAAAAAAAAACAAAACAAAACAAAACTATATGGAATAATATTATTTTTGTTTTGTTTTGTTTTCTTCCGTAAAAAAATATTCTTTTTGTCAAAATAATAATAATACTCACTCTGTCCCATTTCATTAGTCCCGTTTGAATTTTCACACAGACGAATTGTTGAAACACAGATGAGAAGCTTGCAGTTTAAGAAAGATAAAAACAGAAGCAATGCAAACGTAAAGAATGACGGAAATTGTTAAAACACAGAAACAAAGAGAACACAGTGATTTAATGTGGTTTTCGGCGTTATGCCGACTACTCTACGGACAGAAAATGAGATATTTTATTATGCAAAAAGTTACAAGGTATTCCTCACAAAGTGAAAGACACACTCTTGAAAGACACACACTTGCATTGATTACAACATTGGTATTTATATTCACAAATCCCAAACACTAACCGCCATAAGATCTTTGTCGGAATTGTCATAAATACCCCAGATGTGGACCCCAGCTTCAGCTGTTATCCACCAGATAAAACTCAGCTCAAAACTGACTTTCCAGACTTGTAATCAACTGCCCAGATATAGAACTCAGCTATACTCAGCAGACCAAAATTGACTGCTGATTTCAGAAGAAACTCAGTTGCACATCATCAAACTGACTTTCATAGAACTGAATATACTTAACTGAATTGACTATCATTCTCAGTCTTAGTTTTCACAGATTAGTTCCACCAGTTTATTTATCAATTTAGAGATCAAGTCACCAAAACTGACACGAATAAAGTGTTTGAATCTCATTAAATGATCCAATATTTTTACATTTATGACAAAGTATTACTGAAAGGACATAAATGTAAAAATATTGAATCATTTAATGAGATTCAAAGTATTATATAACTCACAAAGTCAACTTGGGTTTTGCCTAGAAGCCCGTTGTTCTGAAAGATGGGAGTAAGAAGAAGAAGAGTAGTAGCTTACGGCTTCGGATATGATAATGTTCATGATACTACAAGATTTTTCTAGGGAGTGCTTCACCCCATGATGAATATGAAGAACGACTTGGCTTTCAACCCGATGCTAAATATGAATACGAAGTTTATAGTTTGAGAACAAATAAATGGATCATAGTAAGCTCAAATCTAGATTTTCATGATTACTTCATCCGTAGTCACGATTGGAATCTGGATGGGGTCGTAATTAATTAGTTGTTCATTACATTCCTCACGGTCCTTCTCAAAATTAAAAGACGAATTACATTCTAGCATTCGATCTTAGAACGGATAAACACAAGATTTTGCCATTACCTAAGGATGTGGAGGATGGATATTATGATCCGATATTGAGTGTGGTGAATGGTTGCCTACTTTTAAGCGACAATTTTACTACTCGTAGGCTAGAATTTACTTTTGTTACGTGGGTGATGAAGGATTACGGCTTGAGGGATTCATGGACGAGGATATTACTACTTGTCCCGTATATATAACACCCGTACGTGGCTCTTTTAGTTTTAGAGGATGATAATGCATGATCATCATCATAGGAGTAAACTCATCTATCATGATATCTGGGTCCTTAATGGCCGGAACGAGGTTATTGTATCTATTATGATACAGCGAGCCATTAAAAAGATTGTGGAGCTTCCAACACCACCATCTCGCAGTTTTCATAAGGCGAAACAACTTCAATTAATTTGTCGGTAGTCTTGTTCAATTCAGCCACCTTCACCTTCCTCTTCCTCTTCCTCTTCCTATATACAATATTGAGTATTTTTATTTTTACTTGACTTTTTCATTCTTTTTCATTTTATGAGAGTATATATACATTTTTATTCTTCGATTGAGCTTCGATTGAGCTTCGGTCATGGCAAATCCAGCTCAAGATGTTAAAATGTGAGTGTTAGTCTTCCAAATGGCACAAAGGTGTCTGTCACACACATAGGAGAAGTTCAACTGAATCCAAAATTGAAATTAACAGGGGTCCTATATATTCCTGGTTTTTACATAAATCTAATATCTCTTAGTAGGCTCACAAAAAATCCCAATATTAAGGTTTTATTTGAGTCTAATAGATGTCTGATTCAGGATCATCAGGGTGGGATGATTGGATCAGTTGAAGAGCAGCATGGTTTGTATGCTTTGGAGGATCTACCATCAAAGATACACAGTGTAGCAAGATTTCGAATTCCGGATGTTCCAGATGACATGGTTTGGCATTACAGATTGGGACACCCATCAGTCCATAGGATGCAAACAATCAACAAAAATTTATCGAAATCAAGATTCCACAAGATACTATCCGTCATGTTTGCCCTCTAGCTAAACAAAGACAGAGTTAAGTTTTCCTTTAAGCAAATCTTCTACAAATAGTTGTTTTGATTTAGTTCATTTCGATATCTGGGGGCCCTATAGGCATGAAACTATTCAAGGTCATCAATATTTTCTTACCATAGTGGATGACTTTAGTAGATTTACTTGGGTGCATCTGTTGCATAATAAATCAGAGGCAAGGCTTATTATTCAGAGTTTCTGTCAATTTGTTGTTACTCAATTCAGTTCCACTGTTAAGGTTGTTAGGACAGATAATGGTAAAGAATTTGATATGCCTACTTTCTATGCTGAAAAAGGGATTATTCATCAAACATCTTGCACACATACACCTGAACAAAATGGTTTAGTTGAGAGGAAACACCAACATTTGTTAAATGTAGCAAGGGCTTTGAAATTCCAGGCATCTTTACCAATTCAGTTTTGGGGGTATTGTGTTCTTCATGCAGCCACTTTAATCAACAACACACCTACTCCTATCCTTGATAATGACACCCCTTATGACAGATTATATCACAAACAGCCAGATTACTTGAGATTTAAAGTTTTTGGGTGTTTAGTCTATGCCTCAACTATTAAACAGTATAGAAATAAGTTTGATCCTAGAAGCTTGCCATGTGTTTACCTTGGCCATTCCTCCACCAAGAAAGGATACATTGTATGCTATAGATGATCATGAAATTTTTATTTCTAGAAATGTTGTCTTTCATGAGAGATGTTTTCCTTTTGCATCATCTTCTATCAATTTTGATAATCCTGATGTTCAAACCATTTCAGAACCAGCATTACCATCTAACTATCTAGGTGATGACATCCCTGCAACTATCCCAAATCCATCTGTTTCTGAGAGTGCATCTGGTTCACATGTACCACCTAGGAGGTCAGGAAGGTCTAGACAGACTCCAGGACATTTACAGGATTATATATGTTCTCATATTACCTCTAATTCTCCTCACACATTTCAAAAATCCTTATCCTTTAATAACATTTCTTCTACATACAAAGCCTTTATCTATAATGTAGATAAAGAAACGAACCAAATACATACGGACGATGGCCATTAAGAATCCTAAGTGGCAAGAGGCCATGAACAAAGAGATACAGGCCTTAGAAGCTAATCATACATGGGAAATAGTGTCTTTGCCACCTAATAAGCAACCTATAGGGTGTAAGTGGGTATATAAAATAAAGTACAAATCAGATGGAAGTGTGGAAAGGTACAAGGCTAGGCTTGTAGCAAAGGGGTATAATCAACTTTATGGTATAGACTACCAAGAAACTTTCTCTCCGGTTGCTAGAATGGCTACTATCGAATCTGTTTTGGCGAAATTTCAGCTTAAGAAGTCGGTATTTACATCAACTTGATGTGAATAATGCTTTTCTTCATGGAGATCTTCATGAAGAAGTATACATGAAAGTGCCTCAGGGATTTCAGACACATGTTCAGAATCCAGTTTGTAGATTAACCAAGTCTTTATATGGTCTAAAACAAGCCAGCCGTCAGTGGAATGCTAAACTTACCTCAGCATTACTAGCAAAGGGTTTTGTACAATCTAAAAGTGACTACAGTCTGTTTACTAGAGGACATGACTCAGATTTTATTGCTTTATTAGTGTATGTTGATGATGTTATTTTAGCAAGCAGCAACTTGTCTCAGATTACACAGGTTAAAGAGTATTTACATAATCGGTTTCGGATAAAAGATATTGGTGAGTTGCATTATTTTCTCGGGATTGGAAATAGCTAGGAACAAGAAGGGCATAGTGATTTCTCGGAGAAAATATGTTTTGAATTTGTTAACGAAATTTGATTGTTTGGGGGCAAAGCCTATGGCTTCCCCATGGATAGTAGACATACATTGCGGCATGGTGATTCGGATTTACTACCGTACAACTCGTGTATAGAAAACTTGTTGGAAAACTGCTGTATTTGAGCTTTTCTAGACCAGATATTGCCTTTGCAACACAGCAGCTGAGTCAGTTCATAGATGCCCCTACAGCCAACCATTTGCAAGCTGCATACAGGGTTCTAAAGTACATTAAAAGGCATCCTGGTCAAGGCCTTTTTTACAGTGCTAGTAGTGGTTTAATGCCCTCAGCCTTCACTGACTCTGATTGGGCAGGTTGCTTAGAGAGTAGAAAGTCTATTACTGGTTATTGTTTGTTTTTGGGCAAGTCTTTGGTATCTTGGAAGTCTAAGAAACAGAATACAGTCTCAAGGAGCTCAGCTGAGAGTGAGTATAGGGCCATGGCTGCAGCTGTAGCAGAAGTCCAAAGTGGTTCAGATATTTACTTACAGACTTGCAAGTACCTGTTGATCATTCCATAGCATTGTATTGTGACAATCAAAGTGCTATACACATAGCTTCTAATCCAGTCTTTCATGAGCGAACAAAGCATATCGAAGTTGATTGCCATGTGGTACGTGAAAAGGTGCAATCTGGGCTGGTCAAGTTGTTTCCTATATCTTCGTTTCAACAGTTGGCTGACTGTTTTACAAAAGCTTTGGATGGTGCCAGTATAAACAGAGTTCTTACTACTTTTAATGTCAAAGACATCTTTACCATCCCATCTTGAGGGGGGGTATTGGAAATACTTGTATTTTTATTTTTACTTGTATCTTTTTCATTCTTTTTCATTTTATGGCAAGTAGTATATATAGTAGTAGTGATGTCATTTTTATGTATCTTTTGACACACTAGTGAGAATATTCTAGAGGAGTGAATACTTTTCACTTTCTCTCTCTGTTTTTAGATCTTATCTGTTCATCAATTTTCTTCTTCAATAACCGTCTTTCAACTTACAATCTGCAACATACAATGGCTGAATTTGGACCAAGTCCTAGTCCCAATAACAAGTTTAAAATTAAGCTGAGAGACCACACAGATTCGAAATTTCGATTAGCATAAATGAAGAAGAATGAGGTTGTCGATTTCCTGTGTAAGACATTAATTTCTTGCCGTACGTTGTATGATTGATTGGTTTTTATATACTCTACTTAGGCATTATTATGCCTGCTGTTTGTATTAGTTGTAATTATAGAATCAATTGGCCTTCTATTATTTGTGCTTCCTATTGAACATGTAGTACTGTAGCATATACACCTTTTGTGAGATTGTGTGTTTTGACATTAAAATATGCAGTTGAACTTTAAGGTTTTATTTTTTTATTTTTTTATTTTTAAAGAGTGAATAACGCAAATCACTCATATCTTTCGGTCAAGTTTGAGACTTGCCACCCATCTTTAGATTTGATAGTTTTGTCATTTATGTTTTGCAAAAATCACTCTTTTCTTTCGGTCAAGTTTATGACTTGCCACTCATATTAGATTTGACAATTTTGCCACCTATGTTTTGCAAACATCACCATTTTTCAAATTTCCCGTTAACATAAATGGAAAATACGTGACCGAGCCTAACTCTCCCACAAATCTAACGGCACATCATTTAACACATCCTTGTTAATATTTATTATATATATTTAAAACTCATTCCCGACAAAAAAACCTTTTTTATTTTTATTTCACAATTCTATACAACGTGTTTTCAAGACCCGTTTCATTTTTCCAAATTGCATTTTCATTCCCAACCCGTCGTCATTCCCAAATCGTGAGAAACAAAAACCCTATTTTCTAGTAGAGATGAAAGATGTTGAAAAAAACGTGGATGAAAAATGTGTAGTCGACAAATCTAGGTTTTTTTAAATAGAATAGAGGAGGATTTAATGGAATTAAAAAGACATCAAATAAAAATAAAAATATATGTATAAAAAAAAGTGTTGTGTTAGATTGAAAGCGCGTTAGATTTGCGGGAGAGTGAGACTCGGTTGCATATTTTCTTTTAAGTTAATGGGAAATTTGAAAAATGGGTGTTTTGCAAAACATTACACAACATATGTGGTAAAATTTCCAAATCTAAAGATGAATGACAAATCCCAAATATGACCGAAAGATGTGAGTGATTTGCGCTAATCTCTCTTCTTTTTCATTACTCAATATTAATTATGGTTGCAATTACAACAATAGTACAGTACATAATTTTGTGCAAATTTCTTTTGTACTGATAATCAAAATGGATGGGTATGGCCAACGAGACATTGGCCGGTAAGTGCTTTGGTCCTTAAACTGTAGGTTTCGGATTCTAATCTCAATGATCAAAAAGTGTGGTGCGTGAGTATATTTCATATCCGTTATAAAATACAGAAAAGTGGATGGTATGCAACAACCTTTCACACATTTACACCCAATAAAACATAACATTCTTGAATCAATTTTCTACAATGTTAATATCGCTTTCTTCTTATTCTTGAACCAACCTCATGATCAGTTGACAGAAGACTATACATGAACATATTTCGAATATCGCCTTTATTGAGCCCATACTTTGCAAAAACCATATCTTCACGACTTACACTTGGGCTTGATATAGGTCCTTTAAGAGGTATGCTTGAATGAGTCTATTGAGTGTGAGTTTGTCCACTTGCTTAATCATTTCATGAAAAACTGGGTTCTCAACATGTGTAGGGCACTTGTGTTGTCAACAATACAAGGGAACAATAGATGTGTAGGTAATAGAGATACAGAAGTTGTTGTACATCAAGAGGGGTGATAGCCATGGATCCGTATTCTGCCTCACTGGAACTCCAAGACACAATAGGTTGCTTCTTGGATTTACAAGGGCATTGCCTAGGTAAACCAGAAGTCCAGGGACAGACCTTCTTGTCTTAGGGCAATCGGCCCGGTCTAAATCACTGAATACTTTTTTCACTAATAGATCATTTCACTTGGGAAAAAGAGCCATTTGCCAGGTGCTAGCTTAACCTGAGCAGACTATTGCCTGCTTTCACGTGTGCTTCATTAGGCTGATCTAGGAATTGGTACTATTTTATGTATTGCCAATGAGGCTTATCTCAAGTTAAGCTCATACCCATGGATTTGAGTCACACCATATATGCAGGGGTGCAGGGGCGTATCCAGTGTACTCATGGGGGTCACGTGACCCCACTCAATTTTTTTTTTAAAAAAATTGCGAAACGACGTCGTTTTGGTAAAAAAAAAAAAATCAATTTTGACCTAATTACCGCCCAATCCAGTTCCGACCCGGAAATTTTGACTCAATTACCCACCCAACCGGAAAGTACTACTTGTGTGACGGGTGACCCCACTGAAATTTTTTTCTGGATTCGTCACTGTAGGAGTGGACGCAGGATCTCGGGTAGGGGCAGTACAAATTTTAAAGATAAATAAAAATTTAGGGAGGGGGCAAACTATATGCACAGTATAAATATTAGTGTATTTTTTTGGATCAAGGGGAGCAGTGGCCCCTCCGGATTGTATGTAGGTCGACCACTGACCATATGCATCTCTGGATTATAGACTTTTAAATGAAGTAATTTCGTTTTGATAAAAAAAAAATTAATTTGTTTTTGAACATAAGAGTACTATATAATATAGTTATCCTCCATGCATGGAATAATAATTTATTTATATTTAATTTTGTTTTTTCCCGTAAAAAAAATGTATTGTAAAAGTTTTATTGGAAAAATTAGTTTATAGTTCACTTTTTTTCCACTTAATTAAGTTCTAATCCAGATTCAATTTTTTAGTTGTATTAAGGACAAATAAATTCCACCGGACAAATATACCCCAACTCTTGCCTCCACCAGCTGTGCTTCTTCAGAACTTCACACTCTCTGTTCTGACGAAATTCTTTGGAAAAATATTTGCGATTCTGCTTGGCCTTCCACTACTGATCCCCGTGTTCAGGACATCATTTCTAGCTTTCCCTCTAGCCACCAGTCGTTTTTTGCCGACTCATTTCCGGCACTCGACACTACCCAAGTCGAAGAATAGGAAGATTGGTGCAGCAGGGGTAAAGCCGGAATTCTTATCGGCGGTGGATGTTCATGTCGGTGATCAATTGTTGTACTCCAAGGTTCTTGTCAAATAGGATATGCCAAGTTGGTACACAAATTCTTTCCTTAGACTTGATCTTTTGGAGGGGTATGAAAAAGTTTCAAAGCCGGTGATAAAGGTCGACGGAGAGGAAAGTGAGTGCATTAAATTTCCTTCCTCTTTAGTGCATACATAGGATTTCTTTATAGATCTTTTGGTTAAATTAATAAGGAAAAAAAATTGGATTCTTGGTTTCCCAGCTTTAGTGCATTTCATTGGAAGATTTGTTGATTTGTCGTTGTGTTTTGGTTCCAGCAAGATCAGTTCCTTTGACATATCTTGAAAAGGATAGCATAAGGCATCTTTGTTTGTTGACAATGAAGCCAGTTATATATGTGGCAAATGTAGCGGAATCTGACATTACTGTACCTGATTGGCTGATAGTAATCCATATGTCAATGAAGTGATGAAAGTAGTATTGAAACATGCTTCGAAAAGAAGTAAATATGTGTGCTTGAACTGTAAGAAGACATTCAGCTCATATCAAGGACTTGGGGGACATAGACCTTGCAACAAAAAAGTGAAAGGAGAGTCTTTTTGAGCGATACTGTGTTACTGATACTGTGTACTGATATTGTGTACCTTATATGATATTGTTACTCATAGTGTGTGCCTTATATGAGTCTTATATGAGCGAGATATGATATTACGTCCTTTGAATTAAGCCTTAAATGAGCCAAATATGTGTGCTTTGAAGTAGTCACTTGAATTAAGCCTTAAATGTGCTTGATACTGCGTACTGATACTGTGTGCCTTATATGAGCGAGATATGATGTGATATCCCGTATCTCCGTAGGGTATGATAGTCTTTTTACGATTTCATGTGTGTATCGATAATTTTAAATGGGTTATATTTTATTAAATATATAGATTCAATATAATTGTTAAAGGGCATTTACGATATTTTGAAGGTGTGACTATTATTAAGGGCAAAACGGGAATTTATTCAACCTCTATTTATACCCCTTCACCCCTAAAACCCTTTTCTTTACCTTTCCCAAATTTCCTGCGGCTGAGAGTGAGAGAAATGGAGAGGAAAAAGAAAAGAGAGAAAAAAGAAGAGAGATTCCGCCTTTCTGGTCAATCCGACCATCGGAATCATAAACCGTCTTCACCAAAATGCGTCCCTTGTTGAGAGCTTCGTTTTGATACATGTGTTGCTACGATCGGGTAAGAGTTTCGAAAACCCATTTTCTAGATCTATAAGTGTTCTTGGGTGTTTTCTTAGCTTTTAAATGTTTTAAAGGTTGTAATGATCGTAGAACATTGTTTTGTTTGCGAGCTTTCGAGTTGGTGGTTGAATCTTCAAGCTTTCTTCATGGTGTTCTTGGTGTTCTTGAAGCTCAAGTTTGAAGAATCATCACTTGGTCTAAGGATTTGAGGTAAAGGGGTGTTCAACCGCAATATAAATGTGTTAATTCGTGTTTTAGATCTAGATTTTTGATATGAACAAGTATGATAATGTTTAGTGAAGACTCTAGCATGTTTTGGTATGATTTTTGGTGTTGAAAGTTGTGGCAAAATCGCCATGGAAACGAGTTGAAAGTTGTTGTTTTAGATAATTTGCAAGCTCAGGACCACGCCCGTAAGAGATAGGCCCACTCTTGACCTGAAAAGAATGAAACAGGATGCTCAGGACCACGCCTGGATGATGCAGGCCCACTCCTGACCGGAACAGAGTGCTCAGAAGTACTTCTGAAATGAGCAGGCCCACTCCTGGCCTGGGCAGAATGCTCAGGAGTATGCTGTCACTTACAAGCCCACTCTTGACCCTGTTTTGTGCGAGAAATGTATTTTTAAGCCCGTTTTGAAGCATGCTTTAGCGTAAAACCTTATGTGGTGTGTTGTAATGTTAGGTGTACGTGTTCTAGTGGCTTTAGCTCCGCACCGTGTCTCACGGGATCATTGGAACACTCTACACTTAGCCTTATGAGATGTTGACTTGAGTTCAATGTCGTAAATGTTGTTGGAAAGGTGCCTAAAACCCAATCGGGTTGGACCGGATCCGACCGGGTCGGGTCATTTACAGTCTATTTAGTTCATGTAATAACTTTATTATGATTAATAAAAGCACTTATGTTATTATATATTGTTTATCTTCATATTATTTGTTGTGTATATATAGTAACGTCCCTAGTATCAATCTGTGATAGAGAAACCATGATAGTGATTATGGTTGATGAGATCTCTAATCACTATAACAAGGTTGGTACTTAAATCTCTCTAGTCTTATATATTATCAAATGGGACATTGATAGTATAATCAGACTAGCACGTATTGGATGTCTTCTATCTTTTAGAAGATAGGGATAGATCTCGTCTATCGAAGTGTAGGGACACTTGGACTGTACGTGGACGTGTATTAGAGAATGCGTACGTTAGACTGACCCACTTACATTAAGTATCACACTATGTGGCGGTTGTGTAATTATCCTTTTGACCGGAGTCTTCATGGCATCACGGTGTGGATTGTCATGCTTTGACACTGTTGAGATTTCTCCTAACCACGGGGCAATCATGCGGTAGTGATTGGGTATGATATTGAAGCATGCGGAGTATACATGATTGGTCATCCGGGAATCGCGTATCCTGTGATTGGGATCGAATATCCGAAATGGCCTTCTTACAAGGAATGTCTAGCTCTCGAGAATCTTTGCAAAGTGGGAGTAAATGTGTTATTCCGAGAGAGCATGATATCCGGATTATAAGATACGATCGTCAATATATTGACACTCGAGATACGATCATATGGATATTATTATAGCGATAGGATTGAAAGTTACACGGTAACTGCTTCACATGAAATGTAGTAGTCATTGCTTTTGACTCTTCCGATGATTGGGGGTCACGGTGTGTTGCTAGACGCTATCCCGTGATCGTTAGGCATGAAGGGCATTTTAGTAAATTGCACTTTGTGTCTACGGCCAACATATTCGGAAGCCTATCGGGTCACACGCATATGAACATCGAGTCGGATTAAAATGCGGTTATAGTTGATAACCAAATAAGGAAAGTTTATATCTAGACTATAAAGGTTATAGTGGTAAATTAATATGATGGTATTTATTTATTATGAATAAATAAAATACAAGATATTAATTATATATAAATTAGATTAATTAAAGAATATTCCGGAAGCCAATTTATTGGCATATGGGGCACCACTTTTAAGTGTATAAGATACACTTGGATTGTGCACTTTAATTAATAAGATTTCCATAATATTAATATAAGATATTAATTGATTTTGAAAGATAGATTTATGGTAATAAGATAATTATAATCAATATATGATATTGGCAAAATAAATTATAATTAAAGAGATAAATCAATCTAGTTGATTTTCCTTATTTTATTGGAAAAAGGGTTTTCTTCTCCTACACACCATTAGGGGCGGCACCTTCTACTATATATAGGAGGTGGGTGTCAAGCTCTTTTGTACAACACAATTGCAAGAGTTCATAATTCTTGTGTAAATTAGAGAGCCTTCCATAGTGAGTTTGTGAGGGAAGAAAAGGTCCGGTCTAGCAGCCGGAGTTTTTCTGATAGCAATCCAAGGAGGATTCCGGCGAGGGGTTCGTGTGGATTAGCGATAGAGGCCGGACGCGTGGATGGCTTGCGCATTGAACTACTCTCCGTTGGCGGTCAAAGCGACGATCTTATAGATCATTTGAGGTATAACCGTCAAACTACTTAACGTGTTTATTGCATTAAACGAAGAACGGTCTAGAAAAGGAAATCAAATTTTAAATTCCGCTGCGTTAAACTAGTGATTTCCTAACAAATGTAACATGACGAAGTTAAAGGTTCGGTTTCTGCTGTATTCGGCTCAGCACCTTGTGGAGACCCTCTGCGGGGAGATACTCGGGATCACCGGAAGCCTTATTTCTTAGCCTCGTGGATATTAGATTAGAATCTAATATTTCTGTGCAATGTGCTAAGCTATGGTCTAAGGTCGTCTAGGGTTTAGAGTCCTTAAGAAGCCTTTTATGTGTAATCTATTGGTGAATGCTTAACCACTTAAATAAGTACTTGATGTGTCTAAAAGCTAAAACGTGTTGATCTATGGTGAGGTACGTTTCAACCCCGCAACATGGAATCATTGACATACGAAATGGCTCTGAATCCAAGTTTTGTGCAATGCTTCCACATGATTTTGACATCATGCCACTTGATGGTATGTGTTCGGATGCACGTTCTCATTCCGCTTAGTACCCTTGGTCAACATGTAACAAATGTCTTATGTGGTTGAGTCAACTAGTGAGAGTACTAGTAGAGTGTGGTGAGCGAGTGAAACATATATGTAATCATGATTTTGATATTACTAGTATTGTTATTAATGTTAAACCTTGTCTTACAGTAGGTGTAGATTCGGTGCTTCTACCCTTTACTAAGTACGTTTGTACTTACCCTTTAGTATGTTGTTTTTCCCACTCCGAGAAGGTGGTTTTGTTGTAGGTTGAGTTCGAGATCGCTTAAGAGTGATTCCCGAAGTTCCAGCAGTTGAAGTCTACCTTTCTTTTTGTTGTTGTATCATCGGTATAGAATCTTCTCCTTCCTTTTGTAATAGAAAAGATAGATGTACCTTGGTTTGTAATAAAGAGTTGTAATAGTTGAATGGATATTCAACCTTGTGTTTTTTTTTCTTGGGATTTTGGTTTTAGTTGTAGCCCCGTGTTACTTGTCGATCGTTGTAGTGATCTTTTAAAGTTTTTCCCGAGTCTTTGTTTTCGTTTCCGCTTGTTCTCTGTTATTGATGATGTCAGGCTTACGTATATATATGATTTATTTAAATTATATACGTGTCAGACGTCCTTTTCCGGTTAAGGACTCGGTATCCGGATCAGGGTCGTCACATATGATATTGTGTCCCTTGAATTAAGCCTTAAATGAGCCTTATATGAGCAAGATATGTGTGCCCTGAAGTAGTCACTTGAATTAAGCCTTAAATGAGACTGATACTGTGTTAGTGTAAACGCTTCGATTAAATTCGGCTTTCAAATACTACGTCGAAAATGTATCAAATGAGGTCTCAAAATGAAGCTAAAAAAATATGAACTTTGGTTAAACAATTTTGATGATTAGTGTTTTAAATCAAAAGTTACAGTCGTTTATAAGAAAAACGCTCCGGTTAATGCAAATATTTTTTCGGTTTTCAAAATTTACGTCGGAAGAGTACCGTATTTGGGCTCAAATTAAAGAGAAAAAAAAAAGAATTTTGGTGAAAAAATTTCGATGATCGGAGTTATAAATCAAAAATTACGAGTGTTTGAAAAAAAATAAAAATAAACTAAACCTGAATCTGGAAGCGTAGGCGGAAGGAGTGAAGGACAGATATGCGCGCGTCCCTTTTATTAAAAGGGTATTCTTGTCCGTCTGATTTTTTTTTTTTGTCTTTTTTACAACAAAAAAAAGAATGTGTAATATTTATTCATTTTGTAATTTTTTTTTTCCCATCGATCTCTACAATTTTTTTTAGTTACTTAAGGCGGCTAATGGCAACCGCCATATATAATGCAATATATATACCATCCATAAACGGCAAAAGGGTTTCTGATCATCTGTGCCTTCTTTTTCTTCAATCTTATTGAAGAAGAAGAATTTTGTCCCTAGAAATTTCTCATATGTCTAATTCTTATTTACCTGAAGATTTACTTGTTCTTGTCCTGATACGGTTGCCACCAAAATCCCTTTATGGATTTAAGAGCGTATCGAAATCATGGGACCTTCTGATTTCAAGCTCCGAATTTATTCGGTTTCATCTGCAATATCAGTGTAGCATCCAAAAAAAGCCAAACAGATTACTTTGTAAAAATGTTAGTTGTGGGTCAAAAGGACAGTTCTCCGGCCTTGGGACATACTTGGCAGAATATTCAATCAATGGGAGGGATTTGGAAAACTTAGAATTTGGCTGCAAAATTCAACGGATTTACAACCCTTATGAAAGGTATGCCCTGGGGATGAGATCAATGTTCGTAGGCTCTTGCAATGGTATGCTTTGTCAAATTCTGTATCATGGCAATAACCTTTTTAAACTTAGTATATATGGTGAATATGAGATATCTTTATGTAATCCACTCACAAAGTCATCTCGGGTTTTGCCTAAAAGCCCGTTGTTCCTCAAATATGGGAGAAGAATAAGAAGAGTAGTTTCTTACGGCTTCGGATATGATGATGTTCATGATACCTACAAGGTTTTTCTAGTGAGCGCTCCACCCCATGATGAATATGAAGAACGACATGGTAGTCAGCCCGATGCAAAATATGAATACAAAGTTTATAGTTTGAGAACAGATAAATGGATTATAGTAAGCTCAGATCCAGATTTTCATGATTACTTCATCGATTGTCCAGGATGGAATCTGGATGGGGTCTTAGTTAATTGTGCTTTACATTGGATAATAAGGAATCCTTACGGTCCTAATGAAAATAAAAAGAAGAATTACATACTAGCATTTGATCTTAGAGTTGATCAACTCAATATTCTACCATTACCCGAGGCTGCGGAGGAATGTTATAGTATGTCGTTGAGTGTGTTGAATGGTTGCCTACTTTTAAGCGACGGTGAAATTAAGTATGAGCCAGAAGCTACTTTTGATATGTGGGTGATGAAGGATTACGGCTTGAAGGATTCATGGACGAGGATACGTGTAAGTAATTCGTCACATGACTTGTGTTATATGACACTCGTGGCTCTTGTAGAGGATAATCATCATCACAAGAGAAAACTCATCTATCATGATCATAGGCGCCGTAATTCTAGTGGAACGGTTTTATTGAGCTATTACATAGAGAGTCATCAAGTTGTGGAGTTTCCAACACCACCATCTCGCAGTTTTCATAGCTCGAAACAGCTCCATTTTGTTGGTAGTCTTGTTCAGCCACATCCACCTTCTTCCTTTGGGGACAATAAAATATATACAAGACTAAACAAGACAATGGCTCCTCCTAATCCCAGGAAGAAGTTAAGAACAAGCTCAGAGTCCACGTCTAAATTTCAATTAGAAGAAGAATGAGAGGTTTTCGATTTCTTGTGTAAGACATTTCTTGCTGTCTAATTAAATTAGTGTATGATTCATTGGTTTTTATATACTCTAATAATCAATTAAGCATTATTATTATGCCTATATGTTTATTAGCTGTAATTGTAAATTGTGGTTTTTTGAATTCAAGTGATATATTCCCCTGCTTTTTATATGACTTATAATTTTGGCCTTATTTGTTAATATAATCCCCAAATCCATTATTATTGCTGGTGTACCTGAATTGGATTCTGCACAACCCTCCTTTGCCTGAACAAGAGTTGTTAATCGGGGGTTCTGCACAACCCTCCTTCTTGTAAATATCTTCGGGGTTTTAAATTTTGGAAACATAAGGCGCCGCATTCTTTTCTTTTTCCACACTGTATTTGTCACTCACAAGTTTTAAGTTAGACAGAACTATGTTTCGTCCAAGTCTTTTGGTCTAAAGAGAGGATCACGATCTTTTAGTATAACAAGGGAAAGACCAACTATAAGACTTTCTATGAATATTTTCTCTATTCATCAATAAAAGGCTCAAGTGGATGGATAATTGGATATGCAATAACATTATTTCATACATTACACCCAATACTAATACATAATATTCATGAATCAATTTTCTACGATATTAAAATCACCTCCTTCTTCTTCTTCTTCTTCTTGAACTGAAGTTGAACCAACCTCATGATCAGTTGACAGAAAACTATACATCAACATATTTCGGATTTCGCCTTTATTGAAACCATATTTTCGAAGTAAACCTTCTTTCTTGAACCCAACTTTCTCCAACACTCTGCATGATCCAACATTATCTTCTTCCACCAATGCTTCCAGCCTTACCAAATCACCAATCTCTTGAAAAACAGAGCAAACCGCAAGTTTCAAAGCAAACGTAACGATCCCTTTTCCCCAATAATCGATTCCAACCGCGTATCCAACATGGGCTCTGTGTTTATCATCGCCGGATTCTGGATGTATGGATATGTAGCCGATGTTCCGGTCGTCTAAACAGATTGAGCGACGCCATGGATGAGGGATGGCGATTTCTTGGATGTTCTTTATAGCTTCTTCTCGGGAAGTGAGAGGACCCCATCTTAGATAACGGGTCACTTTTTGATCGCTTGCCCAGTTGAAGAAATCGTCGGCGTCGGAGAGCTTGAATCGCCGGAGAGAAATCCTTGAAAGGTCCATTGACTTTGACTTTGGTATGTGGCTGTGTTCAATGAGGATGTGGCTGTTTCATTTTTCCTGACGAAATCATAGTCGTAGTCGGTGCTCCATAACATATAAAAATCAATAAAAATTTTGGTGGTCTTTTGTTTTTAAAAAAAAACTACAATTTTAAAAAATTTCATTGGTTACCATTGATGATTTGGAAGTTTAAAAGTTGATCCAGGACCAACATAAAATTTGTAGAGGTGAAGACCATAATGTCGAATGAAAATTCCAAAATTCTAAAAGACAATAGTTTTATGATGGTTCAACTCCATCATGTTATATATATTCAACCAATAAGAGTTTTTAAAATAATGGTAAACATCTAAATTTTAGGAATAAATATCTAAAAGCATCTATTTTTCTAATTTCTTATTGGTCCTGGATCACCAAGAGATACTCGAATCAGGACCAGGATAAAATCTGCACCCGAAAGATTACCTTAACCTAAACACTAGCATGCATTTTTTGTTTTTAGTCATGGATAAATGTTAGGGTGGTTTTGGATCATCATGTCATCAATTTCAAAGAAAAATTGTTGGTTTTTTCCTACATGTAGGGGTTCATTTTAAAACTAATGATTTGTATTGATTGTGGTGCAACAAGTAGGATTTATACAATGACCAAACTAAAATTTGTGTTAATGATGTATTGTTTTTAAGTCAATGAATGACTATGATTAACTTTCGGTGTTTTTTTTGTGTGAAAATATTCGGGTGATGTAGTCATTTCCTAGTTATAAGATGAGCAATCTTCTTTCGTTTTCAATTTTTTATTTTATTTTAAAGGGGTCACTTTATTAACAAGCCTCAAAAAACAACAAGTTCACCGGATTACACTGTGTAACCAAAATCAAGAAATCTATTTTCTAATCTATACACCAAGCAAGCCTAAGGCTTCTTTCTCTTCCACTATATTCGAAATAAAAACATAAAAGGGGGTCTATCTTCATCATGGTCATGTTTCAGTTTATTCCTCCACGTCCAAATGCCATAATTCGCTTCTCGCCATATATATTTCCACTTAGTCGTTCCAAGAGTTTTACTCCCATTGGAAGACATATTCAGCCGCATCCAATCCACAACAGCCAAGAGTTTTCAATTTGTTTTGATTAGTCATTCATGTTCATTTTTTTTTTTTTTTTTTTTGCAAGAACTGTCCATCGTTTTTATAAAAAATCCGTAACATAATCATTTTCTTTCGTTTTGGTTTGACATATCCCCCATCCAAGGACGCCTTTAGAGGACCATGTTCCTGAACCCCTCAAAATCTATGATTTTAAGAGGCCCGCAAAATTTTGATTAAATAGTATATATATTGTATTTTTAAAAACCAATAAAGTATTGCTCTAATAGTCACTATCATGGTATAATTTGATAAGTAACTAAGGTTTGAATCTTGCTAGATGTAATTTTTTTTTTATTACTGTTTTTTTAGGAGCTTAAAACAATATTTTGCTCCGAGCTTAAATTTGGACATGGACACTCCTGCCCCCATCTTTCAAAAATTTTTTTTTTTTTTTTTTTTTGCATGAATTGCTCTCGATCTTTATCGAAAAGTTGTGACTTAAATGGACCAAAGTTGCAAAAAAAAAATAAAAAAAAAAAATTAAAAGGCGAGAGATTGGTTACATCTAAACAAAAAAAGATAGTTAAGTCACAGCTTTGGACCAAAGTTCCAAAAAAAAAAAAGGAAAAAAAATTTATGTCACACCTTTGGACCAAAGTTGCAAAAAAAAAAAAAAAAGGAGAGGGACTATTCACACCTAAACAAAAGAAACAATTAAGTCACAAGTTTTCGATAAAAGACGGTAGACCATTTTTGGAAAAGAAAATAAAGATGGAGGCCTGGTTAAACCAAAACGGAAAAAAGAGTGTTAAGTCACGGTTTTTGAGTAAATATGAGATACCGTTCTTGCTATTGACTCGTTATAAAGGCTGCGCTAACTTCTTTTATAAAAAAAATCCGCTAAGATTCGATTCTTTATTTTTATTTTTAAATTTGTTAAAATGATATTGTTTTACCTTTGAAATGCAAAAGATAATATTAATGCTCTCAATTAACTGGGAAAAAAATTATGGATCTGTTATTCGCTTGGAATAACTCTATAGCCATGTTAGCACCCGCATCATTGCTTAAGTGTAATATTTGCTACCTACTCTTGTGTTAAAATAGTGTCACGGTATGTTATGAACTGGGAAATTCGAAGAGAAGAGAACAGGGGATCGGGGAGAAGAAAGGGGGAGAACGCAGAGAAAGAAAGGAGAAAATAGACTGAGAACAGAACAAGAGTTTTCTGATACAATTTTCGACCCCCATTACATCATTGTTCATTCTATTTATACTACTCACTAGCTCAAATCTCTGAACCGAATCCTAAACCCGGCCCACTATGCTGAGCTGAAGGCTCGGTTCGCCAAACAATTGAGATTGAACATGACGGCGTTGACACTTCGTGACTCGAAAGTCCCGGGTCATTACATCTCCCTCCCCTCGAAAACATCCTTGTCCTCAAGGATGCAAAAGGAAAAAATCTCGGGTCAACACCAAACACCAAAATCTTCATTTCTCAGTTGTAGCCGCATTCACAATATATCATCATCTTCTTACCATCAATACCATTCAGACATCACATTTGTATCCTATTCATTAATACAATGCCCATTGGTATTGTCCTCTTCCCCAACATCAATGTAGTATCCATATATCACCAATATAGTATCCATGAGTATTATATCCATGAACAGTATATCCTTTCCAATAAGACATGTATTAATCAATGATATCATCTATAATATAACAATGACTCTCCTTAAAATTAATAAAGGAATTCAACTCTTTAGTCCCTCGTATTTTAGTTTTATTTCAAAAATAAGTCTTATGTTTTTGAATGACAATTTTGGTCCTATAAATTTGTATTTTGTTTTAATTTTAAGACAATTATCCAATTAGCCGTCTAAGTTAACGTCGACTAAACCTTGAATCCGACGGAAGAATGTCGATTTTAGAAAGGAAATGAAATCACACGTGGCTGCCAGTCGGATTCAACGTTTAGTCGACGTTAACTCAATCGGTTAATTGGGTAATTGTCCTAAAATCGAAACAAAATACAAATTGAAACAAAATACAAATTTAAGGAACCAAAAAATGACGAGAGTTATTTTTGAAACAAAATTAAAACGGACTAAAAGTGACAAGTGAAATTTTAGGGTGGTTCAGGTGAAAGTTTTGGACCACCCAGTCAGCACTTTCAAAGGGATACATTGGTGGAAAGTTTTTACAGATATAGCCTTATTGGTTTTGGTGCACCAAGTAGGGATTTGTATAAGGTCCAACATAAAATTTGTGAAGCGACAAAATCCCATTGAATAATAACAGATGATCGAATTTGGAAAATAGGTCTCCGCAACCCGTAATTAACAACATGCATAAAAACATAATTTCCAGAAACATTCGGATTTTGGTTCACCACCAACCCGACAGATGCATACACATGCATAATCTTAATTAATTTACCAGCCCAATACGTATTTCCAGGAAACACTAGTAAAACCAACACTTTTGACAGTCATTTCTTATTGATGATCTCTTTAATTATCCATTTGAACAACGAAAATGCGAACAAACTTATTCTCTACGCAAATCAACGAACAAGCATGAAATAAATATAGAGTATATAATTAAAAACCAATCAATCATACACGAATTTGTACAGGCAAGAAATTCTTACACAAAGAAGCAGGGACGGACGCAGGATCTCGGATAAGGGTGGTAATAAAAAATTTAAAGGCAAATAAAAAATTTAAGGAAGGGCAAACTATATATATCGTATAAATTTTAGTATATTTTTTTCGGATTTGCCCCTTTGGTATATAAGTAGGTTCGCCACTGCAAAGAAGTCGACAACCTCGATCATTCTTCTTCTTTTAGGACTAGGACTTGGTCCAAATTAAAACTAGCCATTGTTTCTTTTACTCTCTTGTCTCCAAAAGGAAACGAAGGTGGATGTGGCTGAACAAGACTGTCGACAAATTGAAGTTCTTTCGGGCTATGAAAATAATCCATAGATGGTGGTGTTGGAAACTCCACAACTTGATGACTCTCTATATCATAGCTCAATAAAATCATTCCACGAGACTCGCGGCGCCTGTGATCATGATAGATGAGTTTTCTTTGATGATTATCCTCTAAAAGAGCAACGGGTGTTATAGAATACAAGTCATATGGAGAATTACGTATATGTATCCTCGTCCATGAATCCTTCAATCCGTAATCCTTCAATACCCACATCTCAACGGTAGATTCCGGCTTAAAACAAACAACTTGGTCACTTAAAAGTAGGCAACCATTCAACACATTCAATGACAAATCATGAAATTCCTCTGCAGCCTCGGGTAATGGCAAAATATTGAGTTTATCAACTCTAAGATCAAACGCTAGAATGTAATTCGTCTTTTTATTTTGATCAGGACCGAAAGGATTCCTGAATATCCAATGTAAAGCACAATTAATTAAAACCCCATCCAGATTCCATCTTGGACAATAGATGGTGTAATCCTGAAAATCTAGATCTGATCTTACTATGATCCATTTATTTGATCTCAAACTGTAAACTTCGTATTCATATTTAGCATCGAGTCCGTATTCAATTTCATTATGGTGTGGAGCACTCCCTAGAAAAACCTTGTAGGTATCATGAACATCATCATGTCCGAAGCCGTAAAAAACTGCTCTTCTTCTTCTACTACTCCCATCTTTGAGGAACAACGGGCTTTTATGCAAAACCCGAGATGCCTTCGTGAGCGGATTGCATAAAGATATCTCATATTCACTGTATATACCGCCATGAAAGAGACTTTGACAAAGTAAACCATTGCAAGAGCCTACCAACATTAATTTCGTATCCGGGGCATGGCTTTGATAAGGGTTGTAAATCTGTTGAATTTCGCAGCCTAATTCCAAGTTTTCCAAGTCCCTACAGCCATTGATCGAATACTCTGCCAAGTGTGTCTCATGGGACTCGTCATCAACAACTTTAGTAAGTAATCTGTAAATATTTTTTTGGATGCTAGACTGATATTGCAGATGAAACCGTATGAATTCGGAACTTGAAATCAACGCGTTCCATGATTTCGATACGCTATTAAATTGACCAAGGGATTTTGGCGGCAACCGTATCAGGACAAGAACAAGTAAATCCTCAGGTAAATAAGAATTCGACATATGATAAATTTCAAATTTCTTCGTCTTCTTCAAGGAGACAGATCTTTTATCTGTAGTATGAGATTAGCCGCGCGTCTTGGGGTTTTACGCGTGAACTAAATTACGATTTTAGACTTTTTAGATTTTTATTTGTTTTCGCTTTAAAATGGATTTTCTGATTTTTTTTTCATTAAACTAGTTATTTTGATATTTATACCTCAATTATCGTGTGTTTTCTTTTGCCAAAGACAAGTGTGAAAACTTAAAATGATAATTCGAAAAAATAAATCTCACCTTGATTTTGCCGGAGTTTCTAATATTTTTTTCATTAAACTAGTTATTTTGATATTTATACGTACCCCAAGTGTCATGCGTTTTTTTGCCAAAGACAAGTGTGGAAACTCAAAATGATTATTCGAAAAAATAAATCTCACTTTGATTTTGATTGGGAATGTTATAATTCGATTGGCAAAACACGAGGGAGTGAAACGTTTTCCCTCTTAAGTTAGTGTCAAAACAAAATAAATGTAATAAATAACATAATATATTTTTATAACATTGACCTTGCTATTTTATATGACATATTGATTGATGGCAGTCATAACATAATTGTTAGCGCAAAAATAAGTTGTGATAATTTTCCAAAAAAAAATGTTATTCACTGTTGTGTTGGACAGAAAACGTACGACAATCCATAATAAATATCGAAATAACGAGTTTAATAGAAAAAAAATACCAGAAATCCGTTTTAAAGTTGAAAAAAAAACTACGTTTTTCAAACTTGGCGAAATTGCTCATATATGGGCGATTTCGCTCATCCCTAAAAGTGTAACCGCTTGTCGCCTTCTCCAACAATACACCGTCTACAATGTTAAAACAACCACGACGTAAAGTACTATGTTTTGAAGATGGAAGATCCTCTAGTGTCGATAGATAACATTAGCATCAACATGGTGATAGCAAACCCTTCGACCAAGGGGCAGGCACCTGGGCCACTTCCGTCAAACTTTCTTACTGCTATTTTCTTTCTAAGTTTTTCGCCCATTCATAACCGCTCATCCTAGGGCGTACATGAGAGCGATTTATTGGCGATAGCACTCATCTTAAGACGGGGGATAGGCTCCGGTTCTTATTTTGGCGTGTATTTTTCGTATTAATTTTGGGAAAAGAGTATTTTTCGAATTGCCCTTAAAAAGTGTGAACACAAATGATATGATCCAAACATAAATAACAAAGAAAAAAACATGCAAAATAATGCAAATACTTGTTTAGGTGAAATTTTTTTTTTTTTTTTTTGTTTTGTTTTGTTTGGATAAAGTGTGTGTTTAAATCAGTGTCTTTACGGGGTTGAAGAACTGATACAATGAACAATAAAATATATTTATTATTAAACTAAACAAAAACAAACAAAGAGGAGGCCATGAACAAAATGAATTAGGTCATCAATGGAGCTCCTCCCATCTTCATTGGTGTTGCATCTGATGAATTTGTATCTATTGGTGTTGGCACAGAATTTCCTTTTTCCCACATTTATTCCCCAGAAAAATAAAAGCAAAACCAAAAACAAGAACAAAAACCAGTTAATAAAACCATGCATATTTAGGCAGATTTGACGTTCTCTATTGCAGATTGTAGTTTACTAGTCTGTTATATTGTTTGAAGTTTTATTCTACATGTACTATCCTTCTCTGGCATCTTGATAGAGAATTCACATAAATAAAAATTTTATTGCCGATCAAAAATAAAAAAAATAAAACAATGCATATATAAGAATCTGTCCTGTCAAATCATATCATAAAAAAGCCCTTAGATATACTAAAATTTAAAAAATGTACCGGAAGGGACCCCAAAGGAATTGAAGGTGGATGTGGCGGAACAAGACTACCGACAAATTGGAGCTGTTTCAGGATAGGAAAACAAACCGCAGATGGTGGTAAACGAAACTCCACTACTTGATGACTCTCGATATCATAGTTCAATAAAGTCATTCCATCAGAATCAAGGTCAGTGGCGGACCCATAAATAATTTTCAGGGGGGTCCGTAATTTTTTGTCTAAGTAGAATAATTTTTTTACGGTGTATGCAAAATATTTTTACATAGGTAAAATGTCTTTCGAAATATTTTTCGGTCCGTAATTATTTTTTTAAGTAGAATAATTTTTTTACGGTGTCTAAAATATACATATATATAGGTAATAATTTTTTTTTCAGGGGGGTCGATGGACCCCCTAGTTGCATACATAAATCCGCCCCTGATCAAGGTCCCCGTGATCATGATAGATGAGTTTTCTCTTATGATGATGCAGATCGATTATCCTCTAAAAGAGCCACGGGTGTACGTGTTCCACCACATAAGTTTATATATACGTATCCTCGTCCATAATTCCTTCAAACCATAATCCTTCATCATCCACATATTAAAAATAGCTTCCGGCTCAGAGGTAATATATTAACACTACAAAAAAAAGTTCTTCTTGTGACAAAGTTTTAGTGAAAAATACTAAATTTGTCACAAAAGGATTGTTTTTTGTGACTACAACTTTTTTTGTCATAAAATGTGTATTTATTAGTGACAACAAGACAATGTTGTCACAAGAAGTTTTCAGATTTGTCGCAAGTAAATAATATTCCAAGAGAAGATTGTAACATAACTTGGTATGATTTTTTATGACAAGCCAATTGTCATAAATGCACCGTAATGGCTTTTTTTTTTTCTATTTTTTTAATTATACTTTTGAAACAGCTTTTATTTTTTTTAATTTTTTTCTATAATGAGAGTGAGTTTTAGTCAACCCATATATAGAATGCATGGTTACGGGCTTTTTATATTTTATTTTGGATGAGTATTGGTTACAACCCTAAAATCAAATCAAATCGAATTGACAAGTGTGAGCTTTGTAACTCAGCTCACTCTATCTCTCTATCTCTCTGTCAACTCTTCGCGCAGACGACAAAAAAGAAAAAACTCAGACGAAACTCATATGGCGGTGCCGTTGTGGAATTGTTTCATAAAGTGAATTTGATTTGACATTAAGCATTTTGCTGCTTATCCAGTTGTTTTGATGGAGGAAAATCAAGGAAACAAACTATCGCAAGCGCAAACCCTAATCCCGATCCCAATTTCTAAATTCCTCGATTTCGCTTCTTTCATCAACTTTTGCGCTATGCGAAGATCATGCTGGATCTTCACTTCAAATCAGCCTCCAAAGACATCGGCTCTTTTTTGTGGAGATTTAGCCAGAATGTCCTTGACGGGGACCTTCACCGTCTACGAGCTTTCATTTACATGAAGATCCGCCTTTCTGGTAGGATAAGGTTCAGGTACACTAAATTTTGACTCCGTTACTGTAATTTAAATAAAAATCGTAGAGGACTGCTACACGAGAACTTATATGACATTTTGTTCTGATATTGAATCTGCTTGAACAATTTAAAGTTGATCGAAATGGTTTAGTTCTTGACTTAGAATCAGATTAAGCTCTCAATTGCATGCTATTATGTGATTAATTCACATCTGAAAATTATGATTGTCTAAGTTCTAGAAATTCTGAGTTAATTGATATCCTGAGAATTGTGTTTGATCACTCTGAAACTGAAAACCTATGTGTTGCTGGTAGAAATTTCTGCTTGTTAAATCTGTTGTCAAATTTCAATTTGTTATGTGTGAATTAACTTTTTTTGTTTGTTATTTTGCTATGTTGACTGTTAAATGTTGTGTGTGCTCACTGAATGAAAACGATTTTTCAGGAAACCACCAAAAAGAAGAGAATTCAAAAGTGATAATATTTCTTGATGTATAATTTAATGACTCTCAACCTGTTTAGCTGCCGGGGAAGGTAGTTCTGAAATTACCTGCTAGATTATAGTCTGAATGTACTTTTGTTGTCAAGGGTTGTCTAATCAAGGCAGACAAAGGTTAGTAAAACTGCATTAAGAACGGAGATGGAGATATCTATGTAGGAGAAAGGGTTTACACAATGGATGCTTGGTAACCGGGTAAGTTTATGAAGTGTTGTGTAAATTTTAGACTTTGAAATGCTTTTTCATTCATTATCTTGTTCATCTGTAAAGCTCTGTCATAACAACTAATGGTTCAATTCTTCGTGTAGATTACAGACCGACAAAATCTTCAGTGCAGTTACCTCTACTGGAGCAATGCATTTATTTCTCCTCTCACAGCAGATCATTTGATGGTATGATGTGTAATTATTAGCTTTCAATGCTATACATGTTCATTTTGTGCTCTTTAAAAGCATATTTTCTACTGTTTACATGGCTGGTAGAAGTCAGCCTTTTAGGAGCCACAAAACCTATAAATGGTACATTCTGTTCCTTAGGGTTTCTACTGTCTTGAAGCCTGATGATGAACAGTTCAGTGAGATTGAACGTTTTTAATTGTTTGCAAGACTGTTAAAAGTGGGCCTTTTAGGATTAAAAAGAGTCACAAAACATGTAGCTGGTGCACTATAGTGTGGTCTTGAAGGGTTATGACGAAAAGGCTGTTATGTAACCATTACTGTGTTTATTAAAACAACACCGTTCGTTTACCTTGAATTATCGCCGACATCATAGCATCTATTAAGGATGTATGCATTGGCATGATTTTCATTGACAATCATCTCAGATTTCCAGATCCAATCATCTCTGTATCTTAGTTAGGCAACTAATATGATTTTCATTCGTTCGTTTCAGAAAAAGCTGAAGGAAACTGAGCATACTTTAGCTGATCTAGAATAACGACATGGACATGCTAAAGCTACTAGAAAAGAGCAGGAATACCTGATATCCAATCTTCTCAAGTCTGGTAAGGTTCTGTCCCACGTTATGTGCAACACATTTGAACTAAATTGTAAGTGCTGCCTCGCATGATACTTTTGATAGGTTTAGATTTGTTTATAAGTTGAACCTGCTATCATGAGAAAACCTATTTGCCTGCTGATCTGTTAAGTGCTTCAGTCATTTTTAGGACTCTACTAGTATTAATGATATGATTATTTGTTAATTTTATTTAGGAACTTGTCTAGTCTAAACTTGGGTGGGGAGCTTTCACCAGCCATTGGAGACTTAATGAACTTATGGTCATTGTATGTAATGGTTTCCTTTGCTATTCACAATCTTTTTCTTTTTTGTTTTCTTAAACTGATACACCATTTTGGAATGAATATGGTTGATAGTCACAGGTGAGATACCAAGACTGATATTCTGGAATGAAGTTTTGCAATATCTGTAAGTCAAAGATGCACCTTTATTTATAGGTTTTATGAACCCTAATTATGTTATTTGAGTTCATCTAATATGGTTCTTTTCTTGAATTATGTATGCTCAATGATTTGCTCAGGTATCTCCATGGTAACAAGCTTAAGGGTTCAATTTCACCTAAACTCAGAAATATGTCGAAGCTTAGTTATTTGTAAGTAGTTATGGTATATGGTTGCTCGTTACTTGTCCTTTTGAACTTTTGCTTTCTATCAATTTTTTTTGTTCCATGTGTGTTTAGGCAACTGAATGACAATCAACTCGTTGGTCAAATCCCAGCCGAGTTCGGAAAATTGGATCAGCTTTTTGAATTGTAAGAAGCTAAGGTCTCAGAATATTTCTGGATATGCTAATGATTCCAATCCATTCGGGGATTCCAATCTCAATGGTAGGTGCGTTTTTCTCAACTGTACATTAGTATCATGGTAGGAAGAACTCATTAATTTCTACAAAAACACCTGATTGTATCACTTTTGCTTAAAGTGGCGTATTCGGTTTGAAGAGCATATTCTCGTACAGGTTGCAAAAGGTTTCATGAAGCATGTTGTTCTTTAGTCCCTTTTCTGTTTAGTACTTTTTCACAAGTAGTGGCGTGTAATGAAAATTATTTGTACTGACTTGAATGATTACTTTAAAGGCTAGTATGCTGAGGGGAATGATTACTTGAAAGGCTTTATTTTCTCTTCCTCTGTATTTTTTCGTTGTAATGCTGAATTGGGAGCAAAACTTTACTGATAGATAAACGCAGGAGACGATAGACGAAGCAGATTTACATATTTTTGTTCTTTTTCATTTTAATTTCAAAACAATGCTAATATTGTAGGAGCAAGGGTGTTTGGGGTTGATATATGATAGTTTTTGTCTTATGTATTCCTTTAGTAATGGTAAAGAAAAGCTAGTGGTACTTTAGTAAGGTTTATTTAGGTATATTCAATCTTATGTCATTGATGATTATAATATTATACCCTAACTTCTTGAGGTGTATCATCTATTTAACGTTATTTTTATGCCTATATATATAGGTATATTCAATCTTATGTCATCTATGCATGGTTTTTAAGTCTGCATTGCCTTGTTCTAATTCTTGTTCCTGTTTTGTTTTACGTCGAGATGCTCAATTACTTAGGGGTGGAGGTGTTTGAGTTCCTTAGCTAGGAATAGGAATATTGTTGTTCATTGTATTCTTTTGATACTGGTATATGGCAGTTTGTATGTTGTAAATTTAGTCTAACAATATGATGTGAAGTAGTACATTATGTGCCCTTAATTATCTGTGTCTAACTTTCCCTCTTTTCAGTTCTGACTGTCAAAGCGATTATATGGCCACGCTCCAACTCCATAGTCAAACTAGTAAGTTTACTTGTCCACTTGAGTTAAAGTGTGGTTTTATGATTGTTACATGCAGTATACTAAGTGGAGTATACTTAGTATTGAAAGACCTATCATTTCGCAACAGGTACTATTTACTTCTTGGTGCCCTTGACATTCCCCGTTATCCTAAGATTGAAGCACATGCTGATAGTGTCAATAATATTGCATTCTCTTCTCCTAACGAACAACTTTGTATAGTCACCTGCAGAGAGGACAGACAAATCAAGGTTTATTTATTGATTATATAATTCCATATCTTTTGACACTTCGAAGGCCATGTCCATTGAAGTATTACTTCTGACAGGTATAAGATGCTGTAACTAGAACAAAGCAATGCATGTTTGAGGGCCATGAAGCACCTGCATACTCTGTGTGACCGCATCATAAGGAGAATATTCAGGTGCTAATGAAGTCCCCCTTTTTTTTTTCTTCAGTTTTTATTACATTTCACCCTTTTTCTTTGTATGGCCATGAGTAATATATTGCAGAATTATAAGCAAGTTTAACTTGAATTACACCGAACATTGTTCTGACCTAAGTCCGATTTATCCCCTGCCCTTTGTTTACTATTTTGAGCTCTTTAAACCTACCACATTGCGCATCCTAGAGAGCGAGAGAGAGTAAAAAAATGCATATGGCTACTGCTTCTATTAACCTTGGTAGCAGCCTGGAAGTTGCAATTTTATGTCATGCTTTTCAATTCTTTGATTTGTCGTCTCAATTTGGAATTTCATTTTGTCAAGGACCAACCTTTTGTTGAAAACACATGTTTAGCTGTAATTTGAAGTTGTGAATCATTGGTTACCCTCTCAATTTGTTTATATGTCGTCTTGCCTTTTTTTGTTTATAAAATTGATTTGTGATCCTAATATATGTATGTATCCTACATTTTGATAGAACTCTTTTCTTTTGATGAATTTGCAGGTTTGATAAGGACCTAAACAAAGAGGTTGCTTATAAAAGAAGCGTAAGTTGTTAAGCAAAATGTTGTGTTCTCAGTCTGCTTTAGAGATTTGATAACCCGAGTCCCTTTTTAGCTCCTATTTTAGTCTTGTTCAAGTTCAGATTTTCAAGAGTCTTGCCTGCCTGCTAGTATTTTGAACCGAGCCCTAAACCTGCTATTATCTAGATTTGCTTGATGTTCCCAGAACCTTGTTTCCTTTAATTCAAGGTCCACATCTTGACTATGGAAAGGCACATGATGGTCTATCAGTTTGAAAGCAAGTGGATAAGCATGTTCTGTTGGTTGATTAAGTATAAGTAGCACATGATGGGCTGATCTTATGAGTATGTGTTTTTTCATTTTCCCTATTTGATGTATATGTATTTAATATTTTTTTTTTGTGTTTTTTGAATTTTTTAGAGTACTTAAAAATGATTGTAATATTTGTTTAATAGTCTATTGTGTGGTATATTAATTTTTTGTTCTCTTATTGTGTGGTATGTTAATATTATTCATATCATAATTATGATTTTCAATTAATACCTTTTCGCACCATCGGTTAAAAGTAGGCAACCATTCAACACACTCAATATCAAAACACCATATTCCCCTGCAGCCTCAGGTAATTGCAAAATATTGAGTTGATCAACTCTAAGATCAAACGCTAGAATGTAATGAATCTTTTTATTTTGATTAGGACCGTAAGGATTCCTTATTATCCAATGTAAAGCATAATTGATTAAGACCCCCTCCAGATTCGAACGTTGACAATAGATGAAGTAATCATGAAAATCTAGATCTGATTTTACTGTGATCCATTTATCTGTTCTCAAACTGTAAACTTCGTATTCATATTTAGCATCTGGTTGACTACCACGTCGTTCTTTATATTCATCATGGGGTGGACCGCTCACTAGAAAAACCTTGTAGGTATCATGAACATCATCATATCCGAAGCCGTAAAAAGCTACTCTTCTTCTTCTTTCTCTCCCATCTTTGAGGAACAACGGGCTTTTAGGCAAAACCCAAGATGACTTTTTGACTGGATTGCATAAAGATATCTCATATTCACCATATATACTACGCGCGTCCTCCAAGGTTAAAGTCATGACTCACAATTCCATGACACAGAATTTGACAAAGTAAACCATTGCAAGAGCCAACCAACATTGATCTCATCCCCGGGGCATGGCTTTCGTAAGAGTTGTAAATCCGTTGAAATTCGCAGCCTAATTCCAAGTTTTCCAAATCCCTCCCACTGATTGAATATTCTGCCAGGTGTGTCTCATGGCCGGAGTACACTATTTCTGACTCGTCATCAACATTAACTCTAACATCTCTACAAAATAATCTGATTGGTTTTTTTTGGATGGTAGAATGATATTGCAGATGAAACCGAATGAATTCGGAGCTTGAAATCAAGAGGTTCCATGATTTCGATAAGCTATTAAATCGACCAATTAATGGATTTTGGTGGCAACCGTATCAGGACAAGAACAAGTAAATCTTCAGGTAAATATATATGAATTAGACATATGAGAAATTTCAGGGGATAAATTCCTTTTTCTTCAATAAGATTGAAGAAAAAGAAGGCACGGATGATCAGAAACCCTATATATTGCCGTTTATGGACGGTAAATATATTGCATTATATATGGCGGTTGCGATTAGCCGCCTTAGGTAATTAGGTTTTACGCATCAAATAAATTATTATTTTTTCCCGTTAAAAAACACTTTTAAATTTTTAGATTTTCTTACGGAAAAATAAAATAAAATATTATTCCATAGAGGACAACTAATTTTATATACTACTCTTCTAGTCCATTCAAAATCCCTTTTTTTTATAACCGAAACGGTATTATTTCGTTTAGAAGTAATTCAGACATGACGGCCGGTGGGGCTCGAACCCAAGGGTTTCAGCTTAACCATGAAGATAAGCCTCGTTGGCAACAAAATCACTATCTAAAAGTAGAATAATCAGTAATTACGATCTCAAATTGCATAAATATAAATAAATCCCAATTGAATTATTAAACTAAACAAAAACAAACAAAGAGGAGGCCATGAACAAAATGAAGAAGGTCATCAATGGAGCACCCATCATCTTTATTGTAGTTGCATCTGATGAATTTGTATCCGTTGGTGGCACAGAATTTGACCCTTTTCCAAAATTAATTCCCCAGAAAAACAAACAATAAAAACAAATTAATAATAACATCTCAAAAAAAAAAAAAAAAAAAAAAAACAAATTAATAAAACCATATATAAGAATCTCTGTCTTGCATGTCAAATAATAATTAAAACTCTTAAACCTCTTATCAGATACTAAAATTAAAAATAAAATAAAAAGTACCTGAACCTGAAGGGACAGTACTAGGAGAGGGTGGTGCTTTACTCCCGGGAGATTTTGCTGGAGGAGCTGCTGTATATATCCAATAGCCAAACATGCACAAATAGGTAGGAGTAGTAAGAAATTTGATGGGAATCATAATATTGGTGAGGTAAAAACATCAATATCAATGACATTTTTTTCCACGAAAAAAACAATCTCGTGGTGCAATGTAGTAATCGTGATGCCTAAAGGCTAAAGCAGTACGTGTTTAAGGTCTCGAATTAAACTTTTAAAAAAATCGAATGCATGTCAGTGCAGTGAGGATACACACAAACTTACAAGTATTGCATTGGCTAACAGGTGGAGTCTGGACTTTGCAAATATTAGGAAGCTGTAAAGCTTGAGTTTGGTTGATATTGAGCCCAAGGGATGAGCCGCCACCATTGAGGACTTGACACAAACACTGCGGTTGCGTGCTGACTACGCTGCTAAGCTGGCTGCAGCAACCGGAGGAAGGCGTCGATGTATTCCCCTGGATGTAGCTAAGGCAAGATGACATGCTAATTATGGCGTTTGTACAATCACTTGACGACTGTGCCATGGTGCCAGGCCACCAGGTCATGGTTACCAGCAGCAACGCCATTAAAGCTATGCCCATAGTTGTTGTTGCCATTAATTAGAGATATATAGAAGTACAGGTAATTAATAATGAAGTGATGTTATGAATTGGAGAAGTTAATGAGTTAAATGGTGGGATTTGCTTTGTGATGGAGAAAGAGGTGTTTTTGGGATTGTTTATAAAGCAGATTTTAAACAGAGGGTCAAAAGGAATATTAGCTTGTGTTGGTCACCTACTTTTTCCAACTTTATTTCTTATTGTATTATACTATTAATAAAAAAAAGAGTGATTCGACAAACACAATCGATCTGTGATATCCCACGTTGGACGCGAGGAAGCGCATCATTACCATATAAATGTAAGACATGAAGATCTTGTTAATTCGGGTAGCCCATTTTACACCAAACGAAGACAACGGTATAAGCAGTTGATCGACCGGACCATTTATAACTCATTTATTCATGAATCAAGATGTGGACTCATCATAGATTCATAATCAAATGTGTTTTTACAATCACTGAAACATTACTCGTAAAATGCATAATATGTTTTTGCATTCATCAATCAAGATGCGGACTCGTCATAAATCGCAAACGTATAAAAACAGAATGTGTTCTATAGCTGTGGGCCTTGTGGCTGAGTGTTATGATTTGTAGGAGCATAACCCTTTTAAGACAACATGCAATCAAAACATAGTGTCACAACACTAACCACATCTGATTTATGATGGACCATCATCTGTCAATGAGTCTTATATCATAATCATTCCACTTTTTTACACCACTAATCATTGTACGACTCAAATTAAGTAATACGTCATAATCTCGATCCCATATTTGTTACTTTTAGTTGAAAGATGGAGGACTTAATTGCCTATAGAGTGTGCAAAGTAGGGATTTTTGTTGAAAGTTATTCTTTAAGCTTTCAGGGATATATATTGAAGTTCACTCCCAGCTGCCCTTCAATTAATATTCCTGCTGCAACATAAGTTTGTAAAAAAAAAAAAAAATAAAAAAGTGAGCATAGAACAATGCATGTGTATATATAGGCACATATGATACAGTGACAGATGGATAAAACAATATATATGGCGAGAAAGAATTATAAGTAATATATACAAGGCATGGGATAACCACTTGAATTCAGATTAACAACCAAACACATTACAACTAATAAACATGCATAATAATGTTGCTTAAATAGATAAACCAGTGAATCATACACTAATTTACTTAGACATGCAGCTAGCAAGAAATGTCGATCTCACACGAGAAATCGATCGAGAACCTCATTCTTCTTCTTTTATGCTATATATATTCAGCCATTAATTGTCCCCAGAGGAAGGTGGATGTGGCTGAACAAGACTACCGACAAAGTTAAGCTGTTCAATCCTTTGAAAAGTGCCAGATGGTGGTGTTGGAAACTCCACAAGTTGATGGCTCTTTGTATCAAAACAGAATAGACTCGTTCCTTTATCGATGACCCTGATATCATGATAGATGAGTTTACTCCTATTATTATCCTCTAAAAGGGCCACGGGCGCCCGCGGCAAGTAATAACGCGAATTGCATATACGTATCCTCGTCCATGAATCCCTCAAGCCGTAATCCTTCATCACCCACATATCAAAATCAAATCCTGGTCCATCGTCCCTTAAAAGCAGGCAACCATTCAACTCACTCAATATCAACAAATTATAATAATATTCATCCTCCATATCCTTAGGTAACGGCAAAATCTGGAGTTTATCCGCTCCAAGATCGAATGCTACAATGTAATGCATCCTTCTATTTTCAGAAGGACCGTCGCTTAATATCCAATGTAAAGCACAATTAATTAAGACCCCTTCCACATTCCAACAACCTCTACGACGGATGAAGTAATCATGAATATCTAGATCTGAGCTTACTATGACCCATTTATCTGTTCTCAAACTGTAAACTTCATATTCATATTTAGCATCGGATTGACTACTACAATATTCATTACGGTGTGGACTGCTCCCTAGAAAAACCTTGTAGGCGTCATGAACATCATCATATCCAAAGCCGTAAAAAGCTACTCTTCTTCTTCTTCTTCTTCTCCTGCTCCCATCTTTGAGGAACAACGGGCTTTTAGGCAAAACCCGATATGACTTTATGAGCGGATTGCATAAAGATATCTCATATTCACCACACATACCAAGGTTGTTATGATACAGAAATTGACAAATTAAACCATTGCAAGAGCCCACCAACATAGATGTCATCCCCAGGGCAAGGCTTTCATGAGGGTTGTAAATCCGTTGAATTTCGCAGCCTATTTCCAACTTTTCCGAATCCCTCCGGCCATTGATTGAATATTCTGCCAAGCTTGTCTCATGGAAAAAGTACTCGTCATCAACATTAACACAAAAATTATTACAAAGTAATCTGTAAATATTTTTTTGGATTCTAGACTGATATTGCAGATGAAACCGTATGAATTGGGAGCTTGAAATCAGAAGGTTCCATGATTTCAATACGCTCTTAAATCGACAAAGGGATTTTGGTGGCAACCGTATCAGGATAAGAACAAGTAAGTCTTCTTCAGGTAAATAATAATTAGACATATGAGAAATTTCAAGGGATGAATTTCTTCGACTTCAAGGAGACAGATCTCTTCTCATATATATATATCTGTAATAAGATTGAAGAAAAAGAAGGCACAGATGATCAGAAACCCTTTTGCCGTTTATATATTGCAGCGGTTGCGATTAGCCGCCTTAGGTAATTAGGTTTTACACGTCAAATAAATTTTCTTCTTTTTCCGCTAAAAAAAAACTTTTAGATTTTTATATTTTTTTACGTTTTTTTTTTTCCACAGAAGACGAAAGCTTTCATTGCTGAAAATTAGGTATTACATAGCAATACAGGTACAGATTTGTGCCAATATACCCCTACATCTGATCTAAGCGAGAGAGCAGCAAGATCGTGAGCCATCTTGTTGCTTTCACGCTTAGAATGCAAAATACTACAGAAATCAAACTTACCAGCTAGATATCTAATATCGTCTAAAATTACAGAAACTGAGATAGGGGGGGAGCTTAAATTATTACACAGATTTACTAAAACTAAGCAGTCTGAAATACATAGCATGCGCTTCAAACCCATAGATAAGCATCTGCTTAAGCACCAACGCAAAGCTTGAGCTTCCGCGACTAAAGCCGAATTGCATGTCGACTTCTGTGAAGACCAAGCTTCCAAAACATCGCCATTATTTTGAATGAGAACTGCTCCATATCCAGCAAGGTTAGTATCCGATTTCCAGGCTGCATCGACATAGGCTTTAACCTCCACAAGTTGAGGGTCCTCACGCTGCAAGACAGAAGAGGAAGGAAATTGATTAGTGCTAGTCCTCTCCTCATTATATGCCTGTATGTTCTCGAACCAAGCCTCCTTAGCTGAAGTCGCAGTCTCTTCAAAGGACCAAAAATAGTTGCCATAGAAATAATTACATCGTGCTTTCCAAATAAACCAAAGGATATAGCAAGACAAAGTAATTCTATCAAGAAATTTATCTCGTAGGTTTTTCCTTCGAAATCTCGTCCCACCAATGCCATAAAGGCTTGTCCGACCTCTCGAAGGTGTTCCAAGTCAAACCCGAATTCTTCCGGACTCCTTGAGCAAAGGAACATTTTAGGAAAATATGATCTAGTGTTTCAACTTCACTTCCACAAAAAACACATAGAGATTTTGAGAGACCAAATCTTTTGTAAAGCACATCCGAGGTCGGGATAATATTTTTTAAGAGCTTCCATATGAAAATTTTTATTTTTTGAGGCAAATGAAGTGCCCAAATTCTCTTCCAAAATTTGTTATTGTGGCTATTATTATGATCAGGATAACTCGAGCAATTATCATGTCTTAAGGCACTTTGTAAGCAGGAGTCATAAGCGGCTTTAGTAACAAAATCCCCATTACTTGAAAACATACACACTCGTCTATCTAGTTTATCCGTAGTCGACCGGGAGATTTATAATTTGATTAATATCCACCGGCCGAAGTATTCCAAAAGTCTTTCTCTATTCCAGTTATTATTAATAAGTAAATCGCAGACTCGTAAGTCATCCAAATTATTACCCTTGGGGGTAATGGGTAGGAAATTATAGTTATTTGGAAGCCAAGGGTCTTTCCAAACTTTTATTGATGCTCCGTTTCCAATTAAATAGCATGTATTATTCTTCGAAAAAGCTCCGTGATGACGGTAGACTTTTCCAAACAAACGAAGAGCTAGGCAAAACTTTACAATCAAAGACCGAGGACTTACAAAAATATTTTCCTTTTAAGACTTTAGTAACAAGCGAGTTCGGGGTTGGAATAAATTCTCCATAAAGTTTTTGCTAGTGCTACAATATTTGCTATTTCTAGGTTTTTAAACCCAATCCCTCCCCTACCTTTAGGCATGCAAAGAGATAACCATTTCACCCAGTGATATCCAGAGAAATCTTTATTAGAATTACCCCACCAAAAGTTCGCCATAAGGGAGTGAATTTTATTAATTATGCCTTTCGGGAGCTTTATAACAGACATGATTAGATTAGGGATAGCAAAAAGAGTCGATGAGAGAAGAATGGACTTACCACCCTGACTAAGTGATTTGTTTTTCCAACTCTCTAGCTTAGCTTTGCACCTCTCGAACACGTAAGAAAAAATCTGATTTTTGGATCTACCAATAACCAGAGGAAGACCTAGGTATTTTGAGTGACTAACTTCTACTAGTCCATTTAGCAAGTCCATGATTTCTGCTTTATGCTGATTGGATGTGTTTTTACTGAAGAAAACAACTGACTTTTCTAAATTAATAGATTGGCCCGATAACCTTTCATATTTAGAGAGAATATTAGTAAGCTGAGACACACAGTGAGTATCTGCTCTTGTCATTAAAAGAGAGTCATCAGCAAAAAATAAATGATTTATTCTAGGGCTTTTCCTAGATATGCGTATTCCCGGGACGGTATCATTTTTTTCAGCTTTAGATAACAAGTGACTTAGCCCTTGAGCACAAATAATAAATAGATATGGCGAAAGAGGATCCCCTTGTCTGATGCCCCGCTTAGGTTTGACAAAACCGACTCTTTCCCCATTAATGATAAAGGAGAAGGTAACCGAGGTAATGCACTCCCTAATAAGGCTGACTACCTTTTCACAAAAACCCATTTTAGTCAAAATAAAGAAAAGGAAATTCCAATCAACCCGATCAAAAGCTTTAGAGACATCTAGTTTAAGTGCCATATAACTGTCTTTTCCTTTTCTTTTATTCGTCATATAGTGTAGGGCTTCATGTGCTATAATGTAACTATCCAACATTTGTCTCTTGGGAACAAAAGCATTTTGATTTTCACTAATACAGTCAGGCAGACAATTTTTTATTCTATTGGCCAAAACTTTGGAAATAATTTTATAGAGGACATTGCAAAGGCTTATGGGTCTAAAGTGGGAAGGCTCTGAAGGGATGTCTTTCTTAGGGATGAGAGCGATGCAAGTGTGGTTCAGCTCTTTTGGGAACTTAGCTTTAACCCAGAAGTCATTAATAGCTCTAAGTAAATCATGCTTTATGATATGGAAACAACTCTTGAAAAAGCCAGGAGACATACCATCAGGTCCCGGAGCCGAGTTAGAATGCATCTGAAAAATAGCGGATTTTGGCTCTTGTTCTTCTACTTCTCTCAAAATGGTAGCATTCATCTCTCTGGTAACGCATGCTTCAAAATCATCAAATTCCTGCAAAAATTCGTTATTAATATTGGGAGATGAAAAAAGTTTATTATAATAAGCCTGAAACTCCGTCAGGATGTCTCCAGGTGAACATTTCCAAGAAGAGTCCGACTGATAATTTAAAAAACACAATATTTGAAATATTTAAACTGGACATTAATAATTTAAATTTTTTTTTATAACCAAATAGTACTTGGGTACTCAAAAAAAAAAAGCTTCTCGGTCCTTCTCCTACCTCTTTCTTCTCGCCGGCCCTACAAGATTTTCCCCTTGACGCCGGCGGCCTTGTGCTGCCGGCGTCCGTCTCCTTCCTATTGTATATATCTTCTCTCCTAGTTTAATCCTTTTGGGTCTCCTCCCCCTTGTTGTCTTCTTTTTGGTTCGCTAGATCTTTCTCCCGTCATCTTTGCCCGGAGCTGTCTGTTGGCCGGAAGCTGCTAGCTCCGGCGCTCTCTTCCGGTTTGCCTCCTGGGCTTCTATTGAGATGGGGTGGGAGCGGTTGGTCTTTCCGGCGACTTTTTTGGTGGCGATCTTCGATGGGTGCTTTGGATCTACGGTTGGGGGGTTGTCGTCTAACCTTAGTAGTTTGTGTTTGTTCCTGCTGCGCTGCTTCTACTCTTTGTTGTTCCTGCTGCTGGCTTTCCTTTGGTTGATGCGGCTGATTAGTTCGATTCCGAGGAGTTGTTTCTCGGAGGTTCATCCTTCGACTTTCTACTATCGCTTGCGGATCTCGGGTTGTTGATGGTCATTTGTGGCAGCTTTCGTTTCTCCATCACCTGTGGCACCTTTCCTCGCAACTTGTGATTTGTTATTTGGTATTAGGAGGGGTGGCTGGTTTGCAAGAGCATGGCGGAGCATAGGCGGCGGCGGCGGATGTTGTGTTTTTATGTTTTTAGTTTTTGTTTGTGTGCGTCGAATAATAGGTCGCCGAGAGGTTTCACGTGTCTGAATGCCTCCTTACGAAATTATTTCATTGGGAAAATTCCCTTCTGTTCAGCACACTTGATTCGACCTATTATTTGGCTTCGTTGTTTTGTAGGTTGTCTGTTTTTGCGGCTAGGCCGTGTTGTAGTGCGGTTTTTTGGCCGCGTTGTAGTGCGGGTTTCTGCCGCGTTGTAAGTTCGGTTTATCCGATTAATAAAAGCTTTCGTATTTCGTGGAAAAAAAATAAATAAACTGGACATTGGAATTTTTTAATAGGTAAAAAGGACAAAGGGTTCATTCCACTATAATTTGAATTTTCTCATATTTAATTACAATAATGAATATATGTTTTGATCTGAACGTCAAAAGATCGTAATTCTTCTCTCTTTCTACAGATATCTCATTTGATATTTTTCGATCTCATTTTAAAGTCATTTTCGTCAAAAACAACGAAACAGTAGAACATTGGTATAGTGGTTTTGATGTCAATTCCACTATGGATTTTGGGTAACAAACAATGGAATTGTCCTTATCAATCAATTTGTATTTCCACTGTCCTGGTTTCTATTTTTCTCCTTTTTTTTTGTCCTTTAAACCACCTCCCCAAAAAAATATTATTCCATAGAGGACAACTAAATTTATATAAGGTTAAAAGTTGTGAAGGACATTTTTAATCTAAAATGGTTGACAATGACAAAATGTAGTAACACATGTACAAAAATGTAGTAACACGTGTAATAACTGCCCTTCTCAACCAATTTGTATCTTATCTTGTCCTTATGGACTCTGACCCCTTTTTATATAATACTCTTCTAGTCCATTCAAAAACAATATCTTCCCCCCCCCCCCCCCCCTTCTCTTTTGGACTGAAACGAAACTATAATCTAGAGGTGTACACGGTGGGACTCGAACCAAGGTTAACCATTGAGATATGCCTCATTGGCAACAAAACCACTAGTTAAAAGTAGAATAATCAGTGATTATGATTTCGTGGGTAATTAATCAAGGTTTACTGGACTGATGAACTCATACCTTAAAATATTTATAATAAAAATAATAACCTTAAGATATATTTATTCAATTCGATCGTATTAATGAAAGTGAAAAGAACAAAATTACATCTCAAAATGCATAAATGTAATGAATATATAGCTGGCGAGCGCACGCGCGCACGCACATATATATATATATATATATATATATATATGTATATATGGATACCAATCCCAATTAAATTATTAAACTAAACAAAAACAAACAAAGAAGAGGCCATGAACAAAATGAAGAAGGTCAATAATGGAGCTCCTCCCATCTTCATTGGTGTTGCATCTGATGAATTTGTATCTGTTGTTGTTGGCACAGAATTTGATCCTTTTCCTATATTTATTCCCCAGAAAATAAAAAACAAATTAATAAAACCATATATAAGGATCTGTCTTGTCAAATCATAAAAAAGCTTAATTTGATAATGAGATACTAAAATTTAAAACATGTACCAGAAGGGAGAGTAGATGCTGGTGCTTTACCCTCAGGAGATTTTGCTGGAGGAGCCGCTGTATATTCAAACAAGCACAAAGGGGTATATAAGACTAAAGTAAGAATTTTGATGGGAATCAAAAAAGAAACATCAATATCAGTGACATTTTTTTTTCCGGAAAAAATAATCATGGTGTTATGTAAGACACAAATATTCATGGTGCAATGTAGTAATCGTGATGCATATATGCCCTATACAAAGCAAAAACATAGGGCCAATGTATACAACCACCCCATATATATATATATTAATTAAGACAACTTTATTGTTTTTTAGCGTGACACCGTATCCAAGTCGATTCTAAATCATAAAATTGAATTCTACCCGGTCGATTGACTCGTTGCATGTGACAATATTCAACTGACGAAAAATCCTCTAGATCGAATTAAACTTTTAAAAGGTGCAGTTTCACTATATATATATATATAGGTCAGGTGTGAGGACACAAACAAACTTACCAGTATTGCATTGGCTAACAGGTGGAGTCTGGACATTGCAAACTTTAGGAAGCTGTAAAGCTTGAGTTTGGTTGATATTAAGCCCAAGGGATGAGCCACCACCATTGAGGACTTGACACAAACACTGTGGCTGCGTGTTGACGACGCTGCTAAGCTGGCTGCAGCAACCGGAGGAAGGCGTCGATGTATTCCCCTGGATATAGTTCAGGCAAGATGACATGCCAATTATAGCGTTTGTACAATCACTTGACGACTGTGCCATGGTACCATGCCACCAGGTCATGGTTACTAGCAGCAACGCCATTGATGCATAGGCCAAGCTCATTTCAAATTTCTGGTTATAATTAGCCATTGAAATGAAGAAGAAGAAGATGATGCGTTAAGTTAATGAAATGGTGGGATTGCTTTGTGAATTGTGATGAAGAAAAAGAGGGGGGTTTTGGGGTTGTTTATATTTAAAGCAAGATTTTGAGAAAGAGGGTCAAAGGAACATTAGCTTGTGTTGTTCACCTACTTTTTCCTACTTTTGTATTGTTGTTAATATGTAAATGTGTTTCTCAAAAAACAAAATGTAGATATGCTTCAATTATTTGGTTTGTTATGTTGGTTACCAACTAATTATTGCTTTCAATATTCTCTTCTTCCTCATGTTTCTTTTGCTTTTAATATTCTCTTCTTCATGTTTATTTTTCCTGTTGAAGAAAAGTGTCTTATGTCTCGGTACAAAAAGAAATTCTTTTTTTTTTTTTTTAATAAATTTTTTATTATTTTATAAAATGGCAAACCTCACAAGGCCGAGGTTCATAGCCAACAAAAACTGCGAAAAAGGAAAAAGCGCGTGGTTGTCGCCGTATAGGTCTGGATAGGAAAAAAGATCGACTCCACAAAAATCATAAAGTTGTAATAGATATTCAGGCAAAATTAAACATTAATAATATTCGTAGTCATCATCGTATTTGTGGTAACTCTTGTTTCTTGCCCTTGTCGTTACTTCTTGATAGGGTATCTCTGCCAAGTAGTCTTCATTCTCGGATGCCTCTGTCCATTCTTCATAATTGTCATAGGATTTTGAATTTAGGTACTGCTTTGATTCCTTATCTGAGGCGTCAAGTTGATCTTTTATTTTATCTATATCCGAGCTGGATGCAAATTTATCATGTTGATACGAGCGTTTCTTGGGCGGTGTCTTGTCTTTCTTTCTAGCTCGTCCTTTCTTTTTTGTAACAACATCAGGTTCACTTTCCCCCCCTTTCAAAGCCGACTCAATGTAGGTAGGGGTTGGGGCCTTCGAAGTATCACCTGAATTAATCATTGGAGTTCTTGGGTCTTTTTCTGTAAGGTCAGAATTTATCGAGTCGGGTATAACCCCGGAAACGTCAAAACGGGCCTGCAAGGTGGAGTGGAAAGCTCTTAAGTTGTCATGCGAAATCTGATTCCCAGTCCCAGTATTCTTCGAAACCGGAGCACTGTGTTGTCCCTTTTCAATCTGATTCTGTATCTTATATATTCTTCGGGTATTCAAACGATTTGGCACTTGGATCCAAAGCCACGGTCCCCTTAACAATCATAGGTTCTAGTTTATCCTCCCTAGATTCAACCGAGGGAGGGGGTTCATGTCGGGGAGAATCTTTGTTTGAATCATATGGAGCTCTAGCTGTTTCCCCGATCGTGGCATGGGCTGGCCCCTTGAAGGAAGTCGAGCCTGGTGCTGCCAAAGTCGCATCAACACTTTCAACCTGAGATTTTTCAGGAGCAACCGTCGCTTTTGCGACATAAACTTGAACAGGATTTGCGTGATTTGCCTTAGTATTAGTGGCCAATTCCGGATGTTTTACAAGACATTGATCATGATTATGCCTCATACGCCAACAATGGGTGCAATAAGCTGGGCGAGCACCTTCAGGGAGAATGGGTTGCCAGAACCCATCACCATTTTCTTTTTGAATCCAAATCCGATTAGGGAGGTGTTTCAGAATATCAACTTCAACCTGAACCCGAGCTAGAGAAGGCCTTCTCAGCTCCGTTGTAGCCGCATCAATACGAAGTGGTTTTCCAACGGTTTGCATTAATTCAAAAATGAAATCCTTGTTCATTAGATGGACTGGGAGTTTGGGAAGCGAGATCCAAACAGGAATTATGGAGGGTTCCTTATCGACATGAAAATCAACTGTCCATTTAAACTCCCTCATGGTTTTGTTACCGACTTGCCAGGACGCTTTGGAAAATAATCTGATGTAATCTTCGTCATGTTGAAAACGAATTAAAGCATGCTTGTTATCTAAAAGACCGAGAGCGTAGTTACCTTTAAAATTTTGGACAGTGAGGAATTTTCGAATCGTATCTAATTGTGGTCGTCCCTGTGAAAATTTTCCTACCAGTGATCGTTGAAAACCAGCCGCCAGTGCATTCTCTGCCTCTCCTGGGATGATTATGGATGGCTCCCCCTTAAAAGTTGTAGTCTTCAGGCTGCCGGTCTTGAAGGAAGAAGCCGAACCTTGCCCGGTTATTTGAGCATAGCTAAGCGTGGTCACCGGAGAAGCGGTGCATGTTGCTGCTGTTGTTGCTGGCTGTTGTCGTGGCTGCTGGCTGTTGTCGTGGATGCCAGGGTCGGGAGGACGGTCCGCCATGGAGGACTGCCAGAAGGCCTGACCGAGATTCAGACTCGGCGCCCAAGAAACCCTAGGAAGTTTTTATCTAGTTCTTCAAGTTGGTGATTTAGAATTCATTGATTTTATTCTTTTTTGGAATCGTACAAAAAGAAATTCTTCTCGTCACTAAAGTAAAAGTGTGACGTGGTCATTTGTTGTGAAATTAGCATTTCTAGAATTACCATCTCCCTCAAAAACTTAAGAGTAGTGATAATGCCACAACAAAATGGCAATAACATTGTACACAACACACTTTGAGACCATTGATGATGATGTTGAATATATTGAATCATATGGGTCCCAAACAAATCAATGATTTAAAAGTTTGTTTTGGCATTTGTTGTGTATATTTTGTTGTGCCACAAACATTTCTCAAATCTTAAGTTTGGGGGAAGTAGATAATTAACATTTTATTATATATATATATATATATATATATATATATATATATATATATATATATATATATATATATATATATATATATATATATATATATATATATATATATCTACTACGGAACTTCAAGTGTGGGCCCGTAGTAAGAATGAAGAGAGACTCAACATTTGATTTTTATTTTTGATAGGGAAGGGGTTTGAATATGGAAAGCTATGCGCTTATAGACGTGGCCGGTTCCGGGTCTCTAGCACGACCCTCAGGTTCCTGGTCCAAAATGGAGCCGGAACCGCCGGTTCCAATTTCTATCCGGTTACGCCGGGTCTCGGGAACCGGCAAGTTTGGCGGTTCCCCGGGCCGGTTCCAGGTCTCGACGGTTCTCGGGTCCAGACGGTTCAGATCACGGTTCCGATCACGGTTCTGATCACGGCTCCAAAAAAATCAATATTTTTTTACAAAATTTGTATAACTTACGTTAAAATTAATAATAAATTCTAATTGGTTATTAAACTATATATAATATTTAATTTCATAACTATATTTTAAAAAAATCACACGGCTGGTATAATATTTAATTTTATAACTTATATTCTAAATTATTTTTAAAAAAACTTATATTCTAAATTGTTTCATAAAGTAAATATTTTATAATCGTTTGTATCCAAGTTGCCGTACGATTTAATGTTATCGCAACGAAACGGGGTTTGACCACCTTACATGAGTGCATGCATCCGGTGAACAGTGACAATTTTTTCCAACATAAATAATTTGTAAGTAAATTAAAGAATAATGCGTAGTTTTCTAATTGTTTAATTTTTATGATTAATTTGTAAGTAAATTATGATAGATAATATTATGATAATATGAGAGTTAGAATAGAATTGTGGGTAAAAAGTGATGAAATGGATATGTATTTATAGTGTGATGAATGTGTGATATTTTAAAATTAAAAAAAAATTAAAAAATATACGTTGGACTTGGAGACTTGGTCCACTTGGAGGGGAAAATTTTTTAAAAAAATTAAATAAAAAAATTAAAAAAATAGAAAACCCCCGGTTCAGGTCCTCCGGGCCGGTTTGACCGCTGGTTTTTCGTCCGATCCCTTGAACCGCCGGTTCACAGCCTGTCCGGGTCCGGTGGAACCTAGAACCGGGTTGGACCCGTGGAACCGCCGGTTTGGAACCGGGAACCGCCGAGTCCGACCCAGAAAAAAACCCGGAACCGGCCACCTCTATGCGCTTAAGTTGATGGGAAGATAGATAACTAACATTTTACATATATCTCTCGATAAGGCCCATCAAGTAGTTATATAGTAATAAGTAGAGTCAGGATCTCCTGTTCTGAAACCATGTTGAATTATTATCTCTGTCAAAAACTTAAGATGGAGGGAAATTACAAAATATAGACATTTTATAGATATCTCAATAGAATTATGTTAGACGTTGTTACACAGCACGCTCTTAAAACATTGATCTGGTGGATCCCTTCACAATCAGTAATTCACATGGTGATCAATGATGTAAAATGCAATTTTTTTTCCGAAACGAAATACACACGCACCCATCTTAAACTAAATTATGCCTCAAGCGGGACTCGAACCCGGGTCTCTCTACTGAAAGACTGGTTAGACCCTAGTGGCTTATCACTAGGACATGTATCTGAGTACATGTCAAATGCAATATGATAATTTATTGTGGAACTATATATATCATTGTTTTGTTGTAACTTTTTTGGTGTGAAAGTGGCATTACTCATGATAAAAAGCCAGGGAATCTTATTCACTTAAATAAACAGTCAAACACCCCCCCCCCCCACCCCGGTCCCCTCCACCCCCTAATTAACCCCACCTCCTCCTGTACTATTTCAATTAGTTAGTTAAAAGTAGTTGAGTCATGAACAGAGACCTCAATTTCCACCAGTCAATTCCACCTTTTTTTCTCTTCAATCTCATGTCCATGTGTGTGTGTAATATAAATATATATATATATATATATATATCCCATAACAACCACCCATGGGCCCATAACAACCACCTCATTTATGTGAACGAGGAATGTATTACATCACCATTTCCATAACTTTTGTTTTTTAAACCTAAGCATAAACTATCATTTCTCCGAAGGGCGTTGGCTAAATTTTTTTTTTTTTTCGGCCTTTAAATTTAGACGATACCACCATATCCTGCATAAACTAATCTCCCATACACTTTTCAAAAAATGGAGGGGTTTTCAGTAATTACACCGCGATTCAGTATCGTATCTACTTTTGTAGTTGTAGCAGTAGCCATTTTGGCTATGGGTAGGCAAGTAAATTGCCAAATCAGTACACAGTGTAGTGTTTCAATGCTTCAAAGTTTTACACCATGCATGAACTATGTTACTGGTAGTAGCAGTGGCAATTCTGGGATTTCACCTACTGCTGATTGTTGTGCTTCACTCAAGTCTATTATGGTTAATGGAATTGATTGTTTATGTCTTATTGTTAATGGTGGATCATCAGGTCTCCCTTTTATTATACCTTTTATTAATACAACTCTTGTTGCTCAGCTTCCTATTGCTTGTAACACTTCTGCTGTCCCATTTGAATGCAACGGTTAGTTTCCATATATTCTGTAAAATTAAATAATAATAAAAAAAAATGATGTTTGACATTGTGAAATAGAGAATCGGTTAAAAATGAATGATGCAAATGAGTGGTGCTACGGGCACATCCGTTTTACACAACGGTGTGCCACAACGGTGATCTTCACCGTTGATCTGTGTAGGATCTAGATCTGTATCTAGATCCTACACGCATCAACGGTGAAAAATCACCGTTGCAAGACACCGTCACAAAACGGATGTGGCTGTAAAGATTGCTGGATGCGAATACCGTAAATGACTAATCCTTGATTTAGAAAGGTGAGAAAAAGACTATCAAAATATAAGAGATTGAATCCCTCAAAAAAAAAAATATATATATATATATATATATAAGATTGAAACATAACAAAGTTGGTAATATAGATTAATAATCTTGATTTTTCAGTTAAAACTTAATTTTAATATTTATTTATTAGTTAATATATTTATTTTTTACTTTGCAGCCATGGATGCCCCTATACCAGCTCCAGGTATCATTGCTAGATTTTGATGAAATGATTATAAGTATTTTTATTTTTTTTATGTAGCCATTTTTGTTAAGTAGAACCAGGGCCGTATCCGAGTCGAGCTATTCGTGACTAACTCGAGATCGGTACAAGTGTAAACTCCACCAGAGTCGGTTTAAACCAATTCGAATTCAAACTCATCTCCAATCGAAGATTATATATATAAATGTAATGCATATATATCATTATTATTTATTATATTTGCAGTCAATGTATATATTATTGTAGGAAGTTGTTAATGGCACCACAACGTATCTACTTTCGGGACACTACATTGATATGCAACCACTAGAAAGTCCGAAATCACGCCCAACATTCGACTTTGTGGATAACGAATGTTCATTTTGAACCTAAAGTCGAATTTACCCCGAAAGGTGGTGTTACTAGCTGTACATTCATTGTGCTCCCATTATTGTGCTAAAATGTGGCTTGATTTTTGCATGACAGGTTCTGATCTCCAGTCACCTACTGGGCAGCCATGGACTGATGCACCAGCTGCAACACCACCCGGACCCGGACCCGGACCCGGACCTGTTGGCGATGGACCGATTAGTACACCACATCAGGCAATGACTCCTGAGGATCAGGCAGATGTATTTCCTATGGCACCACCACCTGGAGTAGTTAAGCCTGACTTATCATTTGCACCGTCTTTTAATAGCCTCCCACTTTACCACTACTTTCTTGTAATTATAGTTTCAATTATAGCCATTGCATTCATGTGTTCATGATGAAGTTAATTTTATCATCAATTTGCTCCATTATTCTATTATCTTTTACATTCACTCCTTAACCATATATGTATGTCTCTGTTTTTAGCTCCCATACGATGATGGATTTGTGTGAGGTTCGACTTTTCAAAGGTTGAAGGTGGACATTCGACCTCTGAAAAGTCGAATCTCATCTATAAACCCGGCTTTCGAGTTTCGAACCGTGGAAGTAGTATTTGCCCCAAAAGTAAGTTTTTTGTGATGTCACCAAGAACTCACGACCTAAATCAAGTATCATCATGATTTGTATTGTAAAAATTTGTTGTGGTAATTTTATTATGGAATTAACATTTCTGAGTGCTTTGAATGTTGTCGTTAGGTGATGTCACCGAAGTCACGCATAAGGGTGTGAACGATCCGAGTTGAATCAAAAATTTATTTATCTATTCGAGCAACTATTGAAAGCAGTGACGTGTGAACTCGGCTCGAATTTGTTCGAGCAAAGACAAAATTAATTACTCGAAATAGGCTCAATTCAGTTTTAATTATATTTGAGTTCGGCTCGATTATGATCAACAAGATTATAAGTATTATTAAACTCGAGCTCGAACGGTCCGAAAACAATGTTAAACTTTAAAATGTCGGACTTCAGTTCGTCAAAAATATACAAAATAGTATATATTTTCAGAAAAATATAATAATATTCGATAAAACTCATGAATATTTTGAGTTAACTTTTAAGTGCTAAAATTCGGCTTATTAAGCTTGATTAACTCTTCAAATTTGATTAAATTATATTTAACCGGGTATTTCAAGAGCCGAACATCAAACTCGAACTGTTTATGAGCGACTCGTCTTAAGTTGCAATCCCCATCAGTTTCCCGCCAAAGTGGCCGTATTAAGCAAAACAAATCAACAGAATAACCGTTTCACCCCCCACCAAAACCAAACCAGCAGAATGGTAAAATGTACCCCCAACGCCGCCATGACCACCGCTCTCCTCCTCCACCTCCTCCTCCTCATCCCTACTCTCTTCTTCACCGCCACCGCAGCACCACCGCCACAACCAGTGGAATCTCCGCTACCACCACAACTGCCTGCTCCAACAAACTGCTCCGACGAGTTAGTCTCGTTCTCGATATGCCTGCCGTACATTTCATCCCCTCCGAACAACGTCACTGATTGGCCTTCACACCAGTGCTGCGACGACGTGGCTTCCGCCTTCATGTCAAACACCGCCGTTTGCCTGTGTCACTTTATTCAAAGGCCTCTCCTCCTCGGTTTTCCGGTCAACTCCACCAGACTGTATTCTCTCACTTCGCTCTGTCCGATGCCTGACCAGGGAACCAAAACTGATCTCTCTTTGCTTTCTCTCTGCTCCGGTAAGCATTCCCCTGGATTTTCCCCCGTGATTTTGTCATCGACAATTTTAGAAGTAAGCTAAAGCTAAATAATGAATGCGATTTATCAAATCCTGAAATTTCTGAATTGTCTTTTTTCTTTTGGCTCTTGAGATTCCTCGTAAGTAGAAAACGTCCATTATTGATTGTGATTGGATAAGCAGCCATACACACAAGTTATTATACTGCTTTTTGCTGTGTGGATTCTTGCTAAAGGTTACTTGTTTTATTCATGTTTGTGTGGTTAATCATTTGATCTGGATAGAATTTGTTATACATATAGGGATTGTCATGAACTGCTTCTAAAATGCAGAAGAAATTCGAAAAACACAAAAGGCAGCAAATGATATTTGGTGGAGATCGTTGGCGGGTGCAGATTTCCAGTGCCTTTTGTGTTTTTTTGGCTATCTGCTTCTGTTTTTTATATTTAGAGTAGTCAATAACTCAATTCTTGCTTTTCAGGAATCTTGAATGACAGCTAAATTATGATATAAAGCTGGTGTTTCGGATATATTCAATTTTGTGTAGTATGATACATGTATATATGCATATATATACAGCAGCATTTCTTTGCATCTGTGTGTTCATTTTTCTTGGCAATTCATCTTATTTTGTGTGACTTTCATTGTACACTTCCTTGTTTAGCTTATGATTCTGATGCAATTGTTAATGTATATGTAAATGCAAGCCTGTACATTATTGTTGCAAGGATATTTATGATTAATCTGTTTAAGACCTTCCCAATGTCCTCACTGATGCATTTAGCCTTTTAGCTTTCTGCTTTAGAAGCCAATGATTTTCATTTTACCCTGTGTGCATTATAATGCTTCTTGGATATGCATTTTAACCTGTGTTGTAAATGCAAGCCTGTACAGGTGAGTTGAAATGTTTAATAGTTTAATTATCGACCTCCCAACTGAACTGCTTAATGATTCTTGGAGACCTAATCTGGAATAAATAATGAATGTTAACCATTATCTTGAATACTAGAAATATATGATCAGGCCTTCATATTCGTCATTGATCATTTTTTTTCTTCTTTTCTTTCTCTTTTGGACTTTTTGAACAGGCTCTCACAATCTGCCTCCTTTGCTGAGCATTACAGGCGAGTTTTCCTTCTTTTACCCAGTCATTTAGGTGTTTTATGCTGCTTAGGGTCATTTGATTCACCTAGTTATATCTAACGACTACATTATGTAACAGGTCCAGGGCAAATGAACCAGAACCCATTTGATAATCTTGGTCAGAACCCTTCATATATTGCACTGATTTCTGTGTTTACAAGTTAACCTCTTTTATACAAGTTTACTACTAGGAGTCCCTAGAATCGAATCAGTAATCCATAGAAGTTTAATTTCATCATATATATCTAATCATTCAGGTTCTGATAACTCACCACCCCCTCCATCCGGTATAACACAAGGGGAAGCCGGCGATTCAGACGTTTCTGACGATTATGAGACCGAGCCAAGCCCGGTTGCTGGTGATTATGAGACCGAGCCAAGCCCGATTGATGGTGGTTTGGACCAGCAGGAAAATCCTGGTACAGAAGTAGAGGGCACCATTCCAGTGACATCTCTTGCTTGGAAGATGAATAACAGTAAGTGTGGCTTGTTTGTCTCCATGATCATGACGCTAGTCACATTATTTTCCAAGTAGATATAAGAGATTAGACCAAAACAGATTTGTAAGAGGCTAAAACTACTGTATTACTCTCTCGAACATGTATTACGTGGATAACGAATATAATACTTCAGCATTTGCAATATAGGATGATACATAGGAGTGGATTCCAGGAAATACATTACTTATAATAATAATAATAAAGTAAGAAGCTAAAAAGCGCCACGTCTTCTTACATTATACATATATTATAACTCCATTATACGATTCCCTGCTTTACTTAAGAAAAAAAGTGGGAGAAACTCTATCTGCTGGAGAGGGCCTTGGAGATTCCTCTTATTGTATAAGGGGTGGTCCTGCAACATCCTCCAACAAGAGTTGCTCCTGACTCGAACCACTTGCACACATATGACACGAAATCGTCATCTGTAACACCAGTAGAAGGCTGCTGGACAAAATAGAAATCTGGCATTAGCATCTTCAAGCTGTGAATTATGACTTACAAAGACTAGATGAATGTAGTTTTTCCTATCTTTAGTACTTGTATCTTTAAGAACGCATTATCGACTGTAGATACACAATTGTACCACAACTGACATCATCTATAGCCGTTGTGGGACGATCAACGGTTGTAATGACAGTTGTGTTCAAGTTGTGTCTCTAGAGTTGTGCTTGTATCTCTTTCGGTAAACAAAACCATTAGGGTAGAAGACTTGAGACACATAATAGATAGTAGACTCACCACCCACTCCTTTCTATCAGGATCATATGTCTCACCACTGTTAGGGTATATGAGGATCGGCTTAGTCGTTACCTGCAACAGAATTAAGGCAATTACTTCGCAATAGTAACAAATTTAAGACAACTGAAACAGGGTCCCCTAAATCTTTTTGTGTCCTTTGGATTCTAACTTGTTTAGGGACGTCCGAGAAGGATTATTTGTACCTTCTTGATTGATTGGATTAGACCATCAATAAATCTAGGAGGTGTACAGTTGATTCCAACACTGAGAACTTGATCACATGCCTCAGCAATTGCAGTACAATCTGATATAGAATCCCCGCTAACGACATGTATACCGTCTTTAGAATTAAAGGAGAACCAAGCTGGAGTCTTTATGTTGTCTTCCACAAGAATCTCAGCAAAAGCCTACATCAGACAACACATAGCCACCAAAACATCACACACACGCACACATACACACAGAAAGAAGGGAGTACTTGTGCTTAGAAAAGCATCTTTCCACCTATTACCTTAGCTTCAAGTTTGTTAGGAATTGTCTCGAACGCAATCAGATCAGCACCAGAATCATCAAGAACCTGAATTCTTCTTCTGTGGAAATCTTTTAGTGTTTCGAGAGTCACTTTGTCCCCATATATCCCACTGTGGAACATAAAACGAACATGTTACCAGAATACAACTCCGAGACAAATAACTCAACGTGCAACATATTGTGAAGTATCCTTTACCTATATTCAGAACCGTCAGCTAGATAAGCTCCATAGCTACCAACAGAAGCAGCAACGAGCACTGGGTGCTTTATGGTTGTTTCATCATAATACGTGTCCCGTGCTTCACGGGCTATCTCAACACTTCTCTTGAGAAGTTTTTCACCTTCTTCCCTAACTATTCCCTTAGCTTCAAAACCCTGGAGAGTAGCCTGAATCATGCAAAGGCAGTTGAAAGCTTAAAAGTTACCAATTGCAACACACACACAGAACGATATATAGTTCATATAGTGATGATGAAATCATGAATGAAATTTGCAAACCTGATACGAGGCAGATATTATGATATTTGCACCAGCTTCAAGGTAGTCTAAGTGTACCTGAAACGAGATCCATTCAACAACGTCACTGAAACAAAGATGAAATTAGGTAGTCATGGTCCCAAAAGTTTCTCAAGCAATACATTGAATTGGTCTAAAAGTAAACTAACATTTCAGTTTCTTGAAGATCAGCATATTAATTTCATCTCTTATCACTATAGAATGAACAACTGTAACATGTCCCCATTTGAACCTAATCTTGATGGGTGATGCTGCTACCACAACGGTTCAGTTGTGACACAAGGATCAAACAATCAATGAGTGTAAATCAGTGGTTCTATCGTGCAATCCGCATACGGTAAAAGCACCCATTGATCACAACTTATCATATTTGTGATCCAGTCTTTCGCACCTTTGATTATGGTGGGTCCTTCATCATCATCATCAATGGTGTGAAATTGTGATCAAATGGGGCCTATATCAGGTGTAAAACTGTGATCAAATGGGTCATACGTCATGATCAATGGTGTAATATTGTGTCGTTTTAGTAGTAGCATTTCCCAATCATGATTACAAAAAAAAAAAAAAAAAAAAAAAAAAATTCCTCCTAGCTGGTGAAATGCTGGGGGGGACCACACCAGCAAAATGAAAATGGCTATACTAATAAGATTTGAGCATAAATTATTGTGAGCACGAAAAATGACTAGGAAATAAGCAATGATATGATACAATGACCTTACTGAATATCAACAACAATCGATTTTCAAAGCATAGAAAGCATCTATTTACTAAATGTGTAAATCTGAGTAACTGTCTTAGCCATTTCAGCTTCAGGCATACATGCCTGGGTGCCCAGGCCAGCCCTTTGGGGGAGGGGTGGTCTTCCCCTTAAATTAATTTAATACTACAGTGACAGTGGGATCTTTCTTTCCGAAATAAATAAATTAAAAAAAATGACAGACACAGACGGGCAATTGGTAAGATCCCCATCTCTCTCATATACATTCCCCAAAACCATCAAATCCCTCCCAGTCCCAGATCAAAAAGCGTAATGAATGACACAATCACAGGGATATGGATATGGATATGGATATGGATATGGAGGGAGGGGATAAAAGAATATTTAAAAGAAAAAAAAAAGAGAATACTTTTTTGATGAGGTGGGGAGAAGTAACAAGGCACTTAGCACTCCAAAGAGGATCATTAAGGTCAGCGCCATGGCGTTCAAGTTCAGTAGCTAGACCGCCGTCTATCACCGCATAACCACCGCACTGGTTCATCAATTCCCTTATTACCATCCTCCTCCTCTCTAAACCCATTCTCTCTTCTTCTCTTTTTTGTGTTTGTAAAAACCAGAAAACCTTGGATGCGTCAATGGAGGAAGATATATTATCAAAAAAATTAATTTCGAGATATATATCTATTATCTAGTCTAGTACTAATAACAAAACAAAACAAAACAGGTGGACTTTGGGCTTCTTGATTTTCAGAGTGGGGGAGGTGGGCAATTGAATCCACGTCAGCATCTGGCAACTAAAGCTACACCCAACTCGTGTTGTCTACTCCCTACGTGTTTTCCATTTTGTCCACTTTTTAATAATATAAGTCCCTTACGTTTCAATTTTGTCTTAGAAAGACTTTGCGTCATTGTCTCGAATAGTAGTCTATTTTACGTTCCAACATTATTTACGAGAATCTCTACACATAACGCGCATACGGAATCTCTACCGTACTACAATAATAAAGAATCGTAAACCAAAATAAGTATGACATATTTCCAAAAACAAATACACATATAAATAATTTATTTGCTATTATATAGTGATAAATATTACGCTTGTATGGATATTCAAAATATGTATAGAAGATCTCATTAAAGAAATATTTGTAGAAAGCATCTTTTGTACTCGAAATATATATATAATGTTATAAATAAAGAAAAACTTGAATCAGTAAAAAATTCGATTGCGGTAGATATAGTAGTATGATGTCCATATATTATCCGAATGTTGAATAGAGATCGTATACGATTCGATCGACGCAAAGACATTTTAGTTCGATCCTGAATCGTATATACGTATTTACCACTTTTTACAGATTCTAATGCAAGTGCTCTTACAATACTACTTCAACAATCCAGTGAGAGGTCCAGGTTCGATCCACGTCCCTTCCTTTCGTTTCCGAAAAAAAAAAAAAAAAAAAGTATAATACATTAAGTTTTTATGGGCCCAAAATTAATATTAGTCTTGTTTTTGTCATGAACAAAGTCCGAGGACAATGTACCTAACCTCCTTTTGGGACCATATTAACTTTCTTCATTCTCCCATGTACGAGCAACCCTAGTAATAGAAATGTAAAGATATTCTTTTATATCAGAATAAATTACTCTATCTTTAAAATACATAATAATTGAGCTGAATTAGACAATTTTTTTAGATATTATCTACATTATTCTTTGAAATTGAACAATCACAAAGACAATTTTTTCTTACAAAAGTTGTCAAAAGCCAACCCCACCCGTTTCTTTTTGCAAAGAAAATGCAAAAAAAAAGCTTGACTTCCCTTTACTTTAATATTATTTTAATAAATATCTTTCAAAAAATTTATTATCATTACAATATCTAATCACACACATCATTCTTATCATCCTTCTATATTTTCCCTCCACACATCTTCTACACCTCAAAGAAAAATCCATCAATCTCCTAATTACCACTATTCTTGCTCTAGGAAAATACTTAGGCGGGGACTCCCACGCGAGTGACACCCCGCGTAGGTGTGCGTCGCGTGTGCGCGCGCCTGTGTGCGTTGTTTTTTGTCTCTTCGCACACACGTACGCAATCTAACGTGCTCACCGTAGGAGTACCCCCGCCAAAGAATTACCCCTTGCTCTAATGCCTTTATCTTTATAACAGATAGTGACCACCACCAGACCACTTTATATTGTAATATTGTATTGTATTGTGTGGACGCTTTATACTTTATGGACCCCCAAAAAATTATGACAAATTGAAGGTGGCAACAGTCATGTCACACTCCTTAATTATTATAATAACATATTCCATACGTGAGTATTGTATATCACTTACATTTACGGTCACTATCATCATTTTTAATGGTTTTAATATTGTAACGTCTCGCGTTGGAAAACTAAGTGGAGATCGTACAAGGTGGAGAGGTAATAAAATCGATAAATTGGTTAATAATTTTATACTAAACGAAGACAATGACCCTAACTAGTTATAATCGATTTCCTTATGACTCAAGTAACACTGTTAGAATTGAGTTCTTTGCGTTACATGTGACATCACAGTATATATCAAATGTAATTAAGTGTCAATCCATTGAAGATCGTCCGGCTCAAGAATACACCATTATGTTGAAAGTAAAACATAATGAATCTGATAATTCACTTATATGGTGAGGCCGCTTCTATAATATGTAATGAATCTAGATAGTTACCTGAGATATTATACATTAAAAAGCATCGCTTGGAGCGTTATCTTATCAATTGATTAATTTTTAAAATAAAAAAATCAAAGGCACTCACATCAAATCTTCATCTATACGGTACAACCTAAAAAATAAAGTGGATTTAGATAATTTCATGTAACAAGACATCGGTCCAGTGGTAAGTGTTGAAGTCCTTAATCTAGAAGTTTTGGATTCGAGTTTCAGTGAGGACAAAAATGTGCGTGTGTACATTTCATATCTGTAAAAAATATTTAAAAAAAACAAAAAAAAACTCATTATTATAACTTTTTCAATTTTTTTATTTTTTATATTACAATTGAAAGATAGAACGATACAACTATTTACAACCACACAAGAGCAGACTAACACGCCACATAATAAATGCTAGAAGATAAATTTGCCTTCATATATATTCAAACCCCAACTTTAATCACTTAAGCTATGCCTCATTGGCATTTTATTTTTATTGATATTACCCATAAGGGCCATAACTACCCTATTCATTGAACGTTCTCTTCCCATATCCCATTAGGAACGGTAAATTAGACCTCCTTCTTCTTTCTTTCCTTTTTTTTTTTTTTTTTTTTAGAAACGAGCCATTTTATTTAAATAATCGTGGGATCAAACCCTCCAAAACGTTACAAGGAAATGGAAAACAGTGTACGGCTAAAACCATTATTCACTCCAAGCTAGGCGGAGATTCCGCACTCGACTAACAATATTTGAGACTAAAATATGAACAGGGGGCTTTATAGCGTCAACATCATGCAAATTCTTGTTTCTCCAATGCCATATGGTATAAATCGTCTCAGAGAAGAGATAGGGCCAATCCTTAACATCATCGTTTTTCTGTAAATTGTCACATATCCAATCTTTTGTATTATCTGAAGAGAAGAATCTAGGCCAAGTATGACGGGGGACTAATGATCTCCAGAGGGACTGATTAGGCGCACAGTCTCTTAAGGCATGGATAGTAGATTCCGCCGCTTGATGGCACTGAGGGCAATCAGAGGAGGAAAGTACATGTCTGTCATAGAGTAAAGTCATGGTAGGTAAAGCATTATGTGTAGCTTGCCAGAGCAGAAAGCTTATCCGAGTCGGCCCTTGTAGCTTCCAAATGCGTTTCCAACATGTCTCAGTAGCATGAGTAGTGGACTCGTTGAGGGTCTTTCCTTTTTTTTTATTATTGAAAATGACTTCTTCTTTGATACCTATAGAATGGGTTATTCTGATGCAGGGAGGCTTCAATAGAGAGATGCATACGTGGCAACATCTGGACCACACAGTTTCATCCTCAATAGGAAATTGCATACGTGGCATGAAACTGTGTGGTCCAGATGTTGCGACGTATGCAGCTCTCTATTGAAGCCTCCCTGCATAAAAATAACCCCTATAGAATAAACCTTTTTAGTCCACATGTCCAAATTACTCATGTGAAGGAATCTCAGCCAAGTACTATACCAGTGAATGTGAGCCGTGCAAGGCACGACGAGCCCAACATAAATCGTTATCAACGATAATATCAAAGAATAGATCTCCGAAATAAATCGCGTAATCTTAACATCACCACGTGTTTCACTCATTTCCTATACATCATTTCTATTTATTATCATTAATAAATACGTCACTGATCTAGTGTTCATTCATTTGTTGGAAAAAAAAAACCACGTGTCAAACGGTATGAAGAATGTAAAAGGTGATTTGGTATTCCAACGTCAATTTTTGTGACGTTCGTACTGCAAACGGTCATTGGTTCAACCGACGTTATGTTGTTCAAAATAATAAAAACATTTAATGTGGTGTCAATAGTGATTTATAATCCGTCGATCTTGCCTTTTTTTTCTTTTTTGCACAAACTACTCACGAAAATGTGTTTCACTCATTAATATGTTTGAAAATGTGTTTCACTCATTTTCTATACAACATTTCTATTTCTTATCATTAATGAATACGCCATTGATCTCGTGTTCATTCATTTGGTGGGAAAAAAAAAAAACCACGTGTCAAACGGTATGAAAAATATAAAAAGTGATTTTGGTATTTCAACGTCAATATTGGTGACGCTCGTATTAAAAACGGCCGACGGTTCCAACGTCAAACGGTCTGAAGAATATAAAAAGTTATTCGGTATTCCAACGTCAGTTTTAGTGACGCTCGTATTGCAAACGGACGTCGGTTCCACCGACGTTATGTTGTTCAAAATAATAAAAACATTTAATATGGTGTGAAGAGTGATTTATAATCCGTCGGTCTTGCCTATTTTTTTTCCTTTTTCTTCACAAACTACTAACGGTACACGTTTGATAAAAAAAACAAAAAAGTAAAAATAAAATAAAATGCCACGAATGAAGCCAAGAGGGTGGTCACGTGTCAAACGGTCTGAAAAATATAAAACGTGATTTGGTATTCCAACGTCTTGGTGGCGCTCGTATTGGAAACGGCCGCCGGTTCCAACAACGGTTAAACGGTCCGAATAATATAAAAAAATGATTTGGTATTCCAACGTCAATTTTAGTGACGCTCGTATTGCAAACGGACGTCGGTTCCAACGACGTTATGTTGTTCAAAATAATAAAAAAAAATTAATGTGGTGTGAAGACTGATTTATAATCCGTCGGTCTTGTTTTTTTTTCCTTTTCTTCACAAATTACTAACGGTACGTTTGATTAAAAAAAAGTAATAAATAAATGCCACTTGTCAAGCCAAGAGGGTGGCCAATTGTGGGCAAACCCTCTTGGCTTCTTATAGATATAAGATAATAACTAGTGTACGTGAGCCGTGCAAGGCACGGCGAGCCCAACATAAATCGTTACCAACGATAATACCAAAGAATAGATCCCCAACGTGAAATAAATCGCGTAAGCTTTACCCCGCCACATGTTTCACTCATTTTCTATACAACATTTCTCTTTCTTATCATTAATGAATACGTCGTTGATCTTGTGTTCATTCATTTGGTGGGTGATGAGAGTCAACTTTACTATGCTCCGGTGCATGTTTCAACTCCCTTTTACGGCACTTTTGGTTCATTCCGGATAGTTTTAGACCTTATTTAGAGCAAAAATTGCATTACACGTCCACCATGGGGTAAACCGTCATATAGATGGAAAACCTCGGCATTTTACAATGTTTTTGGCCCTTTTCGAGCCCTATCTATCTTGTGGAATTATGCTCGGTTTGTGTTAGATGTTGTGACGCAGGATCTAGGTGCTCGTAAGCCCGTGAGACAAGGCGTGGAGCATATGAAGATGAAACCAATGGTTGGATTGGAGATGAAAGAAAATAGAGAAAAGTGAAGAAATTGGAACCTGGAGGAGTTTGGCGCACGCCAAAGTTGAACAAAGAGGCTCAGAACCATAGAAACAGGTTTGGGGCACGCCAAAATGTTTGGGGCGCGCCAAGTTGATACAGAGAGCTTCCATAATCACTGAAGCAGTTTTGGGGCGCGCCAAAGCCTTTGGGGCGTGCCAAAATGACTTTTCCTGTACATTTTTGGAGAATATAAATACCACTTGCACAGATTTTTTAGGGATTCTCTCCACACTTTTACACTTTCATACTTACACTTTTCTCCCCTTTAGGTCAAATTCTTCCCTTCTTCTTCCCTAGATTCACTCTTTCATCATATTTTACTAAAATTAAACACAATCTAGCTTAGATTCTAGCTATAATTTCCTCTCTACTATTGGATTTTCTCATTTTGGGTCTTCTTCTTCACCAATTCACATGGGTATTGAAAAAGCTTGATGTAAACTCCGATTCTCTACGATTTTGGTAATCAATTTCAGTTTCTATTTCATTTATGGCTTTAATTCTATTTTGATTGTTGTTTTTTAGTTTTATTATGAGTAGCTTAACATTTCATAGCCAAATTATGTGAAAAGTGAAGAAATCCTTCTCTAATTGATGAAATTGGGAATGAGTAGTGCTTAATTGTTGTTATATTGATAAATTCATGTCTTAAAACTTGTTCTTAACGCTTGAATTAGACTGTACACCTAGTTCATAAACTCACACACCACTTTTATAAATGTATGTTGCGAAGGGGTGTGGGAAAATGGGTTTTAAGATCATTCCTTATAATCAACTGAGTTGTTTATATTGATTAGGGAGTGAGGTTCAATCGGTTGTGAAATCGAGCAACTCTAGTGCGTTAATCTTGTTTCGGTCAGTTAAATCCTTAAATGCGTACTGTTGAACTGAGCAAAGGGTGTTTGATTGTTGCATGGCGTCTTACACTAGCTTAGGAGCTTGCACCCATGAATGAGTCGGTATAAGTGTTAGGTTGGTAGGTTGGTTAATCCCATTCCCGAATAATTGATTAGAGGGGCGAAAGTAATCAGTTGGATAATGGTTTGGCTATGTCTCTTTCTCTCTTTATTTCTTATTTAAATATCGTTTTAGCATAATTGAATACTTGAAATATCTTTGGTTAACCTAAACTAAGTCCGAAAATGACTTTGGTATTCGATAAATTCCTTGTGGGATACAACCTTGCTCACCTCTATAGTACTTCCGACCTGGTACTCTACCGGTTAAGGTTGGTCGTTACTATTTTGGTCATCAGTGGGAAAAAAAACCACGGTGTCAAACGGTATGAAGAATATAAAAAGTGATTTGGTATTTCAAAGCTAATTTTAGTGACGCTCGTACTGCAAACGGCTGCAGGTAAGACCGACGTTATATTGTTCAAAATAATAAAAACATTTAATGTGGATTCAAGAGTGATTTATAATCCGTCGGTCTTGCCTTTTTTTTTCCCTTTTTCTGCACAAACTACTAACGGTACACGTTTGATAAAAAAATAAAGGTTTAAAAAAAAGTATACGTGTCAGCCAAGGAGGGTGGCCACGTGGCCTCCTGAGGGTTCACGAAAATGTGTTTCACTCGTTAATATGCTTGAAAATGTGTTTCACTCATTTTCTATACAGCATTTCTATTTCTTATCATTAATGAATACGTCATTGATTTCGTGTTCATTTATTTGGTGGAAAAAAACCCCGTGTTAAACGGTCTGAAGAATATAAAAATGATTTAATAATCCAATGTTAATTTTAGTGACGCTCGTACTGCAAACGGCCATCGGTTCCAACGTCAAACGGTCTGAAGAATATAAAAAGTGATTTGGTATTCCAACGTCAATTTTAGTGACGCTCGTACTGCAAACGGCCGTCGGTTCCACCGACGTTATGTTGTTCAAAATAATAAAAACATTTAATGTTGTGTGAAGATTGATTTATAAATCGTCGGTCTTGCCTTTTTTCCCCTTTTTTTTTCACAAACAACTAACGGTACACGTTGATAAATAAAAAATAAAAAATAAAAAAACACAAAGGAAAGAAAAAAGAGAAGAAAAATGACACGTGTCGGCCAAGGAGGGTGGCCACGTAGCCTCATGAGGGCTCACCCCAAGATTGATTTATAATCCGTCCGTCTTGCATTTTTTCCCCTTTTTTCTTCACAAATTACTAACGATACACGTTTGATAAAATAAATAAAAAAAACACAAAGGAAAAAAAAAAAAAAAAAAAAAAAAAAAGGACACGTGTCGGCCAAGGAGGGTGGCGACGTGGCCTTATGAGGGCTCACCCTCCTTAGCATTTAATAGAAGATTTTTTTTTTTTTTTTTCCTTTTTGAAAACGGAGCCATGTATTTTTAATTGGACAAAGAGATAAATGCAATTTACCCTCTCAAACTATAACTTATGAAAATTTACAACTCAAACTATTATTTGATCTATTTACAACCTCAAAGTATAATGAACGAGCAATTTACGACCTTCAACTATTAATCGCTCAATTTCCCTATACTATTTATTTTTCTCATTTTCCACCCTTGAATTAATTTTTGAATATTTTATATTCTTTAAACAAGGCTAAATTTGTCAATCATGACCGAGCGATTCGGATCCGGGTAATTAGGTAAAATCCAGGTCGGGTCGTTACAAATACAACTTTTGTACGTGTCGATGTTCGAACCATGGACATATTACTATGAAACCATATTAATTAAATCATCTTATTTCCTAAAAGTTTAAGCACATGATAGGAAGATATATAATTAACATTTTATATATGTGATTGTATCAATCGTTCTAATAGCATGAATGAGTCCTATATATAATTAAAACTTCTGGCTTCAAATTCCAATTCCCATAAGATAAACAAAGTCAGGCCCATGATTTAAAAAAGAAAACAAAAGGAGAAAAAATAATCAAGTTGGCAAGGGATAATTAGTAAAGAAGGGTGTTTTGGAAAAAAAGTTTGGAAAAAAGGTTGTTTTGGATTTTAGTGAAGTTTGACCCGCGATTTTCTCTCATTTCTTTCACAAATGTGCACGATCTTAAGGGCCTCAAATCCTCTAAGGGGTGCCCCTTCCCAAATAGGGTTTTAGTTTGGTTCAAAAAACACCTAAAACGGGAGAAAAAAATTCAAATTTTGTATAGACAACCTTTTTTCCAAACTTTTTTGGTCAAACAGCCGTTTTTCCTCACTATCCCGGTTGGCAATATATATAATGCATGAACTGAATCACAGACCAAATTTATGAATGCAATTTATTCAACCTTTTTTTTCTTCTCAGTTTCTTTTTGTCTAAAGCAGTTGAGATTGCATCTCTACATATTAAAAAATATATTTGTACTAATCTTTTTAAGTGCAAAGTTTGGAGTTTATTGCATTAGTCAACAGCATTTTACCTTTTTTTTTTTTTTACTTTACTATGAACTGAAATTGGATAATTTTATCTAAAGTGGCTTAGAAGTGAACACATGAATCCGTAGTACCATTTTGAGTTTCTCGTAAACTTTACTACGTACTTGACAACATCTTTATTTCTTAAGAATATTTGTTCTTATTTAATGGTCCGAATTGAATATCAAATGTTTACTTCATGTTTGTGTGACGTGTACAGATGAGCTTGAGATTGTTTGTTTAATTAATGAACTAAATTTTATGTTTGTGATATATTTATTAATATGTTGCTCGAGCTCAAGTCAAACTTAAAAGAGTGCATTATCATTTTAACAACTTCTATTGATGTTTTTTCAACTCTCGCTTTTAAAGGTGGAATGATAAATATGTTGAAAGTTTTTTAGTTGATAAACTCGTACAACTAGATCGTTGAGACGGAAAATAATATGTAGATAGATCGATATAGACACAAAGTGATGCGACTCTAAAATAATATCAAAGTTTGAAGGTTAACATACATGCATACATATTTGTGTGTGGTTTTTTACAAACAAAATAATATGTTTGAATTTTTTATATTAAGTTTAACAAACAAACTAACACGACTTTAAACAATTTGAAACTAAATCCAAATTTATTCGTAAACAATTCTATTCATGCTAAACAAAATTAGAGAATTACATTATTTACGTACTTCCCAAAAAAATTAGTACATTATTTACATGGATCAAAGTTGTTTTCAAATGAGAAAATGTGTCCTTTTTTTTTTTTTAAGGGGGAAATGAGAAAATAATTACAAAAGAGTGACTTTTTTAGAACTGACACGTGTTCGACTGCACAAAGGGTGCTTCCCGCTGCTTTTAAAAATTCGTTCTTTTCTTCACACACACTGAGAGAGAAACTGCGTGTGTTTACTCTGAATTTTTTTAGCTGCGAATTAAGAAGAGATTATATAATTTCCCGACAGAACCGACGAATTAGGTTTATATAATAAGCACGTAGGGTTGAAATGGCGGGGACTAGAGAAAGCGATAGTGAAGAAGTGATTGAATCTGGGATGGATAAGGAGGTTGTGGTAATGGATACACCAGATAGGAGCAAAACCCAGATCGCCGCTCCAATTTCCCAATCCGAGGTCTAAATTTTGCTTCTTTCTTTTTTCTGTAATCTGCATCATCATTTTGATTTTCTGTCAGCGGGTTGAATTCTTTGTTTTGAACTGATGCTCATCTGATGTTCGAAAAATGGTCTCTGAAGCGGAATTTCTAGGACTGGGTCATCTTATGTTCAGATATTGAGTTATGGAGTTGTAGAGTTTAATCTCGAAATTTTAGGGTTCAAAATGTTTGCTTTTGGATCAAGGGTTTGGTTGCTTTTTTTTCTATGATTGTTGGTCCCTAGTAAGGGGCTTTATTTTTTGCTCTAGCAGTTTCTGTGTGGAGATTTGGGTTGGAATATGCCTTGTTGGGATGGGGTTTTGGGAAAATTGACCAGCTTTATTGTGCTCATGGAAAAACTTAGATGATGCATTCTGGTGTATTACGTGATTGAGTGTATTGCTTTTGATGTTGGCCAAATAAGCTGTTGAATGTGTAGTTATTTCATTTTCATTGGAAAAGCAGCTTAAACTTGCTTTGTCTTGTCTTTCTGCCTTTGTTCCTGTGATCCATGGCCCCGAATGTGTAATTGGAACAGCATATGATATGTACTTATGTTGTCTATCTCAGATCTGTCTCCTATACTATATCCATGTTTGCGCATTGATATGCTTTATATACATGCAGGATTCGCCTGTTTTCAATTTTCTTAACGATCTTTCACCCATCATGACTGCCAAGGCTGTCCCCGTAACTCAGAACATGAATGCTCTAAGTTTTGCATCCATGCCGTCTGTTTTTGCATCACCCCATGTCAGTTCCTTTAAGGAATCAAGGTTTTTGAGGAGGTAACCTATTTGCTCGTTGGTTAATTGGTTGATAGTTCTTTCATTTAAATGTTTAGGTTGAGCATTTGATTTATCAACGGTTCTTTTTCCTCAGGCATCAAGTTTCAGATTCCTGCAAACTTGACTTTTCTTTGTACAGTGAGAGCAAGATTATGACAGATGAGGGTAATATGGATACAGACTTTAATGGCAACGAGCAACAGAAAATTATCGATCCAGAGAACTCTGTTGATGAAGTGTCTGTCGAGAGGCTTCTTGAATGCTCACAGCCTACAGTTGAGCTTGTGCAAAATGCGAGTCCTGTCTACCTGGCAAATAATTGCTGTTATTCTGAGTTCTCTAAGTCTGCTGCCAACTCAATGGCGGTTGTTCCATTTGCTCAATCAGCACAAGGAAATGATTTGTATGGGAATGAAGCTTGTATAGCAGAACCGAGCCCGGGAAATGAAAGTGGAGGAGCCACAGGTTGTGATTGGGAGACAATTTTAACGTTTGATTCGCCAATGGATGTGGATGCCTCAAAGAAATCTTTCAGTCCTGCTACTGGCTGTTACAACGAGATTGTGAATGATTTGAACAACGGGCAACCATTCAAGTCCGTTAGTATCAGAGAGGATAATGAAACTAATAACCCTTCCACTCAACCAGGAGAGGGAAGTTATAGGGAAAAATTGGCTGAGATGCAGGACATGCTTGCAGATTCTTCTCTGGGCACTAATTACGTTGACGACAATTTGGAACTGAAAATGAATGTTGAGGTGTGAAAAATAGTCTTTACGGTTTGGATTCTACTACTTTAGTCAACAAAATAGTTTTGAAAATACGAGTAAAATAATCTTAAGCCATTTTCTCCTTTCCAAATCGTATACTTATCGTTGACTTAACTCTTGTATATATCTCCTGTTTTTGTTTTTTTCGCTGTACGCTGCATAACTTTTAAAACTCAAGAAGTTCTCAAGCATAACTCCACTATTCTTTATGTTTACTCTCTTATTATCCCCTATCCCGTATCTGTACGAATAAGTGGTTTACAATCTTGAGGCTTGTTGAGATTCATTACTAACCAAGTGACAACAGTCGTAGAAATTCTGATCGACTTGATTTGATTTGTTAATGACCTTAATTCACTAGCCGCGGATATAAGTGGCATAATTTATTGAGCAGTATCATCAGCCTCTACTAGTGCCCTTTAATGAAGCTGCTCAGGTGGCTTATTTCCCTTACAAAAGTACAGAGTAACATACCTCCCCCCTGCATCATTGCATACATAGGGTCTCAAAGTTTCTACTTTTAACGAATACTATTTGTTTGTATGTATGATCTTCTGCAATCTTTATTTATGGAAGTCTATAGAAATTAGCCAGGGAAACCGTGTTTATTTCTTTTTTTTGGATTGTATGTTATGTCTGATCAGGTGCATTCTGGTTTTGACTGCTTGAAAGGTCATTCACTTTTCAGCTTTCTGTTTTGCAGCCTACTTCTCATTTGTACCGTGGAGTTCGAAGGCGTTGTCTTGTTTTTGACATGGCTGGAGCACGTAGAAAGCGTTTAGACGAGAATTCAAGTGCAGTTTCTCCATCTGGGGGAGAGACACCAGCCAACGAGAAGAAGCCAATTCCTATTAGGAAAACAAATGATTCCAAGTGCATTTTACCCGGAATAGGCTTGCATTTAAATGCTCTTGCAGCAAATCTGAAGGAGCATAAGTGCGTTACGCAGAATGCTTCAATTTCTAGAAGAGTAGTTATTCCACCAGGTTCAACTACTAATTTTCACTCATCAAAGCCTGGTGATGAACAACAAAACGGTTCCTTGGCAACAATATCTACCGAAAGACACACGAACCCTGGTGAAAATGCAGTTATGCTGTTGGAAGACGGTGGTCATTCATCTGTACAAGTAGAGAACGAGGAGTTGAACCAGAGTTCCAAGAAAAAGAGGCACGTGCTCTTGTTAAAGTATTATCTTAAAGATAACTCTTTTTTCTTCATTTTTATTCTAATCTTGACTGTTGAAGGGAATATGTAGGCGTAGGTTAGAGAACACTGAAGAAGGAGAGTCTGCATGTAAGCGATGCAACTGTAAGAAGTCAAAATGCTTGAAACTGTGAGTTTTCCCTTTACATTGAGTTGATTGTTTGAAATTCGTAAATGAATGAGTTAATTATTTACTTTCAACAGATTAAATTCTGGACTTTGATTTACTACGTATGTGTTTGGCCCTTGATTTCTGTTAATATTCTGAATGCAGTTACTGTGAATGCTTTGCTGCTGGCCTCTACTGCGTGGAGCCTTGTACTTGTCAAGACTGTTTCAACAAGCCTATTCATGAGGAGACAGTGCTTGCAACTCGCAAGCAGATTGAATCTCGAGATCCTACTGCTTTTGCTCCGAAAGTGGTCTGGACCTCTGATTCACCAGCTGAAGCAGGGGTACGTAGACTAACGTAGTTGAGTATAAACTCCCCTTTGTCTTTCTTATCTGGAAATATGTCATTCGTTTTTTTTTGGGTCAATATGAAGTTAAGGCGTTGTTTTAACCTCAATACTTTAGGAAGATTTAACTAAGACACCTGCATCAGCTCGACACAAAAGAGGATGCAACTGCAAGAAATCTGGTTGCCTGAAGAAATACTGTGAATGCTACCAGGTTATTTTCGCCCATTTTTCTGCGTGTTTTTGTGTGTGTGTGTGTGTGTGTGTGTGTGTGTGTGTGTGTGTGTGTGTGTGTGTGTGTGTGTGTGAGTGTGTGTAAATCTGATGTGAAGTTTGGCTCTCTTTATAGGGTGGTGTTGGATGCTCCATTAACTGCAGATGTCAAGGCTGTAAAAATGCATATGGAAGAAAGGATGGTGAGTGTGAAGATTGTATTTTTCAGCTTTTGACCGAACTGAAAGCTTCCTCATTTTTTGGCATCCACCTCAATATTTGCGATAACCTGGTTTTTAGTATACTACCTCTGTCCCGTAACAGGTCGTTTTAGATGTTCTCACAATAGATTAGGAAAGTAGACGAGTGTCATAAACTAAAACGACCGAAAAGTCTAAAATACCCTTTAACTATCGTTAAAAACGCAATAGTTGTCGTGAAGCAACTAGACCTAGTTGTGTATGTTAGTGACATGAAATTTTAAAAATGTTGCATATGTTTCAGGCTCTTCTTTTATTGTCCCAGAAACTGAACTTAAAGAGGACCAAATAGATGCAATGGAGAAAAGTTTCAAGGACAGATGTTCTGCGATTCAAACTGATGGAGAGAATGCTGAATCTGCTCCACACGCAACCCCTTTTCAGTTTAAAAGGTAACATAAGGGATAAGACATCAATAAATATTTATTATAATATATATATATATATATATATATATCAAGAATTATATATATAAACCGATCTTGATCTGTGTCCTCAGGCCCTCAGTTGAGCCTTCATTTTCCTTGAACAAGCCGCCGCGTTCTTTGTATCCTAGCCAAGGATCAATTGTAAGGTCAGATTTCTTACCTCCACCCAAGTTTGATAAGCAATCTGAAACGATTTCTGGAGACGAAATGCCTGAGTTTCTACGAGTGAACGGGTCTTCACTTGCTAGCATCAAGTCTACATCTCCTAATAGTAAGAGAGTTTCACCTCCTCATCGCGATTTAGCAACGTCTTCTCCTAATAGAAGAAGCAGCAGAAAGTTGATTTTGCAGTCAATTCCCTCATTTCCTAATCTCACCCCTAATAAGCATTAATGGTGGCTGTTTCATTTAGAAAGATGTCGGAAATCCTCGCCGCGTGTTACTACTATTGATTGGTTATTATGTTCTTTGGAGTCTTTAGTGACACCACACCAGACACCACAACGAGGTTCAAATCACCGGAAAGTCGAACTTCATACACGAGTTTCGACTTTCCAGAGGTCGAATGTTCAAATTCTCGACCTCTGGAAACTCAAACATCATGCGTAGGTGTGGTGCCATTAAAGGCTCTTTATGTTGTTTAGTTACTGTATTGAGCTTAAAAGAAAGCATTTTGTCCTTGTAAAGAAAAGTTTTGCTCTTACTGATAGGAAACAGCTTTGAGATAATGCCCCTTGTAAAACACCAGAAAGAAGTTTTTGTTTCTTGCTCTTATTGTATTGACACATCTTTCCTTTAAGATATGAGATGATGAACACCACATTGGGATATCTCACATTTTCAAGAGGGTATTATTGGGATTTCAGGTTTCTGTTTTTATTTATGTATTATTATTATTATTATTATTATTTTTTAAATGTATTTGTTGAATGCAGCAATCATTTGATATAACCTCTACGCACACTTGTATTATGAAATAAATTCTTTTATTTTTTATTTTTTACAAACTTGACTTTGCAAGGGGGAGGGACTGGGAGGGGACTTAGGCATGGCCCTTATGGGAGGACTTAAAGGCATGGCCCTTGGGGAGTGTATGATGAGTCTCTTTTCCCTTAACTTTATTATTTGTAGGACACAATTGATTTCCTATCTTCTACCAGCTGAATAAAAACAAAATTAATATCACAAAAATTTTGGGGCATCTTTTCATTAGTCACTTTTTTGGGGACATGAGGTCCATTGCTAAAAGCTCCACTTCATATATACACAACAAAAACAGCATTTGGAATTCCCATCCATCTACCATTAGGGACCATTTGTGTGACCTGTAAGTGTAGTGTCCCGTATTGAAAGAAACATCCCCAAGATGTTATACCCCAGACATAGTGAGTTTGATCATTTGGATTAAACATTTTAGATCAACCGATAATGTTGACATAAATAGTTACTACATTCATTATTATTCAACTAACGTCGCTAGGTCTGAGTTCTTAGCTGATACCTGATTGAACTAAGTTTCAGTGTCTCACACTATTAGTGATGATAGGGCCACTTCTAGAATTGTTACTTATAATCATTTTTTCTCAAACGAGAAAGTTGACTAGAGTAGTACAACATAAATAGCGCCACCAGAACCGACTTTGGGGTGTTACAGTAAATGTGTAATGTTTAAATTAGGAGTATCACGGTGAGATTTGATATCTTCAGGTTTGATTTTATGCACAAAACTTGAATCTGAAAATGTTGAAATCAAAAGTTTCAATCTCTGCAAAGTCGAAATATTCTCGAAGTGTGATACCACAACAGCTCGACTATGATTAGATTCAAAACTTGATTATGAAAATGTCGAAATCAAAAGTTTCGAACTTTACAAAGTCGAAATTTTCTCGAAGTGTGATACCACAACAGATCAACTATGATGTCATTAACGATGCTCTACTAATATTATAGCAGTGTGAAAGAGATAAGAGAGAAGCTTCAATTGTCGGCAAAGTCCAGCTAATCAGATGGGAACTATTTCGGTGGGGAGCATTAGCAACTTCAATCAATCAATGTTGCTTTAATTAAGGAAATGACGAATTAACACAAATTTTGATACATAATTAACACATAAATATGATTGGATATACATATACAAACAAAACCAGCCGTGGACGAAGGAATTGGGATCGTCTACTGTCCTTCCCCAATAAAGCACCTGCTCTACAAGTGTAATACATCAAAACGACATCGTTTTGGTGCAAGAAAATAATACAAGAACAAGGAGATTTATGTATAATTTTGGGTAATTGGGTAATTCAAGTTAGGAAAATAATACAAGAACAAGGAGATTTATGTATAATTTTGGACTGAACTCTGTGAGAGAACTGCCTACGTATCCAATTTTAATAGCAAACTGGAATCAAGTCCCCCTCGTAGTTCAGAGTGTTCCTCTTATAGCTGTAGATCGTGATGCTCTTCCCCAACGTGGTAGGAAGTTATCGTCGGTTATCTTTGGACATTACCAGACGTGGGGCCTACCCACGTCTGTAAGCAGTTGGGCTGGTGCTGACTTAGTCTTCATCACACTTGGCCGACCATTCTGTCTAGAGATACTTCTGTCCAGAATGTGGTGGAGTTCCGCTCCTCTGACTATTTTGTCCAGGAGTATGATCTGGTCAGCGCTTGGGGCTGTCCTGCCTTGCTGGCCCGTTTATATTCCTTATCTGACCTTTGTGCTGGGCCCGGCCCACTTATAAATAATCCGACCCAGTGGGCCCATATATCATCATAAGTCCCCCCAGACTAGGGTGGACTGCTTTACAGCTGCTCTAGCCTTGCTTCAACTTCCATCATCAATATCTCGCGAAACGAGGCCAAGTTGCACCCGGTTATCATTATAACTATAACTTGAACGGTCCTGTCGCTTCCATTTCCGCCACATAATTAGACCTCTTGTCAAACGACTCCTCTGTTTCAAACTCTGGATCCGCTTTTCTGCAATTACAAGTAAGTCTTCGTTTCTATATTATTCTTCAACTTCTTTCGAGTCTTTATTTCTTTCATGAGTTTGAGAGCCAACACTGCCTCTAGCGGTTCTGTGGAAAAGTTGTTTGAATCTCCAGAAAAAATTTCGATTGCCTTAGAGAGTGAGGAAGTGAGTTCCTCTACCCCTATCATTCGCTCTGAAACTGCAATACCGCCCGATCATCCGTCCTCTTTAATTGATTTAAGAAATACCTCCACATTTGGGGATAATCCTTTGTGCCTTCTGCCTTCTCACCTTCTTCCCCCTGGGATCTTTACCCCTACTTCCATCGTTCACCAATATCCAGAAGACCATACAGCCTTTTTAAATACTCTGAAAAGAGAAATCAATCGATTCGATAAAACTAAAGCTATAATGGCCTGCCATGGTGTCTCTAGCAAAATGACGAAAACTGAAATGGCCAGTTTACTAAAAACCTATAAAATTCACACTGAGCCTTTTGAAGTCGTTCTTCCCAAATCTACCGAGTATGCTTATAATCCCCCAGCAGGCTTCTGTACAGTGTATGCTGATCAGCTCCATAATGGTTTAAGGTTCCCTCTTCCTCCTGGGTATATCGAGGTAATGAAGTATTATAAATTGGGGGTTGGTCAAATACACCCAAACAGTGTCAAATTCCTTGTAGGCTTTATGATCTAGTGTCGCCTGAACACCACTCCTTTCTCTGTAAAGTTATTTAGGAACTTTTATCAGTGTAAATTGACACAAGGTAGTGGAGGATGGTATCACTTATGTCGTAGATCCGGAAAATTAAGCCATATCATTCCTCTATCCGGCAAAGACAAAACTAGGAAGAAATGGGCGGAGCGCTTCTTCTTTGTGAAGCACAACACTGAGGCGAATCTTGGTCGTTGGAATACCTCTTCCATGAAGGACAAATTAGAAGACTTTATTGATGCTACTCACGCCGAGTATCTTGCCAGCAATAAGATCTCTTTAACCTTAGACTTCATAAGTTCTGCTCTGATAAATGCTGCGCAGCTTCACACCGCGGGTCCTATTGGTTATGTGGAATTCTCCAAAGAACAGTATAGAAAATGTATGTTTGTACTTGATTTTTGCTTTCGTCTTTGAACATATCTTAATTGTAGTTTTCTTTGTAGTGGCCAATGTGGATGATCTGATTAACATCGACATTGATGAGGAAGAGGAAGCCGGGCAGCAGATACAAGAGGATTCTGAGCAGACGTTATCAGCCATCCCTGATAAAGGTGAGACTTCTGCCCAGAGAGTAACAGGAGATGTAAATGCTAATTCTGAGGGAGTTGCCCAGAATCCTGTTGTTGCGTTGGAACCTTCTGTCCAGATACTTCCGAGCATCGCTGAGAATACAACACCAATCGACTTAGGAATTCCTCCTACTAACCCGGATTCTGCTCTGACTGCTGTGCCATTGAGGTCTGTCCCTCAAAAGAGCAAGAAAAGGCATAGACCTTCTTCATCGGGGACTTCTACTAGTGATTCCTCTTTTGATTTTGAGGACATGTCTGCTGAAGACTTTGCTGATCTCTTTTGTAAGATTTTCATTTTTCTTTAATCTCTATCTTCTAAGGTTTGTCCTTTTGCAGTGCTACCGCCTGGGTAAATCATTGCATAAGAAAACTTCTAGCATGGCTAGGGATATTTCTGCCCTGCAACAGAAAGTTGTTCACCTGGACGAGGCTAATGCCAAGGTGGCTAGTTTGGAGGAAACCAACCTTGCACTGGTATCTTCAGAGGTTGCTGCTCGCCAGGAGATTGAGCAACTGAAAGCCAATCTTGCCAAAGATGAGGGTTTGATATTCACCCAAGAGAACAATTAAAATTCAGAGATGAGCAGCTGAAGAAAATGAATGAGGAGCATCAACAGCATCTTTCCACAGTGAAGAAAATGAAGGATGATTTTGATGAGACTGTAAGGCAGATGGAAGAGACTCCTGCTCAGAATATCATCCAGAAGGTCGTTGCAGGATATAAAGCTGCTCCTGAGACCTATGAGGAAATCCAGATCATATTGGCTCCTGCTCTGCGCAGAGGGTACACCTTTGGTGTTGATGAAGCTAAGCCAGCTGACTTAGTGATTAGCACTCTGCCTAATCACAGGTTGTATGATAAGAAAGCAGGAGAAATCTTCACTAAGCGGTACGATGAGTACAAGAGTGGGGAGGATATCATTCGCAAGTATGCAAAGAAGAAGCCTTCTACTCAGCCTTCTGTTACTCCGTCATCTTAGTTCATATATTATCTTGAAACTTTTGATTTTCCTGAAACTTTTGAGCAGCTTTTGATGTAATAACTTATCTGTTCAGCTTTTGATGATACTTTGACCATTTGAAATATTTGAATCTGCTTCTTTTTTGATATTTTCTGGGCTTAGAGTGTTATCTCATTGTTGCGCTGCAAAGAAGTTATGATCATTTATCCTTAGCTTCTTTATCTTTATAGTATATCTGCACAGAAATGCCTTGTTAGTTTAATACATAGGACATTAATGTTCTCTGCACTGAATATCCTTGCGCTGCAAGTTAGATATTTATATATATTTTTTATTGTGTGCACTGCACAGAATATCCTTGCACAACAAGTTTGACATTTGAGTTTTTTATTTGGGACTTCTGTCCAGAACGCCCTTGCGTTGCAAGTTTGGCACTGTATTATTTTATTGGGTCCTCTGCCCAGAACGCCCCTGCGCGGCAAGTTGGGCACTTTATATTTTTTAATTGGGTCATCCGCCCAGAATGCCCTTGCGCTGCAAGTTTGTCACTATATATTTTTTAATTGGGTCCTCTCCCCAGAATGCCCTTGCGCTGCAAGTTTGGCACCCTTGCGCTGCAAGTTTGGCACTATATATTTTTAATTGGGTCTTCTGCCCAGAATGCCCTTGCGTTGAAAGTTAGGCACTTAGATTTTTCGATTGGGACTTCTGCCCAGAATTATTTGGCGCTGCAAGTTTACTGATAATCAAGTATCATGTCTCTTGTTTTAACACAAGTTAACATATTCACATGTATAATCACAAAATTAAAAAAGATATATATTCTAGGCAGTATTACTCAAGAAAATAAAATTATCTTAAGGAAAGAATTTTCTTAAGTGAACAGCATTCCAGCTTCTAGAATGGTTTTTCCGGAGGCATTAGCTAGTTGATAAGACCCTTTTTCCATGTACTTTGATAATTTTATAAGGACCTTCCCAATTTGGATCTAGCTTTCCAGTAGGACCTTGCTTGCTAGCCTCATTTCGCCTCAGAACTAAATCGCCTTCTTTAAAATACGTACCTCTAACCCTAGAGTTGTAGTACTGAGCAATCCTCTGCTTGTATTTGGCCATCTATATTAATGCTATGTCCCTTTTGTGTTCCAATTCATCCTTGATGTGCAGCATATCTACCTCTTGCGTTTCTGGGCAGTATAATTCCGTCCTGGGAGATTTGTGTCCAATCTCTCCTGGTATCACTGCTTCGCATCCGTACGCCAAGGAGTATGGAGTTTCCTGTGTAGCAGCATTTGGGGTAGTTCTATATGCCCACAAGATGTTTGGAAGATGATCTACCCAATAAGATCCCTCCTGTTCCAACCTTTTCTTCAATCCTTGCTTTATTTTCCTGTTAGTCTGCTCTACTTGCCTATTGGCTTGGGGATAGGCCACTGATGTAAAGTGTTGGGAGATTCCTAGGTTTGTGCACCAGGTCTGCACTCCTTGATCTTCAAATTGTGTGCCATTATCAGAGATAAGTACTTTAGGAATTCCATATCTGCATAGAATATTTCTCCATATGAATTTCTGTATTTGGTTGGTTGTGATGGTGGTCAAAGGTTCAGCTTCCACCCATTTGGTGAAGTAATCTACTGCCACTACCAGAAACTTGAAATTTCCCGGTGCTCTGGGTAATGGACCCACTAAGTCTACTCCCCACTGATCAAAAGGCCATGGTGATACAATGGGTATCATCTCTTGTACAGGTCTGTGTGACAAATTGCCATGCACCTGGCATGTCTTGCAAGTTCTGACCAACTTCTCTGCGTCTTCTTGCATTTCTGGCCAATAATACCCGAAAAGCTTGCATTTCCTGGCCAGAGCTCTTGCTCCTAAGTGATTTCCACAAATTCCGAGATGGATTTCTCTCAGTACATAATCTCACTCCTCTGGAGTAACGCATTTCAACCAGGGTGCTGCATAAGATTTTCTGTACAGAACATCGTTGAACAGAGCATAGCTAGCTGAGAGTCTTATCAGTTTTCTGGCGCGTACTTTATCTTCAGGAAGCCTTCCATCTCTCAGATACATTACAATTGGATCCATCCAAGTTTCTGCCTGTGTGATTGGTTGTACTTCAATCTCATCACAACTCTTCTGCTTTAACTGCTCAACTAATATCTTTTTGTTGGACAAGAAATTCGATCCTAGCTTAGATAAAGCATCTGCTCTGGTATTTTGGGCCCGAGTTATCTGTTCCACTTCTACCGTTAAGAAGTTCTGCAATTTCCTTTGTGCCACTGCAAGGTATTTTTTCATGGGGCCTTCTTTTGCCTCATACTCTCCCTTGATATGATTTGTTACAAGCTGTGAGTCCGTGTAGACTTTCAGATTTTGCACACCTAGCTTCTGTGCTAGGTTTAAACTAGTTATCAAAGCTTCGTATTCTGCTTCATTGTTAGTAGCTTGAAATTCAAAATGAAGAGCGTATGGGAATTCTTCACCTTTGGGCTAATGAGTAAAAGACCTACTCCTGCTCCCTCTTTATTTGAAGCTCCATCTACATACAATTGCCACTGTTCAGCTTTTTTCTGCTCTGCCTTTTTCTCCACAGCCAAAGCTTTTTCTTCTGCTAAGAAATCACCTAATGCTTGAGCTTTAATTGCTGTTCTTGGTTTGTATTCAATGTCAAACCCTGCTAATTTGACTACCCATTTTGCCAATCTCCCTGATTTGTCTGGTTTATCCAGAATTTGCTTCAAGGGTTGGTTTGTCAGCACAATCACTGGATGGCTTTGGAAGTAAGGTCTAAGTTTCCTTGTGGCATGTACCAGGGCTAGAACCAATTTTTCTACCTCAGAGTATCTGATTTCAGGTCCTTGTAGGGCTTTGCTCACAAAATATACAGGCTTTTGTAACATACCATGTTGTTTAACCAATACATCACTCACTGCTTCATTGCAAAAAGACAAGTATAGAAAAAGTACCTCACCTTCCTGAGGAGGGGTTAGGGTCGGCAAGTGACTAATGTGATCCTTTAAATCCTGAAAAGCTTGTTGACATTCTGCATTCCACTCACATGGGCTGGCTTTCCTGAGAATTTTGAAGAATGGCAATGATTTCTGTGCAGATTTTGACAGGAAGCGGTTTAGCGCTGCTAATCTTCCTGTCAATCGTTGGACTTCTTTAATATTCTTGGTTCAGGCATTGTTTTCAAAGCTTCCAATTTATCAGGGTTGGCCCGGCCTCCTTCTTTAGATATCATATAACCAAAGAATTTGCCTGATCTTACTCTAAAAGTGCATTTTTTGGGGTTCAACTTCATCCTTGTTTGCCTTAATACTTGACAAACTTCTTCTACATCTTCCAAATATTGGTCAAGAGTCCTGCTCTTGATCAATAGATCATCCACTTATACTTCCATGGATTTGCCAATCTGTTGTTTGAAAATGGTGTTGACTGCCCTTTGGTAGGTAGCCCCTGCATTCTTTAATCCGAAAGGCATAGACACATAGTAGTAGGAACCAAATTCAGTAATAAAAGCAGTTTTTACAGCATCTACATGGTCCATCATAATCTGATGATATCCCTTATAAGCATCTAAGAAAGCAAAAATTTCATAGCCAACTGTGGAATCTACTAGCCTGTCAATTCTAGGGGAAGTATAACTATCTTTTGGACAAGCTTTGTTCAGGTCTGTGAAGTCCACACACATTCTCCAACTGCCATCTGGCTTCTTGACTAGTACCGGATTTGCTAGCCATTCTGGATAGATAACTTCTCTAATCATGTTAGCATGTAACAACTTTTCTATTTCTTGCTGGACAGCCTGTATCCTTTCTGGTACGAACGATCTTTTCTTTTGCTTCACTAGTTTCCTGGTTGGGTCGATGTTGAGCTTATGGACAGCCAACTCTGTTGACAGTCCAGGCATGTCACTTGCTTTCCATGCAAACACGTCTTTGTAATTTTTCAAGATTTTGACCAGCATATGTTTCTTTACAACAGGTATCCATGATCCTATGCTGACTGTGGATTAAGGGTCCAGTTCATCTAGCATTATTGATTCCACGGGATCATTAGATTGCCAACTCTTTTCTTCATCTGGAACAAGATCTTCCATTTTCACCTGCTGCACCTTCATTTTTCCGCTGATTGTGGCTGTGTAGCAGTTCTTGGCAGCATCCACATCCCCTTTAACGGTAGCTTCTCCTTCAAAAGTTGGAAATTTCATACTGTTATGTGCCGGTGATATCACTGCCCTTAGATCAATCAACGCTGGCCTTCCCAGAATCACATTATACGCTGATGGAGCTTTTACTACCACATAATTGACCATCAGAGTCCTACTCTGCGGTCCTTTGCCGAAAGTCGTCAATAGCTTTAACATACCTACAGGATGTATGGGGGTCCTGTAAATCCAAAAAGAGGAGTTAACACATAAGTCAGCTCTGAATCTGTTAGCTTCATTGCTTAGAACGCACTGTAATACAGCACGTTTACTGCGCTGCCCGTGTCTACGCAGATCCTTCTGACCAGATTCTTCTAGATAACCGCTTCTATCACCAGCCCTTCGTTGCTCACGATGGCTGGTAGCGCATCTCTTGGGCCGTACTGAACGGTTCCCATCACCTTCTGTTTCTTTGCTTCTCCTTCTTTTTCTGAGCTGCCACTTTTTTCTTGCTGGGCAACTTTATTAACTTCTCCTGGCCCCCCAACGACCGTGTTCACTGTGTTGATTGGGGCATTTTCTCTGTGCCCATCAGCATCAGGAGACGGATCTCTGTGTCTCCTTTGATTGTACCTGTCATGATTGTTGTGCTGTTTTTTAAATTCTCTCCTTCCTCTGGGGTTATCTCCCTGTGCTCGATCGATGCACTCATCGATCTTTCCTTCCATTGCTGCTGAGTCTATATCTCTGATCAGGTCCCTGCATTGTTCAGAATCATGTCCAATGTCTTTATGATACTTGCACCATCTGGTATGGTCTCTCTTCTCCCTTGGACCCCTCAATGGAGGAGGAGTCTTGGCGATCCCTTTCTTTTCCATAATTGCCAAAACTTGGTCACGAGATCTGTTCAGGGGAATAAGGTCTCTGTCCTGCAAAGCACCTTTTTTCCCTAACCTTTCAGAAATGGGAGCGGTTACCCTATCCCAAACAGATTTTCTCTTTTTGTCAGTCCTATCATCAGCCTTTCCTTTTTTAGAATCCCTGTGGGATTCCTCCCTCTTGGCTCTGTTAGCCTCTTCTCCTTGGCAATGTCTGTATGCAATTTCCAGACATTCTTCCATTGTACTCGGATTCTTGCTTCTCAGCTTCGCATGTAACCTCCCTTCTCTAAGACCTGCTACGAAGGATGCTACTAAGAATTTATCATCCAGATCTGCTATCTGGGATGATTCTCCGTTGAACCTTTTGATAAACTGCAACATTGTTTCATCGCTTTTTTGCTTAATGGTCAGCAAATATGTCCGGTTTCTCTGGAAAGGTCTTGCTGCGATGAATGCATGCATGAATTTCCTGGTCAGAGTGGGGAAATCTGGTATGGACCTGGGGTTCAACTTGTTGAACCAATCTCTTGCCTTTCCTGTGAGAAGAGTCGAAAATGCCCTGCATTTCATCTCTTCTGGTGCGTTGTATAGGTTCATATGCTGAATATACTGGTGCATATGATCATATAGATCTTTTATGCCATCATACGCCTGGATCTTGGGAATTTTAAATCCTGGAGGACAAGAAATGCATCAATGTCCTCAGTAAAAGGGGATACTAGCCTAAATTCATCTTGTTTGGGCTTTAGAATAGCATCCAATTCTGCTCTGGCGTTATCACCACCTGGGTGAGTAACTACCACTTGTATGCTAGATTCTGCTTCTTGCTTTTCTTTTTTAGCGGTTTGAAGCGGAGTAGGTGCTTCAGAAACATCATTATCCTGATTTCTCACTTTCAAATCTGCCTCAAATATGGCTTTTATCTCTTCAGCTTTGAGATTTGCATGGTTCTCTACCAACATTTGTTTAACTGCGTCTGGGTTGCTTGTCTGTCCTTCTTCCAGAACTTTCTTTCCGGTTTCATAATCATTTCGATCTGGGCTCTTGTCTCCGGTTTGATTTTCTTTTTCTGGTTGATTTTGTTGTTTCTTCGAATTTCCTTGATTTCTTGCCATTTTTACTGTAATAATCGCTCACTAACTAGAATTGACCCTCCTTCTAGCTCCAAATGATGTTGATCGAATATTACAATCGGGTAATTGGGTAATTCAAGTTAGGAAAATAATACAAGAACAAGGAGATTTATGTATAATTTTGGACTGAACTCTGTGAGAGAGCTGCCTACGTATCCAATTTTAATAGCAAACTGGAATCAAGTCCCCATCGTAGTTCAGAGTGTTCATCTTATAGCTGTAGATCGTGATGCTCTTCCCCAACGTTGTAGGAAGTTATCGTCAGTTATCTTTGGACATTACCAGACGTGGGGCCTACCCACGTAAGCGTTGGGGCGCTTGGGCTGGTGCTGACTTAGTCTTCATCACACTTGGCCGACCATTATGTCTAGAGATACTTCTGTCCAGAATGTGGTGGAGTTCCGCTCCTCTGACTATTCTGTCCAGGAGTATGATCCGGTCGGCCGCTTGGGCCGTCCCGCCTTGCTTTTCGGCCCGTTTATATTCCTTATATGACCTTTGTGCTTGGCCCGGCCCACTTATAAATAATCCGACCCACGCCCATATATCATCAAATCCGACAAACTATTTATATCCTACTTGAGGATCAGATTTTAAATGGGTGATTCTAAATCCAACAGTCGATCCTCGTTAAAGAGTGCCAAGTTTCGATAAGTTTATTATATAATCGACCATCGAAGAGTCGATTCCAAGTTTAGCACAAAAAAATACAATCTAAATTTAACTAACAATTTTCAAGTATCGTATCACCAATAGATGGTGATGCGACCAATATAATATCATTTCACATAATTGTGAGGCGTGGTTAGTAAAATTAATGAGGCCGGTGGCCTTTAAAGTCAATTTTGATATTAAGTACGAGAGGATTGAAATTGAAATATAAAGGCGATAGTTTTGTTGTTGAACCAAACCATCACCGTCTCTTTTGAAACTTGATGTGAACACCCTATATACCACATTGTTTGGTTAATACTACATGTGATTTGTGATTCATTTAGCATCCAATCCTCCAGATTTTTATTTTATTTTATTTTATTTTATTATTTTTTATCTTCAATCCGAAGGAGAGTTGGGTCAGTACTCGTAGCTTTTAAGTAATTTTTTTAAATTATTTTTAAAAAAAAGGTGCAGTGTCTAAATTAACCTTCCTCCCCATCAATGGATTTATATATGCAGTTATTTATTTATATATATATAGCACTGTATATCAGACAATTGTATTGCATATATAGTACTGTGTTTAGCTTTTTTTATCAGTTTAATTATTATATTTTTATCTATGAGGATTCCTAAAGTGCTATTTAATATGACCGCTCATGACATGAATTAACAAAAAATATCAATCAGCAAGGCCATTTGTTACAATCATTGTATTGTAAAAAGAAAATTATTAATTTACTTTTTTCACACGTCAAAAGTGTAAATTAACATGCACTGTAAAAGAACAGTTTTCTTTTTCAATTATTGCTATTACAAAACAACTACTACCATATTACACCGACAATAAGTGATATATTTTTTTGAAATTTATTTAATGTCACACTAATTATATATAATTACTGAGGGAACGTTAAGTATAAATTTTTTTTTCTCAGAACGTTAAGTATAATTTTGAGAGACGTTTTTAAATCAATGCAATAATGCCACATGCCATGCATAATATGAACCGTTTGACTATATAGCATGATTATTTGATTAATGTTTGTTTTATATAATGTCTTGTCTTTATTATGATATAAATTCAAACAAAAAAAGAAAAGAAAGAATTTGGCATTATATCACTTATCCGACAGAATATATATATATAAATAATTGAGAAAGAGAGAATAGTGTATCCATTTGTAGTTATCTTTGTTCATGAAACCTTCCTACGAGTGATGTTTGATATTGTCATTCACTTATTATTAACAAATCCTCCGTTATAATCAATTGTATAAAATATATTGTGTGATTCGTTATTTAATTTTGTGTGATTGTAACGATAATATTACCCTCCTAAATAAGAATGAAGTTTTGTTGGGTGGATCCAAGTGTTCTTCAAACTTTGATTCGTGATGGTCGTGCCACATGTCAATAGCCTGATTTGTAACTCATATCATAAGATCTTTTAACTAAGCATGTTTTGAGGTTTTTAAGCTAAATATGGTTTGATTCAAATTAAGATTATTTAAAGGAGAAATTTTTTGATAAAGAAACAATTAGTCCGTTTTGGAAAGACCCCGTTACATATTCAAGTATTTCAAATGTCAATCCAACAACAAATTAACACAAGACATTTTTATCATGATGACTTCATAGCAACAATAAATATGTCTTCAATCATAATCGATTTATTAAGAATATGTAACGCGTGATTATTTGTTGTGGAACTAACATCGCTAATGCCGGTTGAAAGGGTCCGTTATATATATATATATATATATATATATATATATATATATATTTTTTTTTTTTTTTTTTTTTTTTTTTTTTTTGTCGAAATCGGATATTTTATTAAAAAAAAAACTTACGAAAGTTCGTACAAGAAACGAATTGTACAAAAAAAACTTTACGAGAGGGCAACAATAGCAAAAAAACAAATACAAGAAAGGCTCAAGGCCACGCCAATCGAAGCTCTCGAGCGCGCCTAATGGCTTCCGAGATGAACACTCTCCGGGGGGGTCGGTGGAGCTCATCATGATGAAACTCCTGATTACGCCAAAACCAGATGCTTAGGACAATCTCGCGGAATAGAAATCTTCAGAATTCAATGGTGTCATGCTTGTACATATTTATTTTCAAACAACGCTCCAACCATGAGGGGATCTCATAACTCGAAATAAAAGAACTCCAATGTTGTCGGTGGATGACTTCCTTCCACATGGTTAGGGTCCACGGGCAGTCCCTAACCACATGAAGGGTCGATTCATGTCTCGTGCAGCAAAGGAAGCAGGCATCATCTTCAATGATATGGCGGTCCTTAAGAAGGCCAGCGGTAGGGAGGGAGTCGCGATAAATCTGCCAAAGTAAAATATTCCCTCGAAGAGGTCCTTTAATGGACCAAATTAATCGCCAATTGCCATCCTCGGGGGCCGCGGGAATCAAAGATCGGTTTTGGATGTTATGATACGCCGAGCTTACCGTAACTTTTCCGGATGGAGTCAACTTCCAGCGTGGGTTCCCATCATTATCAAAATCGATTGCATCACGTACAAAGTTAGTAGCATAGCATATATGGCGCCAAATGAAAGAACAATTTACTTTTGGATCATCAAGGGGCGACCCATATTTACGGCTTAGGAGTTGCACCCAGAGCTTATTTGGGTCCGTGAGAAGCCTCCAAGTGAGCTTAGCTAGAAAGGCAATGTTCATATCATGTGCATTGCGTATACCAAGGCCTCCCAGATTCTTCGGACGGCAGATATGGTTCCAAGCAACAAGATGTAGTCCTTTTTTCTCGCGTCATGCCCTCAAAAGAATGCCCGTATGATTTTGTCTAGCTCATGTGTAATGCTTGCAGGGAGGCGGACCGTCTGCATAAGGTAGTAGGGCATTGTGGAGAGGACCATTTGAGAAAGAATAGCTCGGCCAGCCTTGGATAAAGTGGTTGCCTTCCAAGGTTTGAGTTTCGAACGGACTCTATCAACAATTCCTTGAAATTCATCTTTTTCCAAACGGTTATGGTGCAAGGGGACTCCCAGATATTTCTCGAGGTGATTGGTATGAGACATACCCAAAGCATTCTGTATGAGATTGATCGTCTGTGCATTCGTATTTGGAGAGACCGCAAACTTGGATTTTGACGCACTAATCTTTTGGCCTGAAAATCTGCAAAAGCTAGAAAGAACTCGGTCAATTTCATGGGCTTGATCAACAGATGCTTCCGCAAACAGTAGGAGGTCATCCGCAAAAAATAAATGCGAGAGCTTAGGACCCCCACGGGAGACAGAGACCGGTTTCCATCTTCCCTTATCAATGGATCGGTGAATAAGGCAGCTCAGAACTTGCATAACAATGACAAAGAGATAAGGGGCGAGGGGGTCACCTTGCTTTAAACCGCGGCGGGGTTGAAAGCCTTAGAGAGGAGAGCCATTCCACAGGATTTCGAGAGATGTGCTAGATAAAGAGTACATGATGAGGTCCACCATAGCATTATTGAAGCCCACAATATGAAGGATATGCCGAAGGAACTCCCAGTTGATCCGGTCATAAGCTTTCTCAAGATCGATCTTAATAATCATTAAGCCTTTGCTTCCTTTTTTCTGCTTCATAGTAAAGAGCACCTCCTGAGTAACAATAATATTATCCGAAGTCTGCCTGCCCGGTATAAAAGCACTTTGACTGTTGTCGGCAATTTTTCCAATAATCAAACGGAGGCGGTTGGCAATAATCTTCGTGATGATTTTAACCGTTACATTTGCAAGTGCTATTGGACGAAGTTGAGACACTGATTTGGGCGGATGTACCTTAGGAATCAAAGCAATGAAGGTTCGGTTCATAGCAGGCGGGAATCGTTGATCATGAAAAGCCTTGATAACCCATGAAGTAAGAGGAGTGCCAAGATGTTCCCAGTTATGTTGAAAGAAGACTGGCGGGAAACCATCAAGGCCGGGGGATTTAAAACCTCCCATATCAAAAAGTGCAGCCCGAACTTCACCCTCAGAGACAGGTCGATTAAGGAGTCTCTTATCTGCATGAGTGAGCATAGGCTCGAAAATGCCATCAGGAAGGGGGACCACAGGTTCATCCGTGTAAAGAGAGATGAAGTACTGTCGAATCATGTGGTGGAGCGTGTCAGAATCGCTGATCCAATTGCCATTGGGGTCCTGTAAGTATTGAATATAATTTTTAGATCTCCTACGCTTGGTAGATAGGTGAAAATAGCGAGTGTTTCTTTCCCCATTCTGAATCCAATCCAACTTTGATTTTTGGTACCAATAGATCTCCTCCTGGCTTAGGAGCTCCTCATATTCCTGCACAAGAGATTTGTTAAGATTAAAAAGGAAATTTGAGGGGGCATTCGAGAGGGAAAGTTGAATTCCCGCAATCCGAGCTAGACATCTTCTTTTGCGATAAAAGAGATTTCCAAAAACCTCCCTGTTCCACACTTGTAATTTTTCCGCAAGATTTTCGAGAGCTAAGTGCAGATTATCATCAAAATTATTCCAAGAATCCAAGAGAAAAGTGCTGAATTCCGAGTGCTTCAGCCAGCAAGCTTGGAAGCGAAATGGTCTCTCGGATGTGGTGGGCCGAGCTGAGCTTTCCAATTGATTGATAACTATTCCACAAGAATTGTCAATTCATAACAAATATAATTAATGAAATATTAAAATTAAAATAAAAAAAACAGCTAGTCATCCATTATGAATGAGGAGAGGACCAAGTCTATCTCTCCCTTGAATCTTAATTACAAGACAACCTCTTTATTCTTTGCTACTCGCCTTTTGCAGAAGCCACCATCACATTTTGTTTTTTAATTTTTTGTATTTAGAAAATTATTAAATTACAATTTGTTGGATATTGCAAGATTCTCCCAACAGGACTCTGTATTTTAAACTGAAGAAAATCAATTTTGTTTTGCACCAAATTATCTCCATTATTTGCTACCTTCAATTACGCAATGATTGCCATGCATACTGTGTATTTAAAATAAAAATAAAAATAAAAAATAAAAAATAGAACATTCTATTGATCCATAATATTAACTCATTGATTTATATATTGATTCCAATTATTATCAATGATTGTTAGAAGAATGAATAAAAACAAAGTATTGAGTGAATGTTTTATAATTTCTTTGATAAAATAACAATTTCTAGTATGTCAAGGTAACAGGTCCATGTGATAAAATTGTGGACCATGTATTTATATTATGTTACATGATAGGACAAAACCATGTACAACAGTGGTTGGTCTAATTTAATAGGTTCCATTTGCTGATAATTGTGACCTCCTTAAGTCCTTACAAAAAGGTAATGTAGAGTTGTGCATAAAATTTATTTTACTTCTCACTAATTATTTTGTCTTTTAATCCGAAAGTTATTTGAGTCACAGTGAGAAAAAAAAAAAATGGCGTAATAATCTATCCACATTTTATATTATTTTGATTTTATAGAGACCGAAAATGAAAGGTTCCGACTATTAATGAGTCAAAGTTTTGAGGACTAAACATACGGCTACTTCGGATCATATCCCTCAAATTTTGATTTTGTAATTCAATGGATTTGCTTCGGGAAGGCTTAGGTCCCGATTACGTGGTTCCCACATACAATGACCATATTAGACGAATGAGGAATATAATACCAACTCGGGTATCAACTTTTTGTTTCGCATCAATTTCTGTATCATTTGTTCATATCTACAACGGTTAAAAGAATTAAAGATCTTCGACTAATTTTGCGATTACCTGATGGTAATTAGAGTTTGAGTTGATGTACTTTTGTAGTTTGTACTACAAACCCTTTAGGTTGGCTAGACGAGGAAGTTTATAGTTTCTTTATTTCTTGAAATAAAAAAGATATAGTGTGAAATAGGAAAAAAAAAGGATAAAAATAGAGAGAATGAGGGAAAAGTCCTTTTTTAATTACAAAATGAATAAATAGGACACACTTCTTTTTTTAGTTGCAAAAAGGACAAATATTTTCAGACGGACAAAACTAACCCTTTTTAAAAGGGACGCGCGTATAAACATTTGATTCATATTACAAAAATGAACAAACATTCTTCATGTTTGTTTGATTTTTTTTTTCAAACAACCGTAACTTTTGATTTACAACTCCGATCATCGAAATTTTTTCACCAAAATTCATGTTTTTTTTTGCTCTTCAATTTGAGCCCAAATACGATACCCTTCCGACGTATATTTTGAAAGCCGAAAAAAAATTTGTATTAACCGGAGCGTTTTTTCTTATAAACGACCGTAACTTTTGAATTAGAACACTGATCATCAAATTGTTTCACCAAAGTTCATATTTTTTTTATCTTCATTTTGAGACCGTGTTTGATACCTTTTCGACGTAGTATTTGAAAGCCGAATTTAATCGCAACATTTACACTAACACATCGATGTCGCATCGGTATCGGTATCGGTAGTATCGATGTCGGTAGTATCGCACGTAGTATCGCATCGATATCGGTATCATTTAAGGCTTAATTCAAGTGACTACTTCAAGGCACACATATCGCTCATACAAGCGCTCATTTAAGGCTTAATTCAAGTGACACAATATCATATAAGGCTCATATAAGGCAAAAAAAAACCTTCAACAAAATGCTTCTTGCATATTTTCCTCATATTTGCAGTGAAGTAAAGCTTCAAGCTTTGCATATCTTTCTTAAATTATCAGCAATAATTGGCAGAAATTAAGGCCCAAATAAACATCAAAAATGGCAAACCATAATGGAAGAAAGAACAGTCCAAAACACAGCAACAATGGCATAAGAATAAAGCTCCAATCTTTACATATTCCACTCAAATTAACACCAACAACAACAGATTTCAACAACAAAAATAGCTGAAAAGTAATACCCCAAACTTTGTAATTTCCCTCCCTCAAATCAGCACCTATAATAGCATAAAACATCAAAAATGGCAGAAACGAAAGCCCCAAAAAAGAAATGGAACAAAATATACAGCTAGTAAAATAAGGAGACTACTTCAAGGCAGGTAATCAGTATCATTTAAGGCTTAATTCAAGTGACTACTTCAAGGCACACATATCTGGCTCATATAAGGCAAATTACGATACGTGCGATACGTACGTATCGATGCGATATCGATGCGATGCGATGCGATACGATACTGAGAAAATAAGCTAAACAGTTTCCATGTAATGTAAACTAGTCAAGTATGCAGATGTGCAGTAATATGAGAAGCTGAGGCCTCTTTTTCTTAAATGTCGGTGTTATGAGATCACGTTCCATGTCAAAAGGAACGGGATCAAGGTGCACAACTCTTATGAACTCAAAACCTTTTAACTGTCAAATGATATGACCATAATTTAGATCAAGTAATACTTCCTGATCATATATGTATTATCCATAAAGCAACCACAAAGCAATTATACATATCAAACACATGGTATGATGGAATTCAAGCACGGACAAAATTAGAGGAAAACATTCTTTTGTTTTCCAATTTTACTGAGTTCTCCTAGTATGTATTCCTTCACTTTGGGATTCGCACAGAGAGAGTTAAAGTCTCCAGTTACGTCATTTTATTCAGCCCACTTCTCCACTGCTTGCTTGTTCGGGTTGACAACAGCAACAAGAAAAGACTCAAAGTTGTTCCCATAAATCCATGTCTGAAATAGAAATGAAAATAGAGCATATTATTTTGAACCATATATGTACATAAATCCATCCATGTCGCCTACTCATATTGTAACAATGCATTCCGTTTAACATTTTCTTCCATCTCAGCTTTAATGCTTCGGTGACTTGCATTCCCCTATGAATGCATAAAATGTAAATGTGAACTATTTTAAACTCACAAATCATTGTTAAGTCTCTCCTAGCCGCATCTTGGTTACGTGTCACATCTTCGATTTTCTTTTGTCTTCTTTCATATTCCACCGAATATTCGATTGAGGAAGAGAATGGAATTGGCTTGAGAAGTAACATCACTTATGGCGACTTCAAGCTCCTCAATGGTAGTAGGCAACTCACGGAATGCTTGTTCCCGTTCGGGGTCATTTTAGCAACGAGAATGCGCTTCATTAAAGGCTGATTCAAGCTGTAACTTAAGTCCCTTCACTTCTTTTTTACAAGATTCAAGATTCAATGATGCTTCCATGGTAACCTTCTCATGTTGTTTCATGCTGCTTTCCAACCTTTTTTATCTTTCCTGAAAGTTCAATTGAGGCCATGTTATATTCAGCAAAACTTTTTCTTCGAGCTACAGCTTCGATTAGTAAATCCTTCATTTCAGTTGGAGAAGTGTTTGTTGAAACGGTAAAGAGATTAGGACTAACCGTACCGTTTGGTAACTATAATCATGTAATGAAGAAGTGTTTGTTGAAAAACTTGAATTGCTATAACGATCATATGCGGGACTACTTGGAGATGTTTCGTATCACCGGGCGTAGAGATGTTAACTTTCCTTTTGAAACGACGTAAACACTTTGCAAAACCTTGGACACAATTGGGACATCTTTGAGGACAACCGCTTTCCCCTGAAATTTCCCCACCCACACCCAAAAACAAAAAAACACCTTTATCATTCACATGAGGCAAACTGATGAAGAAATTGATGTTATTTCTGTCAAGACAGGTTGACTCAGCTGGTAATAACGAGTCACTTCTTTCGTATGGCGATTCCCAAAGCTTTTCTACTCCTTTTCCTCCGATAAAACCCGTAGTCGTTCTAGTCATGGAAAACCGCTCCTTCGACCACATGCTCGGTTGGATGAAGAAGCTGAATCCAGAAATCAATGGAGTCTCCGGTTCAGAATCGAATCCGATGTCAACAAAGGATTCGAAATCGAAGCAGATCTTCTTCGGGAATAAATCTCATTTCGTGGATCCCGACCCCGGTCACTCGTTTCGGGCGATTCGTGAGCAAATCTTCGGGTCCGACGATGCTTCTGCAAATCCGGCGCCGATGAACGGCTTTGCTCAGCAAGCTTATTCCAATAACCCACAGTAATGGGGGTATTTTAGTCCGAATAGAAAATTATTGTCCTTATTGCAACTAATAAATTGAATGAGGATTAATGCTTTATTAAGGGAGGAAAATGGGACTTTTACCTAATTTTTCAATAAAAATATTCTAGAGAATTTCCAACCCAATAAAAAAAACATGTCGGGGAATTTAAGCAACGGCATTGTAACATCAAAATCAACAAAACAATTCTTACAACCTCAATTTATGGCATCATTACTGCCATTAGTGTCTCCACCTTTTCATTTTCATTTTTAATTTTTTAACGCACTAAAAAAAACAAATCTTACTCCAATATTTATTTAGGTTATTATTTTTTGTATCATCACCAAAGATTACCGTACCCCTTTAAAAAAAAAAAAAAAAAAAGATTACCGTACCCTTTTCCATATTAAGGCACAACCCCTCATCTCAATTTGGTATGAAATGAGACTGTGCATCACCAAAGATTACCGTACCCTTTTCCAGATTTATTTAGGTTATTATTTTTTGTATGTACCCATGTTTACCTACTATATATATCATATTTGATCAAATAAATCTTTTTTTTGAAAATTTTGATCAATTAAATTATGGTAGGATATATATGGGAAATTTTATGAACTGACATTATTTAAATTTGGACCATTTTTTGTTTTTACATGTCGTGTTGATTTTCTATTATCATTTCAATTTTATCGGATTTCCTTTAAGGGAAAATGACATTATTTTAAATTTTGAACGAAATGGGAGACTGAAATAAGAAGGAAAGATGTTTATTTGGACATAAATTTATTTGAGTTGATTTTTATTCGTTGAATGAATTCTCAATGAAATGTTACTTGGATTGTTTCGAGTTTCATGTCGAATAAAACGAGAGTAGAATTTACATTGTTTTTATTTATGTGTCATTTTACAATACAAATGCAGAATTTATGTATTATTTTTCCACCTTTACCCTACAATTTAATTAATTATAACATATAAACAAAATATTTACTCTCCAATAAAAAAAAACATTTCTAATTCTAAAAATTCCAAAAGTCAATTTGCCTCATTATTACCCATGATTTTTTCAATTAACAAGAGATAAACACTACTTTATTGGGTGTGCATTTATTCAAAAAAATCAAAAGACAACTTAGTCATTTTAGTGAAATTCTTACCCGTGCTCTCATCGTGTACACCGATCCGTTGGATGTAATACATGTGTAGAAGAAGACAAAATAGTATTTGTTTTCTCGTGCACATGTCTTACATCCAATGAATCGGTGCACACGAAGACTCCCCCCGGGTAAATACTTCCCGTCATTTTATACTATATTTTAGAGATATTAATTATTTTCTTAATCTGTGTGATTATTTTTTATGCGACATTAAAAAAAACGGAGGGAGTAAATTGTGAAGATAAGTCAGAAAATAAAAGATTATGTTATTTACTCCTTACTTTTCTATTTAATTCACGTAGTTGACAAAAACACACAAATTAAGAAGAATAATAAGATACGATGAATGAATGCACTTTTCCCAATACGACGAATAAGGATTATACTCGTGGGTCCCACAATGACAACATTAGACTAAAAACAATTATACTCGGGTCCCACACTTGAAAAATATGCTTAAAAAACACTTAATAGAGAATCCGTGACAAATTTGTAGCAAATCCACAATAATTTCACTTTTGAAGTATAGTTCATTTGCCTTTTGGAGCATATTGTTACCATTATTATTATTATTTTCAAGTTCTCTTTCTAATTTTGCCCTTGATTTATTTTTTTTAAACTTTCTGTTTTTCACACTCATCGATTCTTCTAATTGTGGACTAACCAAGTTTTAGTGGAAAGTTTTTAAATATACTTTTATTTTGAATAAATTTTTTTAAATATACTCCGACAGATATTAAATCGAAAGGAAAATTACCTGATATGTGATTTAAATTATGCCAAATATCATTTTTTTAACTCTTATTCTATCCGAAGGCTCTCTTTAATAGACTATAATCTAGCACGCGGATGCCGTAGGGTGTTTTTTTTTTCCCTAAGAAAAGAAAGATGTTTGATATATAAAAATACTAAAATTTTCAATGTATCATTTGAAAAGTGAGGCATAAAGAAACTTAATCATTCCTCATGCTGTACTATTGAAATAGTTTTACAGTGCGTCACAGTGACACACTACCAGCCAATCTATGAAAAAAACAGTACTCCATATATTTTTTCTCAAGAAAAAAAAATATATATTTGATGCCCCTTTAAAGAGGAGAGAGGAAAGCAATAGAGGGAGTTTAGAAATGTATGATTGCTTCAACGGAAACAAAAAAGAAAAAAATGGGCTGAGAAGAAAAAAATGGGCAGCTTGTGGGTATTCAGCAATCACAGCTGCTGTTGAAGACTTTGTCTATGCTAAATTTTTATCTCTATTTTGGTAAGAAGATTCTGCTATTTTTATGGAAAAAAGATCCAGTCTTTGTAGATTTCGGCTGGCCCATTTTCTATTTTTCATGTTTTTTTTAATTTTTAGTTTGATGTTTGAAGGTGATGTGCTATGGTTAAAAACTTTGTTTCATGTTTTCATGTTTTTTGAACACTTTGTAGTGGCTCATTTCCCAATTTACTAGTGTTTTTGCTGATGATTTTGATTTTTAAGTTGATGTGTTATGTGTTGGCCTTTATAGAGAAAGAGATTCTGTTTTTTTTTTTTTTTTTTTTTTTTTTTTTTTTTTTTTTTTGAAGGGTTTTTCAGGGCCCTTTGCCTTGTTTTATGTATATGATTTTTTGCTTTTGTTTTTATGGAGAAAAAAAGTTTTGTTTTTGAACATTTTTTGCTGGCCCATTTCTTAATTTACTTGTGTTTTTGGTGGTCATTGTGATTTTCCAGTTGATGTGTTATGTGGTGGCCTTTATAAAGAAAAAAAATATGTTTTTGAAGGTTTTTTTAGGGCCCTTTGCCATGTTTTATATATATGGCTTTTTGCTTTTCATATAGATCGTTTGCTGGCTGTCTTTTTGGAGAAAAAAGATTATGTTTGCCGATTTTCATTTTTTCCCCTTTGAAGTTTAACTTGATTTTTTTTCCTGCAGATTTTCTCTGATTTGTAGTTTGGACTATTTGAAAACCATGGCGACCTTATCACATTCAGATACTAGGCGTTTATATTCATGGTGGTGGGACAGCCACATCCCGAAAAACTCGAAATGGCTTCAAGAAAATCTTACAGGTTCATAGATTTCTGCTAAATTTTGAGCTATTATTCTTTAATTTGTATACTAAACATGGTTAATTGCTGTTTAATCAGACATGGATGGTAAAGTGAAAGCCATGATAAAGCTTATTGAAGAAGATGCAGATTCATTTGCAAGAAGGGCTGAAATGTATTACAAGAAAAGGCCTGAGCTAATGAAATTGGTGGAAGAATTTTACCGAGCATACCGTGCTTTAGCTGAACGACACGATCATTTGACTGGAGAGCTACGTCATGCTCAACGCACCATAGCAACGGCCTTTCCAGATCATCAACTACCTTTTGAAATGGATGAAGATTCACCTGCAAGATCTTCAGCAACTGGATTAGAACGTCATGTATCTGATGTTCTTCCCGGTTTTTCACTTGCATTCTTAGGCCAAGAGAACCGTGGATCGAGTTCTGCTGAGTATGACGCTCCAAATCACGAGTCAGAATCACTAAAGGCCGTGGCTTTATCAGAATCTCAACGTGCGGTTAAAGCAGAAAACGAAGTACAAGATTTAAAGAAAGCCATAGCTGATGCCCAAGCTGAAAAAGATACGATTTTTCTTCAATATCAGATATGCTTGGAAAAGTTGTCTAATATGGAGGCTGATCTTAATCGAGCTGAAAACGAGTCCATGAGGCTGGATGAACAAAAAGTTCGAGCTGAAAGTGAAATCGAGACGATGAAGCAAGCCCTAGCTCGGTTAGAGGTCGAAAAGGCGGATGCATTGACAAAACAAAAGGAGTCTATAGCACAGATTGCTGATTTGCAGGGTAAAATTTCTCATGCAGAAAATAAATCTCAACGATTAACCGAATCGATCTCCAAGATCGTGTCTGAAAAGGAAGATAGCATTCAAACATACAAACTCTGTTTAGAAAAGATATCTTACTTGGAGAACAAAATATCATTGGCTGAAGAGGATGTCAAGCTGTATAAAGAAAAGGCTGAAAAAGCCGAGATTGAAGTCAATAGGCTTCGAAAATTGCTTGCTGAACTAACTGTAGAGAAGGAATATGCTGATCTCCAGTACAAAATTTGCATGAAAAGGATATCCGATCTTGAGACTGAATTTGCTTGTGCACAAGAAGATGTCAAACGGCTCAATACCGAGGTCCAGATTGAAGCGACGAAACGCAAAAATTCTGAGGAAAAGTGTAGTCTGTTAGAGATCTCGAAGCGTTCACTGACTCAAGAAGCTGATGATCTGGCACGAAAAATCGCGATGAAAGACGAAGAGCTTCTAAAGAAGCATACGGAGTTGGAAAACGAAATCCTCTACTTGAAGATGATGAAGGCAAGATTGGAGGAAGAGGTTATAAAACAAACAGAGCAAACAAATTCTCTTCAGAAAGAAGTATCGTCTTTATCAGAAGAAATCAATGGACTAAATGAGCATTATGGTGTTCTATTGAAGAAACTTGAGTCAGTAGGTGTGAATCCAGATACGATTGAAACATCTGTAAAGAACTTGCTGGATGAAAACTCAAGGCTTAAACGTATCTGCGAAAGTGAGAGCATTGAGAAAGAAGTTCTTTCTAAGAGTTTATCAGACATGGAAGAAGTATCAAAGAAAAGGAACGTGTTGGAGAGATCCCTTTCTCAGCTTAATGTTCAATTAGAAGCATCACGTGGAGAAGTTAAAGAAATGCAGAAGACGAATCATTTTCTCCTTGGAGAAAAATCCATACTTGTTGCTGAGAAAGCTACTCTATTGGCACAGTTACAGGCCCTTACGGAAAATATGCAGAAGGCTTTGGGAAACAATGCTGTTCTTGAGAATTCTCTTTCTGCTGCTAGAATCGAGCTTGAAGGTTTAAGGGAAAAATCTAGGGGCTTAGAAGAGATTTGCCATTTACTTAAGAGTGAAAAGTCGGATCTTTTTACTCAAAGAGAGACGCTTATTGTCCAGCTGGCAAACGTTGAACGAAGAATGGAACATATGGAACATAAGTATGCCGGGTTGGAAGAAAGATATACGGATCTCGAGATGGTGAATAAGCGTTTGGAGTCTAAAATACAAGAGCTGACATTATCTCTCAACGCGGAAAAGCTCGAAAGAACGAACTCTGCACATCATTACGAGACTTTATTGGTCAATGCAGAGCAGCATATACATCGCTTGCAAGCAGAAAATAGGCGGAGGAAGAAAGAATACGAAGACGAGCTTGACAAAGCTGCCAGAGCCGAACTTGAGCTTTTTATCTTGCAGAAGTTCATTCAAGAAATGGAAGCAAAGAACGGTTCACTTCTGATCAAATGTCAGAAACACGTTGAGGCATCCAAATTGACTGATAAACTGATCTCTGAATTGGAGAGGGAACACCTTGAGGAAGAGGTGGAAGCCGAACTTTTGATTGATGAGATACAAAAGTTGAGGTTAGGAATATGTCGAATATTTAAGGTACTCGAAGCTGGTTCGAGTCATGCATTTCAAGAAAATATTCCGAAAGAGCAAGTTTTGGTGAATCAGATAACAGGAAGTATTGAGGAAATGAAACGGTCTATCGCTAAGTACAAGGACGATAAGAGATTGTTACAAGTTGAAAAGGGTGTTCTTTCTACGTTACTAAGCCAGATGGCACTAGAGGGCGCAGAGATTTTCTCCAAGAAAGAGCTTTTAGAGGAGGACAAAAAAGTCATAAAAGAGAAACTCATGAATGTGGAAAACGAAAAGGTGACACTACTGGAGACGAACGGGCTATTGAAATCACAACTCTCGTTACTGCAGGCGGATATGGGCAGTCTATCTTCCAAGCATTGTGACATGGAGAAAGCTTACTTGGATTTGCTTGAAAATCATTTTCAGTTGCTCGATGAAAACCGGTGTCTATTCCAAGAATGTTCTGATCTTAATGCAGAGAAATGTTTGCTTGAAGAGGAAAACGATGATCTGCTGTACGACACATTAACCTTTTCGATTCTTTCCACTGTTTTTGAGAGCTTCGCGAATGAGAATTCCGTGGAACTGAATACAATGGATGAAGTATTGTATGATCTGACAGAGACAAAAGATAAACTTGAAAAGGAAAGAGAATTATTGCAAGGGAAGCTGGAATTGAAGGAAGAAGAAAATATGTTCTTGGAAGATGTAGTTCAGAGTTTCGAGTTGGAGATGGTAGGCGTAAAAGATGTATTGAGACAGAAAAAAACCGAGCTTTTCGAATCAGAACGGAAGTTACGAGCAGAAGAGGAAATCAACTTGGAATTGGCCAACACTTTGGACATTCTAAAGACTCGATTCGTAGAATCATCACTCGCAAGAGAAGCTACAGAACACCGTTTAGTTGAAGAAGTTGAAGGCCTTCAAGAAGATAATGCAAACTTGGTTTCCGAGTTGTCCAAGTTGCGTGAAGAATGCGAAGAACATAAGGGCAAAAAAGAGAATTTAAGTGCTGAGTTGGAGGCGAAAGACGCTGAAGTTGAACTCTGGGAAGCTGAAGCTGCAGTATTTTACTTTGACCTCCAAGTGTTATCAGTCCAAGAAGTTCTACATGAAAACAAGGTTCATGAGCTTACAGAAATATGTGGTGATCTAAAGGACGAAACCGTTTCTAGAGCCCGGGAAATTCAAGCGATGAAAGGAAAACTTATTAGAATGGAGAGTGAAATCGAAGAACTAAAAGCTGAGCTGTCGGCGTACGCGCCCATAATAGCTTCCCTTATGGATGATGTTACTTCTCTTGAGCATAGTGCTTTGCTTCACACTAAGCTACATATGCTGCCTGATGACTTGGAAACAAAGGTACTTTCAGTTTTTTTAAATTTTTTTATGTCTTTCTTCAATAATGTATTCTGTGTTTCTTGCTGTGTTCAGTCGTTTAAACTTGATCTTTGTCAACGTAAAAGAATTGCCAGTGCGGGAACTTTTTTGACTTAGCCGTAATCCTGCTTTCTTTCTTGTGTGTATACAGAGTGCAGGTTCGGATAGCAATGCAAGTTTCGATGCTAATCCTACTGAAGATGAACTAACTGTGCAAACTGGAATCCAAGATCTACGAAAGTTGCAGTTGAGGATAAATGCTGTTGAGAAGACTATGATTGAAGAGATAAAGAAGCTTGTTGTGCAGCAAAACCCCAAAGCGGAGGATAAAAAAGGTATTATCATGAAGAAAATAACAAATTTGAAACCTCACGGTGGCTTTATTCACAGAAAAGTGAAGGAAAAGAACGAACTTGGGCCTAATCTCGATAGCAATGTCGTGTTGTTTGATGTGAAAGCAGAAGCATTAGCATCCAGGAAGGGAAGTTCAATGAAAGATATTCAGCTAGATCAAATCTCGGAATCTTCATCCAACAGATATCGCAGAAGGGCTAATAGTGCATCAGAGAGAATAGACGATAAAGTTCTTGAGATGTGGGAGACAGCTCAGTACAATGGTCTTAGTGAAACAGCAAGTATCAGGAAGATAGAACACCCATCAGATGTTTGTGATTTGGAGAAAGAGTTGGGAGTCGATAAACTAGAGGTGTCGAGACAAGAAGCGAAAACTATGAAAATCCTTGAAAAACTTGCTTCTGATGCAAGGAGATTGACTTGTCTTCAGTTCACAGTTGAAAATCTAAGCAAAAAGTTGGATTCAAATAAAAAAATCCGAAAACATAAAGACGTCGATTTGGATACAGTCAAAGAGCAGTTGTTAGAAGTTCAAGAAACCGTGTACCAGCTTGTAGAACTAAACGGGAAGCTCATGGGAAACGTTGTTGAGAGCCCTCGTAATTCTGTAGAATCACAAGATAGGACAGTTGTTGTCAAAAGGAAAGAAGTGACAGAAGAGGCGCGTAAAGGATCTGAGAAGATAGGGCGGCTACAAGTAGAGCTTCAAAAGATCGAGTACGTATTGCTAAAACTAGAGGATGAAAAGAAAGCTAAAGAAAAGAACAGATTCCCAAGGAACAGAACAAGCATTATCTTGAGGGACTTCGTCTACAACGGGAGGAAGAATAGCGGGAAGAAAAGGAAGTCCCGTCTTTGTGGATGTTTCAGATCTTCAAGTAATCGTGAACAAAACCGTACGTGATGCATGCTTATAACTTTAGATGGTTTGCTTTTCTCATTAAAACAGAAATAGTCTTGTCCTTCAATGTAATTTAGAGAAAGCTGATCTTCTATTAGTCTCTAGAAGGATTGATGATTTAGTTTGGTCTAATCAAAATAATGTTGTTTTCTGTAGCTTTTGATATGAAATCTTTGTCTGAATTCTTCTATGTAAAATATTTGTTGGATTTGCAACTTTAATATCTATCTTTTTTTAATGGTGAAAGTTCTTCCATGGGACTAAGGTCGATTTTGAATTTGGGGTTGTTTCTGCAATTCTACCATTGTTCTTGCACTCAAGTATTAATGCGTAAAATCTCGTAAATTTCGGAAAATATTCAGTTTTAGTATGTGCTGCTCTGAAAGTAGCCACAAATTTTACTTGTACCAGTATTTTAAGCTTATGCTTATATCTTACTTACAAGTGATTAATTTGAGATATACAATACTTAGAACTATATCCTTAAGCCAATTTTATCTGGTACTGCAAATTGTCTGTAACATGTTTGTGAGTTGCAGAAGCCTGAAATATCTTTATGAAACTCCAATCCAAAAGCAAAAATAAAAAATTGACAAATCATAAATTGTTTCAATACAAGTTAAATGTACATCTTTTGGAATAAATGGACACTCTTACACAATTCCCACACAAAATAAAGATTATAAATGTTAAAACCTCATTTACTTATAGTTCTAATTCCAGAACTCAGAAGCACATTGGATATTCAGAAGCAGAAAAATAAACTGGTCACAAAAATCATAAAATTGTACATTCAAGATTTCAACACCATTCAGATTCAGACCGAAAGTTCTGAACTTTCTGCAGCATATTGGACTTTCGTTACCTGGGATTGTCCTATCCAATCAGTATCTAGGAACCTGCATTAAAGATAAGAGAATCATTATATTATGATGCCCTTTAGATAAAGTAAGTCGATGTATTTCTTATTTAGTTACCTCGAGTCCTACGAGCGATCTGCAGTAATTGGTGTTGTTACTAATAAGAGTATAGTTTGATCCACATTCACTGTCTTTAAGGGACATGTTGGATTTATCAAGCTTTACAGACGACCAAGGATATTGATAATTTTGAGCAACAGAACCAACTTGTGAAGATGATCTCTGCATTCTAACAGCTCGTGGAACGTTTCTCCCTTCGATAGATGGCCTACTACGTCGACTAAGTTGTCTCTCAAACACTTCAGGCCGTTGTTTTGGTGCGCTATGGGATCGTACTTTAGCCCTTGAAGATTGTGTATTAGCCATGTAACTAGGGTAAAAAGGGTACTCGGTGTAATACGATTCACCGAGCTCTGACCGTGCATACGGGACAACTGGAGGGACAGGTGTTAATGAAGAAGAATTATCTGGTTTTGATATGTCAGAATAGTAGTGTTGTGGACTGCTTTGAGCTGTGTAAAGTGTGTATTCCTCGAAATGTCCGCTACGAGCTTTCGGGCTTAGATCATTTATTTGCTGCTGGTTGTCTTGATGTGTGAATGCACTGTGTGTAGACATTCTTGGATCCATTCTCTGTGTTTGTTGACCATGGCTTGAACATGAACTTCTACTTTTTGTACTTCTTTTTATATTTTCTCCCACATCCATTTCCACTATCTTTATATGCTCTTCCATAACCTTATCAAATTCCTACAAGTACATTCGCGAAACACAGAGAGATTTTAAATGATTTACAAATGTTGACTATTGTAAAATTGCTGAATAAAAGATTTTTTAAAAAATAAGTCACCTGGTTTGAGTGCTTGAATCTATTTTCTTTTGATGATTTTCCATCATTCAATTGCTTGTGATTGTTAAATTTAGCATCTTGAGACATTTGGATCCTCTGGGCTCTAGCTCTTTCTTGAGCAGTGATCAAAGCCTGCATGCATTTAAGGGTAGCAGTTGCTTGCTTTCTTACCAAATGTGCCCTTATCAGTGCTTGTAGCTTCACTAGCCCTTTCAATGCATTCAAGGCTATTCTTGCCTGAAAAATAAGATAATAATCAATAATTATAATAGCATTTGCTTCGGTTTTCATAACAGATTCTCTATTTTATTCTAATAAACACCACTCTTTTCTGTTTTATTGAATCTCCATACAGAGTGAAATGCATCAGAATCTCTACTTGATATAGTTTGTATAGAGAATTTGTATTTTCTGCAATATACGAGTATTCATATCAGTGTTTCTTAATAGATTCTCTACTTTACTGATCGAAACAACATCTTCCCCTATTTTACAGAATCACTACCATGGGTCAGTTGCGTCACAATCTCTAACCAGGGTCAAGCACCGCTATTTTCTATTTTATAGAGTCTCTATTCAAGGTGAACGGTATCAGAATCTCTACAACAATCATTTGAAAAGAAAACCTGTATTTTTTGGAATTTACAAGTATTCTTAAGCATGATTACAAAACCCTTTTAAGAAAAAAATTCAACAATTTTCCTTACCAAATAACCACGAAAAGCCGATTGAATCTTGATAGCTGCAGCTTCTTCATACACACTGGCTCTCCCTGATCCAACACCAGCAGTCAACTGATAAACAGCAGCCGCCGCTTTCGCGGCTGCAGCGGCGGCATCTGCCGCCGCAGCCGTAGCAACCGCTACTGCCAATGCATGCTTTTTCTGATCATTCTCTGAATCATCCACAAAACTGAACTCTTTTTGGACTGGTGCAGTTGCAGATGATCTCCTGAAACTCCATCTTCTCTTTTCTTTCGGTGTTGTTGGTGTGGTAGTTGTTGTGAGAGGTGTTGTGGGATGATCAAGATCATGATCAATTTCATCATTTACAGAAAATTGATGATTATAATTGCTTATAATCTTTTTCTCTGTCTCTTTTTCTTTCTTTCCTAGCAAGAAATTCCTTAACCATTTTCTTGCTTTTCCCATTGATTTTTGACTGTCTTCTTAATCTGCCAAAATCATATAATCAAGAAGGAAATGGAACTCTGTACCATACATTTATGAATGGAAAAGATGGTAGCTTTGAATAAAATATTGGGTTTAGATTAAATGCCTTGATTCACTTTTTGACAGATAGGTTATCAATGCTTTATATGCTTTATTCTCATTTGGGGCGATAGTTTCTTGTGCAATATAATTACTACTACGTACACCACATCTCGGGTTAGTTTCGACTTTGTAAATATCGAAAAATAGATATTTTCGATCTCGATAAAGATAAATATTGAGTTTTGATTCAACCTTTTAAAGTTCGGATGTCAATATATTGCTTCGAAAATAGATTTATTGTGCTGTTATTAACGAGTGTCATATTATATATGTGATTTGATGGGTTGGCTGTTATGCAGAGAATTATTGATTAAATATAATGTCATGATTTATGAAATAAATTAGGTGACAATGTCACATGGTTTGTTTATGGACAGTTCTCCATGTTGCCTACAGAACTTAATTGCTGGGCTCAACGTGTTACATTATTTTTATGTTAAGTCAAGTAGGTAAATGTGTAATTTTGCAATACTATTCAACTTTTAATAAGATGTGGTTTTCGGTTAGCACTTTAGTATCTATTGTTGCGTCTGGAACGTGAAAAGGTGAATTTATTTCTCTTAAAATAAATAAAGCATACGTGGTATTTCAGGTTTCACTCCAAAATGTATAAGAGTACTTGAAAAAAAAAAAAATAATAATACTGTAATAGACACTCTATTTCTTACCGTAAAATACACATTCTGTAAAATTTTCTTATATTTACCGTATTCATCCAGAATCTGTAAATTTTCCTTTATATCTACCACATTATGTATAATAGAGAATATGATGTATTTCATCTTAGATAGAGATTATGTAAACTAAAAAAAACATGTATTTAAAAACGGTAAATAGATATTCGTTAAAAGTATCGGATGCAAGTACTCTAATCCAAAATGGTGACTTAAACTATGCTATTGAGGTTTGATCAGCTGAGTGTGATACTCTGCTGAGTCCGGGGAAACTGTGGTCTGGTCAGCCGTGCATGAAGCATCTGCTGAGGTTGGTGTTCTGCTAAAGGAGGTCAGCAGACTGATCATCTGCTGAGCATGGTTTGCTGAGTTGGTTCTCAGTGACACTTGGGGAATACGTCTGCATGGTTTTCCGTTCTGGATAAAGTTATTTCTAGGGTATTTCAGTCACTATCTGGTTTGGTTGTTAAGTCGGTTATGATTTGATTCCTAAGGCTATAATACCATATGTATCTGTTGTAATTTGTAACTTTCTCGTGATAATAAAATATCCTCGTTTGTCCGTGGAGTAGTCGGCACATTGCCGGAAACCACTCAGCAGATCCAGAGTTGGATCAAAACCAGCCTGCTGAACAAGGTGTTGAAATAGTGTCATAAACCCAATCGGGTTGGACCGGATCCGACTGGGTCGGATCATTTCTACTATTTCTTTATGATTATACATATATAATAAATGGCTTTTCTGTTGTCAAATATTTGTTCTTTTAAATAATCAATTATGAATTGTTATATGATAACGTCTTTAGTATTAAAATATGATAGAGAAACCATGATAGTGATTATGGTTGATGAGATCTCTAATCACTTTAATAAGTTTGATACTTAAATGCCTCTAGGCTTATGTACTATTAAACAGGGCATTGATGGTACAAACAGGCTAGCACGCATTAGATGTCTTCTGTCTTTAAGGGCAGGGGTAGATCTCGTCTATCGAAGTGTAGAGACACTTGGAATGTACGTGGACGTGTATTAGAGAATGCATGCGTTAGACCGACCCACTTACACTGTTAAGTGTCATACTATGTGACGGTTGTGTAATTATCCTTAGTACCGAAGTCTACATGGCATCACGGTGTGGATTGTCATTCTTTGACACTATTGAGGTTTCCCTTAGCCATGGGGCGATCATGCGGTAGTGATTGGGTATGATACTGAAGCATGTGGAGTATACATATTAGGTCGTCTGGCAATCGCGTACCCTATGAGTAGAAGTGAATATTCGAAAGGGCCTCCCCATAAGGAATGTCTAGTTCTTGTGAATCTTTGCAAAGTGGGAGTAAATGAGTTATTCCGAGAGAGCCTGATATCCAGATTATGGGATACGATCAAGATACGATCGTATGGATATTATTACAGCGATAGTATTCTATTTACACGTTAACCGAACACATGATAGGTAGTAGTCATTGCATATTGACTAGTCCGATGATTGGGGGTCATGGACGTGTTGCTAGACGCTATCCGTGATCGTTAGATGTGAATGGCATTTTCGTAATTGCGCCTTATATCTACGGCCAACATATTTGGAAGCCTATCGGGTCACACACATATGAGCATCGAGTCGGATTAAAATGTGGTTATAGTTGATAACCAAATAAGGAAAGAATTCATCTCATACTATAAAGATTAAAGTGGTAAATTCATATGTTGGTATTTATTTATTATGAACAAATGTAATACAAGATATTAATTATGTTGATTAATTAAATATATGTATTTTGATACATGTGGGGAGCATGTCATGATGTATATTGATACACATGTATTTTGCAAATGAATTAATCATAGTATTATATTAATTAAAGAATATTCCGGATGCCAATTTATGGCTATAAGGGGCGCCGGTATTAAGTGTATAAGATACACTTGGATTGTGCGATTTAATTAATAAGATTATCATATATTAATATTGGATATTAATTGATTTTTTTGGAAAAATAGATTTATGGTTATAAGATAAAGATATATTCAATATAAAAATATTGTCAATATATATTTTGGAAATATATTTAATATAAGATATTAAATATTAATAAGATAAATCAATCAAAAGGATTTTCCTTATTTTATTAGGAAAATGTTTTCTCTCAACTCAATCTACTAGGAAGCTTCTCCCAATCAGATTGTGATCACAATGGGGAGCCCAACACCCTATATAAGAAAGGGTTTGCTAGCTCTTTTGTACATCACAATTCTAAGAGCTAATTGTTCTTGTGAAAAATAAGAGAGCTTCTTAGAGAGAGAGAAAAGGTCGACCTAGCAGTCGAGTTTTTCTAGTAGCAAATCTTGGCGGGATTCCGGCGAGGTGCTCGTGTTGATTACTGGTAGAGGCCGGACACGTGGACTACTCGCGCACATCTACTCCTACCGGACGGTAAAAGCGTCGATCTTTTTGATCGACCAAGGTAGTATTACCGTCCCATCTCTTATATGTTTATTATTTAAATGAAGTCAATCATGGATTGGGAAATCAATTTTTTAAATTCTGCTGCGCTACTCGATTGATTTCCTAACACAAAGGTCATCAGACACTCAAACTACTGATGTTGGTCAGCAGAGTATAGCTCTTAGTAGAGCTATAAGGACCAATATTAGACCCCTTAGAAGATATGGGTTTGAGGAGGATATGGTTTGATATGCACTACAGGTAGCTGAAGAAGTGGATGGTTTTGAACCTAACACTTACAGTAAAGCCATGACATGTTCTGAGGCATCTCAATGGCTTGTTGCCATAGGAGAAGAAATGGAGTCAATTCAGAAGAATGAGACTTGGGATCTAATCAAACAACCACATGATAGAAGAGTGGCTAGCTGCAAATAGATCCTCAAGAAAAAGGAAGGAATGACATCTCCTGAGGGTATTAGATATAAGGCACGTTTGGTTGCAAGAGGGTTTAGTCACAAAGAGGGGGTAGACTATAAAGAGACATTTTCTCCAGTGGTCAGACATACTTCCATCAGGGTGCTATTAGCAATAGTGGCACATCAGAATCTTGAACTTGAGCAATTAGATGTGAAGACAGCTTTTCTACATGGAGATGTAGATACAGAAATTTATATGACTCATCCAGAGGGTTTCCAAGTTCCTGGCAAGGAAGGATATGTTTCCAAGTTGAAGAAGTCCTTATATGGACTTAAGCAGGCCCCAAGACAATGGTACAAGAAGTTTGACAGTTATATGATTCAACGGGGTTATAGTAGGAGTCCATATGATTGATATGTTTATCACAACAAGTTGAAGGATGGTTCACTCATCTATCTGGTTCTGTATATGGATGATATGCTGATAGCTGCTGTGAACAAGTCTGATATTCAAGATCTGAAGAATCTGCTCAAAATTGAGATGAAGGATTTAGGGAATGGAAAGAAAATTCTGGGGATGGAGATCTATAGAGATAAGAAGCAGGGGAAGCTGTTCATGTCTCAGTAGGGGTATGTTGAAAAGGTATTATCCAAGTTTGGCATGTCATCAGCCAAACCAATAGATACTCCTATGGCACCAAATCTACATCTGTCTACTGTGTTTGCTCCACAGTCAGCTGAGGAGGAAGAATACATGTCAAGGGTTCCATATGCTAGTGCAGTGGGCAGTTTAATGTATGTCATGGTCTGTACTAGGTCTGATTTGGCTCAGGCAGTCAGTGTTGTCAGCAGGTTTATGGCTCAACCTGGAAAGGAACACTGGAAGGTAGTGAAAATGATATTTAGGTACCTTAGAGTTACATCTGATATTGGACTCATTTATGGAGGTGGTACTCAATGTTTTGTCACATGGTACTGTGATTCTGATTATGCTGCTGATGTGAACAACAAGAGATCTATGACTGGGTATGTGTTTACTTTGGGTGGTTCTGTGGTAAGTTGGAAGGTGATGGGAGTCAACTTTACGTGACTCCGGTGCATTAATTACCCCCGTTTACCACACTTTCAGCACATTTTTGGGTGAATTAGACCGTTTTCGAGGTGATATCGTGAGCTTATGGCACGGGGAATGAATCCGTTACTTTGATGAATTCTTACCCATTTTTTGTTGATATTAACCCCATTCCCGAGCACGTTTACCCTCCGGAATTGTTTGGATGTTTGTGGTTGTTTATGATATTGAAGGGTATTGGTGTTTCGAGGACCCGGAAGGTGACGATTTGTGGTGAAAAAGCATAACCGAGGCAAGACGAGGGCCCAAAAAGGAAGAAAAGTGAAGATTTGGGGAAACAGGGGTTCAAACGCGCGTTTGAACCCCCCAAACGTGCATTCCAGAAGTCCAGAGTTGATACAGAGTTGAAGCTCTCCAAACGCGCGTTTGAAATCACTCCAAACGCGCGTTCCAAGATCCCAAACGCGCGTTTGAACCTTCCTAAACGCGCGTTCCAGATGAAGAACAATCAAGTCCCTGCCCAGAATTTATGCGAAACACGCGTTTCAACTAAGCAAACGCGCGTTTGAAGATTCCAAACGCCCGTTCCAGCTCTCTAAACGCGCGTTTGGACCGATTTTTCAGCAGATTTTTCTCCCACCTATAAATACCCCCCTTAGACTATTTTTTGAAAAATCATCAAGTTTTTCTTAGCAAAACTCTACCCATCTCTTGCTCGAATTTTGTAATAGCTTAGAATACTCTCTCTTAGTGTAAATCAACAATATCTTAGCTTAATATTTCCATTTCTTAGCTTAGATTTTCATTCCAAACATTAAGAGACCACCTTTTAATTACTCCTTTATTTTGTACTTTTTGGATCTCAACTCGAATTTCTGCAATTTTATGGTATATTTCTCTTTTCTTTTACTCGTTATGGCTCTTATTTACTGTTTTGTGCATGTTTTGATTAGTATAATGAGTAGCTAAACACCTACATAGTCGAATCATGTGAAATTTGGTGAAATCACCCTTTGGGTGATGAAATTAGGAGTGGGTAGTGCTTTTTATTGTTGTATCTTGCATGTTTCATGTCTTAGAACTCGTTATAACGGATTTGGGCCGGATTGATCACCTAGGTCAAAAATCACACACATCAATCTTGAGAGTTGTTCGGATAGAGGGGTGTGGGAAAAGGGTTCTAGGATCGCATTGTAGTGTGAGGTTACTCGTTTTTAACGTTTAAACGGCTCTCGTGCATAATTGTCTTGTGAATGAATCTCTCTTAGGGAAGGTTAGTTGACTAGGCATAAGGTGTTGGGGAAGAGTTGTTCAGACCTTAGCACCGGGATTAGGAGCACGTACCCATGGAATTGAGTGTAAGAAGTTGTTGTTATTGCACACTCCCGGTTTTGTCACTCCTTGGGGTGAAACTAGCTATTTTGATCATGGTTCGGCTATGTCTCTTTAACTATCTTTAAAACCTTGTAGTCTAATCTTCTTTCTTTCTTTTTATCTTTAGACTCGTTAGTTAGAATCACTTAGTGTCGTTGTAGTAAACAAAACCTTAAGAACATTGATCACCCAGACTAAGCATCACGTTCACTTTGGTACTTGCAAACACGATTCCTTTGGGTTCGACCTCGTACTCCTGTAGCTATTCTAGCAATCGACCCGGTACACTGCCGGTTAGAGAGTTAGTTTACCCACAGTTTCGAGTCCTTTATAAATTGTTATTGTTGGGTGGATTTTAGCTCAATTAAAATGGCAACTTTACAGGGTACAGTGACATTTTCTACTACTGAAGCAGAATACATGGCACTGACAGAAGCAGCAAAGGAAGCAATCTGGTTAAAAGGGCTAGTCAATGATCTAAGTCTGCATCAAGATCAAGCGAGGGTGTATTGTGACAGTCTCAGTGCAATATGTTTGGCTAAGGATCAGGTTCATCATGAGTGAACCAAGCACATTGATGTTAGGTACCATTTTCTGAGGAATGAGATGAGGGTCAAAGTGGAGAAGGTCGGCACTGATGTTAATCATACTGATATGTGCACTAAACCAGTTCCAAGGGGCAAGTTTCAGTTGTGTCTGAACTTGCTGAATATCCAAAGCTGTTAATCTGAATCTGGGAATACTCAGCTGAAGGTGGGGGTTCTGCTGAGGTATTCAAATCTGAAAACAAATAGGAGATCTGGCACTTGGTTGTGCATCTGGTCGGTTTGCATAAAGTTGTCAATGTGGAGATTTGTAATGATGACTTAAATTATGCTACTGAGGTTTGGTCAGTTGAGTGTGATACTCTGCTGAGTCTGGGGAAACCGTGGTCTGGTCGGCACTGCATGAAGCATCTGCTGAGGTTGGTGTTCTCCTGAAGGAGGTCAGCAGACTGATCATCTGCTGAGCATGGTTTGCTGAGTTGGTTCTTAGTGATACTTGGGGAACATGTCTGCATGGTTTTCCGTTCTGGATAAAGTTACTTTTAGGGTATTTCAGTCAATATCTGGTTTGGCTGTTAAGTCGGTTAGGGTTTGATTCCCAAGGCTATAAATACTATCTGTATCTGTTGTAATTTGTAACTTTCTCGTGATAATAAAATATCCTCGTTTGTCCGTGGAGTAGTCGGCGTATTGCCGGAAACCACGTTAAATCTGTGTTCTTCTTGTTTCTGTGTTTGTTTACTTGTTAATTATTTATCTTTACTCACAATCACCATCACTTCTTGATCGATCCGTCATAACAGCTACCCATCAATCTTTCGTATAGTCGGTGTTTGAGCCAAAAGCCGACCTCCATCAGGGGCGGCTCCAGAAATTTGGTGATATAAGCCGAAAAAGTGTCATATTTTATAATTATTAGCTTTATATATTATAACTCAATACTAGTCAATACTGATCAATATATAAAAATAAGCGGATTAACTTCACATATCTATGTGTACCTAAAAAAATCCAACTGTAATATTTTTTTTAGCAGGTCAGCTGACCCCGGCACCCTTATCATGAGAATATAATCATGAGAATCGCTTTTTGGAAAGTCGATTCTGGAGCAAAAACCGAATTTCACAAGGTTGATTATGTGAAAACGGTTTGATACACCGATAGATGGGTGCACCCATACTACAAAGATATTTAGTATATAAGATAAAAACAGATAACATATTCCAAGACCTAAAGTAATGGTGCTTAATACCAATTAGTCAAATGGATTTTATGGAATCAAATCATGTGGGCATGATCACTGCACATGAGACATTCTCAAATCCGACAATAAACATATGTGACAATTTATAATCCCAATTTATATAAATCCAATTATTATTATTATTATTATTATTTTTGCTTAAAGCCTTCGGTATTCGGAGCCCACTGTTCCGACTAGTCCGGAGTTCGGTCCGGGTCGTGCTTGCAGAGTCTGACTCTCACTCAGGGTAAGGCATGGTCAAGAGCTATTTCAACATGGCATCTCAGAGGAGAATCAAACCGGTAATCTTCCTATGCATTCTTAAGTCGCTTACCACTTGAATCAATCTTCTTGGTTTGGTTTGGTTTGGTTTGTATAAATACAATTTGATGGTTCTTAATAAAGGATAGTAATAATATCATCTTGATTAATAGTATAGGAATCCTGCAGATCTAGAATCAATTAAAGAAACGCTGGCGTGGTCTGCTGTACATTTATTAACCTCTTAATTTTATGTATTAAATTGGCCATGCATGTGGGATTCATATGATCATGATTGTCCATTTTTCCTCCTCCTTCTTCTTAATTACTACTATTATATATGTTTTCAGAGAAATAATTGGATGTTGCTATGTGACTCGATTCTATCCCCGTTGTAATGTCTAGACTCAAAAAAATCTGAGTAATTTTTAGATTCGGACTGTTTATCTATGATCAAAGATCGATTAAAATTAATCTTGTGTCAGTGTCATGAAACCTCAAACATGCAAAGTGAGATAAATGTGAAAGCTTAAACCGGAAATAAAGACTCGATTAATTAATTAAAACCCATTCAAACACTATAAAAAATCATCAAAAGGTATAGTACTGTGTGTGTATTTATTGAGAGAAAAAACAAAAGGTAATTCATATCTACAAAGACTATCAAGAGATGATATGCATATTTCATTGCAATATTCAACTAACAATCTCTTGATATTTTCACAAAGCAATATCTCTGCAGCTCCTTTAAAAGCATACACTAAAGCTTAAAATAAACAAAACAACTTTTAAAGTATATTAAATATTGCATAATAATAATAATTTTTTTTTTTTTTTGAAGGGATGCATAATAATTACTTGACACTGATTTAAGTAATGCAGTACATATATATTATAAAATATATCTTGGAGAATAAAAGTAAAACCCCTAATTAATATACATATACATATACATTAAAAACACCACAGACAATCTAATTATGATGTGTCCCCACGTTTTGAGTTTATGCTCGATTTTTTTTCCAGAGATTGAATATCAATATGGTGCCGTTAAAATCGATACATCGTGGTGGTGCTGTTAACAATCGCCTTATTCACCGGTTAGGTCTAAAAGGGCAAGAAAGAGGTTAATAATATCAGAGTAAAGAGCAGCAGCAGCAATAATATAATCATCATAGTCAAAACGTTTGATGATATTATCAGTATCATATATTATAAATCCTGAGAATATCAATGCTGAAATGCATCCTATTACCATTTGCCCCACTGATCCTATTGGAAAAAATACCTGTGTTCATCATCACCATTAACCAAAACAGAAAACATCATTAGTATTTAGCTAGTATCTGAATTTTCGATAAAGAGCAAGGGTTCTACTGACAATTTTACTTCGAGTACCACATGATGTTGAAACATCACTGTCACTGACAGACAGCGACGCCAGTTATGTGCGAGAAATGTGAGTAACGTTACTCACCATTGTCATTCGTGTGGATGACGATTATATGAGGATAAGAACGTCAACTTCTATGAAGTTTCTAATATAATCATGATGCTCGTAACAAAAAAATGTGGCATCGGTAGAAGAATGAATTAACCAGGATCCTCTCAAGTCCTAGTCTTAAGCGATCTCTCAAGTACTAGTGATGATCTAACCAGTAACCACACAATCAAAATTGGAAAACGATCTAGCTGTATATTTTTTTTTTTCCCTTCAAACTACGTCGTTTTGCTCAAAATGTCTAAAAACACTTGTACTTGATAGGATCATTGCTCAGAATGATGAAAGCCCAATAGAAAGAAAAATATAAAAGAGAGGATAATTAGGAAAGTACCCGCAGGAGTGAAAAAGCACAAAGAATCAAAAGGGCGCAAAGTAGAAAAGGCCCAAGAAAACTGAAATCATATCCCTTTTTAGCAGCCCAGAATGTGTATAGAGTCAGGCCCACTGTCACCAATGCTGTTAGGCCCGCAGCTTCCAATACTATGTTACCTGCAATGTATTTGGAACACACGAAACGAGTAATGTGAAAACGAGTGATATAATACATTTTCGTATCTCTCGTTCTCATAATTGTAAGAAAACATAATGATCAGTAGGTCCTACATTATTGAATTATCATTTATATCCTATATAAGCTTAAAGAGGTAAATAAGTAACATATTGAACGCGCCTCTCAAGTTTTGGCTACAACAACTCTGGGACAACATCACACACAAAGACATATAAAAACACAACAAGAGATGAACAAAGACTGACGCAATATAAATGGAAAAGCAAAGTTTGACATCAATTCAACATATATACATCATGATCGATTATATAAAAATGTATTCAATCATTCGTTAATTAGATCACCATCGTTGTAACAGTAACATCATCCTTTGAGATAACATGAAGGAGACATGCATAGACATATAAAAGTAAAAGCATAATTAAGTTCATCTTTAATTACCACTTTTGCGTGTGCAGATGACACCAACCATAAAAGCCATGGAAAGGGTAAAGATTCCCATTAGTATGTAATTCCATGGATGCTTCCTGCCGTAGAACGCCATCAATAGAATTGCTGCAACCATAATTATATATATATATATATATATATCAAACACAAAATTAAATGTTAAGCTTTCATTCTACATTTTTATTATAATACATACATGCATACATACATACTTACATATATAATTAATATAATTTATAAAACAATTATAACGTACATAAGAAGGTGAGGATGATAGCCATAATGAAGGTAATAAAACCAGGCAAAGTGGTCATAAATGGTTTAACGGGAGGATAGAAAAACATGAAGAAAGAGACACCAAAAGTGAAAGCCAATTGGATGCAAAGCAATGCATATACTTTCCGAATAAAACCCCATCTCATCTGTGGATTCTCCATCATCCCTGGGTATAATTGCCCTCCTGCTGATTCAATATCTCCATGCTTTCCTGGAAACATTGCTGCCATTTTTTTTTTGAAAAGCTACAAAACAATTGGCAGAATTCCAAGAAGGGTGAGATATATATATATATTTTTGGATCTTTTCTACTTTTTTTTTTGGTTGGGTTTTTTGTTTTTTGTTTCGGGTTTTCCTAAATCTATTGGGGATTATTTACATGCAACAAAAGGGTTGATGTATAATCTTTAGAAATACGATTTGGATTTTGTGGTTAAGAAATAGTGTTTGGCTTTAGAGGAGAGAATCCACTGTTTTTTTGTTGTTGGAGAAAAAGGGGTGTGAGAAATTTTTGTACCGAAAAATCAGGAATATTAACTGAATTTTTTTTTGTAACGATTCGAATCCGGATCACGCTCTTTTTCATTTAGGCGAACAACAATTCTTTTCTTTTTTTTTTTTTTGAGTAGAGTAGAACAACATCTTAAAACCATGATATTCAAACTCGGCTCGAGTTTATTTGAGCAGATAAAAATTTGATCAAATTGATTCGATTATGTTTGACAAAAAATTAGCACTATCAAGATTGAATACGAGCTCAAACCCTCAAAAAGGAAAATTTTAATATTTAAGGTGTTTTAATTCAGTTCGTTAATTCCACTCTAAAAAAATTCAGTTTGTTAATCTTAATGAACTCTTCGAACTCGATTAAATCATACTTTCTCTGTTTTATTATCTGTCGCAGAGAGAAGAATCACATAGATTAATAAAATAATTAATGTCTAAAATATAGTAGGGGGAATGAGGGAGAATGACAGAAATATTTCATCAATTGAGTAGAAGGACAGTTTTTTGAAACTTTTGCATAAAGGACAAAACTATTTATTCACTGTCGAAATTCACTTGTGTTCGAAATTCACTGTTTAAATTCACTGTCGAAATTCACTAATTTTCAAAATTTATCGTCGAAATTCACTAATTTTCGGGATTCACTGTCGAAATTCACTGTCGAAATTCACTGATTTCGGGATTCACTGGGGAGATTCACTGATTTTCGGGATTCACTGTTTGTCTTTCTCGCTATAAAAATTATGCAGTTGTCCTTCTCTCTATAAAAAATATGTAGCTGTCCTGTTACTTAAAAATATTTCAGATTGTGTCCTTATCCCTAATTTTCCAAATATAGTATTGAAAATGTTTTTTTTTAATTTTATTTTTAGAGATGTAAATATTTTGTTGGTTAAGAGTTTTTAGTATTGAAAATATATTTTTTATTGGAGATATAAATATTTTGTTGATAAAAAAGAAAAAAAAGAAAATAATTGATATATTAAAAATGTAAAATGACAGAAACAAATTTTGAAATGTTCGTGAAAGGCTCGAACCGTTTATATTCCCTACCTAGTCTTTTTCCGTAAAATCCATCCGAAAACGAAACGAGGCGTTCCGTGAAGAAATTGAAAAGACAGAAGCAGGAAAAAAAAAAATACTGGATTGATCATCGAGGACTGGAGATGAGGACCGAGAGGATTGCATTTGCATGGAGGAAGGCATATCGCGTAACTGTGCTTCTGCTCTTTAGTTTCTTCGCACATCTTCCACTCGTATCGGCGCTTTCAATAACCGTAAAAGGCGTCGAATGCGTCTACGAGTACGTGCTGTTCGACGGCGACTCTATTTCCGGTAACTTTGTCGTCGTTGATTATGAAGTCTTCTGGGACGATGATCACCCTGGCATCGACTTCACTGTACGCCCTTTTCTCCTCTTACATTGATGATTGATGCATGTTTCCTACTTAATTTAGCAGTTAATGGTGATCACGTGTGAAAAATATCTCCTATCGGCCATCGACATTGTATTTGATTTTGCTAAAACTGCCATATATTTGTTGATATTGACAGCAATTTGAAATTTGATAGCTATGCAAATGATGAATTTTAGCTTAATTGTTTGGTTCGGAGAGAAATGATGTTCTGCCTGTCTTAGTGTTAAATTGGCAGCAAATTTGAGACCCCATCATCTGTCCAAATTGTCTATTCAGACCAAAATGACGTCGTTTTACATCACCGAGCATCACAAATCAAAGACCAAGAAAAACTTCGAGCAAACAAGATTTTTTATTGATTCAAATATGATCGAAAATTACATTAAAAAATTAGCTGAATACAGCTTTATATAGAGTACATAGGTCGGTTTACACCTTGATTCGAGCTCAGTAAGAAGGCTAACTAACATCCTAACTACATAACCACCACTTAACCGTTTTCTGAACACACAGTGTTTGATGAGTGCCTCAAAGAACTTGGTAGTAAATTCTGCATGACTATCACTTAATCGCTTTCTGAACACAAGTGTCCGATGTGAGTGCCTCAAAGAACTCTTAGTGAACTCATTTCTGCTTGCTTCGAGCCTTGCATCTGGTGTTCTTCAGGACTTATATAAGTGAGCTAGCCTTGACTTTCAGCTGCAACATGTGCTTCATTTTGATTGCACCCTAATGAACGTAAAGTTCAGCATAGAAAACTCTTTCCAAGAAGAAATCTGCGTCACCAATATTGACAATGGTTGCTCCTATTTCCAAAAGAATTTAGACATTTTTCTTGATGTACTAAGTTTATAATGAAAATAGAATAAGGACCTATATATACCCATGAGCCAAGGTAGGTAGAAGACAAACACAGACCAAGGATAAGGACATATTAGTTAAACCAAGAATGGCGAATAGGACTACACTATAAAGGAGTCTTTATTTAAGACACCAAAGACATAAATACCCTTCTTTAGTCTAGCTACGTAACGGCCCCTTCATCATTATCCCTTGTTAAAACCGCGACATATGTGTTCCTTATCCTTGTTCCTACTGTTAAATAAACATGGTTTATTATGTGTAACTACTGGGCCAGGAGCAAAAATTCTCTGGAATTAGAGCCACTTTACTAATGATCCTCTAATTGTTTGACCAGAAAATTCTTGGAGTTTCGGAATACAATACTATAGTTGTGTTACTTGTGTTTGAAAGTATATTTGTTGGACATTTAACTAGCCTTGTTGATCATTAGTAACTATGTTGATGTTGGTTCCAAGCTTTAAGCCTTATTTATGCTTTGATGATCTTGTTCTTAACTGTCCCTTGGTCTTTTTCAACGTGTGATATTTGTTGGTTATGGAATCTTGAAAATACAGAGCAAAAAAATACTAGCTAGTTAGTACTTTGGACATGTATTTTGTTTGTATTCTTGCAGGTCACAGCTCCTGGAGGCAAAACGGTGCACACGTTGAAAGGCACAACAGGGGATAAGTTTGAGTTTAAAGCACCAGAAAGTGGGATGTACAAGTTTTGTTTTCACAACCCTGAATCGATACCTGAAATGATCTCTTTTTACGTACACATTGGCCATATCCCTAATCAACATGACCTTGCTAAAGACGGTTCGTCCTAATCTTGTCCTAATGTGGCTAACTATGCTAATATTGTGATCATAAGTTTTTTTTTTTTTTTTTTCATGTATAAGGAAACTAGTCTAATGTATGTCTTGTCTTATCGGATTCCTTTTTTTGCCATGCAGTACATTTAGATCCTATAAACGTTCGTATTGCAGAACTAAGGGAGGCATTGGAATCTGTCACGGCGGAACAGAAGTACTTGAAAGCACGTGAATCTCGTCATCGACATAGTAAGTTCTTCATTGTCATTTACCTGTTACTTAAACCACCAACTGTAAATTTGTTTTGTATAGCAGTGTTTGAAAAAGGTGTGCTTTTTAATTACTTATTGCAGCAAATGAGAGTACACGAAAAAAGGTTATATTCTACACAGCTGCGGAGTACATTGTACTAACACTCTTGAGTGGTCTTCAGGTCTTGTATATTCGTCGTTTGTTCAGTAAATCTGTTGCCTACAATCGTATCTAATCATCTTTCTCTGTTTTTTTTTTTTTCTTTCTTTCATTTTTTCATTTTTTTTTTTTTGTTGGCTTAGAGGGTGTTTATTTTGTTTTTTGTTTTACCTCTTTTGTCACAACAACTAAAGACACAACATATGCCATTGTACGGTTTTTACATCATTAATCATAACGTGGTTTTCATTGATTGAAATAGGTCTCACTTGAAAAGTCTTGTTACTATACATGGTTGTATCTTGACCACACACTGTAAATCATCTAAGTGCATGTATGGCCAGGACAGTGCCGTGTATGGTAACTCCTCAAATAGAGTTATCAGGCATCATTTCCGGTCTTGCCATAGTTATTGATGTAAAAAGTGTGTTGCGCTAAATGTTGGTGTCAATCAATGTGTTGTGGTTTTAGTAATTCTAAATTTTTTTCCCCTCAATGTATGCTTGAAGGAGACGAATGTTACTAATACAGTTATTCAGACACAACGAATGACTCAACAAATGACACAACCTAATTTAATACTATTGAGCATCGTTTAGGATTCACAAATCATGATGATAAATTCTATAAAAGACTATGAATTTTGTAATGAAAACTTTGTCTTTGAGCAGTATGGAGTTTGAATGATATTGTGTACAGTCTTCTCTAAGACATAAATTTCTATTTATATAATCAACAAAACTGTAGAGGGGATGCACGAGAAAATCCTTTTTGTTTGTGCTCAACTTAACTTAACTTAACTTATACTAGTACTTACTAGGGGGTAGGGAGCCATCAATATTGAATGAGCACATGTCCTCCATCAAGATTCAAGGGGATATTAACAAGCCGACAGAGACACGAAATCTTTTATGTAATAAAACGGCCCGCCTTTGAATCTAGCCTTAAACTCGGCCACATTCGACATCGAACTTTCCTGGGGAAAAAGGAAAGGAAAGTACACTGTGTGTTTACATTTTAAAATACGTATCTTATAATTCCACGTTTCCGTGAAATTACTAGTACTAAAAATTACGTCTTCCTCGATCTTCCTGATTCCCTCCACTATTAATTATAAAAACCCCCTACCAGAACAGAACAGAACAGAACAGAAGGGAAAAAAATTACTACTAGTAATTAAACAGAGGGAAGCTCGATTACAATGGCGACAATGTCCTCTCTTTTTCTCAATTACCCGATTCAATTCAGCACCTTTCCCAAAACCCATAAAACCCATTTCACCTCACACTCCATTAATCTCCGCCTTTCTCAAAGCTCCATCTCCAAAATCCGACCCGGTGCCAGAATTTCATGCGGGTTAATCGCACCAGACGGTGGAAAACTCGTCGAGCTCTTCGTTGAAGAGTCTAAGAAAGAGTCATTAAGAAGGGAAGCTTTGTCATTGCCATCAATTAAGCTCTCGACGATTGACCTTCAATGGGTTCATGTGCTCAGTGAAGGCTGGGCTTCCCCATTGAAGGGGTTTATGAGAGAGTCCGAGTTCCTCCAAACTCTTCATTTCAACTCGCTCCGACTGGGCGATGGATCGGTTGTTAACATGTCGGTGCCCATTGTGCTTGATATTGATGAATCTCAGAAACAGAGGATCGGTGGTGCAACGTCGGTGGCCCTTTTGGATGATCAAAACAAGACTATTGCCATTTTGAGCAAGTAAGGCTCTTTTTTTTTTTTTTTTTTTTTTTTTAAAATAGGTTTTTTGAAATGTTACTACTGCTACAACGAAATTCCAACAAAAATATCGCAATATAATTCTTTATTATGTTTATCTTGCTATGCTTTGCAATGCATTGTTAGTAGTTATGGTTTATTGTGGGAGTAACATATTACATATAACATTCTTTCTTTTCAATGCTGATAATAGCTAAGTTATATATTTTGCTACTGTCTCAATGAAATGTCACAAATTTGATTCAAAATAATCATAACAAAGCATAGCATGCTATCGCGGGTGTTAAAAAGCGTAGCAAATAATAGCACAACAAGCAACACAGTGCATAACAAAACATTGCAGTGGGTTTTGCTATTATGCCTCCACGATCACTTGAGATACTTTGCTTTGCTTGTTTCGACATTTCGTTGTGGTAGTAACATTTTTTTATTCTGAAGTCATTACGACTATTTCACGACTGTTTCCACACGACAAATGCCGCAACATTAGCCATCAGTATGACCGACCACTCTTGATATGACACTGGGCCCCTCTTTGTCAAATTAAATCATGTAAGGTCCCGCATCTTCTGCCCGATCATGCTATGATATTTGTCGTGACAGAGTGAATACGAGAGTTGTCAGTTCTGGTGACTTGATCTCTAAACTGATAAATAATCTAGTGGAACTAATCTGAGAATGATGGTCAGTTCAATTAAGTATATTCAGTTCTGTGAAAGTCAGTTTGATGAAGTGCAACTGAGTTTCTTCTGAAGTTAGCAGTCAAGTTGTTTTGATGTGCTGAGATTTGCTTGAGTATAGCTGAGTTCTACATCTGGGCAGTTGATTACAAGTTTGGAAAGTCAGTTTTAAGCTGAGTTTCGTCTGGTGGATAACAGCTGGAGCTGGGTCCACATCTGGGGTATTTATGAGAATTCCGACAAAGATCTTTGGCGGTTAGGGTTTGGGATTTGTGCCTATAAATACCAATGTTGTAATCAATACAAAGTGTCTTTCAAGAGTGTTATTCACACACTTGTGAAAACCTTGTAATTCTGTGCATAATAAAATATCTTCTTTCTATCCGTGGAGTAGTCGACACAACGCCGGAAACCACGTTAAACCACCGTGTTCTCTTTGTTTCTGTGTTTTATCAATTCCGCCATACTTTATGTTTGCATTGCTATCTGTCTTATTTTTTTTAAACTGCAAGCTTCTCATGTGTGTTTATAACAAGAGTAGCTATACTCTTTTTAGTTATGGGTATATGAGTGTCTTTTACTTGAATTTATTGGAAAAATGTATTGTCCAATTTCAGTATAGAGATATACAAGCACAACAAAGAAGAAAGAATAGCAAGAACATGGGGAACTACAGCACCTGGTCTACCTTATGTTGAAGAAGCCATAACAAACGCTGGAAACTGGTTGATCGGTGGTGATCTCCACGTCATTGAACCAGTTACATACAATGACGGTCTTGACAGGTTCCGTCTCTCTCCTTCCGAGCTCCGAGAAGAGTTTTCACGGCGTAATGCGGATGCTGTATTCGCTTTCCAGCTCAGAAATCCAGTTCACAATGGCCATGCTTTGTTGATGACCGACACGCGCCAACGGCTTCTTGACATGGGATACAAAAACCCTGTACTTTTACTTCATCCATTGGGAGGTTACACCAAGGCTGATGACGTGCCGCTTAGCTGGCGTATGAAGCAACATGAGAAGGTCTGCCTAGTCAGCATTTCCCTTACATACTGTCACTTGTGATTTATTTTCTTTCACGTATTCGGATATGCTGACATGGGATACAAATTAACCTACTTTCTTTTTATTGACTTTAGGTTCTTGAAGATGGTGTTCTTGATCCAGAGACTACTGTGGTATCTATATTCCCATCACCGATGCACTACGCGGGCCCAACCGAGGTCCAATGGCACGCAAAGGCTCGTATAAACGCAGGGGCCGACTTTTACATCGTGGGACGTGACCCTGCTGGCATGGGTCATCCACTTGAGAAAAGAGATCTATATGATGCTGACCATGGGAAGAAGGTTCTGAGCATGGCTCCTGGCCTCGAAAGGCTCAATATCCTGCCATTTAAGGTATGTATTCAGTGCATCATGACCGTATATTCCTACTTTCTTTCACCATACAAACCCCTACCTACCGTGTGAGAGATGGTAGAAACGTGTGGATAAATTGTATATACGTCATTTGGTGTATTCATTCATTTCTTGCTTAAAAAGGGACGACTTTTGGTTTTGATTTTTGTAAACTAAGTCGTGGGAGTTTAATGTAGGTGGCTGCCTATGACAAAACCCAAAGGAAAATGGCATTTTATGATCCATCTAGGCCTGATGATTTTTTGTTCATATCAGGGACCAAGGTACACTCTCCATTTTCATATGCAGTGTTTTTTTTTTTTTTTTTTTTTTCTTTTTCTTTTGAATATTAAGTGCCTTTGAGCGAGAAATGTGGGGCCGTGCGTATCGTATCTCGAAAGTCTAAACTGTTAAATTTGATTGACAGATGCGAACGCTTGCAAAGAACGGGGAGAACCCTCCAGATGGATTTATGTGTCCAGGTGGTTGGAAAGTTTTGGTTGAATACTATGATACTTTAGCAAAGGGGGCTCAGGCTCCTTCTCAGAATGGCAATGTACCGGTTGCTCTTCCTGCTTAATTATGATTAATTAAGGAAGCTGTCTGAACACGATTTGCGATTTGCGATTTGCGATTTGCGATTTGCGATTTGCGATTAGTGATGATTAGTGTGAGTTGTCTAAAAATGTAGAAGGATGTATTAGTCGACATGACTCATTTCATTTTATTTCTAGTTTTCTATCTCTATATCGTTTCGAACGATATAGAGTGTGTATGGTGGATACTTATTATAATCTTTCTACAACGGTTATATTATACACACAGAGATAATTGAAACTATTGCCTCCGTTCTATGATTTGTGTTTTGGCATTAAATACACAACATTGGACCAATATGGCGAATGTCATAGTTTTGGGTTGCCTTACAATTTGGTGAAGACTTGTAGAATGCCAATTTTGACTCACTATTTTTCAAGCCAAAATTTTGACTCATTGACTTAAATACTTTGAAATTTCATCTTACACTTTTAAAGATACAAATTCAAGCAATATCAATATTTTAGCAACCAAATATATTTAGTAACAAGAAATAAAATCTTCCATATGGACATATTGCATTGTCATATTCAGACTAGTAAATGATTGTGGAATTGCACTATATAAACAAAAAAAAAACTACATTAATGACAAGTAATAGTTTATTTAGAAAGAAAAAAATTTGACATGAATTACAATGAAAGAATAGACTAAGAAAATATATAGTCCAACAATGCATTACACCACCTCCTTTTCACCTTCATCACTACATTATTAAATTCTTGACACCTTAACTTAATAATAAGTTGTCGAAAATTAAAACAAATAATAAGGATAATATAAGTAATAATAATCCATATATAGATAAAGAGAGGTTCTATCCAATGGCCAACATCATCTTAACAAATTCATCAAAGTTGACTTGACCATCACCATCCAAGTCAGCTTCCCTTATCATCTGTTCTACTTCTTCATCTGACAGTTTTTCTCCTAAATTTATCATCACATGCCTCAGCTGCATTTTACCAAGAGTTATTTCTTCATATTAGTAACCCCAACAAAAAAAAAGAAGAAAAGAAACAAATCGTTAATTACACCTCAATGAGGACATAAAAGGTGTGAGGTGACCATGGTTTGGCTCAAAACTCTGTAATATTTCACTTTGTCAATGAAATTTACAGTTTTTTTGAAAGAAAACAAAAAATAAAAAATTACACCACAATGAATATATTTTCAGAGTATCACAATTCACAATTGATATTTGGAAAGCTAAATGTAAGTTCAACATTCGATTTTGTAAAGATCGAATATCCATTTTTAATCTCTGTTATTTCAAATCTTGCCCAAAGTGTGTGCTACAGTGATTCATTTGTGATGCCAATAACAGCGTCTAAAAAAACGTTGAGCTTCAACTTAAAGCAGTGGTCACTAGAGTTTTATGGAGGATGTAAGTCAAGGATCATATATGACTTAGTGGTCTAGTATAATATTTAAAAAGAAGTCAAAGTCAAAAACGTGTCCTGAATAAGCCTACTACTACTAGTATAATATTTGTGGAACTTGCCAACAAACAAGTTTTAATGTTAATTTAGAAGGCGGATACATATAACATTCCCTTCATTAAATGATTGATAGGGTTGATTTCATTATAATCAATGATGTATGTATAAGCATAATGTTAACGAATAACTAATTACCTCGGTTGCTGAAATGTAACCATTTTGGTCCTTGTCAAAAACTTTAAACGCCTCTTTAAGTTCATCTTCTGCATCAGTCTCCTGTAAAAGAACAGAAAAAAAGGATTCAGATAAAACCATACTCAATTAATACACTAATGCCTTGAACACAATCGAGTCAGGTCGGTCGGATTTGCATGCATTAGGTACGTACGTACGTACCTTCATTTTCTTGGCCATAAGATTCAAGAACTCAGAAAATTCAATGGTTCCATTCCCATCAGCATCAACTTCACTAATCATGTCCTGCAGCTCCTCCTCTGTTGGATTTTGATCCAACGATCTTATCACTGTTGCCAATTCTTCAATTGTGATGCAACCTATATAATCATCAAATAAATATTAATACATACGATATTGCGACACTACGTACGCAACGTCATAACTCACTTTTACATCATTACGTATCTATGTTTTCGCTATTCCGAGAATATGAGGAAATCAAAACTTACCATCTCCATCCTTGTCAAAGAGATTAAAAGCTTCTTGAAACTCTTCAATTTGTTCTTCATTCAGAAATTCTGCCATGGCCCTTTTCTTTCTTTTGACTCTAAATGGACAGAGGAATGCAACCGGGGGGGGATGATGAGGATATGGAATTGTAGATGAATAATGGTACGTAGTAAGGGTGGTATAAGTAGGAAGAAAAGGTAAGATGATACATACAGTAGTTGCTACACCTTTTCAACAGTTTTCTAAGGGTCAAAACAACTACTATATTAAAATAATAATATTAGGAGCCAAAGTTACTATCAAGGGGTACGCTGCGTACGCATGGGAGTTGACGGCAGACCGAGAAAGAGAAACTTTAGGGAGAATGTTAGTTGGTTTCACGATAAAATAACCACGATAAATTTATATAATAAAATATATTTTTACATCATTCCATGTTATGAGACCCACAATAATCTATAACCTTTATGGTATACGACGTTTTGTTGCTGATGTAACATTATTTGTTACTCGTCTCGTAAAAAATGATGGAAATGAAAGAAGCAAGAATCAATCAATGTAAATTATAAAAACATGAGATTTCCTATATATATTGTTGAAAACACAGACGAGAAGCTTGCAGTTTAAGAAAGGTAAAACAATAGCAATGCAAACATAAAGTGTGGCTGAGATAAAACCAGTTTTTTCTGACTTCTATCTCCCGGATCTCCATCCCCAAAAGTTTATTGGCTGCACCCAAAATTTTCATTTCAAACTCAGCATTGAGAAGATCTTTCAGATACTGAACATCAGACTTCTTTCTTGCAGCTATCAGCATGTCATCCACATATAACACAAGACAGATGTATGATCCATCTTCCAACTGACTGTTGTAGACACGGCAATCATAAGGACTTCTGCTGTAACCCAAGTGGATCATATAACTGTCAAACCTTTTATACCACTGTCTAGGAGCGTGCTTCAGTTTATACAAGGACTTCTTCAACTTACACACAAGATCTTCCTTACCAGGAACTTAGAAACCCTCTGGCTGAGTTATATATATCTCTTTGTCTACCTCACCATGTAGAAAAGCTGTCTTCACATATAATTGCTCCAGTTCTAAGTCCTGTTGTGCCACCATTGCTAGTAACACTCTGATTGAAGTATGTCTGACTACTGGTGAGAATATCTCATCAAAGTCCACCCCTTCTTTCTGACTGAACCATCTTGCAACCAAACGTGCTTTATACTTAACTCCTTCTGCCTCAGTTATCCCTTCCTTCTTCTTGAAGATCCATTTGCAAGTAACAACTCTCCTATCAGCTAGATGTTTAATTAGATCCCAAGTCTGATTCTTCAGTAATGACTCCATTTCATCTCCCATGGCAGCAAGCCATTGAGATACTTCAGAACATGTCACTGCTTCCCTGTAAGTAGAAGGTTCAAAACTATCCACTTCTTCTGCAACTTGAAGTGCGTATCCAACCATATCATCAAACCCATACCTTTGGGAGGTACCCCAATATTGGATCTTCTAGCTCGCTGACATCTATACTCTGCTGACCCATGTTCTCAGTTTGATGCTCAACTAACATTTGTTCAGCTGACTGGCTTGGATTCAGTTCTGGTTCAGTAACCAGATCAGATGAAAACTAACTTGGATCAGTTGATTGTTGCATTCCAACAGACTCCACCTGAAGCTCCACCTTACTGTCAGTTCTCTCAGTTTCAACAATTTTCTAAGGGTCAAAACTACTACTATATTAAAATAATAATATTAGGAGCCAAAGTTACTATCAAGGGGTACGCATGGGAGTTAACGGCAGACCGATAAAGAGAAACTTTAGGGAGAATGTTAGTTGGTTTCACGATAAAATAACCACGACAAATTTATATAATAAAATATATTTTTACATCATTGCATGTTATGAGACCCACAACAATCTATAACCTTTATGGTACGACGTTTTGTTGCTGATGTAACATTACTTGTTACTCGTCTCGTAAAAAATGATGGAAATGAAAGAAGCAAGAATCAATCAATGTAAATTATAAAAACATGAGATTTCCTATATATATTGTTGAAAACACAGACGGGAAGCTTGCATTTTAAGAAATATAAAACAATAGCAATGCAAACATAAAGTATGGCGGCAATTGATAAAACACAGAAACAAAGAGAACACAGTGATTTAACGTGGTTTCAGGCGTTATGCCGACTACTCCACGGACAGAAAATGAGATATATTATTATGCACAGAATTACAATGTTTTCACAAGTGTGTGAACAACACTCTTGCATTGATTACAACATTGGTATTTATAGGCACAAATCTCACACCCTAACCGCCATAAGATCTTTGTCGAAATTGTCATAAATACCCCAGATGTGGACCCCAGCTACAGTTGTTATCCACTAGACGAAACTCAGCTCAAAACTGACTTTCCAGACTTGTAATCAACTGCATAGATGTAGAACTCAGCTATACTCAGCAAAACTCAGCAGACCAGAACTGATTGCTAACTTCAGAAGAAACTCAGTTGCACTTCACAGAACTGAATATATTAACTGAACTGACCATCATTCTCAGTCTTAGTTTCTTAGATTAGTTCCATCAGTTTATTCATCAGTTTAGAGATCAAGTCACCAAAACTTACATATACACTTCATGGTGTTTCAACAAATGTTGCATTTCAACTTGTGTTTTCATTTATCATCAAAATGGTCATACGCTTTAAAATAGAAATAAAAAAAGTTGACACATTTATCATGTGATAATCGTTAAAGGCACTCCACTGAACCTATCGAAAAGCCCAATCATACGGACATTCAATTTCTGATAATTTTCATCTTGACAAAAGCTGATATTTCAGAAATAACGTTCGAGCACCGAAAAGTTCAAGATCCCAGTGTTGCGGTAAAAGCAAGTGTGAAAGGGGGGTATTTGAAAGGAGCAAACGAAGAGAGTGAGAAAAAGATAAAAAAAAATTAACGGAAATGATAGTGCCTCACCCGTGTGCGCCACATCCGGCCACATCGGATGATCTGCACCGTTGATCGGTGTTAGATCTATATTATAATATAGATCTAACACCGATCAACGCGCGCGCATCATCCGATGCGCCGGATGCGTATGTATACGGTGTATAGCAAGAAGAGTGCTCAAAAATTAAATAGCTAAAGTAGTATTTGGCTGCTTGGGGTAGCCAACACAATCCCTTTCTCTATCTTGTTGATGGCCAAAATGTATTATATACTTTATTGCCTTTGTAGATGAGGTTTCAAGGGGAGGTTCTTGTGTGGTGTCTCCACACGGTGTGGAGATATGCACACCACACAGTTTCATTTTGTATTTAAACTGTGGGATTCTGATCGTTTTACCCGTCATTTAACCTCAAAATCCCTCTCCACACAAGTATTTCCTGGTTTCAAGACACTCAATCTCCCGTCATTTTTTATTTTAACACGATTTTTTTTTTCTTTATTATAATTATGTGTTTTTATGAACATTTATCTCTTTATTCTTTAAAAAATATTTTATCCATTAGAAAGCTTTCATGTATTACTCATCACTTGCTATATTTGAACACATCTGCTTATAGTGCAGAATAATTTTCTCATTTAAGTATGCAAAAAGAATAGCTCTAGCAGTAAAAAATAAATATATACAGTATATATTTATATAGATAATAATAATAATAATAATAATATTAATAATCAGCCGGTTATATATAAATTGGAAAATAGAACAACAACAAAATAAAAAAATAAAAAAAAAATTTGAAGGGTTGTTGTTAATGTCTTTTTCCAGCGGCACTATATTAATTAATTAAATTAAAGATCGGTCTGGTTCAATGAAACGATAATTTAAAAAAATAAAAACATAAAGAAGTCGATTAGAAAGAAAGAAAAAAAATAAATCATTGTTTTGTTCTTAACAACATAAATGTTGATGGGCTGTCGACACGGTTTTGCTGAGGATGGTTTCAACAACCATTAATTAAAGCTTTATTATGACTTTATTATCCATATGACACTTTTGTAAAAAAAAGGGTAAACCCTATCCCCGAGGGTCCTCATACTCCCGATCCCACAGGTGTATGGAGATGTAAATCCGGCACCTGCAGTAGGCTTTTTGAACACAAGTTCTCGCCCATCGTTGACAGAGACAAAGAGCGATTCGGCCCTTGTGGGGTTCGAACCTTAGACCTCCCGCTCCTATTCAGGCTGTTTTTAAACACCCATGCCTTCACCACTAAGCCATATCCAGGAGATCCATATGACACTTTTGTGATTGAAAGGGCGAAGGAGATCATATGTTGAGACAATTTAAACAAAACGGTTTGGACATATGATCCCAACAGAGGTTAAAGAACATAAACAAACATTTGACACTACTAAGCAAAGCTTAAACATTTATTATTATGCATCTAAATAATCGAATCCCGCAATTATATGGTCAGAAACAACAAGAAGAAGGAGGAGAAGGAAAGGAGTTGTGAAAGGTTAAGCAAATGAAGATTATATATTGTCTATAGTTTGTGGTAAACACCATACATTCCTCTTCTAATTTTATTAATTTCTACTAAGCCTGCAACTAAAAGTACACTACTCCACATAATTTGCTTACAAAACAAGTATTTTGAAATCTAAGCTCTCTCTCACTCGGTCCTCCATCGTTTGGAGCTTTAGATAGGCTGACCTTTTGGGACAATTTGATCCTTAATCCACATGTATATAGGGACAAGAACGAAATAAGTCGCTGCGAGTGCACCCACAATGAAACGAAAGAGAAACATCAATGGATTCACAGGCTTCTGTACATCTTCTTCCTTTGGACCAAGCTGCAAATCAAAAGAAGCCATTTTTAACTTGCTCAAAGGTCTAATAGTACAACACAACTTCCAAAAGATAACTCTTCTAAACAGTTCATCAAAATCCGAGCACCTTAGTTTACCCTCATCTATCTGAATGATCGGTCTCAACTCCGGGGGGAGGTAAGAACTCATAATAGACACAAAATCATCCATTTTGTTCCTATATTTGTTCTTGGATCCAGATATGCATATCCATAACTCACATACAAGAAATGAAGAACCATATTGAAGAACGAAGGTTAGAAAAAGAAAAAAAAAATGTCATCAACCTTAGGATGGAAACAAACTTACAAAAATTAACATGAACTTAAAGGAACAGGACAACAGGTTTAGTACAGGTTCTACGTTACCTGCAGAGGAGAGTCTCCTGGCGCGGGCTTCACACCGGTCACAGAACAACCCATAATCAAGCCGTGACGACGGACACCACGATACCATTTTGGACCGATTCTTTTCAGCTGAACATCTTTAAAGCCAGCCTTCTGAAACCACTCGATATACTCTTCTTCCGTCGGAAAAAGCATCCATACATCGGCGAAAAATCGTGACAGCCAGAAGGTTGGATGCACAGGACCAATTAAGCAGGCTTTGCCTCCACTTTTTATAACACGGTATGCTTCCTTGATACCACGTTGTGGATCTGGCCAGTATTCAATACTAAGAAAGAGGGGCAGTTAGTATATTAGGGAATTAGATACAGCTCGGAGATAATAACAAAGGCTCGTAACTTTAGCATTTGAGTTGCTAACTTTTATGCCACAAAGGCCACCCCCATAAGCAAGATAACCAATAAAAAGTGCTGTTTCCTATAGATTTTCGAATAAAATTGAAATACAATTGTGATCATAACAGAACATAGTAGCAGAAAATCCAGTTTTGTAATGCAGTTCGGAATATCAGTATAGTAAATAGCGCATTCCCGTGTTTCAACTCCAGAATTCTTGATTTTGCATCAAAGCTTTTACAAGGAGCAAGGCTATTAACTGTTTGCTTCTGAGACACTACTAATAATTGAAACAGAACCAACCCCAACCTTTATATTAATAAGAATAAAAATTATGTATTTCAAAATGACAAAAGTTATTCAGTTTTAATGATGGTGCTAGAATGCTTCTCTTTTTTTCTGTTCTCCCAATTTACAACTTTTCACTATGTATTTTCTACCCTGAGTGTTTTCTACCTTAAAGTAAGGCGATTCGGAAATTCTATACTTGGAACTCGAGCAAGTTTTGGTGTACACATTAGAAAATTATGTGTTCATGAGAACTTTCTGATTTGACAAGATTAGAAGATAGCATATTCCAAAGCAGTAAAATCTTCGAGTCTTTTCCTCTAGATGCTCCTAGGAAAATTAGAGGGCCTCGGTTCATTTTGGTATCTGAGGTTGTGCTTTACATTCGTTTTGCATTATTCATCTTGCTTACAAAAAAAAGTCCCACTGGCAATTCATGTAAGCATGCAGTGATCTTTATATGTTGGCATATCAATGATGTGTATATTTTGGCATATCATTGACTCATACTATGCTTAATTTTCAGCTATCCTTGTAATTGACAAACCGAACCGAACCTAACCTAACAGAATTTAATATAATTGATACTGGTTTCATATTTATAACCCGAAATGTTTGGTTTGGTATTGAAAATCTTTAAAACCACACTAGTCCAAACTGTGAACACCCTTGATCAGATTAGTCGCTCAAAGTCAAACAGTAAGATTATAATAAAAATACATAAACAAATAGCCTTTAGATAGCTGGAAAATTATGGCAATTAGAATAATCTGAAACCTGATTGCACATTATTCACAAGAGCTACTGTATCAAACATTATCGTTGCCTCAAAGAAACAATAAAATAACCAAACTTTCTATTATAAAGAAACAGAAGATATCACCTTCCAGCAGAGACATATCTATCAGCATAATCAGTAGGAAATGGAAGATCCTCAGCATCACCTTCAATAATCTTACACTCTTTCAAAGGCTCCTTCTCCTTAGCCTTAGCTAATTGATGTGGTGACTGATCAAGAATAGTAACATTCTTAGCATCAACATGCTTAACAATCCCAAGAGTTGTGAAACCAGTTCCACCACCTACATCAACCACGGTCAAATTCCTATCATTTAAATCAGCTGGCTCTAATGCATCATCCCTCATGTCTTCAGTCCAATGACCTGGATTTATAACATGATCATACACAATCGACAAGAATCTATAGAACCAAAAAGCCTCCTGCTTATGTTGTATAAATCTTGGCTGGGATACTGGCCTAGATGAAGACAAACTGCATCTAGGCGATAAAGTTCGGATCTTTGAAGCATTTCGTTGATAACTAAGAGTACCCTTTTTTAAATTGCTCTTGCATTGAAGTTCTGAACCAAGAAAATGTGACCCAGTAACCAATTTTACATTCCCAGATGCAAGTAACAATGAAACAGCCATGAAATCAACAGGTAGAAAAGACCTAGCTAGGTGCTCTTGGGGTTTAGCTATCAACTAGAAGAGAAGAACATAGGAATTGATTCGACTAATGGTTAATTCAGAAAATTAACAAAACTTGAGAGTTGTATATTGAAATGGGACTCAAAAATCGGGAATGGGAACAGCTAAATGCAGATTACTTGAAGGGAGTGAGGAAGAGTTGTTCTGTGTGCCGAAGAGCATCTCACTCACAGCCACGAGTAAGGATTAGCAATGCTTTGACACAAAGATGCGACGTCGTCGGGCTCTAAAATGAAGCAATCGAAGGCTCGATTCGATTAAAACGAACTCAGTGGTTGAGATGTAAAAAAGCTCGATCCACCTCATGATCGACAAAAGTTGGTTTAGAAAGCCCACCAACTCCCCTGTTAAAAAAAAAAAACAAAAAACACACAAGCCTCTACAGACGCTATTCTTCCGTCCTGCTCCTGCCCCTGCCTTTTAGTATAATGCCAACCAAAGTGTTAATTTTGGCACTGTTGGTGGTGACGGTGATTATTGGTGTTGTGGCGGCGGATGAGTCAGCCACTCCAGCGAAAGTGGTAAAAGGAAAGAAATATTGCGACAAAGGGTGGGTGTAACGCCCCATTCCCGGACACCGAGTCCTTATCCGGAAAGAGCGCTCGGCACATATATTATCGAATAAAACTCAATAATACATGCAAGCCTTACGTCATACATCAGAATCCAAACGACGCGGAAGATAAAACAACTCAACAACTCGGGAAAACCAAACGATCGAAACATACGGTAATCAATGCTTGTGAAGAAAACTAAATCCAATAAAAGGTCCAAACATCCAGAATTCAAACCAAAAGATCTCAAAGATAACTAAACCAAAAGAAAGAACAACATTGTTCAAAACTGAAACAACTCGTTTACGAAAAGAAAACATCTAAACGATCTAAGTCTTCAAACTCCAACTCAAACGTCCTCGTCATCAAAGAACTCATCGGCGGTAACCACCGTTCATCTTCTTTGGGGCAAGGAAAAGACAAAGACAACGTAACGGGGTAAGTACAAAAGTACTTAGTAACGTGTAGAAGATCGTATAACTATGCCCTCATAAAGAAATAAAAGCAATACCGTCTTTTATTAATTCATTTTCCGTTATTAACCCTAACTATCTATCACATTATGTTCATTGCATAACATGAGGTTCCAAGGGTATCTATCTTAGCTCAAGTTTGTTACATCATGAATAACAAGGGCACTACGCCTAGTAATAGGATGTACTAGACAATCGGGTGCAACCTACTTAGAGACACGCTCTAGTAGCCCCGGGAATATCCGAGTCCCGATAGTGTGATGACCGGCGGGAATGCACCGACGCTTTATCCGGCCAATCGATTGACCGGCGCGGGTACGCCTACTTTGTCCGGTCGGAGGACACATCGCGATATTGTACTATGCCTTACCAAGCATTGCATGATGTTTAAGATTTTAATCTAGCACATACGTTTGATTAGATGTTTAACTAGCCACCTAAGTGTTTTCAAGTAAGCTCCCTCACATCTCCTACTCTCATACTTAGACCACTTTAGACACGGACAAGTCCTAGCGATTACACGTACATCGATAAACTCTAGCTTATCGAAGCACAAGGCAAATCCAAAGCTTTCGGTGGTCCCACACTTCATCTTTTTAGGGAATCCATGTGGTGCCGGAACTAAACGCACCAAAAGCTAATTCGAGCTTTGTCACGTAAGGTTACGTTATGCGAAGAAATCATGTTATAGAGCCCGCAATCAAGCTGACATCACAAAACGAAAGAAAACCAGAGACACAGACCAAACGCCCGACCGACAGACTGAACGCCCGTCCAGAAGACCGAACGCCCGTCCACCTTCAAGCCATCACATCCTGTATGAAAAACTACTCCTTGGACGCCCGTCCAATTTGCAGAGGAAGCAGACGCCCGTCCATTAGGCCAGACGCCCGTTCATCCAAACTCAATTCAATCCTGTATCAAAATTTCACCTTGAACGCTCGTCCAAGGGAACTGGACGCTCGTCCACTTTGCAGAGGAACCGGACGCCCGTCCGAATCCCTGGACGCCCGTCCACCTGGGAATTTCCCGAAATTCGCAACTTAACCCCGCGATTTCCATCGCACATGCACCCCAAAAACTCGATTTTTAACAGATAAAACAACCAGAAAACAATACAAAAAGATTGCCTACAACCTTACGAGAACTTAGCCATACGATAAGAAAACCACGTTACCTCGATTCTTGCGAGCTACTACGATCCACGCAACCAAAGCTTGAAAAAGATAAACCTTTTAACACCGAGCCTAAAAACGATTGACACCATAGGATTACTACGATGCTTAAACACAAGAAAAACGCAGTTGAATGCTGAAAACGAACCCTAAACAAGAACGGTGATGAGAACTTACGTTAACGGTTCCAAGGATGGTTGATATCCAAACGATCCTCTTGCCGCGGTGATTCTTTTTCCCTTGAGATGTCTGTCCAAAAGATCAACGGGTTAAGCCTGGGGATTGGAAGTTCTTCCTCTCTCTTTTTTTTTTCTAAACTTGCGCCCTTCTTCAAAAGAATGCGGTCGCTCCTTTTTTTTTTTTTTTTTTTTGACAAAATAACAACTAGGTTAATAATTAGGATTATATCCCTTTTTATAAATCCCAATTATCTCTAATTATTATTTAAGTCCTTTAATTATCCCTTTTTCTTTTATAAAACCTTTAAAAACCAAAAGAACATAATATTCCGATTTATTAAAAGACCGAATTGCCCTTAATTCGAAAATCGGGATATTACATTCCTCCCCTAAGAGGAGTTTCGTCCTCGAAACTAGAACATACCTGGAAGATGAGGGAACTCTGGGAACTCGTCTATCATGTCCGCTTCCACTTCCCAAGTGGCTTCCGTCGGTGCATGGTTGCTCCACTGCACTAACACTAACGGGATCATTCGCCTCTTGATCATTCTTTCCTTTCTGTCCAGAATCTTGATCGGCTTTTCCACGTATGATAGGTTGTCTTGTAACACTTCCGGATCAATCTCAGATTCCACATCCACTTTTGATAAACACCTTTTAAGCATTGATACGTGGAAGACATTGTGGACTCTAGACATCGATTCTGGCAACCGTAGTCTATAAGCCAACTTCCCAACTCTTTCGATGATATCAAAAGGTCCTACGTATCTTGGACTTAGCTTTCCTTTCTGACCAAACCTCTTGACACCCTTCATTGGAGATGCTCGAAGGTAAACTCTATCCCCGACCTCGAACTCTAACGGTCTTCTTCTAACATCGGCCCAACTCTTCTGACGATCTTGTGCAGCTTTCAGATTCTTCCGTATCAACTCGATCTTCTCCTTGGCTTGCTGAACCATCTCCGGCCCGGTGATGTGTTTCTCTCCCACTTCATCCCAATAAAGTGGAGTCCTGCACTTCCTACCATACAAGGCCTCAAAAGGTGGCATTCCCAAACTTGCGTGGTAACCGTTATTGTAAGCAAACTCCGCCAAGTTGAGGTAATCTATCCATGAACCTCCGGCATCCAAAACACAAGCTCTAAGCATATCCTCAAGAGTCCGAATCGTTCTCTCGGACGCCCATCCGTCCGAGGATGAAACGCCGTACTCAAATCGCCTTCGTGCCAAAAGCTTTCGCAAACCTTTCCAAAAGCGACCGATGAATCTACTATCCCCGTCGGATACAATAGATAAAGGCACACCATGAAGCTTCACTATATTGTCGATGTACATAGTAGCGAACTTCTTAATAGGCATGTCTACCTTACACGGCAAGAAATGGGCTGATTTGGTAAGTCTATCCACAATCACTCAAATCATGTCATGACCGCCCTTCGTCTTAGGCAAACCGGTGATGAAATCCATCGTGATATTCTCCCATTTCCATTCCGGTATCTCCAAAGGCTTCAACAAACCTCCTGGCCTCTTATGTTCTGCTTTCACCCTCTGACATGTATCGCATCTCGCCACGAACTCTGCGATCCCTAACTTCATACCAGGCCACCGCATCTTTCCTTGAGATCTCTATACATCTTAGTGGCTCCGGGGTGAACCGCAAAAGCAATCTTGTGAGCCTCATCCATAACCTTCTCTCTTAGACCATCCACATATGGTACACACAAACGGTCTCCATACCAAAGATAACCACTCTTGTCCAACTGATAACCCACTGTAGGTTTTTCTCGGGCCACACGCTTCAAATTAACCATCACTGGGTCCTTATCTTGTTTAAACCGTATCTCATCTAACGGATCCGACCTCGCCATCAATGGCGCCATAAACTCGGTCTTCATCCTTCGCTCAACCACTTCAATCCGCATTCTATCCAACCGATCCACAACTTCTTGTAAGGTGGTGATAGCATTAACCGCTCTCCGGCTAAGTGCATCGCCTACGACATTCGCCTTACCCGGGTGGTATTGAATGTCCAAGTCGTAGTCTTTCACAAACTCTAACCATCTTCTTTGTCTCATGTTCGCATTCTCCCGAGTAAAGAAGAACTTAAGGCTCTTATGATCCGTGAAGATCCTTGTCTTGACACCATACAAATAGTGTCTCCAAAGCTTCGAGCAAACACCACTGCTGCCAACTCTAGGTCGTGTGTAGGGTAATTCTTCTCATGCACCTTTAGCTGCTGACGTCACCAAACCAGACCTTAGAAACGGCGTCAAGAAGAGGACAGACCTTTTCTAGGTTAGACGGATCCTAACCGGCGGTGTACCGGGTCAAATTGTAGTGATAAAGTGGTGAGTCGTGTGTCGAATCCTCGGGGAAAAAAGTGGTAATTCTTTTAAGTGTGGTTAAACACCAAAGAGTCTGCTATTAACTCGATCTAAACCGCAATTTTATAACACGATTACTACTACTCTAACTAACATAAAATAAATGCGTAATTTAAAAGTTATTTTAATATAATATATATAGATATATAAATATATATAGATGTACATAAATAGTAAAATATATATATATATATAAATATATAGATACCAATATATAATTTATAGACTAGACTAGCCAAAGTATATGTAATTAATTTATTCGATCTTTTCAATTAATAGAATGTGTTCGATCTTCCTTTTTTAGGTCCAATTGAGTGAATGAAACGGTGTACTCCTAATGTCAACAATTCCTCCTCACACGAGCGTATGAAATTGTCATATGTCAAAAGTCATCGATCCAAGGTCCACAACCGCCCCATGCTAAACTTAGTTAGTCAAAACAGTACCGAGTACAAATCTACCCCGGATAAAAGAGGTGATTCCATTTGTCGATGGCCGATGTTATTCAAGAGGCTCCGGTTGTCAAGCGGATCGATTTAATACAAACGGTGTAGTTTCAATTAAACCGTGATTTTAACATTATTAAGATCTCGAATACAAATTTTAATAAGATTTGTTTTATTAGGACAAATCGCCCCCGGGTAGGAAATAGGATTCCGTTAATCGTACGGCCATTTTTACCCTCCGGTTTTTCTATTTTTACTCATATCCCGACTTCTCCGGTCGGTTCATCGCCAGGTTATATGTAGTATTCATTATGATTGATTACTTCATTCCGAATATATTATCATTACGTAGCGAAATAGAAAAAGATTCATTTTACTCAATTTTAGTCATTTTATTTTAACATCATTCTTTTAACGAAAAGATCGAAATAATACGATTACATAACTTTGGCTAGTTATTAGATCTAGCCTAATAACATTATAAAAACTAAAAAGAAGAAAATAACAAACATAAACATAATTATTATAGAAATTACCCGATTACAATCTTGATTCGAAATCGTCTTTTTCCGATTTTACAACGATTTCAAAGAACACCGAACCTTCGAGAATTTCCCGAACATTACTACCGTACTACTACTACATTATTTTGGCATAAAGCCTATTTACAAACTAAGAAGGAGAAGAAAAAGAGAAAGAAGAGGGAGAGAATATATATAGAATATTGTGTATATATATTGGTACACTTCAAATGAACTCTCTCGACGCTCCCTTTTATAGACTTTCTTCCTTCCCGGACCGGTCCCGAAAACTTGCCGGATCGGTCCGGTGTAATGATGCTAATCATTTCAACTTGTCCTCGCATGTTCCCCCATGTTACACATAATCATTACTTGTGCTGTGTAATTATATATATAATTATATATAATTACACGCTAATCTTCTAAAAATCGTAACTTGAATTCTCGATATCGAATGACATAATCGAACTTCCGTTGAAAAGCTCGTTAAATTCTCTACAACTTTCATCAAGACCACTTCTTCGTAAAACATACTCTCGATGAGCCATTTGTATTATACGTCCTTTTTCGAGATTTAGAAACAATTATTCCCTTGATCATTTATATCGGTGACGCTTTATAACTTCCTTTCACCGACTTGTATTGACTTCAAAAGTGTCGATACTCGGGATTTCGGTTCATCTTAGGATTCTCGCAATGAAATAAACACAAAATACCCGTGTAAAATAGACACAATATCCCGGTTACTAAAACCGGTACAAAAACTACAACTTTTTATTATAAATACTAACTTTTACTACTAACTATACTAAACTACAAAGATTAATATTTTATACTAATTATATCATAATTTTAGATATTTTACATAGAATTTGTCAACAAAACATAATAAAATTACGTAAATTCAATCATATAAAAATAATACATCAAATTACTCCCCACTTAAATTTTGATCGTCCCCGAAAAAAATAAGCGTAATATATATATAACGTATAATATAATTGATTAGATTAAAATTTCAAAAGTCATATATATCGTCAATATTACAAACATATAATTTATAAATTTTATAGAAATTTAAGAAAGGGAGATTATATAACTTAAATAAATTAAGTATCAAATATGAATTAGATGGAAACATGCATGCAATAATTCGAAATATAAATAAAATTTTAGAAATACTTTCTATCTCGATTATTACGAATTTCTCGGAATCATTAACTAAGTCGATAGAAGACATAGTGGCTTAATATATTAGGATAGGACATTGGTTAATCGAAAAGATAGAAAAGGAAATCGAAAGAAAGATGTAAGTCGTACGTACCTACGTCTTCACATTCTTGATCAAAAACAGCTTCGATTAGTAACATCCTTTTATTCCAACTATTTTTCGATTTTCTCTCTTTTTTTTTTTTTTTTTTTTTTTTTTTTTTTTTTTAACATTAAGAACTAAAGCGTGAGTGTGTGTAAATAATCAAATTCACAAGCATTGCTTCATCAAGATTGATCGGAGTACTACTCTTTCGATCTAAAATTACGAGTCCGGTTTCCTTAAACACGTAATCATTCTTGAGATCTTTTAATTCGACTTATGCCTTCATTCTCAAAGAATAGGACATTTCGAGATAATCCCCTAGCCGGACTACTATCATCGACATATATTTGGTCGATCAAAGATAGGGAAGATACTTGATATTCGATTTATTCGTGTAAAAATGGTGCTTTAATTCTTAAAAATCTAACATATCCGAACTCATTCCAATCTCAAATATACCATTTTTCTCAACTCTTAACTTTTTCTCGTCATCATCTCCTCTCATAAGTACGTACAAACTCGAAGAATGTCAAAGAAATGTAGACCAAAATAAGCTAAGGATCGGAAATTTCTAGTTAATCAAAATGGCTAAAATTCCGAGTGAGGTCTTGATCACTCTTTAAAAGGTGAGGTGGGGTCAAAAATTGGAAATTTTATTCAGTAGGTTATTTGGCTATAGTTATATTTTTGTGGTGCCCAAAAATCATCATTCCTAATTTTTGATTCCAAATTCATAATTAATCTTAAAAAGAAAATTATCTAAAAATTTATTTATAAATATAAAAATTACTTGAATAATTCCATAAAAGAAATATTTGATAAAAATTATTTAGTTATACATACTCAAAATCTTAAAAATCTTATAAAAGATATAAAACATATTCATTATATATCTAATATATTTTACTAAATCAAAAATTAATCCTCTCGAATTATATCATTTTTATTCATATATTAACCAACTTAAATTATTCAAGAAAAATTAAAACTAAGAAATAAGTAATTAAAGTACTAATTTATATGAAAAAAATTATATTTTATAAATATTTATTAATTTTTTCGAAAATTTTAATGAAATTTTCAAACCTAACTCTACTCCCACTTACGAATTGACATCGTCCCGATGTTCAATAAGTATGAAAAAGTAGGTTCGAAAATTAAATTAAAATTATAGATGATCGTTATAAACATTGATAACACACGTATATTAAAATCAAACAACATATATATTAAACAAAAAGAAACTATTACAGACTAAAAATAAAACAAACTGACTATTAACTTACTAACCTTCATCAACTCTAACTTATTAAAGCAAACCAAACTTAAACTAAATTAAATAAAACCACTAACAATTATCTTAAATAGTTGACGAACAACCCGGATTCTCTACCGGTAGCAATCCTCTACGACAATCACGAGACGGATATATCTCATCAGAAGCAATTTCAGGGACTTCATTCAAATGAATACATAACCTTGAAATTAACCAAGCAAAAGGCATTGGCCTTCCATTATTATACCGTTCCACCGCAAAGTTTATCGCCGTCCTAAAAATCAAAATCCCCAGGTCCACATAAGCTCCAGCTTATTAATGCAAACAACGAAGTATCTCACTATCACTAACCCATGCAAAATCACTAGTCGGATAGACTCGTGAGTTAATGAAGTGTTTCCATGCTCTCGGATGAGCGAGGCGTAGCCGAAGTGGTAGAGTCGTAATTTTGATCGAACTCTGGAAACAGATACGGAAAAGCTTCCGTGACATAGTTAACAACATGACAAGAGTTTCCTAATCCCCATTGATATTCATAATGAAGATTATGGATTTGATTGAAAATCGGTATCTCGTAGATATGATTGATAATATGAGGTGACAGGTGAATAAGTGTACCACGAACAGATATAAGCTGTGACAGATCTACCGTATCAACAGTAGAAAAGAGTCGAATAAAACTCCCTAACAATAGAAACATTAATTCTTCCTCGAGGTTGCTTAACAAATTTTTTCCATCCTTGATTCTCGAATTAAATCCTTCCGAACCGATCAATTTTTTCAAAATTGATACCCCTTTCCATCAATATAGGAGAATTTGCAAACCTCGCATTCACCAACAAATTAACATTTGAAGCGCTAGACTCCGGGACAAAAACATCAACTGCCTCCGGATCGTATGAATTGACTGATGGTGATGATCGGTTTGACATTTTAGTTTAAACAGATGCGGTAAAAGAAAAGGACTCGAAAGTAGTGAGTGAATTGGCAAATTTTTACTTTCAACCTCTCTCGTCCTTAAATGGATAAAAATTAGAGTACACGTGTATGCATACTAACACTTTCGCATGACTAAGCGCATTTTATTCCCGGATCGGTCTCAAACCGGCCGGACCGGTCCGGCTTTAAGATTTTTTTACCGTATGAAGGTTGTAAAGTTCAAGTTTGCTTTGTTCAACTTAATAGCCTTCATGCTATTTGAGAAGCTATAAAGCTATAAAGCTATAAAAATTAACTTTGTTCAATATTATCTCACCGATACGGATAAATCGACACACGAATACTACATGCGAATATATTTTTTAGATTTTTGATTTTTTATGAAATATTTAAATACTATTAAAAATAAATTTACGACTACGACGAATATGATTAATGAAATCGAAAACTTGTTAAACTATCAAACTTATCAACTAATGCGAAAATAAAATAAACAATCATAAAATGTTTAGAAATAATATAAGTTGTTTAAAATCAAACAATGTCAACATCATCATCGTCGCCAGCGTGTAAACCGGATCATTCATACTTGGAACTCGATGACGTAATCGGCGTGGAAACGTAGTCGTGGTCCGAACCGAACCGTCGAGACCCAACGAACTCATACTTGACGTCATCCCCGCAAAATCCGAAAATCCTCCCCCTAGATGTAATCGCACCCCGAGAACCCGTATAAAAGACACCCCGACCACTAGATCGGCTTCCAAAAGGATTTGGCATATGATGAAAGCTCGAGATGGTGGAATAGGTGCTATCCATTCGGTAACGTATACGGGTTAGATTGACGGGGCGGATAGGCGCTTCTATCGAAAGAAGGATCAAGATGCATCCGCTCATGTCTCAAATCCCTCTACGTAAATCATCACTCCACCGCCTACTCGCTCGGCAAACAAAGCCATATTAGCCCGTCCTCGGGCTACATCCGATACTAAGGATTGAAACATATCGTATGTAATAGTGTTTGGGAGAGAAGTCCGCTCGTTGCTCGAAAAAGATGAAAATGCCGAAACCGGTGGAACCGGTGGAACCGGGTGGAGGGGTACTACGTCTAACTATCGAGTCTATCGAACCCTCTCGGAGACCTCCTCGGACTAGGGCCTATCGTGGACTCATCTCGCCATCATCAACTTGTCGTTAGACAGAAAGGAACTCCCGATCTACGACATAAATCGAAATAAAGCCAGGAAAGTACATGTGACTCCCCGCCTTGGCGTAACAATAAACTCGAAAACCCTTCTATACATGATCTTCCCCACATCCACCTTAATATCATGAATCATCGCCCAAGTAATGCATAAATCTTCTTTACCAAAGGCGGTGTGTTTGGTAGTGGGATAGAGAGTATGGCTCAAAAATCTTTTGATTGCCCTCGCATCTCTAAAACATTTCCCATAATTAAATCTCGTTGTCCACCCACTCTGCCGTAGCATCAAACTCCCTCCGAGCTCTGTGAGAGCAATCCGCTCATACATAGCAGGATCATCTAATCCATAAACAACTCTATAATCTTCTTCATCCGGAAAAACTTCTACTCCTAAAACAAAGATTAATCGCTTCCGGACTAAAAGAAACATGTCTAGACCTAAGGGGAATAGACTCTATCATACTACCCTCGGTGGGTGTCAAAGTAGACAAAACCGCATAAAATTCTCGCCACTAAGGTAGTATTGATCTCTCCCCGTCCTTTGAGCCGCAAAATCCAACCATTGGCGTCTAGCAAAAATACGCCTAACCTCCTCTCCTAAGTCATCAAAATCTAAGCCTCTTTCCAACACAACTCCACATTTACTATAGATATTCCTATAAGCATTCTTAGCTTGAGGTGAAGTCGTAGCAAAGAAACTAACATTCTTCTTCCGGTGTTAAATCTCTTAATTCTACGACCGGTATTTCTATTGGAATATTAGGCTTTCTTTTCTTAGAGAATTTTCGACTTGGATGAGGCCATTCTACGATATTGAATTGACAAAACAACAATAAAAACAACAGAAAAACAACACAAAATAAAATGTCACAACACACGAAAAATTCAAAACAGTTGAAAATAAATCTAAAAATTATAAAAATTATGAAATTGATAACTAGAGTAAACAAATTATACCTTATAATGAACAAAAACCGTGAAAAGTGGCCGGAAAAGTCGTATAAGTCTCCGGGATGAAATGGAGCTTGTGTTTGATCTTTTTCAAATTCTTCACTTGTGTTGAAGAGAGGAGAGTAAAAGAGAAAGAATATATGTAATGGTGTAGTGTAATTTGTATTTTTGAGGAGAAAAAGAAAAAAAAATTCGAAGTGGAGGAGGTGTAGTGCGGCCGCTGCGAAAAGAGTTGGAAATGAGAAAGAAGAAAGTGTCCCCGTCCCTTTAGGTTAAATCGATCCCGGATCGGTCCGGTGTAAGGGCCGGATCGGTCCGTATGCAATTTTTATGCTTTTTTTCGAAATTTTTTATTTTTTTGGATTTTTGATATAAAACTTATAAAACTCAATAAAAACTTAATAAAAATAGAAAATAAAATTCATAAATTTTATAACAATTTCTCAAAATTTATAAAATCTTTATAAAACTTATTTAAAAGTTTATAAAAATTCAATAAATTTCTATTAATTCTTATAAAATATCTAAAAACTTAAAAAACTTTTTATAAAACTTTTATAAAACTCCTTAATTTTATAAAGATCCAATTTTATAAGATTTTCAAAGTTATGCAAAAATTTTATAAAACTAAAAACAATAAAATACTTGAACCTACGGGGTTTCTAATTCTTCAATTTCTACAAACTCCGCATTTCTAACATACCTTTCAAGCAAACTATATCCTAGAAATGTAGCGTTTGAATTAAGTCTTGGAAGTCCATCGGGATTTTCGGTTAACCACCTAATCGTTCCCTTCTTAATTACATTCAAACACTCACTCTGAGATTGAGTTAAATTTTTCCCACATCGCCCACTGTGTTCAATTTTTCCACAGATTCTGCACTTCCTTAAAAACTTAGCCCTTCTCTTTATCGAGCTTCTTGACGTACCATTACAAACTTCTTTCAATTTTTTCTCTCTCAACAATTGCTTGTTTTGTTCAAAAACTAAGGCTTCTATAGTAAAGGCGATATCTCTATTAAAACCAAACTTTAAAAGCAAAACAAAAACTCCTAATCTATCTAAAAAAGACATCCAGCTTCTTTTACGTCTATCCGGTAAAAGACGAAACTAGTTTAGACATAAAAAAATAAAGATAAAACCTGGTGATTTGATACTTTCGGCTTTTAAGAGCAATCGCTTTTTAGTCTTTCGGAGGGTCGATCAAATATCACTTCATTTATCGAGAGATTTCTTCACCTTCCGTAAATAGCTTCACCCCGTGACCATTGGCTAAAAAAGTTGTATTCCCATCGCTTAGTTCAACAACTCCGCATTTATAAACTCGTGTTACTTTAAATGGTCCTGTCCATCGTGATTTAAGCTTACCTGGAAACAACTTCAAACGTGAATTGTACAATAACACTCGATCACCTACATGGAACTCACGACTATATATTCTCTTATCATGGAACGATTTCGTGCGTTCCTTGCAGATCGAGCATTTTCATATGAATCAAGGCGAAATTCTTCTAATTCTGTTAACTGAAGTAATCTATGATCACCGACAGCCTTAGGATCGAAATTTAAAAATCTAATAGCCCAGAATGCTCGGTGTTCTAACTCTACTGGGAGATGACAAGATTTACCAAAGACTAATTTGTAGGGAGAACGACCAATTGGAGTTTTAAAAGCTGTTCTGTATGCCCATAACGCATCATCTAATCTAACTGCCCAGTTTTTACGGTTTGAATCCACTGTTTTTTCTATGATTCTTTTAATCTCTCTATTTGACACCTCTACCTGACCACTGGTTTGCGGATGATAAGGCGTTCCTAACTTATGCGTTACACCATATTTTTCAATTAACTTAGTAAATGGTCTATTACAAAAGTGTGAACCTCTATCACTAATGATCGCCCTAGGAATGCCATAACGTGTAAATATATTCTTTTTAAGGAATCGTATAACAACTTTGGTATCATTAGTGGGAAGAGCTTCAGCTTCTACCCATTTCGAAACATAATCTACCATTACAAGAATAAATCTTTTTCCAAAAGATATAGGGAAAGGTCCCATGAAATCTATACCCCAAACATCAAATAACTCACATTCTAAAATAGGTTGCATAGGCATTTCATGTTTTTTAGATACATTTCCCCATTTTTGACAAGACTCACAAGATTTAACATACGTATACGCATCTTTATAAAGTGTAGGCCAATAAAAACCACATTGCAAGACTTTAAAAGCAGCTTTTCCATCCTCCATGATGACCTCCCGCCTCACGATCATGACAAAACGATAAAACACTTAAAATTTCATTATCGTGCACACATTTTCTCGATTATTCCATCCGAACATTTACGGAAAAGATCTCGGTTCCTCCCAAGTAATAAAATTTTAAGTCATAAAAGAACTTCTTTTCTCGTTGCCAAGTCCAATGAGACGGAATGTAATCACAGTTAAGTAGTTAATGATATCTCCAAACCAAGGTGAATTTTCCTTAGAAGGAATTCTTTTCTTTAATAACCGCATGGTTGAAGGCATATCGATTCTAAACAGTTGTTCATCGTGAAACGAATCCTTAATTTCATTTCCTATTTCTTCCTCGCTTTCCATTCTACTTAGATGATCTCGCTACTACATTCTCACTTCCTTTTTTATCTTTAATCTCAATATCAAATTCTTGAAGTAGAAGAATCCATCTAAGAAGACGTGGTTTCGCATCTTTCTTACTCGGTAAATATTTCAATGTTTGAATGGTCCGTATAAACTATTACCTTAGAGCCAACAATATATGATCTAAACTTATCTAAGGCAAAAATTACAACCAACGCTTCTTTTTCTCGTAGTTGCATAGTTTAATTGAGCCGCATTTAACGTATGAGATGCATAGTAAATAGCTTTGAGAATTCTATTATACCTTTGACCTAAAACACTCCTACAAATAAATCGCTTGCATCACACATAATCTCAAAAGGTAAATCCCGCTTTGGTGCCACCAATACCGGTGCAAGAATCAACTTCGCTTTCGGGGTCTTAAATGCTTCCATACATTTACTATCAAAATTAAAAGATACTTCTTTTTCAAGCAAATGACTTAGAGGCTTTGCTATCTTTGAAAAATCTGCAATAAATCTCCTATAAAATCCCGCATGTCCAAGAAATCCTCTTAACGTTCTTAGATTAACTGGTGGAGGCAATTTTTCGATTACCTCGACTTTAGCTTTATCAACTTCAATTCCTACTTCGAGATTCTATGACCTAGTACAATTCCTTCGATACCATTAAATGACATTTTTCCCGCTTAAGCACTAAATTGGTATCCTCACGGCGTTGTAACACTCGTTCTAAGTGTAACAAACAAACCATTAAAAGAGTCTCCGTAAACACTAAAGTCGTCCATAAAAATTTCTAAGAATTTCTCAACCATATCGAAAATATAGACATCATACATCTTTGGAAAGTAGTCCGGAGCATTACATAAACCAAACGGCATTCTTTTATACGCAAAAGTTCCATAAGGACAAGTGAAAGTAGTCTTTTCCCTATCTCCCGCTTTACAATGAAAATCAGTAAATATCCCGAATAACCATCTAAGAAACAAGAATACTTATGACCACTTAAACGTTCCAACATTTGTACTATGAATGGAAGTGGATGATGATCTTTCTTAGTATGATCATTTAGTTTTCTAAAATCAATGCACATTCGATATCCCGTAATTTCCCTTGTTGGAATCCATTCATTCTTATCATTCTCTTTCACCGTGAAACCTCCTTTCTTTGGTACAACTTGAGTTGGACTTACCCATTCACTATCCGATATAGGAAAAATTATTCCCATTTCTAATAGCTTAATAACCTCTTTCTTAACGATTAACCGTAAATTAGGGTTGAGGCGGCGTTGCGGTTGAATACAAGGTTTAGCATCTTCTTTCGAATTATCTTATGAACACATATCTCGGACTAATACCTCGAATATCAAGAATCGTCCATCCAAAAGCTTTCTTATGCTTTTTCAACATTCCTAGTAATTGATCTTCCCGTTGCTTCGTTAAAGTTGATGAAATAATAACTGGTAAAAGGTTATCATTTTCAAGAAAAGCATATTTCGATTTAAAGGTAACGGTTTCAATTCCGCATTCTTAGGCGGATCTTCTATTGATGATTTAAGAACTGGTCCTTCTAGTTCTAATTCTAAATACTTATGCCATGGTGGTTTAAAAGTAAAACTTCCTTTATCTAGAGAAAGGATTATCTCTTTCATTTCAATGTCTTCCTCATCTTCTTTATAGATAGATAAAGTTAAACATTCCTCTAATCTATCTTCAAAAGTTGGTAACTGATTATCATAGACAGAATGAATATCTTCTATAAAAGAACATGATTCTGGTGATGTGTATTGATGGTTCATAGCTTTGAAAATATTGAAAGCAACTTCATCTTCATTGACTCTCAAAATTAATTCTCCTTTCTGAACATCGATTAAAGTTCTCCCTGTAGCTAGAAATGGACGTCCTAAGATAAGCGGCGCTGAAAATCCTTCTTCCATTTCCATAACTACAAAGTCTACTGGAAAATAGAACTTGTCTACTTTAACCAATACGTCCTCAATAATTCCTCTAGGGTACTTAATCGATCCGTCCGCCATTTGCGAGTCATTTCGCCTTAGTAAGCTTTCCTATGCCTAGCTTTCTATAATCCTCATAAGACATGAGATTTATACTAGCTCCCGCATCACATAAGACCTTCTTAAACAAAAATCCTCCAATTTCACACGGGATCGTAAAACTTCCAGGATCTTTTAGTTTAGGTGGTAACTTATCTTTGCGTAATTGCGTAACATTCTTCATTTAGGCATATATTCTCATATTCCTCTAATTTTTTCTTATTTGATAGTATATCTTTCAAAAACTTTCCATAGGTAGGCATATTTATCGAGCTTCGATAACAGGGATATTAACATTAATATGACGAAAAGTATCAAGGAAACGAGCATACTTCGATCGCCTTAATCTTTTTAATTTGATCTTTAGGTGGAAAAGGTAAAGACTCTAAATCTATAACCTTGGGTTTCGAAGTCATTTTCTCTTTTCCTTTATCCTTTGGAGTATTACTTGATCGCCATGTTTCGGGTTCTTGACTTTTTTCTTTTAATTTGTTCCCCGAATCAATCTCTACTTCATATTCCTTCAGCTCTTCCTCCTTGTTTTCTTTATCTTCTACTCTAACATGTTCCTTAAATAGATTCCTTAAATCTTTATCCATGGGGTCTTTCAAAATTCTTGGGATTTTTACCCATTTTTCACCTTCCTTCTCGGTTCCAAACTTCTATTCCTTTTCAAGAATTTCTCTATAATTTCTTCTTCCTCATCGAAAATTCAAGTTCATCTTTAGTCTCTTCATTGTTATCTAAATCATTTTCTACTTCATTATTCCCGAAGTTTTCTACTCCATTACTACCATAGAGTTTCCTACTTCTCGTAACTACAACATTCACCTCTCTTGGGTTTCTTTCGCATTACTTGGTAATCCTCCAGAGGTCTACCGTTGTTACGTTCACCTTCCCTACTCAAATGATCTTCCATATTCCTTAATGAAGCTTCTATCGTTCTCATTCGGTATCATGTCCACTCATAGATGTTTTCATTGTACTCATGTCCTTACCGACCGAACCTATAGAAGTCATCATTGTTTCCATATTCTTAGCTTGAGTAGATACTACACCCATCATATTTTCCATCGCTTTTTCCCATTTTTCAACCCCTTCTGCAGTTGAGTTGAACTTTGAGTTACTTGGTATACTTTGAGTGGTATGTTGAGGATAAGATCTTGGTAATGATTGTAAATTCGATTAGATGTATTTCCTTGATAAACTTGATTATTATTCATATTCTTATACCGAACCGGATACGGCGGTTGTCCCGGCTTACTAGGGTTTTCGACCATCTAAAAGTTGGGTGGTCTCTTCTAATATCATTAAATGAGTTTGAATATGCATTGTTCAAATTCCTATGCTTCGAAGAAAACTCACTTCCTCTTTTGAATATCCCGTTGGTTCTTCTATCCCTAATGATACATTATCATAATTTGAGTATTCATTGGAGTACTATTTTCTCGAATTTTGATTCTTACCTTGTTGTAATCCATCAAACTTTCTACTTAAATTCTCCAAATGTGCTAGAACTTCGTATTTGACGTACATCCTTCTGCAAAAGCTACTTTTCTAGTGCTAGAACCGGTTTCCCACATTCTATTGTTTTTAGAAATCTTTTCTATAGCATCGTAAACTGTTTGAGCTTCACTCATCATTAACGAACCACCACATGCATGATCTACATCTGCACGTGAATCTTTTCTTAATTTACGACAGAAAAGTTGAATTTGCATATCTAAGGAATAACCATGATCGGGACAAGCTCTTAACAATTTTTTAAACCTTTCCCACGCATTCCCAAGTGTTTCTTCGATCCTTGTCTAAAATTAGCAACCTCGACTTTTAATTCCAAATTCCGTCCCGGAGTGAAATATTGTTTCGTAAATTCGGTTTGAATATCCTCCCAACTAGTTAACGAATGGTGTGGAAGAGACATAAACCAATCTCGGGCTCTTCCTTTTAAAGAAAAAGGAAACATAGTCATCCTTGTTAATTCCTTATGAGCACCTTGACTTTTGGTCAGTATTGCACGCTTCTTCAAACAGATAGAGATGATGATGTGGATCTTCATCATCTTCTCCTAGAAATTGGGCTCTTGCGTCAATTAAACCAAAAAGATGAGACTTAATTTCGAAATTATTCGCTCCTTCATTCGGTAAAAGTATGGGATTATTAGTCCGGTTTCTCCTTACGCTTTGATCACGAGATAGGTCTCGGGTTTGGCGGATTGTTACGATTATTCGGTTCCGATCTTGATTGTTCCTATTATTATTATTCGATTATTATTAATATTAACAGGGTTTTGTCCATGCCCTAAAGCATGATCTAGCCTCTGTTCGTTTGTTTCATCACTACCTTCACCATTTCTTTATTTTTATTAGAAGATGATTCCGTTGGAGATTTTCCAAGAGTCCTAAGTCAAGTTGACCACGTTTACTCTCTATCCGCAACCGCCTTTCGTAAGCGTTTATATCGGGCTTATAAGGAGTAAGTGAGGCTTTACCGCTTCTGGTCATCAACTAATTAAAATAGAAAAATGCTCGAGTTTTAAAGAAGAAGAAAATTGGTACTAAAAGAAAGTAGATACCAACGAAAAATAAAAAAAGAAATGTGATAAGAAGAGTGTTGGTTTATCCTCGAGAATTTTTAACTAATACAAGTAGTAACCATAGACACAAAAAAAAATAGCGACTTTGTTTCCCCGGCAACGGCGCGTAAAGTCGACGTCACCAAACCGGACCTTAGAAACGGCGTCAAGAAGAGGACGACCTTTTCTAGGTTAGACGGATCCTAACCGGCGATGTACCGGGTCAAATTGTAGTGATAAAGTGGTGAGTCGTGTCGAATCCTCGTGGAAAAAAGTGGTAATTCTTTTAAGTGTGGTTAAACACCAAAGAGCCGCTATTAACTCGATCTAAACCGCAATTTTATAACACAGATTACTACTACTCTAACTAACATAAAATAAATGCGTAATTTAAAAGTTATTTTAATATAATATATATAGATATATAAATATATATAGATGTACATAAATAGTAAAATATATATATATATATAAATATATAGATACCAATATATAATTTATAGACTAGACTAGCCAAAGTATATGTAATTAATTTATTCGATCTTTTCAATTAATAGAATGTGTTCGATCTTCCTTTTTAGGTCCAATTGAGTGAATGAAACGGTGTACTCCTAATGTCAACAATTCCTCCTCACACGAGCGTATGAAATTGTCATATGTCAAAAGTCATCACCCAAGGTCCACAACCGCCCCATGCTAAACTTAGTTAGTCAAAACAGTGACCGAGTACAAATCTACCCCGGATAAAAGAGGTGATTCCATTTGTCGATGGCCGATGTTATTCAAGAGGCTCCGGTTGTCAAGCGGATCGATTTAATACAAACGGTGTAGTTTCAATTAAACTCGTGATTTTAACATTATTAAGATCTCGAATACAAATTTTAATAAGATTTGTTTTATTAGGACAAATCGCCCCCGGGTAGGAAATAGGATTCCGTTAATCGACGGCCATTTTTACCCTCCGGTTTTTCTATTTTTACTCATATCCCGACTTCTCCGGTCGGTTCATCGCCAGTTATATGTAGTATTCATTATGATTGATTACTTCATTCCGAATATATTATCATTACGTAGCGAAATAGAAAAAGATTCATTTTACTCAATTTTAGTCATTTTATTTTAACATCATTCTTTTAACGAAAAGATCGAAATAATACGATTACATAACTTTGGCTAGTTATTAGATCTAGCCTAATAACATTATAAAAACTAAAAAGAAGAAAATAACAAACATAAACATAATTATTATAGAAATTACCCGATTACAATCGCCGATTCGAAATCGTCTTTTCCGCATTTTACAACGATTTCAAAGAACACCGAACCTTCGAGAATTTCCCGAACATTACTACCGTACTACTACTACATTATTTTGGCATAAAGCCTATTTACAAACTAAGAAGGAGAAGAAAAAGAGAAAGAAGAGGGAGAGAATATATATAGAATATTGTGTATATATATTGGTACACTTCAAATGAACTCTCTGATGCTCCCCTTTTATAGACTTTCTTCCTTCCCGGACCGGTCCTGAAAACTTGCCGGATCGGTCCGGTGTAATGATGCTAATCATTTCAGCTTGTCCTCAGCATGTTCCCCCATGTTACACATAATCATTACTTGTGCTGTGTAATTATATATATAATTATATATAATTACACAGTTAATCTTCTAAAAATCGTAACTTGAATTCTCGATATCAGAATGACATAATCGAACTTCCGTTGAAAAGCTCGTTAAATTCTCTACAACTTTCATCAAGACCACTTCTTCGTAAAACATACTCTCGATGAGCCATTTGTATTATACGTCCTTTTTCGAGATTTAGAAACAATTATTCCCTTGATCATTTATATCGGTGACGCTTTATAACTTCCTTTCACCGACTTGTATTGACTTCAAAAAGTGTCGATACTCGGGATTTCAGCTTCATCTTAGGATTCTCGCAATGAAATAAACACAAAATACCCGTGTAAAATAGACACAATATCCCGGTTACTAAAACCGGTACAAAAACTACAACTTTTTATTATAAATACTAACTTTTACTACTAACTATACTAAACTACAAAGATTAATATTTTATACTAATTATATCATAATTTTAGATATTTTACATAGAATTTGTCAACAAAACATAATAAAATTACGTAAATTCAATCATATAAAAATAATACATCAGCTGCCTAGATGCATAAGCAATCACCTTTCCTGACTGCATCAATACACAACCCAAACCTTGACCCGATGCATCTGTATACACGTCGTAGTTACCAAAAACTTCCGGTAAAGCCAACACTGGAGCTGTGGTCAACTTTTCTTTCAAAGTCTGAAAGGCCTCCTCACATTCATCGGTCCCACTCATACTTGACGTTCTTCCGAGTAAGTCTCGTGAGAGGTGTAGCTATCTTCGAGAAATCCTTTACAAACTTCCGGTAATACCCCGCTAGACCCAAGAAACTCCTTATCTCTCGTCACCGATGTCGGTCTAGGCCACTTAGAAACAAACTTTCTATCTTTGCTTTGGATCCACTTTAATACCTTCTCCGAAACTATATGTCCAAGAAAACCGACTTGATCCAACCAAAACTCGCACTTGGAAAACTTGGCATACAAACTTGTTCTCTTTTAAGGTTTGTAGTACTACCCTTAGATGTTCTTCATGCTCTTCCTCGTCTTTAGAGTATACCAAAATGTCGTCTATGAAGACAATCACAAACTTGTCGAGATAAGGCATGAAAACCCTTTGCATTAGGTCCATGAACTTTGAGGAGCATTAGTGAGTCCAAACGGCATGACCAAAAACTCATAATGTCCATACCTCGTACCGAAGGTTTGTCTTAGGTATATCCGACACCTTGATTTTCAACCGATGGTAACCGGACCTAAGATCAATCTTAGAGAACACCTTCTTACCCCCGCAACCGGCCGAACGGATCGTCAATCCTTGGTAAAGGATACTTATTCTTGATTGTCGGTTTATTCAACTCTCGTAATCGATGCACAAGCGCATACTCCCATCTTTCTTCTTTACAAACAAAACCGGTGCTCCCCACGGTGATGTACTTGGCCGGATGATGTTTTTCTCTAACATCTCCTTAAGCCGAATTTTCAACTCTTTCAACTCACCAGGTGCCATCCCGTAGGCGCTTTAGCTACCGGTGCAGCTCCTGCAATTAACTCGATCTCAAACTCTATGGCCCTATCGTGCATATGTCCTGGCAAATCTTCTGGGAAGACTTCAGGAAATTCTTTAACCACACGAGTCTCTCCTAACTCGGGTTTGAGCTTTTCCTTATCTAGCGCGTACACCACAAAACATTGGCAACCCTGCCTCAAGGCTTTTAAAGCTTTAACTGCTGAGATGATCGGATGTTGTTTCTTGCTAGGCTTGTATACGGTACCCTGAAACGTCCTAGCTGATTTTCCTGGAACTTTAAAGATTACTCTCTTGCCTTTGCAATCCAAATAGACATGGTTCTTAGACAACCAGTCCATACCTAGGATAACATCAAAGTCCGAGAAATCCAACACCGTCGGGGCATGCGGCACACTTGTAAGTCCCAACTCTAATGTCGACCGAGGGTGTGACTTGAGCACATCTAGTGACTCGGCCCAAAGGGGTGGATATACTCAAGGGTCTCTCCAACTCCTTAAGCGGTAGGTTTAACTTCTTGACTATGTTTGAAGAAACAAAAGTTCCCGAAGCTCCGGTATCAAACAGTAGCCGAAACTAGCTAGATTATCTATGATTATGGTACCTAAAAGTGAATCAATTTACGTATAAATATGTAATATCATATGCGCGCTATATCATATTAAATATTTATAAGAAACACAAACACCGAAAAGTACCCGTCACCACAAAGTCATCTAACTCCTCCGGCTCCGCATCCGTTGCAAAAACACGAATCGGTTCGCTACCCGTAGGACGACTACCCCGCCGGTTACTTCGCCCTCCCGCCCGATTTCCTTGAGAGATCTTCTTAGGACATGCCCTCGAGTAATGTCCCACTTCCCCACAAGGGGAAACAACTCGTGCTACCTCGCCATGCAATCACCCGAGTGTGCCTTGTTGCACTTGACACAAGTTGGTGGTGTTCCACTAATTGAACTCTTCGTTCTTTGAACTCCCCGTCTTCTTTACATTCTGCCGTGGCGCCCTCTATTACCTCCTTGAAAATTTGAGAATGGCCTCTTGTCCCCAACTACAACGGTCGGCCTGTTGGCAAACCTTTCCGCTGTCAATGCTCTATCCATGACGCTTGCCATACTCGTCGGTCTATCTCCAAGCATACCTTTCGCCACATGATGTGACAACCCTTCCATAAACTTGTCTATCTTCTTTTCCTCACTTTTCATAATCTCGGGATAGAATCTGCCCAGCTCGTGAAATTTCTGCGAGTACTGTGTCACTGTAGTATTTCTTCCCTGTTTTAAACTCAGAAACTCGTTGGCCTTTGCATTTTGTGCCGTTCTAGGGAAGTATTCCTGATAGAACAAATCCTTGAATACCGCCCAATTTGTGATTCTAGGATTAGCTTGCTCATAAGACTCCATCCAACTCTCTGCATTACCTGCCAACAAAGATGCTGCCAACTGAGCCCATTCAGATTCTGGGGCCCTCATGTTTCTGCATGCCTTTTCAAAACGACGAAGCCACAAGTCTGCTGCTGCTGGCTCAACATTACCGAAAAACTCTGGTACCCTATGCTTCTTCACTTTCTCATACCAATCTATTGGTCTATCATAACCCCCAAACTGCTGATGCTGAAACTGCTGCTGTACCGGTGGGGCATTCTGATAACTCTGCTGTGGCTGGGTGTAGGCAGGTGCTACGAAAGAACTCGATCTAGGTGGCGGTGGAGGTAGAACCGTCGGTTGCGGTGTAAAACTCAGCGGTGCAGAAGGAAACGTCGATACCTGTGGATAACTGAAAAACTGACTAGCCGGTGGATGAGAAAGTCCCAACCCGGTCCAACTCGTGGTCCTTGGAGTCGAAGTAGTAACCGGTACGCGGGTGTTAAACCGTGAAGGACCCGCTTGTTCCACTCGACCTCTAACAGAATTACTTGGTCCTTGATTTCCACCATGACTGGGGTTGTTCACTTGAGTGACCGGAGGAACCTGAGTAGCTGGTCCACTCCTCCTTCTTCTCGGAACCACAACTTCAGCAAAATCCGTCTCTGCGTTACTTGTCTGGGTATTAGCTGCATCAGCGTTATACGAACTAGCTCCTCCTCTAGTAAGCACCATCCTGTAGCCAAGAAAGAGGAGGGGTTACTAAAGCTCTAAACTTATCTTAAAGGAAACCAAGTCCTACACAGCAAAGAAAACCTTTCTCTCTGATACCAACTGTAACGCCCCATTCCCGGACACCGAGTCCTTATCCGGAAAGAGCGCTCGGCACATATATTATCGAATAAAACTCAATAATACATGCAAGCCTTACGTCATACATCGAATCCAAACGACGCGGAAGATAAAACAACTCAACAACTCGGGAAAACCAAACGATCGAAACATACGGTAATCAATGTTTGTGAAGAAAACTAAATCCAATAAAAGGTCCAAACATCCAGAATTCAAACCAAAAGATCTCAAAGATAACTAAACCAAAAGAAAGAACAACATTGTTCAAAACTGGAAACAATTGTTTACGAAAAGAAAACATCTAAACGATCTAAGTCTTCAAACTCCAACTCAAACGTCCTCGTCATCAAAGAACTCATCGGCGGTAACCACCTGTTCATCTTCTTTGGGGAAAGGAAAAGACAAAGACAACGTAACGGGGTAAGTACAAAAGTACTTAGTAACGTGTAGAAGATCGTATAACTATGCCCTCATAAAGAAATAAAAGCAATACCGTCTTTTATTAATTCATTTTCCGTTATTAACCCTAACTATCTATCACATTATGTTCATTGCATAACATGAGGTTCCAAGGGTATCTATCTTAGCTCAAGTTTGTTACATCATGAATAACAAGGGCACTACGCCTAGTAATAGGATGTACTAGGACAACTGGGTGCAACCTACTTAGAGACACGCTCTAGTAGCCCCGGGAATATCTGAGTCCCGATAGTGTGATGACCGGCAGAATGCACCAGACGCTTTATCTGGCCAATCGATTGACCGGCGCGGGTACAGTCTACTTTGTCTGGTCAGAGGACACATCGCGATATTGTACTATGCCTTACCAAGCATTGCATGATGTTTAAGATTTTAATCTAGCACATACGTTTGATTAGATGTTTAACTAGCCACCTAAGTGTTTTCAAGTAAGCCCCCTCACATCTCCTACTCTCATACTTAGACCACTAGACACGGACAAGTCCTAGCGATTACACGTACATCGATAAACTCTAGCTTATCGAAGCACAAGGCAAATCCAAAGCTTTCGGTGGTCCCACACTTCATCTTTTAGGGAATCCATGTGGTGCCGGAACTAAACGCACCAAAAGCTAATTCGAGCTTTGTCACGTAAGGTTATGCAAGAAGAAATCATGTTATAGAGCCCGCAATCAAGCCGACATCACAAAACGAAAGAAAACCGAGAGACACGGACCAAACGCCCGACCGACGACGAACGCCCGTCCGGAAGACCGAACGCCCGTCCACCTTCAAGCCATCACATCCGTGTATGAAAAACTACTCCTTGGACGCCCGTCCGAAGGTCCGGACGCCCGTCCAATTTGCGAGAGGAAGCAGACACCCGTCCATTAGGCCAGACGCCCGTTCATCCAAACTCAATTCAATCCTGTATCAAAATTTCACCTTGAACGCTCGTCCAAGGGAACTGGACGCTCGTCCACTTTGCAGAGAAACCGGACGCCCGTCCGAATCCCTGGACGCCCGTCCACCTGGGAATTTCCCAGAATTCTGCAACTTAACCCTGCGATTTCCATCGCACATGCACCCCAAAAACTCGATTTTTAACGGATAAAACAATGAGAAAACAATACAAAAAGATTGCCTACAACCTTACGAGAACTTAGCCATACGATAAGAAAACCACGTTACCTCGATTCTTGCGAGCTACTACGATCCACGCAACCAAAGCTTGAAAAAGATAAACCTTTTAACACCGAGCCTAAAAACGATTGACACCATAGGATTACTACGATGCTTAAACACAGAAAAACGCAGGTTGAATGCTGAAAACGAACCCTAAACAAGAACGGTGATGAGAACTTACGTTAACGGTTCCAAGGATGGTTGATATCCAAACGATCCTCTTGCCGCGGTGATTCTTTTTCCCTTGAGATGTCTGTCCAAAAGATCAACGGGTTAAGCCTGGGGATTGGAAGTTCTTCCTCTCTCTTTTTTTTTCTAAACTTGCGCCCTTCTTCAAAAGAATGCGGCTGCTCCTTTTTTTTTTTTTTTTTTTGACAAAATAACAACTAGGTTAATAATTAGGATTATATCCCTTTTTATAAATCCCAATTATCTCTAATTATTATTTAAGTCCTTTAATTATCCCTTTTTCTTTTATAAAACCTTTAAAAACCAAAAGAACATAATATTCCGATTTATTAAAAGACCGAATTGCCCTTAATTCGAAAATCGGGATATTACAGTGGGAGTGCAAATGGCCATCTGTTTAGTGTTGTAATCTCACAATTTCTGATTTCTTTCAGACATACCGGTTTGAGAATCTTTTCGCGGAGAGGATTCTCCCGTAGCTCATGCTCCTGGCTTTTGGGATTACCACTCTTTCATCATTGCCGATGCTGTTTATGAGCCCCTTGGATTCGGTACTACTGGCAATAAGACCACGCAATTGCTCGAGATTTCTGCTTTTCTTGCCCACGTCGGCAGCAAAACTTCTTGTCAGTAATTATTACTAGTATTTTTCTTTAGTTCCTTCGTTCTATGTTTTTTTTTACTTGCCTTTCCCTACTTTTGTATTTCCTAGTTTCTTTTCTTCTCTACTGTTATGTACGTTATTCACTTGCTGTTTGCTTCATTGTTTTATATGAAGGAGGGATGTTTTGAATTTCTTTCAAGTGGAATTGTTGCTATGAAATTTTTTTCTTTTTTTTGGGGTGGAAATGCGAGGGAGGGTAATGTTGCCATGTTTAGCTGTCGACTGGCTTGTTTTAGCCCATATAACGATTTATTAAGCTTGCAAAGTTTAGCGGAGTCAGTGATAAGTCCAGGTGGAGGGAGCATATACACTTCCTCGTGGAGTTCTCCATGCAGGAAGACGTTATTAACGTCTAACTATTCTAATTGCCACCCCTGAGCAACAGCCACAGCTAGCAATAATCTAACAGTTGTCATTTTAGCTACTGGACTGAAAGTGTCTATATAATCCACACCTAATTGTTGTGTATATCCCTTGGCAACTAAACGTGCCTTGTATTGTTCAATTGTCCCATCAGAGTTGTACTTCACTCTAAAAGTATTGTTCAATTGTCCCATCAGAGTTGTACTTCACTCTAAAAACTCAGTTACAGCCAATAGGGCTTTTATTTGCTGGTAGGTCTACCAAGGACCAAGTATGATTAGCTTTTAGGGCTTGAATTTCAGATTCCATGGCTGCCTGCCATTCTGGATACCTAGATGCCTCATTATAATTTCTTGGTGCAGAGTTGGACCATGATGCTCAATGCAAAAGACTTGAAATTAGGAATTAACTGATGATATGAAAGAGTGTTTTGGATGGGATGTGAAGTGGAAGAGAGGGCATGACTGGAGTTGGATATTAAATTGCAATGATAATCCTTTAACTAGAAGGGAGTTTTATGCTGTCTAACATGCCTTTGGGGGGAGAAGCTTGAGTAGAAGGAACTGGAGTAGGAGAATGATCAATGGCTTAATGTTTAGAATAAGTAGGGTCATCAGATAAGTCTGGAAAAGGTACTAATGTGGGAAGATCAGTATTAGAAGAGGGTGAACAGGTGTCTGATTGAGAAAAGGGAAAAGATGACTCAATGAAGATAGTGTCCCTACTTACAAAAATGTCACGTGTACTAAGGCTCAGCAGTATGTTGCCTTTAGTTGTGGCAGAATAACCAAGAAAACAATATGCTATACCTCTAGGACATAATTTTGATTTATTTGGATAGCTGGCCATGCCCGGAGTCGTTACCTTAATCGCAGGGGGGGTGCCGAAGGCAGGGCTAGTGACACCAACCCATCCCAAACTTGGTGGTTAAAATCTACTGCGGTGACGATACTCTAGGGGAGGTCCTACGGAAAAATAGCTCGACGCCATGCTATGTTTCATTTGTTGATTCTAGTATTCAGCGAAAGGTTACACCTTGGGGTTCTGTATTGTAGGTCACCCATACTCCAAAGATGATCATATGAAGGGGCAGTGTGAATTTTTTTTTCATGTAGTGTGGAATTTTGTAACAGAGGTGTAAGAGTGATATTCATAAGGTAAACATCATGTTGTATGCAATAACCCAATAAGGGATAGGCAAACTGGCTTGAAATTTAAGGCTACGAGCTATGTCTAGGACATGTTAATGCTTTCGCTCAACAATCCAATTTTGCTGGGGTGTATGTGTGCAAGAAATTTGATGGATAAGTGATATACTACTTTTATATGATTAAATATACGTTAAAATTATTATGTTTTATCAACGAATTCTATATAAAATATATGAAATTATGGTATAAATAGTATGAAATGTTAATCTTTATAATTTAGAGTAGTTAGTAGTAATAATAGTAAAAAGTTGTAATTTTGTACCGATTTTAGTAAATCGGAGTGTCGTGTCAGATTTACGTGGGTATTTGTGGTATTTTATTGCAGATTTATAAGCCGAGACCCCGAAAATCGACATGTTGAAGTATAATCATATCTCTGGAAGAATTTAGAGAGTGTCACGAGCTTAAGTGGTCAATCGAAGTGGTCAAGTGGCTAATCGATTCGATTAAGTGGTAATCGAGAAATCTCTTCGACAAACGAATGGCTCATCAAAACGACATTATCTGAAGAAGAGTCCTTCACAAAAGTTGTAGATTTTCCCGAGAGCTTTCCGATGCCGCTTAAATCATGATTTTTGGAGATCCAGAACTCGAGATATGAATTTTATAAGTTATATATATAATTATAATTATAATTATAATTATATAATCTTCGCACATGCTGAGTGATCAAGGGAGGTGGAAGCCATCATTACACCGGACTGGTCCGGCTTGTTCTCGGCCCGGTCCGGCCAAGGGAATTTTTCCTATAAAAGGAGCCTCAGTTCAGCAGAGCGAAGGTGTACCAATATATATACACCATATCATATATATATATCTTCTCCTCTTTGTTTTCTTTTTATTTAGTAGTTTGTAAATAGGCCTTAAGCCAAAAATAATAATCTCGTAGTATCGTTGTAATGCTCGGAAAATTATCGGAAGTTCGGTGTTGTTGAAGTCGTTGTAATGTCCGGAAGAGTACAACTCTGATTCAGCATTTGTAATCGGGTAAATTTTCTTAAGTATTTATGTTTGTTTTTATCTTTTTTGTTGTTATAATGTTTTTAGGCTAACTCTAATAACTAGCCAAAGTTATGTAATCGTTTTATTTCGATCTTTTCGGTAAACGAATGCTGTCTAAGTAAAATTGATTAAAATTGAGTTAATTGAATCTTTTTCTATTCTGTAACGTATTGATAATATTCGGATTGACGTAATTAACCAAGATGAATCGCACCATATAACCTAACGATTAACTGACCAGAGAAGTTAGGATATGAGATAAAAGATAGAAAAACCGGAAGGTAAAATTGGCCGTGCGAAAGCGTGACTACGGAATCCTATTTCCTACCCGGGGGCAGATTTGTCTTGGGAAAGATTAATCTTATTAAAATTGTGCTCGAGATCATAATAATGTTAAAATCAATGGTTTAATTGAAACTAACACCGGAAAGTTAAATCGATCCGCCTGACAACCGGAGCCTTTTGAATAACATCGGCCGTCTGACGAACGGAATAACCTCTTTTATCCGGGGTAGATTTGTACTCGGTACTGCTCGTTCGGACTAACGAGATTAGCATGGGGCGGTTGTGGAGATTGAACTGATGACAATGACATATGACAATTTCATACGCTCGTGTGAGGAGGAATTGTTAACCTCAGGAGTGCACCGTTTCATTTACTCAATTGGACCTAAAATAAAAGGAAAGATCGAGCACATTCCGTTTACTGAAAAGATCGTATAAATCAATTATATAAACTTCGGCTAGTTCTATAAACTTATCTGTCTAGTTCTATAAAATATATTGGTATCTATATATTTATATCTATATATATACTTTGCAATTTATGTACATCTATATATATTTATATATCTATATATATTATATTAGAATAACTTTTAAATTACGCATTTATTTTATGTTGACTAGAATAGTAGTGATCTGTGTTATAAAATTGCGATTTAGATCGAGTTAATAACAGCTCTTTGGTGTTTAACCACACTTAGAAGAATTACCAAGTTCCCTGAGGATTCGACACTCTGACTCACCATACTAGCACTACAGTTTGACCCGATACACTGTCGGTTAAGGACTGGTTTAGCACTACTAAAGGCAGCTGTCAATAAGACCCTTAGAAGAGTAGAATTCTGGCATATTAAATTCCTGCCCATTGTTTGTTGTAAACACTTAAATTTTCTTTTGAAATTGTGTAAGAATATATTTATAAAAACTGATCAAAATATGTCTAACTTGAGACTTATTCTGAAGAAGATACACCCAATAGTATCTACTATGATCATCTACAATAGTAAGGAAAAAACGTTCATTATTCACTGTTGGCTGCCTATAAGGCCCCCAAATGTCCACATGAACCACATCAAAACAAGACATAGTGACAGAAGTACTATGGGAAAAGGGTTGTCTTTTGAGTTTGGTTTGATAACAAACATCACAATTATTGTTTAAAGGAACAGTAACATAAGAAACATTTTGATGAATAAGCTGCAGCCTGGGAGCAGATAAGTGCCCCACTCTGCAACGCCAAAGCTTATCAGCAGCAAGTTGTGAAGGTGTTTGAGTGGAAAATTGAGAATCAGAGGGCTTGATGAAGTGAGAGGCCTTGAGATAGTATAGCCCAGAAAACTCCTTAGTTGTACCAATCATCCTCATACCCTGCACCTCCTTAATAATGCAAGAACCAGAATGAAAAGATGCTGTGTAAATACCAGTTCTTGTAAGAGTACTAAGGGATAAGAGATTAAAATGGAATGATGGCACACATAGGACAGAATGCAGGATTAAATTGTCATTAACTCTGACATCTCCTATATGAGTGACACGCACAGAAGTACCATTTGGTAGAATAATGTGTTTGTTTTTAACAGGTGTATATGAAGTAAAGAGAGATAAGGAGCAAGCTACATGATTAGTAGCCTCTGAATCCAAAATCCAATAACAAAGAGGCACTAGGTTCCCTTTCCCTGCTGTCGAGGGGGCAAAATTTGAATTGAGAACTGCTGTAGATGCTTGATGCTGAACACCTGTATTTGTGACCATTTGCATTTGTTGATTCTATGGCACCTACATCTGCTGAAAAATCCTCATCATCTCTGAATACTGCTCAGTGCTGAAAGAAGAGGTAGGGCGATGTGTTTCTACTCCCTCTGCTATACTGGATGAAGCAACTTGTTGATGTGCTTTTTGTTGAGCCATATTCACCTGCCTTTTGTTCTGAAATCCTGGAGGATATCCATGCTTTTAGTAGCAGCGATCCTCGGTGTGTCCAGTCCTATTGAAGTAGGTGCAATGCATGTTCCTCTTACTATTAGAATTTCCAGATATTTGGTACTGATTGGTGATCTTGGATCTCTTAGGAGGCAATTGCTTAACAAAGTTCCCTTGAGAATCTGAAGAGACATTCTATAGAGCAGTTGGTGTGCTGAATGGCAGAACGCCTTCTGGACCATGTGTCAACTGCCTTTCTAGCTTAATAGCTAAATTGTAAACCTCATTGATCTTTGGTAAAGGATTCATCAACAGAATTTTGGATTTGACAGGCTCAAAGCTGTCATTTAACCCCCTTAAAAACCTTATTACATAATCTGCCTCCACATTAACAGAGTATTATGAAATTATGATTTGATTGATATTCACAGTTGAACAGTATTACACTATATATAGGAGAATACAGTAAAGCTACAATTACAGTAAAGCTAGAATTAAGGCTAGATACATTCCTAAAAATACTCTAACAATAAATACAAATATATTATCTAAATAATATATACAAATATATATATATATATACAGCTAATACCACCCCTCAAGTTGGACGAGGGACGAGACCCAACTTGCTGCATTGCTGAACGAAGGCCAAGCAAGGGAGAGACTTGGTGAGACAATCAGCAAGTTGATCCTGAGCACTAACATGAGCAACCCGTAGAGAACCCCGTTGCACCTGATCACGGATGAAGTGATAATCAATGGCAACGTGTTTAATCCGTGAGTGAAAAACTGGGTTGTGACAGAACTGCGTAGTGCCCAAATTGTCACAATAGACAACCGGAGTGCTAGGTGGGGAAAAACCAAGATCACGTAACAAGAAAGCAACCCATATGAGCTCTGCAGTGGTAGACGCAACAGAGCGGTACTCAGCCTCAGTAGAAGATATGGCAATAGTAGACTGCTTCTTGGAGCTCCAAGAGACGGCATTTCTGCCAATATAGACAACATAGGCCCCAGTGGAAGCATAATCATCGTGAGAGCCACCCCAATCAGCATCAGAGAAGGCATGAAGAACCGGAGGGGAGTCACGGTAAAGTTGCAGGCCCAACTCAACCGTCCCAGCCAAATAACGAAGCATGCGTTTAGCATAAGTCCAATGAAGATCTGTAGGGGCATGCATGAACTGGGAGAGTTTATTCACTGAAAAGGCAAGATCCGGACGGGTAAACAAAAGATACTGCAAGCTGCCAATAACCATACGATACTCAGACGCATCATCAAGCGGAGAACCAGACCGAGCAGTAAGACCAAACAAATCAGCTGGCAGCGGAGTAGTGACCGGATTAGCCTGATCCATGTGAAAGCGAGCAAGGAGCTCAGTGGCATATTGCTTTTGAGATAAAATACACCCGTGATCATTGTGTATAATCTCTATGCCCAAAAAATAGGAGAGTGCACCAAGATCTTTGAGAGCAAACCGACTACCCAACAGAGATATGAACGTCTCAAGAGCCTTAGTGTCATTCCCTGTGATAATGATGTCATCCACGTATACCAATAGATAAATAACAGTGGTACCGGTATTGTAGATGAAAAGCGATGAATCAGCAGTAGCATTCCTGAAGTTGCTAGAAAGGAGGAACCTTTTAAGCTCCTCATACCAAGCCCGAGGAGCCTGTTTCAACCCATAAATAGCCTTTCGTAACTTACACACATGGTCAGGAAGCTCAGTGCTGATGAACCCTAGTGGCTGGGCCAAGTAAACCTCCTCAGATAGATGACCCTGTAAAAACGCGTTGTTGATATCTAGCTGGCGTAAAGACCACCCCTGAGATAGAGCCAGAGTAAGAACAACACGCACTGTAGTAGGTTTAACCACTGGGCTTAACGTCTCATAGTAGTCAATACCAGGGCGTTGAGTGAACCCCTTAGCCACAAGGCGAGCCTTGTGACGATCAATAGTGCCATCTGGGTGAAGCTTAAGACGAAAAATCCACTTAGAACTGATAACATTCTGATTAGGACGAGAAGGAACCAGGGACCACGTCTCATTGCGAATGAGAGCGTCATATTCCTCCTGCATGACGGTTCTCCAATTCGGGTTTTTAAGAGCTTGGGTTATGGTTGTGGGTTCAGAGTCAAGAGAATTTGGCAGATGAGAGTGAAGAATGAGCTTTTGAATGGGTTTATGAATATGATCACGAGCTCGAGTACGCATGGGATGAGTGGAAATGGAGGGAGGCGGAGGAGGATGTGGCGGGGGAGGGGGAGGTGGAGATGGTGGTGGCGGGGGGGGAGGTGGAGGAGGATGAGTGGAAGGAGGTGACGGGGAATGAGGCAGAGTATGAGGTGGAGTAGTAATAGGAAGGTGAATAGGATGAGAGGGAGGTATCCAATCCGATATAGAGGCAAGAGGTGGGGAGATTGGTGGGGAACCCGAGGGTAGAGTAGATTGAAACGGAAAAACTGACTCAACAAACTTGACATGACGCGAGATATACATACGAGACTCGACTAGGTCGTAGCAGTAGTACGCATGCTGGTTGAGGACATAGCCAAGAAAGACACAAGGACGGGAACGAGGTTGAAGTTTGTGACTGGTGTAGGGACGCAACCAGGGATAACAGAGACAACCAAAAACACGCAGTTTAGCGTAATTTGGAGGAGTTTGAAAAATAGATTCATAGGGGGTATGCATTTTGAGAGTGGGCATGGGCATTCGATTTATGAGGTAGACAACGGTGGAGAAGGCATAAGGCCAATACGAGGTGGGAGCGGAAGCATGAGCTAAAAGAGCTAAGCCAGTTTCAACAATATGCATATTACGACGTTCAGAAAGTCCATTGTGTGCAGGGGTGTAAGGCGGAGTGGTGAAAAAGGAAATACCGTTGGTTGCAAGATATTCACGTAGAGATATAAATTCACCACCGTTGTCAGAATAGATTATTTTAATCGAATTTTCAAAGTATTTTTCAACAATGGAGCGAAAACGGATAAAAGTAGGATGTACATCAGATTTTCATGTGAGTGGATAAAACCAGATATAACGCGTAAAATGATCAACAAAAATAACAAAATATTTGAAACCATCAGCAGAAATAACAGGTGATGTCCACACATCACTAAAAATGATCTCGAGAGGACGAGATGAATGTAAAGTAGATTCGCCAAAAGGCTGTTTATGACTTTTACTCTCTAAGCAGCCAGAGCAATGTGTAAAGGAATTATTACTAGACTGTAAATTGTAAGTTCGTAAAACAGATGATAAAATGGGATGAGCCGGATGACCAAACCGATGATGCCAGTCTTGCGAGGAGGCTTTATTGGAAGCAAAGGCGACAATAGAAGGATTTGGCCACTCGTACAATCCATTTTTAACTGGACCACGAAGGATAGGCTTGGTCATCTGAATGTCCTTCACAACAAATTCAGAAGGTAAGAATTCGACAGATAAATTATTGGCTTTACACAATTATGAGATAGACAGTAAATTACGGGACATGCTGGGGACACATAGGACATTACGTAAATGAATAGATTTAACGGGATTAAGGGGAATTGAAGAAGTGCCAGTATGAGTAATAGATAGTCCCTTACGATCACCAACCAGAAGGTCATCAGTGCCAGTGTACCGAGCATGTAGAGAAAGATTCTGCAAATCCGAAGTCACATGATGCGATGCTCCACTATCCAGTAGCCAATTCGGAGCATTCAAATCAAACTGAGCAGAGTCGATGATCGGGGCTGCAACATTGGCCTGAGGCCGTGGTGATCATGTACCCGGGGAACCAAAAATATGACTAATTTGACCACCAAACGTAGGACACTCCTGGGCAAAATGACCTTGAACAAAGCAGAGTTGACATTTACCTAAAAACGGACGACGGGTTGAGTTGGTGGATGAGCCGCCTCCAGCCCGTGTATTCGCTGAACTAACACGCTGTGGCTGTTGTCCATAAGTGCCACCTTGCTGCTGACTATAGTTACCGGCGGACTGAGGGCCAGGAGCCTGGTGCGTGCTGCTGCAACGAGCGATGATCGGTGGTCCTGGACTGGAAGGGAGGCCTGTATGCGGCATGTGCAGTAGCCGGCCCGAAGGATGGTGGTGCCGGAGCAGAGGGCGGCTGAAAATGGAGGAGCTTTTCATGGAGCTCCTCAAAGCTGATCACCGTTTCACGAACCGCAATAGCACGGGCTATGTCAGAATACTCGGGACCAATATTTCCCAATACGATATCCACAAAATCATCATGATCCATTTTGGAGCCAAGAAGGGCCAATTCATCCCGCTTGTGCTTCAGAGTATAAAGGTACTGAGAAATCGATTGCGAACCACGTTGGTGAGACCTCATAGAATCCTTAATCGCCTTGATACGGTCCCTAGACGGAGTAGCATACACTTCAACAAGGGCTTTCCATGCCTCAGCCGATGTCTTCTTGCCATAGAGGAGGGTGGCAACATCCGGTGATAGGGAGGAGATGAGAAGGCTGCGAATAAGGTTGTCTTGGCGCGTATGAAGGACAAAATCCGGGTTGGGGGCTGTTTGACCAGCGGCGGTGGTGATGGAGGCCGGCAGGACGACCTTCGTTCCATCAACATAGCCAAACAATCCATTACCAAGGAGAAGAGCTTCGATTTGCATATGCCACACGTAGTAGTTCGTGGCATCGAGTTTAATGGTGGCCTGAGCAGCGTGATTGAAGGTAACGAGAGTGGGGGTGGTGGCCATAGTTTCCGGTGAGCGTGGAGAAGAGGCAGAGAGCCGACGGAAAGAAAGGAAGAAAGGGTTAGGGTGTATGGATGAACCCTAAATTTGCACGAAACGAAAATAATTTGCGGAAGAAAGGAGAAAAAAAAATTATTTGACGTATATGGATCGAGAATGCTCTGATACCATAACAGAGTATTATGAAATTATGATTTGATTGATATTCACAGTTGTGCAGTATTACACTATATATAGGAGAATACAGTAAAGCTACAATTACAAGAAAAAGTAAATTAAGACTAGATACATTCCTAAAAATACTCTAACAATAAATACAAATATATTATCTAAATAATATATACAAATATATATATACAGCTAATACACATAATCTTTGAATTCTTGTGTTGACCGACAATTGATAATAGATGACTGGCATTTGGCAGGATGAATACAGCGGTGGTGCGGGTTCAGAACACATTGGCACCCATAATGGCTTTCTCTTGCCTTTCTTTGGTTGTTAAGAACTAATCAGATCCACTCGACTTATAGCATAGATCAAACGGTAAATTTGTGTTATGAGTGACCAACATTAGTTATCAAACTAAATTTAATATAGATAGTATTGGATTTGGACATTGGCATTGTGTAGACGAACATGTGCCCATATCTCTTACCTTCAAAATTCTCTTGCTCGTTTGTATTTCATGAACAATTTCTAGTGTAGCTTTTTTTTTGGAGGGGGGTGGGATTGGGAGGTTGAATCTTCATCTTTTATTATATATTTGCTTATATGCAGCCTTGCTAACATCCATTATCTCATCCGACATGGATGATTTTGTTGATTTTCTGACGTCTCTGATTGTTTGTCTTAAAAATCAATCAATAGAATAAAAAGACCTGTCTTGCTAGGATTTTCAATGCCTTGATGCTCTATGGGTGTGTTGTGTCCAAATTTATGATGGTGATGTTTATGGCGCATGCAGGTGGGTGCGGAGTGGCGACGGGTGGACCCTTGGCATGGGGTCTGTGTTACAACAGGGAACTGAGTCCTAGTCAATCCTACTGTGATGATTACTACAAGTTAACCTACCCATGCTCTCCAGGAGCTGATTACTACGGCCGTGGTGCCATACCGATATACTGGAACTTCAATTATAGGGCTATTGGTGAAGCCCTCCAGCAGAATCTGTTGAACCATCCTGAATATTTGGAGCAAAATGCGACGTTGGATTTTGAGAGTGCAATATATTCTTGGATGTGGCCAAAGAAAAAGGGACAGCCTTCTGCTCATGATGCTTTTCTTGGAAAATGGAAGCCAACAAAAAACGACACAGACGCGAAAAGAATACCGGGTTTTGGTACCACCATGAATATCTTGTATGGGGACAGTGTATGCGGTCAAGGCGAAGATGTGGATTCGATGAACAACATCATCTCCCATTATCTTTACTATCTTGACCTCATGGGTGTTGGTCGCGAGTTAGCAGGGACTCATGATGTTCTCACTTGTGCTGAACAAAAACCATTCAATCCATCCTCTCTGTCGTCGCCTTCTTCTTCATCTTCTTCGTCATAAATATTCAAAGTAGCATTCGTTTATATGATCCTAATCCTGATCCTGTATGTGTTATTATAACGACTCGTAAATTTTCGTACTCATGTTTATGGCGAGCCCAATATTAATTAATGGGAAAATTAGGGATAATGACACAATCTGGAATATTTTTAAGTAACACGACAGCTACATATTTTTTATAGGGAGAAGGACAACTGCATAATTTTTATAGCGAGAAGGACAAACAGTGAATCCCGAAAATCAGTGAATCCTGAAATCAGTGAATTTCGACAATGAATTTTGAAAATTAGTGAATTTCGACAGTGAAAAAATAGTTTTGTCCTTTATGCAAAAGTTTCAAAAGACAGTCCTTCTACTCAATTGATGAAATATTTCTGTCATTTTCCCTCATTCCCCCATTAATTAATAGATTCTACCCATAATAAAGTGTGTAAAAGCGTATTATGTCGCCGTGATACTACAACCGCAGTAAAAGTAATATCACGTCCCTTACAAATTGTTTTTATATGTAAATCAACTATTTGGCTGGCTGGTTCTAGATGATCACTGAAGTTGCTTTAACCATCTCATGTCTTCCCCGAGTCTCAAACACCTAAACTATAAAAGGCTTTAGATTTAGTGGGGAATTTTTCTTAAAAAGTCACTGCAATGCTTAAATTTGTAACAAATCAGAGTTTTTTTTTTACACATGATATTTGACCGCAAAGTCGGAGTATTTGAAAAGAAAAAAAAAGGGCAAGTAAAATGTGACAAATAAGATATAAAATAATTTAGATTAACTAAGATGCAATCATACAACACAAAACGCCATTTACTGGAATTTTCTTGTGGAAAATTAGGGATAATGACACAATCTGGAATATTTTTAAGTAACAGGACAACTACATATTTTTTATAGGGAGAAGGAGAACTGCATAATTTTTATAGCAAGAAGGACAAATAGTGAATCCCGAAAATCAGTGAATCTCCCCAGTGAATCCTGAAATCAGTGAATTTTGACAGTGAATCCTGAAAATTAGTGAATTTCGACAATGAATTTTGAAAATTAGTGAATTTCGACAGTGAATTTCGACAGTGAATTTTGTTAAAGTGTCCCACATTGGGAACTTGTGGTTATTTCACCCACCATATTAAGAGATGGACTTCCCTCACCTCACAACCTAGGTTTTGGGGATGAGATTCCTACTCTTATATGGGCTTGGGCCTATGTTTTCTACATGATCGGAGCCACCCTTTATTGTGCAAGTGTTGGGCCTATTTGTTGGCCTTGTGTGCCCGGCCCACACTTGAGGGGCGTGTTAAAGTGTCGCCACATTGGGAACTTGTGGTTATTTCACCCACCATATTAAGAGATGGACTTCCCTCACCTCACAACCTGGTTTTGGGGATGAGATTCCTACTTATACGCTAAACTTGGGCCTATGTTTTCTATATTAGGATCGCGCTTACCGTTGTACTAAAACCAATTGGTGTTAGTAAAGGCGCTACTATATTTCCTTATATCACTTTTAACACGCCCCCGTGCGCCTATAACATGCCTGCCGGGCCAACACGCGCACACAAAGCGCATATAAAGGGCACACAAGCGCCAACAAAGAGCGCCAACACTTGCACAATATAATTGGGGAAACAATGTTGGAAGCAAGGATTGATCCCACGACCTCCCGCTCTGATACCATATTAGGATCAAGCGCTTACCGTTGTACTAAAACCAATTGGTGTTAGTAAAGGCGCTACTATATTTCCTTATATCACTTTTAACAAATTTAAACAGTGAATTTCGAACACAAGTGAATTTCGACAGTGAATAAATAGTTTTGTCCTTTATACAAAAGTTTCAAAAGACTGTCATTCTACTCAATTGTTGAAATAATTCTGTCCTTCTCCCTCATTCCCCCATTTTCTTGACCTATATAAATTTTCGTTTGTCAAGAACATTAAGACATCTAGTATGCACTATAGGTAGCATAATTTGTTTCTGATTATACAATTTGTTTTATTAATATTATACTATTATGTATTTGTATGTTAATATTTGTGAAGATTCCTGACCTCGTCCACTCAGGTCTCTTTCGGCTGAATATTTAAACAGTAATAATATATATATCTGTATACAATTTTACTGACACAGATGGGATTCATGGGGGAATAATTTTTTTTATTTTTTTGGACCTTTTCATAACGAATATAATATTATAAAATGTACTGTGTCAGCAACTGAAACTTATGATGATATGTCAAATTTTTCAGTAGGTAGTGGGGAGAATATATAATATTATAAGTCCTTAAATGACAATTTTTTTATGTTGTGAATCATTACTCCATGTAGCTTTTATCTTGGAGACTTTGTTGCATGTCATTATCTAGAGGGGCAAAGTTGACTATAACTATGTCTCTTTCAAATTTTACAAATTTTACATTCTAACTGTGTCAAAAAAAATTAGTCCTATAAGTAATGTATGTTTGGAAAGATTACTTGTCTGAATTTGTTTATCGTAATCTGTTTTATATCGTTTATAGAAACTTTGCAGCTATAGTAGACAAAATTCAATAACACATAAACAAAAACTTTGCTGAACTTTTATTCATATTCTTACAAATACACATATGCACATAAAATTGAATGATAGAAAGCAACAGTAGATGCGAAAACTTATTGTTTAGACTGAGGCGCGTAGAACGCTTTTCTTAAGATATTATTGCCCCGACTATGTGCACACGGATATGACAACTTCTAGTCTTGCACTTAGATGCGAACAAGCGGCGAACTGATCCGGCCTTGAATATCTCTGACTATGCACAAGTATTTATGCAAAAAATGGCTTTTAATTTGTGCAGAATTTTGGTATGTAGTATGTGCAAAATATGTGTTATTTTCATTGACAAATGAGGGAATTTATAGGAGTAAAGAAGCCATTCACTACCGGTTGCTTTCAACCGAACAAGTGCAACATTTAACCGAAAGGGTACAACCTCTTACGTAGTTGTGTACCTTTCACCAAACCGATGCGACCCTCCGTAATTTTAGAATTAATTTTAATTCAAATTTCTCCAAAAATCCCCCACCACGAATGAAAATTGATGCAAATGCAGTGCATATCAAACTGAGCTCTATTGCATCGGGCGAGGTGGTTTGCTGCCTTGAACCTTTCTAGTAGAATACCATCGGACATACTCGGCTAAGCAGTGAACTAGGTCTTGAACTGCTCAGGATTTGGTACATGCCTAGACAATGATACCCACACAATAGATCCCCTGCCCTTCTCGAAGTTCTCATGGTTGTGTCCATTTTGGCCCTGGAACACCTTGGTTTCAGAAAGTGTGTTAGAGAATTCAGCCCATAAACTCTCACAGAAGCGGCCCCACTTCCACTTACATAGGTGACCTCCTATGAAGAGTACTCTGTAATACCCCACTTGGCTTTACCAAGATATAGGAATCATTAAAAGCTTAATGCTTAACTTGAACCCTTCAGCATACAACACTTTTGTTTTAACAGAATGGGTAAGCGCTAACTATCTCTCATAACTAATTCCCTTTTGAACCATGATCTTGGGATCTCCAATCACTATGGTTGGGTTGGGATTATAAGGGAACATGCGTAATAGGATTTAGTCACATTCCGTTTGTCAAAAAATTGACACCGATCACTAGCTAAACCTTTTTTTATAAGCGGATCCGCAAGATTCTCCTTCGACTTTATAAAATCGAGGAAATCAATCATTAGAGATCATTTAATAAATGGTATTGTGTTTACGATGTATTAATTGTGACTTACCATTTTTCATATTACTATGTGCTTATTCTATCACTTACCAACTATTGCATGCTAATAGTAGTGATAGATTTTGAGCCACACGCAATATCTTTCCAAAGATTCTGAAATAATTCTAATCCCTTTTCATTTCTTGTTTTCGTTACATCACTTCATTTAGGTAAATTCCATTTACCAATCTCCCCCATATTTCCAAGAATCCGATGAAGTTTAAGTCAAGAGGATATTCTTCCCCCCACTGGTTTTGGGAAAATCTCAAGTTAATCCTCTTTTCGCAACATTAACTGATTAAGGTAAGTGCCATTCAAAGATTTGATGCATGTTGTTGGTACCAAAACAAAATTCATTAAACCTTGAACCACACATTTCCACCTTGATCACCACGAATCGATTAACTTATTTATTACGTTGATTTAAACACATCAACAAATGCATCAACAACTTCATCCTTACATCTTGAAATGTACATCATAATACCAAAAGCAAATATCTAATTAATATGAATATGACAACAACATATTGTACATATATTCATAATAATTTATCCTCACAACCATTAAGGTGTTTACATAAACACCTACATATAAATTTATACAAATATTACACACAATAATAATGTATAAATTGTTTATTACAACCCATGAATCTAAATTCAAATTCATAAAAAAAATCATTCATCAAGTTCACGCAATAATCACGCGGACATATTCAATTCATCCATAGTCTCGGTGACCATTTCTGGCACATTTGTTTGCTCAACTTTTTGAGACTTTCGCAATTAATTTTCCTTGGATTATCCAAAGTGCCCTCCTTTGTCAAGTTGTCGGTTGTTCTCTTCAACACAACTTTACCACCAACTTGTTCATCGTTATCTCCTTGTTTTTATGCTTCAAAAAATTCTTGAAATCTCTCCACGAAAGTGGAAGTTTTCCAATTATTGCAGCAACTTGGAATGGTTCATTAATAACCAATCCTTCCTCGTAACACTCGGAGATAATAATCTGTAATTCTTCAATTTGGCTTACAACGGTTTTGGAATCCACCATCTTGTATTTCATGAATCTGTCCACAATGTACTTCCTTTTTCCAGCATCTTCTGTTTTGTATTTCATCTCAAGTGCCTGCCACAAATTTTTAGCAGTCTTGTACAAACAATAAACCGTATATAATGAATTTTCAAGACAATTCAAAACAAAATTTTTTGCATAGAAAATCAGAATGTTTCCATGCATCTATTGCTGTCACAGAAGCCTTGTGATTCTCTCCCTCTTGTATCTCATAAGGGTTTTCAGTCAACCAACGAACCATATTCAAAGTTGTTAAATAAAACAACAATTTTTTATGCCACCGTTTGAAGTTCTGCCCATTGAACTTCTCCGGCTTCTTGATGGGATGAACTTGTTCCTGGCATCAATGCAACAACAGGTTGCACAACCGTTGGTGTTAGAACGCTTGACAAAGAGGTTCCTTCATTTCAGTTCTTTTCTACAAACAAAAGATCAACAATCAAAGTTTACAAAACAGACTTTGTAATGCAATCTTTTCTTGATAATGGTATATCGCAATTTTAAAAATTCACGAACGTTTTCAACACATAACATGAACATTTCTGTAATCTACAGCAACAAATAACAACTTTCATTCATTAACTTTTTGAAAACGAGCAAGTAATTACAAAGTAATTGGGACTACGACACAAGGTAGACAATTTTTCTAATTTTTCCAAAAAGTTGTGACTATATTTATATTTTTCGGCACATCAAATTTTCAACCAAATTTCAGATTTTTGTTACAAAGAAACTATAAAAACATAATTTTTTTCCACAAAGTACACAAGGCAACAAGTTGCATTTTTACACAAAATTATCCTATGTTTCCACAGTTTCATGTTGCAGATTTTTTATAGTCACTTCACATCTTCAAAATTGATACCAACACAATTTAGAAGATGTTTCAGAACACACATATCATGTAAAATAAATTTACAGAAAGACTCGCACATAAGCATGATGTTGTACCAAATTTAACAAATAAGTATCCAGTTAAACATGAATTTTCTGCTTCAATTTTTCTAAAGTTGTTTGAAAATTTCACGGACACTTTTAACAAATAATACCAACGTATTTGGAATCTATAATACCTTAGAAATAACTTTTACTCTGAGTTTTCAAAAAGTAAGTACTAATTACAACGTATTTTAGCCTTGAAAACAATGTAGTTAGTCGTGCAATTTTCTGAAAAATGTGAAAATTGTTTATGTTACTACAACTTTTTTCGATGTTAATTTTCCAGAATTGCAGATGCAATTAAATGTTCAAATATTTACAAAACAATATGCACACGAAACAGATTACACACGAATCAGATTTTTCACACATGAACAATAATGTCTTAAGATTGTTGGAAAAATTACTTGTCTGAATTCGTTTGTCGTAATCTGTTTTATATCGTTCATAGAAACTTTACAGATATAGTAGGCAAAATTCAATAACACAGATAAACAAACACTTTGCAGAACTTTTATTCATATTCATACAAATACACATATGCACATAGAATTGAATATGACAGAAAGCAATAGTAGATGCGAAAACTTATTGTTTAGACCGAGGCGCGTAGAACGCTTTACTTAAAACATTATTGCCCTGACTATGTACACACAGATATGACAACATGTCTTCCAAGATACAACATTCTCTTTGTTCTAGTCTTGCACTTAGATGTGAACAAGCGGCGAACTGATCTGGCCTTGAATATCTCTGACTATGCACAAGTGTTTATGCAAAAAATGACTTTTAATTTGTGCAGAATTTTGGTATGTAGTATATGCAAAAATCCATGTTATTTTCATTGACAAATGAGGGAATTTATAGGAGTAAAGAAGTCATTCACTACCGGTTTCGTCCTTTAAAAAATGATTCAACCAAACAGGTGCAACCTTTAACCGAAAGGATACAACCTCTTACGTTGTTGTAACATTTCACCGAACCGATGCGACCCTCCGTAATTTTAGAATTAATTTAAATATAAATTTCTCCAACAATATATTATTGATAAATGACATCTTATATACAATTTATCTTATGTAGGTTGGGTTAATGAATTAATGTTAGTCGTATTTGTTACAACCCTTTTTCCCTTTATATACCGTATGAAACTTGTCATGAAACAATTGGACCAAAAAATAAAGGAAATGCAGGATAAATAAATGATAGAACAAACTTATATGTCATTTGTTACTACGTCAAACTTATTAATTGTGTTAATTTTGTTATGCTTAATAGGGGCGTAAAGGAACGATTCGTGAACGATTCGATTTTTTTTTGAATAATTCGGTACGATATGGCTCGAGATCGAATAGGCTAGACTTGATTGTTGATCGATTACTAAATGAGTCAATCTCAAACATTTATTTGTTTGACTTGTTAGCTCGAAAGCCCGTTCGAATTACGATCTTTTAATGAAAATTAATGTAAAAAGTAAATTCATTTTACTAATTAGTTTTAGTGTTCTTATTTATGAGATAAATCAGTAATTTAGAATGTTTATGTAAGATTTTATTTACTTTTAATATGTTAGTTTAAAATGAAATATGTTGAACCCCGTTTGGGGCATTTAATGGGTGTGTGTTTCTTTCGTCTCCGAAAAAAATTTGAAATATGTTGAAAGTATTTAAGATTGTCATATTTTTTTCAAGTAAAAACACAATTTTTTTTAACTCAAATCAAACTCGAGGTCGGCCCAAATTTGAAGGTACTAGAGATTGAGTTTAAATTCGATAATCCTATTTGTGTGTTTGGACTATGTAGAAAATATAAGACCAAACTTATATAAGATGAGAAACCCCAATCTCAAAACCTATGTTATGGGGTGAGAAAATGGAGAAAATATAATTTTAGGTCACTGTAACACCTCTTATTTCATTTTATGTCGTGTCACACTTGACATATTTTTTTAAGTCCTCCGTGCAATTGTGTATAAAGAACCCGTGTAATTTTACACGGGCCCGGGGAAAAATCCTACGGGGCGTGTGATATTTCCACCAGGCTTTGAAGCAAAGTAAGAAAATATATATATATGGGAAAGGGATTGCACGTGCACGTGAAATCTTTTACCGGGCCGGTGCAAAATTGCACGGGCTCTTTCTACACAATTACACGGGGGACCTAAAAAAAATGTCAGATCTGACACGACCTAAAATGAAATAAGGGGTGTTACAGTGACCTAAAATTATATTTTCTCGAGAAAAGGTTTATCTCTGAATATAATTGGTGAAACAATTACGAGTGTCCAATACGGAACACTTCAAGTGACTCAAGTTCCTAAATTTTGAAATACCATACTTGACTTGATAAATTCAATTTTGGATCGGTCTCGGATTATTTACCCCCAAAGTGATTGTATATATTAGTGTGGTCCTAAAGAAAAGGTAGGGAATTTAGCAGCAACTGCCTAGAGGAAGATTCAAAATTGGGGTATATGAAAACAAAAGAGAAGTGGGACCTACTTGAAAATGATGCAAAACTGTTTGTGCAAATAGGGTCCCCAACAAAACTAATAGTGATCTTTAATTGTTTTCATTACTTTTCTGTTTCTAGATATAAGCCCATTGTTACACTTTATTTTTTAAGTGGTTTCATGAGTTTGGGGCATTTGGGTTGGACAACAAGGATTAAAACCAATTCGATTCGATGTATATAGCGTTATGTCTCTCGGGTATGAGAATTAGATATCATTTATCAATAGCATTAGCGGATCTAGAGATTTGCTCTAACGGAGGACAATAGAGCAAATTTGAAAATTCACCCGGATACCGGTGGTAATACAACAAAAAATATTCAGATATCAATGGTCAGATATGCACCCTAGACATATGTAGATCCGTCTCTTGTCTCTAGCAACTTCACATCAAACTATTTTTACAGCAACACAGTAAGGTTCGATTGTTGAAAAGTTGAATATTAAGATGATAAATTTTGTATGGTGTCATTAAATACTTCATTTAAGAATTTACATTATAAAGACATTACAATCAACTTATTGTGACACATTTTTATCTCAATCTTTCCATAATATTTGTTATTGACAATGTTTTTTTTTCCCCATGTTATTGACAATGTTAAATAGGTGGTTTTTCACAAATATAAGTGTAATAATCGATACTCTTTGGGCTCGAATTTTTGAGTAAAATAACTCAAGCTCGAAAGTTTGATTGATTTGTAAAATAACAAGGTCAAACTCGACTCGTTTAATGTTCGATATAACTCGAGTCGGCTTGTCAGGTCGAGTATATTTTTAAAGAAGCCATATAATTTTTATCATTTGTGTCAAGATTGAACACGACGTTGTTAATACTCGAATAATACTCAACTCGACTCGCATATACTCCCTCCGTTTTTTTAACTGTCACATTTGAGAATTTGTTTTTTTCCGCTCATAACTGTCATTTTAGATTACCAATAAATCATTTATTATTTTTTTCCCACTTATACCCTAACATTAATTACAAAATTTAAACAAAGTCATACTCTTCAAATGATAAAAAATATATTTCCAATACATAAAAAACACTAAAAGTGAACTCCAATAATACTACTATCGATGTATATTTACATTTACATTATATTGTATTAATGATTGTAAATATATTCAAAAAATTAAAGAAGAACAATCTAGTCATTTCATATTATATTTCAAACACATTAATCAACTTGTTAATTTGTGTGCCACTCCAAAGGTGACTAATAAAAATTACTGAGGGAGTAATTATTTACATATACTGTACACAATTAACTAAGTAAACATTAAATAAAGCTCGGTTGTAATATTTTGAAACTCGAGTTTGACGGAATTCATTATTCAGGTAGCTCAAACGCGAAAAAAAATATTACTGTATCGACTAAAATTTGTTTACTTATCAAATACGAGTGGCTCGGGAGCAATTTTTAGATTCATGAATACATATTTTTTAGCACACCTACAAGGTTAAAATCATTATTACTATAAAATTTAAGTTCTTGATATTTGGAAAAAGTAGCTTTATTTTTCATACTCACATATGTCTCCCAATTGCTTCATCAAATTATGTAGTCTTCTCTCATGATTGGCATGTCAACAGTTTCTTTTTCACTAAAAACAATGCTTGCCCAATACCTTTACTTGCTTTTTCCTACACAAAACATCATTTCTTTTAACTTATTCATCCACCATATATAATATCATCATTTCCCCATTTAATATATTGGTTAAATTTTATCACTTCAAACTTTATTTTGTGAAAACAATAGTAGTAGTATTAATTAAGAACATACAATTTATCAAAAAAATTAAGAACATACAAATATAATACTACCTCCGTCCCAAAATAAGTGTCCACATTTTAAAAAACAATTGTCCCATAAAAAGTGTCACTTTATATTACCAATGCATCATTTAATACTTATTTTCCAAAGATAACATTAGTCCAACATTTATTTATGGCACTCATTTCATATCCCAAAACAAACATTTATTATTTGTGAGGGGTAAATATGTCAATGTAGTATAAAACACAACACATTAATTACATTTCTTAATATGTGTGAAAACTAAAAAGATGACACTTATTTTGGGACGGAGGTAGTACTCATTTAGTACATATAATTCGATCTCACCTCTAATACTTTATTCAATTGTCATTAAAGTAAATCCTTTTGTTTCCACTTTTACTTGAAAGTCTCCAAAATCCACGAAGTATTGCTCAAAGATATCACTTTCCAAAACAGAAAATATGTAGGCTCACTTTTCACCAACTCAATAAAAAGTTGAATTTTAAACAAGAAATTCAAAATTGCCATAAATTGAATTTATAAATCTCCCTGGCTAACAAATCTACATGAAAGTTGTTCTCTACATTATTAACTTTCCACTTAATATCATCAATAACTTTAGCATGTTGCCTCATTCATGAGAATGTCACATTGATATGAAACACTTCCTCTTTCATATATGTGTGTGTATAAATATTCATGGAGTATAAGTAGATGTGTAAATGAATAGCCGAATTGAGTATCAATTAATTGAATTTGTATTTGTTTAGTACACGAATACGTTGATTATTTGTTTAATTACCGAACTAAATTGAATGGTGAGTTTTAATCGTTAATCTATTGCTCAAACTTGAGTTAGCTTAAATGAGCTCAAATGTCTTTTTATAACTTATGTCGATGTTCTTCGGTTCATGCAGGCTTCCAAGTGTGATATGACAAATGTGTAACATGTCTTCTTAGTTTTCCAAACTTAGATTAACAAAATTATTGACGTGGAGAATAATAAAAAGATAAATAAAGATAAGGGTGTGCGACGTTGAGATAGCGTTAGGGATTTAGGTTGCATTATGAGTTTATATATACACATGATTTTTACACGCACACATATGTGTGTGTGTGTGTTTAGTGTTTACGAACGTTTGTGAGCTGCCACTTGTTTGTTCATTTAATAAACAAACATACTAATATGTTTGAGCTAACTTGTTTAGCTTTACAAACAAACACAAGTTCACACGAGTCGAAGTATTTGTCCACGAACGGATATGTTCATTAATAACTCTACCTATAAGTGACTTTTTATGTTACGCTTAAATATAAAGGAGGAGACATGTAACTAGTAAAATGATTTTTAGGCCCCAGAGGCATAACTCAATAGTAAAAAAAAACAAGGATGCTGTTAGTGGTAATCTTGTCTTTGAGTTGTGTGCGAGAATTCGATATCCTACATCGACTTTTCTCAACAAAAAAATATTATATTCATATTTACAAACTGAACCACTAAGAATAACTTTCAATTTATATATTCTATGAAACTTAAGGTATGAGATAGTGAGAGACCTTTGAGTTGGGGCTCAACGTTTTAGTAAAAGGTTTCTAGAAACCGAATGCATCCAAGTACTATATAATTCTAAAGGAAAGAAAATAATTAAAGAAAGATAGAGCTAATAAGAAAAAAGAAGAAAGAAAAGTGTTAGGGCCACAAAAGAGAGTTATGGGAAAAAATGGTATAAGTACATATCACCACAGTATAAAAAGATTAGGCAAGAAAGGCAAATCCATTCATCACCACATGCACTGTCTAAGCTAAAGTCACAATAATATAAATGATAAAAGGCTCCACCCAATACATCACTCTTTTTTATAATTCAATGGGCCAGTATTATTTTGCTTTGCCAAGAAAACTAAATTAATTTTAGAAGTTGATTTTGTATGAAGATATGATTTACATATTTACCCCATGAAATGTGTATGTGTGTGTGTGTTTTTTTTTTATTATCGTTTTTGTATTATTTACTTTATGAAAGAGGGGTTTCTATCGTATAAATCATGTGTCCGTATGGAATGAAGACATCACGAAAAAATTACTCCGAATTGATGACCTTAGACTTCTTTTGAAGGGACGTTTTTACCTATTTACTCTATTTGCAGTGAAGTGACAACCACACGGAACAACTGTTCACAACTATCTTGGAAATTGGGAACCACACTGTTCCCAATTAAAACCACACGGTTCATATTCTGAATATATACCGCGCAAACATCACTCGGCTAATAGCTGAACTTCACTTGACCACTCAGCTGAGCTGATTATTACTCAACTCAACTCAGCTCACAGACTTGAGTCATGCCAAATTCAGACGTAGAGATCACGCCACACGGCTGCATTCCGCATATTGCTATAGCACCCAAGAACTTCCTGACTTTTACGTACTTCCTTCATTTGGAGTAAGCGACAACCGAAATGATTAGATACACATAGTTTATATCCTGTATATATATATTGTATGGTTTTGATTTTCTTGGTTGTCGCTTCACTTTAAATGAAGTGAGTAACCGAAAATTTCTCTTTTGATTGCTTCCAAGTGACATCACATGTACTATCCACAACCACGGATAAAAGAAAATTTTGGAATTGACTAGATGTCCTTAAGCCTTTTGAATGCACGTTGCCAAATGAAATCATATGCATACTATTCACATGCACGGATGTTTTAAATGTTTAATACGTTAATTACCTAACTTTCATATAATTCTAAGCTTTTACGAGACATGGTGATTCAACGTGATGTGTATCAAAACACGAGGTCATGTATGTGTCAACAATATTTCCATTTATATTGTTCACATGTTTACCAATTTGTTGGCTTTAGTTTCATTTATATGCATTTATGATAAGATCTTGTTTAAAAATGCGCAAGTATTTAATTTATTAATTATCTAATCTCTGATATATACTACCTCCGGTCTAAAATATAAGTCATCCTAGGAGTTTTCACAAAGATTAAGGAATTGGTTGAATGTCATTAATTTGAAGGTTAATGTCTAAAATACCCCTTGACTATCATTAATGCAATAGTTGTTAAGTAATGAAAAGTTGTTGAATTCATAATAAATTAAGGGTAAGATAGAGAAAGAGCAATAAATGTTGCATTGGTAATGTAGAATGACTTATATTATGGGACAAGTAGAAAAGTGTAGGATGACTTATATTTTGGACCGGAGGTAGTATATATATATATATATATACACACACACACACTACTTCCGTCCCAAAATATAAATCATCATTAAGGTTTTCACTTAAGAAAGTGGTTGAATCTCATAAATTTGAAAGTTAATGTCTAAAGTGCCCTTTGACTATAATTAATGCAATAGTTGTTGAATAATGAAAAGTGGTTGGACTGATAATAAATTAGAGGTAAGATAGAGAAATGAGTAATAAATGTTGCACTGCTAATATAGAATGACTTATATTTTAGGACCGAAGTAGTATATATATATACAGTAAAACCTCTATAAATTAATAACCTCTCTAAAATAATAGTTTTCTCCGGTCCCAACTTGGGCTAGTTAAAAAAATGACCAATTTCGATAAGATAATAAGATAATAATTTTTAGAAAATCCTTGTATAGATAATATCATAAATCAATAATTTTTCATAATCAAAAAAATATATATGTTACAATTTTGTAAAATATGATTCTATTGTTGTCTGTTTTTTTTCTTAAAATTTAAATCTGCTTGAAGTTCATCTCTAATCTTCCTTATTGCTTCCAAAAGTTCGGGTGTGGTGCTTTCTAGCTGCATCAAAAAGTTGTTAAGTGTCTTTGATGCGTTGAGTGCTTCTTTACGTGTAACAGGTTACAAAGGTGTTGTATCGTCTTCAACATCATCTTCAGCATTATTTTCAGGAATGGTATTTGCAATTTCTTCTAAGGTCTGGACCTCTGAACATGCGTCATTTTCACCCGGATAATCTAACAGGCTATTGACATCCATTTTATTGTGATAACCTAGATCATTAATCATGACCTCAAGTTCATGAATGTCTTTTTCAGGAGTTGTTTGTTCATTTAAATTGCTTGAAACTTCATCTGTCGAACGAATTTTGCAGTGTTTAAAACAACTTGCTACTGTTTCTTGTTTTACATTTATCGTCCAAGCCGAGACTGCATAATTGATAGCATCTAAAACATTAATCTTTCCTGGATCAGATTGTCCCAACTCATAACCTTCTAATATCCCACGGTAGAATCTCCTGCGACAGTGCATCTTGAAAGCTCTTATAATTCCAGCATCACAAGGTTGAATATTGATGTCATGTTGGGTGGCAAGAAGAACAACTCAACATTTTGTAGCCCTTAAATGTTTTTTGGATGTCCTGGACAATTATCTACCACAAACAAAATCTTCTACCGTGCATTTTGTTATCAAACCAACGAATGTATTCATCAAAAAGGACACTTGTCATCCATGCTCTTTTATTTGCACGATAGTGACAATTCAAGCTGTTCATGTTAACATTCTTGAAGCAACGTGGCTTTGCATACTTACCAATAATCCATAAAGGGATTTTTCAGAGCCATCCTCATTGCAACAGATAACAACCGTGAGCCTTTCTTTGTCCTGTTTTCTTCCTTTAAGTTGCTTCGTAGCAAGAGAATGATCAGCTTGTAACCTGTAAAACAAACCAGTCTCGTCCATATTGAAAACATCTTTCATAGGGAACTGGTTTATTTTTTCCCTTATGGACTCCAATTTCTTCTCCATATCCTGTATATCAACGGAACCACTCTCTCCGAAGCGACGGAATGACTTAATACCATGTCTAGCTTGAAATTCTCAAGCAAACCTTGAGAAAAGGTGTGCTCCTGATCTTGTTGAGGGTATAAAAGTGTCATGGTGTCTCTTGCCTTCTCCAAAATTAGCTCTCCTGTCATATTAACACGGGCTTGGTACTGGAGAAACCACTCATAAACAACCTTCTCCATATCTGGAAATTTTGCTGGTTTATGCCGCTTAATATCCTTTCCTTTTTCTAAGTTAGCCGAAAGATAGTCTGCTGATCGTTTCAGTGTATTTGATATTGTACCTTGACTAACTTTTAGATGAAACTTATCCTCGAGCCACAATTGGAGATCTTTCTGAGTGCATGAGGAATTATCTCTTTTGTACTCACATAATGATTTTCTTATTTCATCAGTCATTGTTGCTTTTGCGACACCTTTTAGATGAGAAGCCATTGCTTGGTATGGTTGTTTTTTTTTATCTTGTTTATATACACGGTAGTACATGCTATCACTACTATACACTGAATATTTTTGTTGTAAAAATACAATGAATCAAATTAATGTATGTACAATGAATCTTGTATGTACAGTACATTGAATTTGTAACTAATATACATTGAATTAAGTATAATACATAAATTAGTACAGTTCATTCTATTTAAATTTATATAATTAAAATTTAATTTCATTTGATATCAAAAACTCTCTATAAATTAATAATTATTAATTTATCGATAAATTAATACCTCTCTAAATTAATAAAATCTTCCGGTCCCAACTATATTAATTTATAGAGGTTTTACTATATATATATTAACGATGCTGGATATCGTCTATTCAATAATCCGGACAAAATTAACTCCTATGACAGTTAAGTCAAGAACAATGAACAATGGGAATGGTTGCTTGTGTGTATTTTAGACTGAGCCTGAGAGTTTCTCTCAAGTTGCCTACGTATCCAATGTATGTAATTAGAATCAAGTCTTTCGTAATTCCTTAGGGATTAATTATATAGGAGGCATCTCGCCTATTTCTTGTTCTACAAGTATTAGGGTTTACTTCTTAACCCCTAAGGATTATTACGTGTGAATCCCTTTGATTTAGGGATAATTATGACTATCTTTAAATGACAGGATCAATGTCATTATATCTGTGGATTCTTTCCATGCTTATCCCATAATTAGGGAATACGTTTAAATGGCGGATAAGGAAAGCTCTACCCGACCTGCGTTGAGCCCCTCAGGTCGTCTCGACCTGACTTGTATCCTCTGACCTCCTTTAAGACCGAGCCGACCTGCGGTGGTCTGTTCGGAAGGACATGCCAGACCTCCCACCTGGGGTTTAGGCCTGCTCTACCAGTTGATGTGAGGCCCCTAGCCCTTGTATTTATTATCCTTCTCTCTCTTTATTTATTATGTGACCATTTTCTGAATGACATGTGTCAGGGGCTAATCCGACCCTCGTCATAAGCCCCCCAGATCTGCCCAAGCTCCCTGGAGCGGGCTAGATCTGACTTAGACGGAGCTCAGTTTTTCCTTTTAGACTTGTCAATTTATCAGGATTGGCCTGGTCACGTGTCCGAGTTACCGTTATAACTCTGTCATGATGGACTTCGAGAAACGAGGTGTTCCGTCCACGTTGATGTAGTGGGATCGTTTCCCTAGGTGGTGTTTGGGGGTTATAACCTCCTGTTGTATCACATCTCTTCAGACGTTATCAACCCTTTGCTATTAAATCGAGATTGAAGTCATTTTGCCGGCTGCCATTCTTCTCTTCACCTTCTTCAATCACAAGTAAGCATCTTGCTCCTTTCTTTTTATTTGTCTTTTTGTTGATGAGTGAGCCGATTATCCTCATAGATAGTTCAATTGAAGCCTTATTCGATTCTGTGTCTGAATCGGAGAGTGAAACTTCTAACTTTAGGGTTACTTCTGAGAACCTTGTTCCCTTGCCTTTAATAAATCGAAGGGGTTTCGAGCATTTGGTTCTAGCCCATCAGTTTGATCCTTCACCCCTTGCTCCCCGTACTTCTTCAGGGACTTCTCCATTCATTCTGACCTTAAAAGCTCATATGGCTTTGAGATCTCAGGCAGTTTGCCATGGCATCGACACCATATTGACCCAAAAGGGTATAATCTCTATCTATAAGAAGTATGGGATTAATATTAGTCGGTACGACCCCCAACTTCCTTCCTCTGGCACTTATGCTTACCAACCCCACCTGGGTACTACGCTATTTACAAGGAACAACTCGACTGTGGCTTGAGGGTCCCATTCTGCCATGTCCTCTTGGCCATTCTGGAGTACTATGGGCTACGGATTGCCTAAATTTCCCCCAATGGTGTGCAAGCTATCATTGGATTCGCAATCTGGTGCCGATGTGTCTGTATCCCGTTTACGGTGAGGTACTTCAGGACGTTCTATCAATGCAAACTGGTGAAAGGATTTCCCGGGGCTGTACTGCTTCCCTCATCAGGGAGATTTTATTAATGAGGTCTCATTCTTAGTAAGGGAGAGTCTTCCTACAAAGATTGGAAACGCCGATTCTTCTTTCATCCGTCCTGAGGTGGTGGTTAACCTGGGCAGGTGGAACACCGCCGACCTGGGTAGTGACGTCCGGCCTACTGATGTTGACAAGAAATTGTTAAAGGACATTTAAAGGTGTGGCATCAGTCTTGGATTAAGGAAGTATTCTTCTGAGTTGATCGACGCTGCTAAGTTATCCACTGCTGGTCCGGACCCTTATGTGGAGATGAAGGAGGACGATTACAACACTTGTAGGATTCTTAAGTTTTTATTACTTTTGCTTTCCTGTTGTGATTATTCATATATTGACCTTATTCAATTTTGTGTCATGCGGTGTCTAATTTTGCCAAGCTTTTGGCCGATGTCGTTGAGGAGGAGGCCCCTTATGGTGCCCAACTTGAACCTGGTCAGGGGGCTGAGAGAACCGAGAGCATCGAGTTACCCGCTACTCGAGCTGTAGGTAATGTTCTGAACTCCTCCTCAGCTCGGAGCTTATCTGAACACCCTGAGGATGTTCCCGGGTCTTCTTCCCGCCCTACACAAGGAGTTGACCTCCTGGAGCTGGATGAGACCAAGCAGGGGGAGGATGATGAGGTAAATAAGGCCAGGCTCTAGAGGAGGAGCCAAGTTACGATTGTTGACACTCCCCCAAGGGGTAAGTACAAGAGGAGGATATCTGAGTCTCGTCCTGTTGACGGCGACGAGGACACCACTGAGGAAGGGGTTCCTGCAAGTTAGGGACGCCTCTTTGAGCTATCTGATCACGACCTGGCCGCTGTTGTAAGTTTCTTTTTTGCCTTGTTTTCTTCCCTCATATCCAACATATCTCTCTTCTGATATGCTAGTCATCTTGAAGGGGGCCTGATGGGAGTCAAATTGTAGTGTATTTCTTATATGAGATTACCTCCTTTTACGAGTTATTCATGGTTATTTTGGGCTATTATGGGTAGGATACGAACGATATTCACTTATATGCATGTTTCGAGACTAAAGACGTTTTCGTCCTAAAAACTCATGTTTTATGTGGATTTCGTTACGTTTCTGTCAATGTATATTATGCCTTTGTGTCCATGTCTTTTTTTTCAGGCTTAGATTGATGTATAAGGTCGAGAATAAGGAAGAGAGTCTCGAGAAAGAACGAGATTTGGGGCCAAGGAGGAGAAAAGAGTGAAGAATCATTGACGAAATCTGAACCAGTCACTTCAGGGGCATTTTGGTCACACTTGGAGACAATTTCAGGAAGAGTTGTCTTGATGAAAGTTGTAGAGCGTTGAATCAGCTTTCTAACGCATTTTGAATCATCTCATTTGGAGCCCTAGAAGTGAAGTTATGATGAAAATATTGAAGCCTACCCCAAACTGGCGTTTGAAAGATCCAAACGGGCGTTCGCTTGTTACTGAAAGTTGGGTTTTCAGGCAAACGGGCGTCCAAATGACCTCAAACGGGCGCTTGTGAGGGTTCAGCCCGAAAACCAAAGCTCATACAAGGAAAACGGGCGTTTGTGAGGGTGCAAACTCTAGTTTAGCCCCGACAACAGATTTTCACCACGCCTGACCCATTAATCGTCATTTTGACCCATATAGGAGGCATTTTCTGGTCAGGTCGTCTTCATGAAAGTTGTAGGTAATTGAACGAGCTTTCCAACGCATCTTGAATCATTCAAATCGGAGCTCTACACAGGAAGTTATCGCTGATTTACTGAAGACAGGTCAAGCTGGGCCAAACTAGAGTTTGCCAAGATCCAGACGGGCGTCCGGGACCGACAGCATCAGATTTTTGACCTACTCTATAAATACGCAGCTCATTCAGCCCCTATTTCATCCTGGACGACTTTGGGCATCTTAGGAGCGATTTTAGGGCGGTTTTCGAGTAGTTTAAACACCCTTTGATCCCCATATTCCATAGATTAATTCCATTGATTCTACATACTTTTTATTAGATTAAATTTATGTTTCAACACCAAAGATTCGACTTTTAGCGCAGTACCTTTACTCAATATTCAAGGTTTGATTTTTATGTTGATTATGCTTTTGTTTATTATTGTTCTTAGTATAATTTCCTTTAATTACTTCGTTGTTTGTATGATTATGAGTAGCTAAAGTAGTTGTGTAGCCGAATTATGTGAAAACGGGTGAAAATCCCAAAGGGGGATGAGACGGGAGTTGTGTAGCGCTTAATTAAACGGTTGTATGATGAATTCATGTTCTAAAACTTGTTTTGATTGTTTTAATAGCTTTGAATGAGATTGACAACCTTGTTCACTGTTACACACACATCGAGCTTATATATGTATTTTGCGGCGAGGTGTGGGATATGGGTATTAGAATCACTAGACATAGCCTTGATTGTTAGATTGACAACCTAGCTAGACGTTAGGACTATGCCTATGTGAGGTTCTTATCAGGTTCCCGAGCGGCTCATTATTCTGGTCAACCATGTTAGGCGAGTTAGCTTTCTAAAGGGAGGGTTAATTAGCCTAGTATAGGGGGTTAAGCGAGAGTTGTTCAGACCTTAACGCAAGAATAAGGAGTTGACACCCGTGGATGTCATATAAACTGAATTGGATAAGTAGGTCGGTTAAGACACACTCCTTGTCAAGTCTTTCCTGTGGGGTAAAAGTAACCTGTTGGATCGTAGTTCGGCTATGCCTTTTAATCAAATAGATAAATCCGTTAGAATAATATTTATTTTCTGCATTAGCTATAATACTTTTCACTTAATATTGACCTGAACCAAGTTTAGACGTCGACTTTGGTACTTCACTATTATTCCATGTGGATTCGACCTTGTGACCACTATACTACCGTTGACCCGATACTCTGTCGGTTAAAGTTAGCGGTTAAGTATTTTGCTATCAGGGCCCAAATCGGACAGGAGTTCTTGAAGAGGCACGTTGAGTCCTCTGCAAGTAAAGAAGTTTTGAAGAAAACCATAGCAGATCTAAAGGACAGCCGCCAAAGGCATAGGGACTCTGCTAGATCTAAAGATGAAGAGATCAAGACCCTGAAAGGGCAGCTCAGAGCTCGAGATGCTGAGCTTCAGCAAGTCAAAGATCGGTGTGCCGCTGGGCTTCAGGCAGTTTTTGACAAGTACAATGAAGAAAATTCTAAACTGGGTCAGGCCTTAGCCAAACTCCGGGCCAAAAGGGATGCACCGGAAGCCTCTATTCCAGCTCGGAGTGCTCAAGCTATCCATGAGTACAAGTCCTCTGAACATTTTGCTGAGGCCCTGAAGGCCTTGTTGGGCCCAGTAAGGTGGCATGGCTACACCCTTAGAGTTGATGAGGCCAAGGAGCAGCGTGCTGATATGGTTATCCCCGACCTTCCCACCACTGGGCTATGTACAAGTCAGGCGCAGGCAAGGTCTATGATGACCGGCTAAGGGAGTTTAAGGACGGTGAGGACATGGAGTCAAGTATGCTAAACGCCGCCCTGCTCCTCAGAGCCCTGAGCCAGTTCCTCCTTCCACCATCCAGACTGCTTCGACTGAGCAACAGAATCCAGCTTCTGAAACATGATTTTGGTGCATATCCTGTTATGCTTGGATATGTTTTAGTTTATCAAAACTTGTGAAAATATGTAATTTTCTTAAACCAACATTTTGCAGCTTTTGCTCTTTGTTTCTATTAAGCACTTTATTTTGAGTTCTGTTCCGAGTTTAAGTAATTACCTGGTACCCTTCTCCATTTGCAAGTATGTCATGCATAACCCATGGTTTTTGGATGGCATACTTGGTATTTGAATTTTTTTGCTTTGTTGCACTTAGTCTGCTTTGAGTCTGACCTGTAGAGCTCAGTTCGAAGTTGTCTGACCTGCAGGCTTAGGAAGTTTATCTTATGCAAACTTTCTGAGTCTGACATGCAGAGCTCAGTTCGAATTTTTCTGACCTGCAGATTTAGGAAGTTTGTATTTTGCAAACTTTCTGAGTCTGACATGGAGAGCTCAGTTCGAATTTGTCTGACTTGCAGACTTAGGGAGTTTGTCATTGCAAAGCTTCTGAGTCTGACCTGCAGAGCTCAATTCGAATTTTTTTGACATGTATACTTAGGGAGTTTGTCCTTTGCAAACCTTCTAAATCTGACCTACAGAGCTCAGTTCGAATTTGTCTGACCTGCAGACTTAGGGAGTTTGTCCTTTGCAAACCTTCTGAGACTGATTTGCAGAGCTCAGTTCGACTTATCCTTTTAGGATTACAAATTAGTAATTTTATACTCAAGTATAACATAAAAGTAAATTTTCATTAAAAACCATTGATGTTGGATTACATCTTATTGAAATAAATAATGCTGAAAAGGAAATAATGTAAGTCTGGCACCTGTCCTAGACATAGAACTTTCGTAAGTTACTGGCGTTCCAGCTCCGAGGTATGGTCCTGCCATTTGCATTAGCTAGCTGATACGCCCCTTTGCCATTGATGAGAGTCAAATTGGCTATCATTTTCAATGTGATTAGACCCCGTTTATACCTTGTTGTATATGTTTCCGGAGACATTTGTTTGTATTTTGATGTATTTACACCTTGGTTATCATTTCGAGACCTAGGACGTAAAGTCTGGGATTCTCGGTCTTTTTCGGTGTATTTACTATACTCTCGGTCACCCTAGTGTCCTGTAGGGGTTACGTGTGGTATTTTTTTGTGATTTTGTACAGGTATTAGGTGTTCGAGAAGGCCGGAATACGAGTTACGAAGGTAGGAGCGTGTGCCCGAAGCTTAAACGTTCAAACGGATCAAAACTCGTTGGTACTACAACCATACCTTCTATTGATCTGCATTTTGATCCCCCTTAGAGGCATTTTCTGGGCTAGACATCTTCATGAAAGTTGTATACTATTTCATTAGCTTTCCAACTCAATTTGAATCACTTGATTTGGAGGTCTACACACACAGCTATAGCCGTTTTACTGAAGGTGTGTCAGCAGGCGTGCGCCTGAGAAATGCTAGGCGCACGCCTACGGGTTAATTTTGTCCAAAGTTTTAGTCCGTCTTTCTACTTTTTTGCATGTTAGGCGTGCGCCTGACAAACCCTAGGCGCACACCTAACAGTCAGATCTCACAAAACACTATAAATACCCCTCCATATGATATATATATATATATATATATATATATATATATATATATATATATATATATATATAGATATATACATATATAGATCAGTTCCAACTCGTTTTCTGCACTTTTTCTTCATCTTTTTAGCTTAGATTAGATTTGTAGGTAGATTAGTTTAGTTTGGTAGTAGATTGTTGTAATCCGGAGGATCTCGGTGATAGTTTGACGCGTTATTGACGGGATTTCGGTGATAGTTTGACGCGTTATTGACGGGATTTCGCTCAGAGATTCGATTTTCTACGGCCTAATATATTTGGTATTTCATTTCCTTTCTTGTTCTTGCTTTCGATCTTGATTTATGCTTTGTTGATTTCTTTTATTTTGTTGTTAGAATGAGTATCTAATTGCCTGATAGTCGAGTTATGTGATAGTCTATGAAACCGAATCCTAGCCTGTTCATGTGGTGTTCTTGATGTTTGACTGTTGATTCTCGATGTTACCGTAGTTCTAGAACTTATACTTAACCACGTTTGTTAAATTGGCCATTTGATAATCGTATCACACGTATCGTCTTTACACATGTATTTTGCGAGAGGATACGGGAACCGGGGTTCTAGGATCACCCTGTAAAACCGACTGAGTTGTTCAGATTCGGTTTCGTGAGTGAGGTTTGTATCGACTTTTCGAACGTTTCATTGATCGTAGACCGTGTGAGGTCAGTTAAATCCGGTCAGCGGACTGTTGAACCTGACATAGGAGGGTAGATTATTGAAATAATGTCTATTCTCAGAGCCAGGAAACGACATCCTACGTGACATCGAGAACGTTTAGGTGAATCAAGAATACCTCGGGACTTAGCTAGGGTTTGTGAGTATTATATTGATCATAGCTCGGCTATCTCTTTTATATAGTTTTAAATCTTTCTTTTGTGTATATTTAGTTTGTAGAACCAGTGATCTGACAAATCACCACGTTCAGTAGTTGTGTTGACTTGAACTAGGGATGAGACCGACTTTGGTACTCGACTAGATTCCCTGTGGGATACGACATTGACTCACCAATTATAGGCTACAATTGACCCGGTACACTGGCGGTAAGATTGGACACTTAGAAAAGGCCGATCAAGTTTTTCTGGCGCCGGGAATCGGATTGATATCTTGTAAGTTAGTTAAGTTCTTGGGATTAGATCGTTTTTCTTATTTGTTTTCTTTGTACATTTTGTTTTATATGTTGTTGTTGAAGTGTCACACCATTTACTCCGGTAGTGGTAGTGACAAGTTACCGTGATTGTGTTCGTGTTGTTTCCCTGGATTGCAGTTAATGGATCCATACGGCAATTATGGCTCATATCCTTACTCATTCGGATATTACAATTACGGTGCTATGGGTTACCAAACACAACCATTTTATCAGTTCAACCCATACACCGCATCATACAGAAATGAGTGGGATAATGCCCCAAGTTACTTTGATCAACAACTCGATACTTCTCCACCTCTGGAATCTGAGGTCTTAACAGAGAAACGGATGGCACTTGAGCAAATAGTTGAACAGAAAGGTAAAGATCTTCGAGAACTTCATAATGACCACGCTACGATACAAGTTATGATACGGAATTTGGAACATCAAGTGCAACAACTGTTAGAGGATGTTGAGATGAGAGAACGTGAAACTTTGGTAGAAGTCACCCCTGAGGAAAGCTACGAGGATGGTATGAATCTTGTGTCCATTGAATCATCTATTTCATCTTCGTTTAGCCCTACTGTCATACCTACGGGGTTGCACTCTATCGAGTTTGTTGTTGATATTGAGCCTAAATGTTCATACTTGGTGTTGGAGTCATTGTTGGTTGGTGTATGTTTCATTGTTGCAATGGACTCATAGAACCAATCTTGGTGGTGGGGATTGATCCCCATTTTTCTCATATTTCATTTTAAGGGGGTGCTCAATTCCTACGACTTTTGTAGGGAGAAGCAACGGTTTGATCTCCTTTGGTATAGATCCTTGACGTAATTCGGGGTAGAAGGTCGAGCTGAGGACTTCAAACTCAGAATGTGCTTTTATTGTTTTTTTGTCCCCTCGTGTTTTACTGTGTTTCTTTGGTTTGTATTTTGATATTTCGTGTAAGTTTTGATGTTATATAACCCAAAGAAGTGTGTATCAGGGGGGCTTGTATGGTGTTTTGGTTTTTGGTGAGCTGTGATAATCCGTCTAGTTTCATTTCAATATCTCCATACTTGTGTATCTTGTATACGTAGCGTTTCTTTTTTATATTAGCACGGGTACCTTGGGAGGACTTTTACGGATGCCCCATGATCGTACTCGCGCTTTTTCCGGTTGTAAGCTAAGTTTTCTACCCTTATCATTCGTGTTTGGTTTTAAAGTAGGAGGTGGTTAGTTTAGCTTTAATGTTTTGTTTTCATGTGGAACGAGTTATAGTCAGCGATTGTTATCCCTTTGGTGTAAATGAGTCGGTTTTCAAGAATTCTGATGTCTTTTACATTGGTTTTGATATATCGAGCCTTCGGCATTGTTTTGATAAACATAGTGATTATACGAATGCATTTCATTTGTTTTGTGATCTTGTATTGAGGAATGGAATAGTTCTATCACATAGCTTCGACTTCATGATTCATCGAGACTAGTGAACGATTATGGTAGCTATTAATTGCCCGGTTACCTAGAACTTATATTAGTACCTTCGAGGGAAAATAGAAAGGTCGTCGTTGTTAGGTACAGGATGACGGTTTTGACATTTATTTTGACCCGATCTGAGCCAAAGGCCAACCTAAACGATTAATCCACTGTTACCCCTCTAAGCCTTTTGTAGGGTGGTTAGACTGCCACCCGAACTAGCCTTTCTTGTTACTAACCCGTGAAAATTGATGTCCCTAACTTTATTTCAGTCTACGTACCCTTGACTACCTAGCAATTGAGCTTGTTCGTTTTGCACATTTTTACGATGTTGCGAGGTATTGTTGAGACGTATGTAATGGTATGGAGTCGTGATTTACGAGTTATTCGGAACAAGGAGTGTAGCAATGTGTAGGTTCCAGTTTTGTTCGGAATTTCGATGTATATAAGAAGAAGAAAAAAAGAAAAGAAAAGAATTAGAAGTAGTAAATGTGAATAGATATAGTTTGACATAAGTCCAAAAAGGGACTAAAGTGTTGTATAATGAAGAAATGTGAAGTTGGAGTTAGGGTTCGGTTTGAAACATGATAGTGTAAGTAGTCAAGAAGGATTGAAGACGAAGTTGAAAACCGAGTACGTGTTTATATTTATCAGTTAAAGCTCTTTTGCACTTTCTTCTTTCTATTTTTATCGTAAATATCCTTTCGTTAGCCCCGACCCTAGCTTAACATTATAACCCTTCAAGTCCTGCTTGACCCTACTAGAATTCGATTGACCTCGATTAGTGGAGATGTTTATGAGTATAAACCTATGGTGTAACCTCGGAAAATTATACGTCTATAATCTAAACCAGTCGTTGGTGATAAATGTTGGAGAAGCTATACACACACACATATTCTTTTCTCAATGCAAGGTAGAACTTAAATCATATGCATTGGCGTCAATTACTTGTGTTTTACCATTTCAATTCTTATAAACTAGATGTATGATTGCAATGTTGAATGCATCTTTATTTTTGAAGCGCTCATCTTTGCTCGAGGGCGAGCAAACGCTAAGTAGGGGGTAGTTGATGAGAGTCAAATTGGCTATCATTTTCTATGTGATTAGACCCCATTTATACATCGTTTTATATGTTTCTGGAGACATTTGTTTGTATTTTGATGTATTTACACATTGGTTATCATTTCGAGACCTAGGACGTAAAGTCCGGGATTTTCGGTCTTTTTCGGTGTATTTACTATACTCTCGGTCACCCTAGTGTCCTGTAGGGGTTACGTGTGGTATTTTTTGTGATTTTTTACTTGTATTAGGTGTTCGAGAAGGCTGGAATTCTAGTTACGAAGGTAGGAGCGTGTGCCCAAAGCTTAATCGTTCAAACGGAACAAAACCCGTTGCTACTACAACCATACCTTCCATTGATCTGCATTTTTATCACCCTTAGACGTATTTTATGGGCTGGACATCTTCATGAAAGTTGTTCATAATTTCATTAGTTTTCCAACTCATTTTGAATCACTTGATGTGGAGGTCTACACACACAGTTATGGCCGTTTTACTGAAGGTGTGTCAGCAGGCGTGCGCCTGAGAAATTCTAGGCGCACGTACGGGTTAATTTTGTCCAAATTTTCAGTCCGCCTTTCTACTTTTTTTGCATGTTAGGCGTGTACCTGACAAACCCTAGGTGCACGCCTAACAGTCAGATCTCACAAAACACTATAAATACCCCCATATGATATATATAGATATATATACATACATAGATCGGTTCCAACTCGTTTTCAGCACTTTTTCTTCATCTTTTTAGCTTAGATTAGATTTGTAGGTAGATTAGTTTAGTTTGGTTGTACATTGTTGTAATCCGGAGGATCTCGGTGATAGCTTGACGCGTTATTGTCAAGATTTCGTTCGGAGATTCAATTTTCTACGGCCTAATATATTTGGTATTTCGTTTCCTTTCTTGTTCTTGCTTTCGATCTTGATTTATGCTTTGTTGATTTCTTTTATTTTGTTGTTAGAATGAGTAGCTAATTGCCCGATAGTCGAGTAATGTGATAGTCTATGAAATCGAATCCTAGCCTTCTCATGTGGTGTTCTTGATGTTTGACTGTTGATTCTCGATGTTACCGTAGTTCTAAAACTTATACTTAGCCACGTTTTTTAAATTGGCCATTTGATAATCATATCACACGTATCGTCTTTACACATGTATTTTGCGAGAGGATACGGGAACCGGGGTTCTACGATCACCCTGTAAAACCGACTGAGTTGTTCAGATTCGGTTTCGTGTGTGAGGTTTGTATCGACTTGTCGAGCATTTCATTGATCGTAGACCGTGTGAGGTCAGTTAAATCCGGTCAGCGGACTGTTGAACCTGACATAGGAGGGTAGATTATTGAAATAATGTCTATTCTCAGAGCCAGGAAACGACATCCTACGTGACATCGAGAACGTTTAGGTGAATCAAGAATACCTCGGGACTTAGCTAGGGTTTGTGAGTATTAGATTGGATCATAGCTCTGCTATCTCTTTTATATAGTTTTAAATCTTTCTTTTGTGTATATTTAGTTTGTAGAACCGGTGATCTGACGAATCACCACGTTCAGTAGTTGTGTTGACCTAAACTACGGACGAGACCGACTTTGGTACTCGACCAGATTCCCAGTGGGATACGACCTTGACTCACCAATTCTAGGCTACAATTGACCCGGTACACTGCCGGTAAGATTGGACACTTAGAAAATGCCGATTAGCCATGGACTTTCACCACCCTGTATGGCCCTTCCCAGTTCGGGTAAAGCTTGCCTTAGGGACCTTGTCTGCTAACCTCGTTTTTCCTTAATACTAAGTCTCATTCTTTGAAGTAGGAGTGCTTAACTCTGGAGTTATAGTATTGAGAAATCTTCTGTTTGTATTTGGCTGTTCTGATGAATGCCACATCTCTGGCCTCTTCCAAATTGTCCTTAGAATGCCTGAGTTCTAATTCCTGATCTACTTGTGTGTAGATTCCCCCATTGGGGATGGAAGTCCAATCTCTGTTGGGATGACTGCTTCACACCCATAGGCTAAAGCAAAGGGTGTTTCCCCGTGGATGAGTTGGGCATAGTCTTGTAAGCCCAAAGTATGTTGGTAGATGCTCTACCCAATTTTCTCCTTCTTCCTCCAGCCTCTTTTTTAACCCAATCTTGACCTGCCTATTTGTTTGTTCGACTTGGCCGTTTGCTTGGGGATGACCAACAGAGGTGAAGTGCTGCGTGATGCCAGCTCTGTACACTATGCTCTGACCGTCCCGTCTTCGAACTGAGTTCCGTTATCTGATATCAGAACTTTTGGTATGCCATACTGATGTATGTCAACCTGATGATATAATTCCCGATTATTTACTCCTTTTTCTAATGCGATTAGTGGCGTTTTGACATCAATTTGAGCAACTTTTATGATAAATTGAACCATTTTGTGTACATAGGAAATTTCAGAAAAACCATGCTTTTAATTTTATTATATTAGTTATTAGCCGATTTTGTTATTAGATTTACACGTGGTATCTTTGTGTCTATTTTGTAGCACAGATATCACATACGTGCAAACTATACTTTTCCAGAGGAACTTCTGAATAGCTTTGGAGGTAATGGTAGTTAGAGCTTCAGCTTCTACCCATTTAGTAAAGTAGTCGACCGCCACCACTAAGAATCTGAGATTACCTGGAGCTCGGGGGGTGGCCCGACCAGATCTACACCCTATTGATAAAAAGGCCAAGGAGAAACTACGGGAACCATTACTTGTGAAGGCTGATGAGACAAATTGTCATGCACCTGGCATGACTTGCACTTCAGGACGAGTTCGTTCGCATCACTTTGCATGGTGGGCCAGTAATACCCGAATAGACGACACTTTCTTGCTAGGGTCCGTGCCCCCGTATGATTTCCACAAATACCAAGGTGAATTTCTCGGAGGAGATAATTTCCTTCATCCTTTGAAGCGCACCTGAGCCAAGGGGATATAAAAGATCTCTCATAAAGAACCTCATTAAACAGAGAGTACCTGCTCACTAAAAGTTTCATCCTGCGGGCCTGAGATCTATCTATTGGCAGGATGCCATGTTTTAGATAGGACACAATTGGGTCCATCCATGTAGCTTGTTGAGTAACGGGTTGAACTTCGTTCTGGGCGTAGCTTCATTCTGTTAGTTTCTCTACCAGAACCTTCTTATCTGAGAAAAATTTGGATGCTAACTTGGAGAGTGCATCAGCTCATTTAATTTGAGATCGAGAAACCTGCTCGATCTGAACTGAGTGGAAACTCTTGAGTAAGGGTTGGGCCACAGATTAATATTTCTTCATCGGTTCTTCCTTTGGTTCATACTCCCCTTTCACATGATTGACCACAAGCTGAGAGTCACTGAACACTTGCAAGTTGCACCTAGCTTGTTGGCTAGTCGGAGCCCGGTAATCAGGGCTTCATATTCCGCCTCATTATTCGTTGCTTGGAAATTGAAGCGTAGGGCATAGGGGAATTCTTCTCCCTTCGGATTTATGAGCAGAAGATCTGCCCCTGCCCCCTCTTTACTGGCTGCTCCATCTATGTATAACGTCCACAGCCCTGTTTTGTTCATCTGCTGGTCTTGCTCGATGTTAACTGCAATCCCTTCAGCTTTGAAATCTACTAAGGCTTGGGCCTTAATCGCAGTTCACGGTTGGAAGTCCAAGTCGTACTCGGCGAGCTCTACTACCCACTTTGCCAGTCTTCCTGGTGTATCAGGCCGTGCCAAGATTTGTCGAAGTGGCTGATCCGTAACTATAGTTATTAGATAAAATATGACCTTAGTGTTAGGAAATCTATGCGGGAACGCAGTGAAAATTAAAATTTATTTCCTATCGACCCAAGATCGACTTCGTTTAAGCAATAAACAAATAAGCTAGTAGACGGTGGTTACCTTTATTGATCTAAAAGATCGACGCTTTGACCGCCTGAGGAGAGTAGCGATGCACTGAGCCGCCCAAGCATTCGGCCTCTACCGGTGATCCACACGAACTGCCCGCCGGAATCCCATCATAAACTGCTACTAGAAAAATCCGGTTGCTAGACCGGCCTTTTCTCTCTCTCTAATCTCTCTCTAAGAAACTCTCTTAATTTTCTTGTTGAAAATAAGACTTGTAACTGTGATGTACAAAAGAGTTCGCCAAGCCTCCCTTAAATAGGGTGACCTGCGCCCCTACAGTTCCCAATCTGATTGAGATTAGCTTCCTAGCAGATTGATGAGAAAGAAAAAACATTAGCCTAATAAAATAAGGAAAATTCCTTTGATTGATTTATCTCATTTAATATTCAATATCTTATATTAAATATATTCCCAAAATATATATTTACAATATCTTATATTGAATATATCTTTATCTTATTACCATAAATCTATTTTTCCCAAAAATGAATTAATATCTAATATTAATATTTGGTAATCTTATTAATTAAATTGCACAATTCAAATGTATCCAATACAAATTAAAATGGCGTCCCCTTCCCCACTTATTTGGGAATTGAGATTTTCTTTAATTAATATAATACAATAATTAATTAATTCATAAAATACATGTATATATATATATATATATATATATATATATATATATATATATATATATATATATATATATATATATATATATATATATATATATATATATATATATATATATATATTGTGGAAATATTACACATTATTGTAACTATAAAACGTTACTTGTGTATAAAGACTTATTAATTGTGTTGTATAAACAATTAATATGTCATAAAGTCATAAAGTAACTCCATTTTGTCTTATTATGTAATAGACAACTCTAGCAATTAATACTAGCCGACTCTAGTAATTAATTGCTCTACTCCTAGCTTATACTCTACTAGGACCTTTCTCATTCATACTTGTACTTATTTATACCCACTCTTTTATAATGAATAAACTAAGTTGAAGTTTACTCAAGTATTATTACTTTCTCAAACTCTCTTCATTGTATCAGAGACATAATCGTCTTTAATCCACTGCAAAATCTCCTATCTTTTCAAAATGTCTTCTTTATCTGAAGCTTCTTCACCCTCAGTAGAGTCCCAGCAGCCTCAGCAGACTGGGGTTACTGAAAACTATTCATTTACAAACCACAGACTTGATGGCAACAGCTACCTGCTACGGTCAAGGTCTATGAAAATGTATATCTCAGGCTAGAGCAAGATGGGATACTTGTCTGGTTCCAAACCTGCCCCTGCTGAAACTGACCCCAAGTTTGAAGCATGGGATACAGAAAATAACCAAGTCATGACCATCCCCACGAGGTCAATGACAAAAGAGATCAGTGAGAACTTCATGATGTATGACTGCTAAGGATATCTAGGATAATTCCAGAGACCTTTACTCAAAGAAGGACAATACATCTGAGGTCTATGAACTCGAAGCTCAAATCCAGAATTACAGTCAATGAGACATGTCTGTAACTCAGTACTACAACCTACTATCTAAGGCATGGCAACACCTAGACATGTTGGAAACTCACCCATGGAAGGATGTAGAGGATGCTGCCTTATACAAGAATATCATTGAGAAGAAGAGAGTATTCAAGTTCCTTACAGGACTGAACTCATTCCTTGATGATGTTAGAGGTAGAGTTCTTGCTACTAAACCTCTCCCCAGCCTCAAATCTGTGTTTGCTGAAGTCAAACATGAGGAAAGCAGGAGGAAAGTAATGCTGCAAAACAACCCTGCTGATCACCCTACTAATAGCTCAGCAATGTTGGTGGTCAGGAAGCCTACTGAGGTTACTGAGACTTACAGGAAACCTACTGAGAAAATAGGAAAGTTGTTCTGTGACCACTGCAAACGCACAAATCACACCAAGGACACTTGCTGGAAACTACATGGTAAGTCTAATTCCTGTAAACCCTCCAAATCAACCAGGGAAAGTCAGGGTAGGCATGCCAGTGAAGAACGGAACAAAGAAACCATGCTGGATGCTCAGTTTGCTGCCTTCAAAGCCTTCATTGCTCAACAAAAGGAAGTTAGTTCTATCACTGACATTGCTACTCATGCTAAAACAGGTATATTCTACTCAGTAATGATACTTGGATTGTTGATTCTGGGGCTTCATCCCATATGACTGGTAACAAGAGTCTCATATCTCAGTTTAAGCCCTGTCATCAAACCCACAATATTAGGATTTCTGATGGATCTATTTCATATGCACAAGGTTTTGGAAGTGTCAAACTTACTGATAAGATATACCTTCAGGATGTCCTATTTGTTCCAAAATTAGACTGTAACCTTATATCTGTCAGTAGACTCACTAAAGACCTAAATTGGACAGTCTTGTTTAATAACAATCAATGTATCTTCCAGGATCTTTCTTCACAGGAAGTGATTGGGAAAGCTAAAGCCTGCTCAGGACTGTTTATGGTCAACCCTACTGAAGACAGAAGATTGAAGACTGAAACTGCCTCAGCAGCCTGCAACCAAACCTTAGACAATATCATGTTATGGCATTATAGACTAGGTCATCCAAGTTTTGGTTATTTAAAGTCTTTATTTCCTGAATTGTTTAAAGGATGTAACCTCAGTGGCCTTCAATGTGATATTTGTCGGTTGCTAAACTTACTAAGTCTGTGTATAATAAATTACCTTACTTACCCTCCACACCTTTCACTCTAATACATAGTGATGTATGGGGACCTTCAAGAGTTAAAAGTATAACAGGAAAGAGGTGGTTTGTCACCTTCATAGATGATCACACCAGGATCACATGGCTGTTTTTTATGAAAGATAAATATGAAGTTGGAACCATCTTCCAAGAGTTCTATAACATGGTATCCACTCAATTTGACACTAAGATTAAAATCTTAAAAATAGACAATGCCCTGGAATACTATGAGTCCAACCTCAGCACCTTCCTGAATGATAAGGGAATTGTTCACACTAGTAGCTGTGTAGAGACACCTCAGCAAAATGGGGTTGCTGAGAGGAAGAACAGGCACCTACTGGAGATGGCTAGATCAGTCATGTTCACCACCCATGTGCCTAAATACATGTGGGGTGAAGCTATATTAACAGCCACATATCCGATCAATAGGTTACCCACGAGTGATAGGATTCAAGACCCCTATCCAAACCCTGCTGACAAATCACCCCCGTCCTCATCTCATTGCTGACTTGCCTCCAAAAATCTTTGGATGTACTGTATTTGTCTACATTCATGCCCAACATAGAAGCAAACTCGACCCCAAAGCTCATAAGTGCATTTTTCTTGGTTATGCCAAAGACAGGAAGGGCTACAAGTGTTATTCCCCCACTGACAAAAGATTCTACAACTCTATGGATGTCAAGTTCTTTGAAAAAACTCCTTACTACAGCAGCCCTACTGAGACTGTCACAGATGGAAACCTGATTGAAACAGAAACTCTTCCCTCTTCTTATAGTCCACTAACTCCAACTGCACCTTCCAGTGAGGAACTTGAGGCCTTGCCAATCCCTCTACCAACTCCTAATATTCAGCAACCTAATCAGTCTCATCAGCCACCTAACCCTGATCTCAATACACCTACTGAACCTCAGCAACCTGCTGATACTCCCCAAACTCCTGAACCTGCTGATATGCCTCATCAACCTACTGATACTCCTAAACCTGCTGATATTGATAACATACCCATTGCTGTCCGAAAAGGAAAGAGATCATGTACTGACCACTCTATCCATAATTATGTGTCATATAATCACTTGTCATCTGGTTTTGCTATGTTTACACAGGACTTGGACACTCATTCCATTCCTAAGAATATACAGAAGCTCTCAAACATGACAGTGGAAGGCAAATTTCAGTGAAAACCGAAATGACGCACTCATTGACAATCATACTTGGGATCTCACCACTCTCCCACAAGGAAAGAAGACGATCGGTTTGTAAATGGCTATTCACCATCAAGTACAATGCTGATGGTACTATTGACAAGTACAAAGCTAGACTGGTTGCAAGGGGCTTCACTCAAACATATGGACTTGACTACAAAGAGACATTTGCACCTGTGGCAAAGCTCAACACAGTTAGGGTGCTGATCTCCCTGGCTGTCCAACTTGACTGGCCACTTTATCAGTTGGACATCAAGAATGCCTTCCTAAATGGTGATCTCACTGAGGAAGTTTATATGACTGTACCTCCTGGCTTTACCAACACTCACACTCAAGGGAAAGTTTGTAAACTGAGAAAATCTCTATATGGCCTGAAGCAGTCCCCAAGAGCATGGTTTGGCAAACTTACTACTGTGGTTAAAGCTGCTGATATCATCAGTGCAACTCAGATCACACCATGTTTATCAAGACAACCAACAGGAAAAGATCCATTCTTATTGTCTATGTGGATGATATCATCCTGACTGGTGATGACCCTGCTGAGATCCACACATTGAAGACCCTCCTGGCAAAAGTGTTTCAAGTTAAAGATTTGGGGTACCTCAAGTACTTCATTGGCATGGAAATAGCAAGAAACAACAAGGGTATAGCAGTCTCACAGAGGAAATATGTGCTGGATGATGACCAAAATAGTAACGACCAACCTTAACCGGCAGAGTACCGGGTCGGAAGCACTATAGTGAAGAGCAAGGTCGTATCCCACGAGGAATCAATCGAATACCAAAGTCATTTTCGTACTTAGTTTAGGTCAATCAAATGTTTGTTCATGGAAATTTATACTAAAACGATATTTAAACGAGAGATAAAGAGAGAAAGAGACATAGCCAAATCACGATCAAATTGAATACTTTCGCCCCTCTAATCGATTATTTGGGAATGAAGACTACCAACCAACCATCCTAATGCTTATATCGATTCGTTCATGGGTGCAAACTCCTAAGATAGTACTAGACGCCATGCAACAACCTAGTACCCTTTGCCCGGTTCAACAGTCCGCCTTTAAGGATTTAACTGACCGAAACAAGATTAAGAACTAGAGCCGCTCGATTTACACCGACAAACCTCGTTACCCAATTGATCTAAACAACTCAGTCAATTGTAAATAACGATCTTAAAACCCCTTTTCCCACACTTCTTCGCAACATACATTTATAAAAGTGGTGTGTGAGTTCATGAACTAGGTGTACAAGCTAATTCAATCATTAAGAACAAGTTTTAAGACATGAATTCATCAATATAACAACAATTAAACACTACCCATTCCCAATTTCATCAATTAGAGGGTGAGTTCTTCAATCTTCACATGGTTTGACTATGAAATGGTTAGCTACTCATCACAAAGTATGAAATAACAATCAAAGAGAAGATTAAAGCCATAAACAAGAAAAGAAACTAGATTAGTTACCAAAATAAGAAGGAGATGATGTTTCTTCAAGCTTCAACAACACCCATGTCACTTTGGGGAAGAAGAATATCCAAGAGACACCAAAATCCAAGAGTTTTAAGAACGAATCTAAGCTAGATTAAGTATAATCTAAGAGAAATTAAACTAAGAAAGAGTTTTAAGGGGCTAAAAGGGAAGGGGTCGACCTAATCTACAAGTTAGGGATCTTGGGGGGAGAAGCCATGCTGAAAAATCTATGCAAAAAGATATATATATGCTCCAAAAATTATGTTTGAAATGGCCTAATGTGCGCACATTCCTCCTGGTGTGCGCACACAATACAACCTGTCCATCCAATGTGCACACACCTTCCTGAATGTGCGCACATTCCTTCTGTGTTAATATTCAGCTTTGACAGGCATTCAGTAATTTAGCAATATCTTTGCGTGTAGAGCTCCGATTTGAGTGATTTAAGTTGTGTTGGAAATCTCATTCAAATATCTACAACTTTCATGAAGACTGAAAGTCCAGAAAATGCCTCCAAAATATCTCAAATTGCAGATAAAGTCAATGTAAGGCGAAAGCATCAACTATATTTGATCCGTTTCATTTCCGGGCTTCGGTTTCATCACTCTAAGTCTCATGCCTCATCTTCCGGGCTCACGAGTCACCTATTTCCTGCATTTCCATAGCAACCAACATACCAAGCATAATCCCACAAGATAAATAGGGCTCGAAAAGGGTCAAAAACATAGTAAAATGCCGAGGTTTTCCATCAATGTGACGGTTCACCTCAAAGTGATTGCTCAATGTGTTTTGCCCTATAAATGGTCTAAAACTACCCAATACAAGCCAAAAGTGTCATAAATGGGGGTTAAAACATGCACCGGAGCATAGTAAAGTTGACTCTCATCACTGGACCTGCTGAAGGAAACTGGCATGATAAGGTGCAAACCAGCTATCTCTCCAGTAGACCCCAGTAATCCTCTAATGCACGGTAATATTGCTGTAAGAAAGGAACAATATCAGAGACTTGTAGGAAAACTCATTTACCTCTCCCATACAAGACCTGATATTGCATATGGAGTTAGCCTTGTCAGTCAGTTCATGCATTGCCCTACTGAGCACCATTGGGATGCTGTCTACAGAATACTAAGATACTTAAAGTCAACTCCCGCCAAGGCTTACACTTCACTAAGTCTACGACGGATCGGTGAAGGTCTATACCGATGCCGATTGGGTGGTTGACATATAGACAGAAGATCTACCACGGAAAGCACCGTTCCTATGTATGGGGTAATCTTGTCACTTGGAGAAGAAAGAAACAGCCTCCTGTCTCTAGAAGCAGTGCAGAAGCTGAACTTAGGGCACTCTTTTTGGGCATTTGTGAAGCTCTGTGGCTGAAAAGAGTCCTGACCTTCAGCGACCCCTTTAGCAACCTATCATCCTCTGCTGTGATAATAATTCAGCATTATGCATGGCAGAGGATCCTGTTCATCATGATAAGACAAAACATGTGGACATTGACAGACATTTCCTTAAAGAGAAGATTGATGCCCAGATCATTCAACTCCAATATGTTCCCTCAGCAGACTAGAATGCTGATATTCTCACCAAGGCCATTCCACCGCTTTTGTTCAGCAGACTGAGTAGCAAACTTGGCTGTATTAACATATACAACCCAGTTTGAATGGGGGGGTGGAAATATTACACATTATTGTAACTATAAAACGTTACTTGTGTATAAAGACATATTAATTGTGTTGTATAAACAATTAATATGCCATAAAGTCATAAAGCAACTCCATTTTGTCTTATTATGTAATAGACAACTCTAGAAATTAATACTAGCCAACTCTAGTAATTAATTGCTCTACTCCTAGCTTATACTCTACTAGGACCTTTCTCATTCATACTTGTACCTATTTATACCCACTCTTTTATCATGAATAAACTAAGTTGAAGTTTACTCAAGTATTATTACTTTTTCAAACTCTCTTCATATATATATATATATTCGAAATATATGTATCTATATGCGTATTTAATTAATCAACACAATCAATATCTTGTATTATATTTATTCATAATAAATAAATACCACCATATTAATTAACCACTATAACCTTTATAGTATGAGATAAATTCTTTCCTTATTTGGTTATCAACCACATTTTAATCCGACTTGATGTTCATATGTGTGTGACCCGATAGAGTTCCGAATATGTTGGCCGTAGGCACAAAGTGCAAATTACGAAAAGGCCCTTCATGCCTCACGATCACGGGATAGCGTCTAGCAACACACCGTGACCCCCAATCATTGGAAGTGTCAAATGCAATGACTACTACCTTTCATGTGAAACAGTTACCGTGTAAATAGAATCCTATCGTTGTAATAATATCGGTCGTTTATCGAGTGTCAAACATCAACGACCGTATCTTATAATCTGGATATCATGCTCTCTCGAAGTAACTCATTTACTTCCACTTTGCAAAGATTCACGAGAGTAAGACATTCCTTATAAGAAGGCCCTCTCGGATATTCACTCCTACTAATAGGGTATGCGATTTCCGGACGACTAAACATGTATACTACGCATGCTTCAGTATCCACCCCATCACTACCGCATGATCGCCCCGTGGCTATGGGAAACCTCAATTGTGTCAAAGCATGACAATCCACACAGTGATGCCATGAAGACTCCGGTCCTAAGGATAATTACAAAACCGTCACATAGTGTGACACTTAACAGTGTAAGTGGGTTAGTCTAACGTACTCATTCTCTAATTCACATCCACGTACAGTCCAAGTGTCTCTACACTTTGATAGACGAGATCTATCCCTGCCCTTAAAGACAGAAGACATCGAATACGTGCTAGCTTGTTTGTACTATCAATGCCATGTTTAATAGTACATCAACCTAGAGACATTTAAGTATCAAACTTATTAAAGTGAATAGAGATCTCACCAACCATAATCGCATATCATGGTTTCTCTATCACAGTTTAATACTAAGGACGTTATCATATAAAAATTCATAATTGGTTCTTTAAAAGAACAAATATATGACAACATAAAAGCCATTTAATATATGTATAAACATAAAGAAATAGTAGAAATGGTCTTACCCGGTCGGATCCGGTCCAACCCGATTGGGTTTAGGACACTACTTCAACACTTAGTTTCCTTGAAGCATGCACTAAGGCCAATACTAGCTTCTCCGCATTAGTATATCTGACTTCTGGTCCATGAGGGCTAGACTGACATAAAAGATTGGTTTCTGCACATTATCCTCATCCTTGACCAGGACTGCACTCACTGCCTCATCACAAACCGCCAAGTATATCAACAAGGTTTCTCCTTCTTGAGGAGAGCTCAGGGTTGGCAGCTCAGCCAAGTAGGACTTGAGATCATCAAAGGCCTTCTGGCTTTCCTCATTCCATTAGATTGGACTCGTCTTCCTCAAGACTTTGAAAATGGGTAAAGCACGTTGTGCGGACTTGGATAAGAATCTGTTCAGGGCGGCCGTACGCCCTGTTAACCGTTGTACTTCCTTAATATTACTTGGGGATAGCATTGTCTTCAATGCGTCAAGTGTGTCCGGATTTGCCCTAATTCCCTCCTTTGAGATCATATATCCCAGGAATTTACCCTACCAGACCCCAAACGTACACTTCTTGGGGTTGAATTTCATTTGAGTCTGCCTTAGCACGCTGAACACCTCCCTGACGTCAAGTAAATACTGCTCAAGAGACTTGCTCTTGATTAAGAGGTCATCCACATAAACCTTTATGCATCATCCGATCTGGTTGCTAATGGTGCCTTTACGACCACATAACTGACCATAAGGGTCATGCCCCTTGGTTCTTTCCCGAACGTGGTAGGTAGTCTGATCATCCCTACCGGATGAACTGGTGGGCCAACAAATCCAAATAGCGAAGCAGATATTGGTGTCAGCTCGGTGTCCTTAAACTTCATGGACTGGAAGACGTTGTAATATAGTACATTTACCGCACTTCCAGTATCAATGTAGATTCGTTTCAAAACGTGTTTATTTATCATAACTTCGATGAATAACCCTTCATTGTTAACTACTAAAGGTAAAGAGTCCTTATGGCCATAAATTACCTCCTCAGAAAGCCTTTGTCTTTTGTTAGAGTCGGACGGGGAAGCAGACCTGCTACTGAATTTGTCTTCAGTTCGGGTGTTGCTGCTCGGGCCTCCTGAGATCGTGTTGATTGTGTTGATAGGTCGGTTGTCCATCCGCCCCTCAATGTCAGAGGAGGGATCCTTCCTACGTCGCTGCTCATCTCGACGATCATGATCTTGATTATAACCTATTCTTCTAAACTCTCTTCGCCCTCTGGGCTCTGAGTTCTGAGATCGGTCAATGACCTCTTCCAATTTTCCTTCCATAACGGCTGCATCTATATCTCTTTACAGGTCTCGGTAGTGCTCGGATTCATGTCCGATATCCTTGTGGTATTTGCAGTATTTAGTCTGATCATTTTTCTCACGAGGGCATAAAGGGCATAAAGGGCATAAATGGTTAGATTTTTAGGAATATTGTTGTGTTTTTTGATGTCTAGCAATATTCAGTTATATACAAGTAAATATATGTGTATATAACTGAAAAACCAATATACACACTACAAGAGAAATTTTTCGTTTCGTTGTGTTGTGTTGTGACAGTAGACGGGGGTAATAGAAGAGAAGATTGTTTTCACCAGCGTCATAGAATATTTGATGATGACGAGGGAGATCAGATGCTGGGGACGAGCCAACAGAACAGATCTTATACTTTCGATCTAACGGATGCCTCACTTCCGGCGGAGGCTTTACCAAGCTGCTGAGAACGGAAAAGATGATCTATTGAGCAGACCTAATGAAATATTCTACGAGCTACCTACCAGGAGCCCCAATACAAAGCCTGGAGATTAGGCATGACACAGCGGATCAGAAGGATTCGAAAACACCCTAAGGATGCATGCATTTCTAAGAACCTAATCAGGTCGAGGCGTACCATAGAATATGTCAACATTGTGTTGTTTTGGAAATTTTTCAAACAACATTTATTTGTCGTTTGTTTCTCGTTTATAAATTCAATTTTTTTTATTAAATTAGGGCATTTTCATTTGAGTGTTATGTGAAAATTAAAGTTGAATCAAACTACACATTTCAAAATGAACTAATGCATGGACCATGAAAGGAATTTATACTACTAAATTTCGAAACAACTTATAACATACATACAATAACATATAATCGAAATATGTACACTATAAAAACTTCTACATTATCATTTCTAATATTAACATTGCCACTATAATATCATTAATGCATTTCATTCTAAATTTTTTCTAAACTATCAAATAATCAAAAAAATTACAATATCAAAATTTCTACGACGTCAAGATTTCTACAAATATATGAACTACATTTTCCTCCAACGAATCACAATTTTACTATCGAACGATCTCATTATAATTAATCATTTCAATAGCTTAATAATCAAAAAAAAATTCCTTTAACTACCCTAAAACTATAAGTTTTTACCTTTTCACCATACTAAAAATCAAAAATTTATATCTTTATAAGGTTAATTACCTCAAACATATCATCAAATTAAAACAAATACGATATTTAAAATAATTCAAACAAAAGTGTTATACGAAATGCTTACCCATTTGTTTAAAGGCAAAAGACCGGTGTAGATTGATATCCCGTAGATGATAATTTTTGTCTGAAAATTTTGTGAAGAAAAATTCGAGTGAAAAAGATTGATGATTTTGGGTGAAGAAGATGATGGTATTGACTAAAATGTAGGAAAAAACGACAGTTGGAGCATTTATTCATTCAATTTCCTTATTCAACGGGCCCGTGTCAAGTTTCCACGCTGCGCTCTTAAATTTCCACGTGGCGCTCTTCACTTTTCCCCCTGGTCACGTGGAATTGTAACTTTTGCCATCAGTTGAACTTCCACGTGGCCTTTATACAATTCCACGAGATCTGGTGGAATTTTACACGGTCCCGTGGAAACAGACACGAGCTACTTAAAAAAAATGTCACGCCTGAACAGACCTGACTTGAAATATGGGTCGCTACAGTTCCCTGAATGTATATTTTCTCGTGGGCTTACAATATCAAACGTGGGATGAAGGGGGGGGGGGGGGTTGAATTCATATCATTGTATCTAAGCTAAATAAACACTACCCCTTCATTTAACCACCCACACAATACCCCTCCGATTTCCAACCCAGTACCCACTCCACAAGGCCGGCCCTATGCTAAGGCCGGCGAGACCCGGGTCTTAGGCCCAATTCTGTCGGGGGGCCGAACGGTACGTGTTTTGCTAAAAGAAAAAAAAAAATCGTGTAGATTTAATCCGATTCAACCTAATATAATATGTTAATTTTCTTTTTTGATAAATGCCCAATTTTTTTTTTACTCTAATTGATAAAGGCCCCAATAAAAAATTTTACTTGACCAAAAAAATAGATATATACAAACAAGTTTTATTATTTTTTTGCATTTACGGATTGTAAAAACACGATAAGTGTTGGAAAAAATGTAGTACTTAGGATTTGACAGAAATTAAACTCCAAGCGCACGTTAATAACGTTGTCTTTTAAGAGATGTTTTGTCCCACACGATTTGTCACTAAGGGATCAAATGAAAATCTCTTTCGGATACAATGATGGGGTGTTTGATTCAAACAATGACTTGTTTGAATCAAACCCGAAACACTCAAAGTTTTTCTAATGATGTTGTCAAATTTGTGGATTTTCGTCTTCATACTTATGCGCTTTTATAGGTTGCAAGTACCCCATAAACGAATGGATGTACTCCTTGCACCGGATGAAAGCATGCAACCCTTACACAAAAGGGTAAGTACATATCAGTTCGAAAATGCGTGTATCTGAAAATGCATATCCATTCATGAACTGATGCATGCATTGGTTTAGGTTTCGGGGGCGTTGCCCCCGAACCCTCACGAGTTGGCGTTGCCCCCTCAACCCACCGCGACCCCGGGCAGGTCGAACCCCGTTTCGTTGCGATAACATTAATTCATACGGCAACTCGTATGCAAACGATAACCAAAATATTTATTTATGAAAAAATATCTAACAATAAGTATGTTTTAAAAAAAAAAACAATTTCAACTAAAAGCACCCAATTCGAGGGCTTATTGCTAGCCTAATACAAGGGTCGGCCGCCCCCGCCACCCACTCGATGATACCAATCTGAAATGAACATGCACCGTGCATTATGCACGGTGTAATGATACTAGTAAAAATATAATGGGCTGTACAGCAGAAATGTGGCAGGTAGACGTAATTGTAAGACGGACATGGAATGATGTTAATGCTATCGATTTTTCTTCTTGTCATTTAACGAATTTTTTGTTTTTTCAGTAATTATCAGTATTAATAGAAAATATTAATTCTAAAAAACAACAAAGTATTTTTTTTATTTTTTTTTTGAGAAGAACAAAGTATTTTTCATTCATATGAATATAACGTGTTTACTTTTTGTTCACAGAGTTTAACCATTACTGCCCAGTTGTGTGCATCGCCCAGTCTCCGTCTATGCGTGGTTGAATGGTTACAAGCTTTGAAAACAATGTATTTATTTATTTATATGATCCACTTCATTGTCCATCTCCAAGTTGAGTTTTCTTTATATATACTCAAAGCATTTAAGATAAGATGACAAAAAAAAAAGTTTATAACAAAACTGTTTTGGAATCGTAAAATTAGTTTTTTTTTATGGAAAGATAAACATATTATTACCCTAAGTCTGCAATTGCGGTAGAAATTACATTATTAGAAGGGGAAGTTCCCCAAGCGGTGCGGCCAAAGTGACTAATTCATGTCTAGCCAATAAGTGTGCGGGTAGATTACCACCGCGCTTGACAAATGTAAATGTAGAAAAGACAATGGATGGTAAAAGTGCAAGACAATCGCGCGCTAAACAGCTAAAGACGGACAAATCATCCGACGGTCTCAATAACGCTTGAACTCATGACAGGTAATCAGATTCAAAGGTGACTGCTGAGAGTCCCAATTGAATAGCATCTTCTATCGCTAACAGAATCGCCTGCATCTCAAGAATTTCAGGACTGTACCAGGGTCGAGGTGGAACGAGAAAGCAGCAATAATCGAACCGAGTGCATATATCCCTGAAGATCAAACCTACTCCAGAATCCGAGTCCATGACAGAAGCATTAGAATTACATTTCCAGCTGCCCACAGGAGGCGCACACCATATGACCGGATGGTCAGGCCCCTCAGAAGCTGTGTGGGAAGAGCTCATTGCCTGACGGGACTCCACTGCTCCGGCTAAGGACATATAGACCACACGGGATATGTATATGGGTGCATATATTATCAAAGACCGCACTACATCGAGCTTTCTAGAGGTTCCAAAGTAGTAGGCAAAAGGTAGAGAGCTCATCCGGATTGTAACGCGCTATCATCCCTCCAAAAAACTCCTTAAAATTTGACCCATGCTGCATCCGCTGACTACAAAACAACAGAGCTACCTAGATCTCTCTAGCGTAGTCACAATAAAAAAGGACATGCCATAAGGACTCCATCTCCCCTCCACATGCCAAACAAAGGCCCGAGTCCAGATTACGCTTAGCAAGCTGCTCCCCAATCGGCAAACAATCCTGCAGACATCGCCATAGGAAATGCTGAACACGCGGCGGCACATTAACTTTCCAAACATCCCCCACACTCTGTCCGGCCCTGATGACGAGGATGCATGTGCCGAAGCAGGCAACCTTCCATACAAGCTCAATGCAAGGAAATATCCTGACTTCACTGTGTACCTACCCGACGATCATAATGCCAAATCAATTTATCTGGGTGCGAATTGCCTGCGATTGGGGTCTGAAGAATGGCATCCACCTCCTAAGCTAGCGTAGAATTCTTGCGTAATGTAAGGCAAATTCCATTGTCTAGTTCCTGGCAAAAGCAAGGCATGTACCTTACCATCGGAAGGTAAGGAACGGGCTGAGTGAGCTAACCCGAAAGGAAGGCGGTCTAGAAACCCAAGCGTCATGAAAGACGTATATGGAACTTCCATCGCCTATGCATCGGCGCAGTCCTTACATTAACATATCTATACCTTCCAACAAGCTCCTCCACAAGAAAGATAGTCTGCTCCCCAACCCTGCCGCCATAATAGTTGTACCCGGATGGTATTTTGCATTAAGTACTCAACTTTCAAGAGCAATGGTACAAGTAAGGAACCACCATGACTGCTTAGCTAGTAATGCCAAATTAAAACATTCCAAATTGCGAAAGCCAAGGTGTTAAGGGTGATTTTGTACGGTTTTTAACATTATATTTGATAATGATTTCCCCCATAATTCATATGATTTGCATAGGAAATGTGGTTTTAAATGATTTATTAAGCAAGTGAGATTTTAATTAGTTTATTCGCAAAATGAGGTTGTGTATGTGTTTTAATTATGGTTTTACGAGTATTTGGATTGTGTTACGTTTTGCGGTGTTTTTGATGTCATGTAGGTACATGTTGGAGGCTAAATAGATGATCAAATGTTGATATAATTCGAGCTAAATCAAGATAAAGATTGAAGAAGGAAGAGATAATGATCAAGAAACCGGAACCAGGCACTTCATGGGGATTTTGTCCACACTTGTAGGCACTTTCAGGGAAAGTTGTCTTGATGAAAGTTGTAGAGGATTGAAATAGCTTTCCAACGCATGTTGAATCACCTCATTTGGAGCCCTAGAAGTGAAGTTATGAGCAAAATACTGGAGCTGAGTAGTGGACGGGCGTCCATAAAAGTGAACTGGCGTCCAACATCGTATTTTACATTCAGAGAGTTCGGACGCGTGCGAACGAGCGTTCATTCTCCGTTCATAGAGGCTGGACGAGCGTCCAAGATAGTGGACGGGCGTCCACGGCACCGACTCGGCGAAACCGACCTAAAAATCTATAAATAGGCGCGATTTCTCCAACCCTAATCATCATATTTTCGACCCTGGCGGCCACAAGCCCTTTGGGGCGACTTTTCTTGCGTTTTTCCTCTCGCAACAAACATCTTTTTAATTTCTTTTCAATTATGTTATTTCTATTCCAACGATGAGCTAAGGCTAAGCCTAGAACAAGCGTGTGAAGCAAATCTCTGCGGCGTTTCAATTTCTTCTTTGGATGTTTCGTGAGTTTTATTTAAAGTTCGTTTCTTTATTATGCGTTCTTATTGATTATGCAATTTATATCGAGAGATGGTTGCTTATTTGGTGTTTAACGTTGATGAGAATCGTTGTTAGACCTAGATCACCATGATAAAGTTTGGATCTTTAACCTAAAAATAACGAGAGTTGATAGGTTGAATTTCCAGGTTGCTAGATTGAGAGACCTTACACCTTGTTTTGATAGCATCAATCTTATAGATCGAGAGATGAGAGATTGATAGGCGGATTATCTCGCGAGAGTAGAAGTTCATACCTTTGATAGGTGAACCACAACCTTTATTTAATCTTCACCAAACGATCTAGGGTAGAAGTTGAGAGTTGTGAGATAGGTGGATCATTGCTTGTTCTTCGTTAAATTAATTGAGTTGTTTCCTTAGTTTATAGATTACAATTAGTTTAGTTAGTTTGGTTCGCAACGATCTTTCCTGGCTTTGGATTGTTGATCCTCTGTCCAGTTTATTTGTTTGTTTTCGTTTTTAGTTTTGTTTTGTGTTGTGACGTTCTTAGGAAGAATTAGTAAAACTAGATTAAACAACCTCGATTCCCTGTGATCGACTCCGGTATCAATCGCTATACTACGATCCCTGCACTTGGGGAATACCGGATTATAAATATTATTACTTGTTTATTTTGTGTTGATAAAATCCGTGACAAGTTTTTGGCGCCGTTGCCGGGGAATCGGTACGGTTGTCTAGTTTTTATTAGTTTTTCTAAGTTGTTCTGTTTTCTTGTTTTAATTTATTTTTATTTCTCGGTTTTAGGTAGATTAGAGTTTAGGATTTAGGGTTTTTCATAGTTTTTCTTTTATAGTTATCTGTTAGTTTTCCCACCCGTTTTCCCTGGTGTTCTTCTGGTTCCTGTTCCCGTTTTCGCAGTCAGACGAGCGTCCATTTTATCCGGACGCCCGTCCGGTTCTTCGGCCTTTAAGACGAGCGTCCGGATTTCCGGACGCCCGTCTAGTTCGATTTTCGGGAGGACGTTCGTCCGGTAAAGTGAACGCCCGTCGTATTCTGTTTCGGTGTCTTTTCTTGTATCTATCTTTTTGTCTCCATCTTTTCTTGTTCCTACATTGATTTGGGGACATCTAGGGTTGATTTATCGACTCCAAGTTTTCAACGATCAAATTTTTGGATAAAAGGGTTCGTTTTAGCACTTGATAGTATTTTGGCCATAACTTTCGGCTCGAGTGTCGATTGGCGCGCGGGACCCCAATTCGGAAAGCTCGTTCCGACGCCGACGACGTGGCGACAGCCGGAGGCCGTCCGACACCGTTTTCGAGGTCAAAATCCACTGTTTTCCCTTCCATTTTGGGCTCAGAAGATTTCAACACGTTTTTCCCTTTTTAGTGTCTTCTGTTTTTCTGTTTTAAATTTTTCGTAGTTTAGGTTTCTGTTTGTGTTTCATACAATATTCCATCTAGGATTGAGGACATGGATGAGCAAAGTAAGATCGCCATGCTAAAACAGCAGATGACATCTCTTCAAATGTCGCTTAATCCTACGAATCCGACCCCGTCTTTTCCACAGAACTCTCGTTCGTTCGTGGAAGATGTTGTCGACCCGGCCATGTGGTTGGCCGGTGTCGATATATTTCCCCTGCTTGGATATCAAGTCAATTCTTTCCATAATCGGGGAAATTTCGGTCCGGTCACATGTCGAATTGTGACAACGTGGGACATACCTTTCCCTTTTTTTTCCTAATAGTGGACAGCATTCTTTCATTGGCCAGAACAATCAGACATTTGACAATCAGTTCTCTGGCCATAGCAATTTTCAAAATCAGGGTTTCAATCCAAATCAGGATTTTTATCAAAACCCGAACTTCAGTCATGATCAAGATATCAATTTTTCCGATCAAAATCAAAGTTGGTCTGACCAATCTTTTCCACAACACTTTCAGAATTATCCAGACCCCTCTCAATCTGACGATCTTGAAGCTAATTTTAAGGAGCAAAAGGATGCTATCCAACGCCTTTTTGGTAGGCTTGCGGATATTAGGCAAATGGCTCAAGACCAAGGCATTGACCTAACTCCCACACTCCCTTATGGTGGAGAGGATACTTACACCAATGATGGTGCAAGTCATGAGAATCCATTCCAATATGACCACAACTATGCACCAGCATACAATGGTGGGAGCAGTAACTATCCTTGTTCTCCGCTGGGTCAAGATCAAAGCCATTGGCAACAAGGGACGATTGATGAGCTAGAACCTGATGTGGGTCGGCTTAAGTTACAAAGGTTAGAGACTTCCTTCCCTCCCCGGGGTGTGATGATGAAGACGGTTGTCCTAGGAAAGATCCGACGTTAGAGATAGTTGAAGATGTTAATCACCCGGTGTTGGAGAATATAGAGGACACTGCGCTGAATTAGAGATAAATCACCCGGCGGAAGTCACATTAGAGGAGCCGTTGAAGCCACACGGTGTTGAAGTGGTTGTGGATAAGAGAATGAAGGATGAAGAAGAGGAAGAACACGAAGATTTAGACCTTTCCTCTCGTCTCAAGAATGTTATGCATCTAGATAAGTGCACTCCTAAGATTCCTTGGTATGCTTCCATCGTAAGCTACCTTCATTCCCAATATCTTGATCCAAAATTGTCATATCAAGAGAAGAAGAAGTTCTTCTCGATATGAAATACTTTGTTTGGGATGAGCCTTACCTCTTCAAAATCAGTAAAGATGGTTTGCTAAGGAGGTGTGTTCCCGAATCGAGCAACGCGATATAATCGAGCAATGCCACAGTGGACCCACCGGTGGTCACTTTGGTCCTTGGAAAACCGTTGCTAAGATCTTCCAATCCGGTTTTTATTGGCCCACAATCTTTAAGGACACGAAGCTTTCGTAAAGCTTGCGATAGGTGTCAAAGAACCGGTACTCGACAAGGCGTTTTGACATGCCTTTGAAACCCATCCTAGAATGCGAAGTCTTTGATGTATGGGGCATCGATTTTATGGGTCCATTCCCATCTTCTTGTGGTAATAAATACATCTTAGTCTCGTGTAGACTACGTGTCTAAATGGGTGGAGGCCCAAGCCACTCCTCACAATGATCATAAAACGGTCATGAATTTTCTAAAGAAGAATATCTTTGTGAGGTTTGGATGTCCACGCGCCTTGATCGCGATGAAGGGACGCATTTACGCAACCGACCCCTAGAGAAAGTTCTTGAAAAGTATGGTGTTCGTCACAAAGACCGGCACACCATATCATCCGATGACTAGTGGTCGGGTTGAGCGAAGCAACCGAGCTTGAAGAAGATCCTGGAGAAAACGGTGAACGTCATAGAAAGGACCGGAGTCTAAAGTTGGATGATGTACTATGGGCGTACAGAACTGCCTATAAGACCCCCATGGGTACATCACCCTATCAGATGGTTTATGGAAAATCATGCCACTTGCCAATCGAATTAGAGCATAGAGCGTATTGGGCCATTAAATTCTTAAACTTCGATACCCAATCTTGTGGGAAACATCGATTGCAACAGTTGCATGAGTTAGATGAGTTTAGACTCCAAGCCTACGAGAGTGCCAGGATCAGTAAGGACAGAATGAAACTCCTTCATGATGAAAAGATCAAGCATCGAGAATTTCAAGTCGGGGAGCAAGTTTTATTGTATAATTCCGGGTTGCATCTCGTTTCTGGAAAGTTGAGGACACGATGGTCCGGCCCCTTTGAGATTCTCGCAAATTATTCCTGGAGGTGTTTTAGAGTTAAGAGGTTATGATGACCGGCCGTTCGAGTGAATGGTCGGAGGTGCAAGCATTATATTGGTCAACCCAAAGAGAAACCTTTGATTGTTCATTTCCTCGATATCCTCGGGTGTGGTACCCCGAAGTCAACCGGTTGACGAGTTTTCGCCCGATTTGTTTTCGAGGGTGACGGCGGTGGTTCGGTAGAGGAAGTTCGGGCCGGTAGTTGGGATATGGAAGAGCTTGAAAGGGAGGCACGGTTAAAGAGAAGACGAAGAAGAAGAAGTCTACAATGGGGAAAATTAAACGTGCTTGGAAAGCTATCAAAGATTTGACCCCATGCGTTAGATGTTGTTTCTGCAGCCACACCACTGATCAGAGCTTACACGAAGTAATGGCTGGAAGAAAAGTCAAATGGCCTGATCCAGGCTGAGCTTTAATGGTGTCGAGCTAACGACATAAACCAAAAGCGCTACTAGGGGGCACCCTAGATATCTGTTTTTTTTATTATTTTCTTTTGTTCTTCTTTTGTGTGTCTTAGTTTAGTTTAAGTCTAGTCAGGGTTTTGTGTGAATCTGCTCTGTATTTGTAGTTGACGGTTGGATGCTCTGCACTTTTCCTTGGACGATGACTTTTCCATCTCATACGATTATCTCTTGTGTTTCATATGATATAATTCCCCCTATCCCCGAGATACTTTTCGTGTTTATCAAGTGTGCAGGATAGTCTTGATAGCGTTTGCGAGTTTCAGACGATGTCAGTTTTCCGGTGGATGGTCCACAATCTACTGATGTCTTCGAGCATTTCTGGATTGGACGTACGCCACTTCCAGTGTTGCCCTCTTTAGAACTACAATCAGCTAAGTTCTCTTTTCTTTTCTTTTGCACACCATGAGGACATGTTGTCATTTAAGTGTGGGGGAGGGGAATGGTCGCTATGTATCGACCATTTGGTTAATACATGATATTACATGATATTATTTTCTATGCTAAAATGATGCTAAATTTTCGAGATTTTTGTTTTGTCCCGAGTAGGCAATACACGTTTTTGTTCGGGTTGTTGTAGTCATTGATGCTGTATACCATATTTTTAGTAAGTTAGTTGTTTCACCAAGATTTATTTTTCACGAGCCATAGTGAATGATGAGCTAATTTATAAAGTTATACCCCTTTTGGATTAGTAGTTTTTGATTATCTCGTAAGTCATGTGCTTAGTGCTACGTATATATCGTGAGATTTATGATAGTTTGTATTTAGATCCAAAGTATGAGATACTGTGAATATCTAGAAGTTTGAATGTGATAAGTAACACGTAGCTATTGTCAAAGTGAAAAAGTTGAATTAATATGAAATTATTTGTGTGTGTCGGAAGCTAGTCGATGATTTGGGTGCGGTAGGGTATACCACGTATATCCTATACCACTATGATGGCTAAAAGCTCACGACGAGTTAGGAAAAGCTTTGCCTTATGATTGGAGTAAGGTAGGGTATTATCTTGAAATGTCCTATTCTGCTATGAGGGCAATAGCTCATTCTAATGTGTGTTTAAAAAGTGAATGAATTCAATCAACTTGAAATTGGTTATGAAATGAATATAAGGCTTAGTTTTCGTTAATCTTATCCCCAGTATAAACTGATGGATATGTTGTAGGGATTGTCCTCTGAGTATTTCAGAAAGGCCCTAGATTCATTCGATCATTCTTTTCGGGATATGTCACGTTTGTAGGGTGCATCTTATGAGTGTCATTTATTACTAGTCCACGAGGGGGTATTAGCTAGTTTTTCTTTGAGTTCCTCAAGTTTGGATTTAGTGGAAATTTTCTATGGCTATGCACACACACGGTGGTGAACTTCTAATTTATTGACTATGTGGTATATTTGTTGAGGTGTCTATATTCTTTCCGAGCCTTTATCTTGTTTTGTTTTGCTCGGGACGAGCAAAGTTTAAGTGTGGGGGAGTTGTTAAGGGTGATTTTGTACGGTTTTTAACATTATATTTGATAATGATTTCCTCCGTATTTGTATAATTTGCATAGGAAATGTGGTTTTAAATGATTTATTAAGCAAGTGAGATTTTAATTAGTTTATTCGCAAAATGAGGTTGTGTATGTGTTTTAATTATGGTTTTACGAGTATTTGGATTGTGTTACGTTTTGCGGTGTTTTTGATGTCATGTAGGTACATGTTGGAGGCTAAATAGATGATCAAATGTTGATATAATTCGAGCTAAATCAAGATAAAGATTGAAGAAGGAAGAGATAATGATCAAGAAACCGGAACCAGGCACTTCATGGGGATTTTGTCCACACTTGTAGGCACTTTCAGGGAAAGTTGTCTTGATGAAAGTTGTAGAGGATTGAAATAGCTTTCCAACGCATGTTGAATCACCTCATTTGGAGCCCTAGAAGTGAAGTTATGAGCAAAATACTGGAGCTGAGTAGTGGACGGGCGTCCATAAAAGTGAACGGCGTCCAACATCGTATTTTACATTCGAGAGAGTTCGGACGCGTGCGAACGAGCGTTCATTCTCCGTTCATAGAGGCTGGACGAGCGTCCAAGATAGTGGACGGGCGTCCACGGCACCGACTCGGCGAAACCGACCTAAAAATCTATAAATAGGCGCGATTTCTCCAACCCTAATCATCATATTTTCGACCCTGGCGGCCACAAGCCCCTTTGGGGCGCTTTTTGCTTGCGTTTTTCCTCTGCAACAAACATCTTTTTAATTTCTTTTCAATTATGTTATTTCTATTCCAACGATGAGCTAAGGCTAAGCCTAGAACAAGCGTGTGAAGCAAATCTCTGCGGCGTTTCAATTTCTTCTTTGGATGTTTCGTGAGTTTTATTTAAAGTTCGTTTCTTTATTATGCGTTCTTATTGATTATGCAATTTATATCGAGAGATGGTTGCTTATTTGGTGTTTAACGTTGATGAGAATCGTTGTTAGACCTAGATCACCATGATAAAGTTTGGATCTTTAACCTAAAAATAACGAGAGTTGATAGGTTGAATTTCCGGGTTGCTAGATTGAGAGACCTTACACCTTGTTTTGATAGCATCAATCTTATAGATCGAGAGATGAGAGATTGATAGGCGGATTATCTGCGAGAGTAGAAGTTCATACCTTTGATAGGTGAACCACAACCTTTATTTAATCTTCACCAAACGATCTAGGGTAGAAGTTGAGAGTTGTGAGATAGGTGGATCATTGCTTGTTCTTCGTTAAATTAATTGAGTTGTTTCCTTAGTTTATAGATTACAATTAGTTTAGTTAGTTTGGTTCGCAACGATCTTTCCCGGCTTTGGATTGTTGATCCTCTCGTCCGGTTTATTTGTTTGTTTTCGTTTTTAGTTTTGTTTTGTGTTGTGACGTTCTTAGGAAGAATTAGTAAAACTAGATTAAACAACCTCGATTCCCCGTGATCGACTCCGGTATCAATCGCTATACTACGATCCCCGCACTTGGGGAATACCGGATTATAAATATTATTACTTGTTTATTTTGTGTTGATAAAATCCGTGACAAGTTTTTGGCGCCGTTGCCGGGGAATCGGTACGGTTGTCTAGTTTTTATTAGTTTTTCTAAGTTGTTCGTTTTCTTGTTTTAATTTATTTTTATTTCTCGGTTTTAGGTAGATTAGAGTTTAGGATTTAGGGTTTTTCATAGTTTTTCTTTTATAGTTATCTCTGTTAGTTTTCCCACCCGTTTTCCCCGGTGTTCTTCTCGGTTCCCGTTCCCGTTTTCGCGGTCGACGAGCGTCCATTTTATCTGGACGCCCGTCCGGTTCTTCGGCCTTTAAGACGAGCGTCCGGATTTCCGGACGCCCGTCTAGTTCGCTTTTCGGAGGACGTTCGTCCGATAAAGTGAACGCCCGTCCGTATTCCCGTTTCGGTGTCTTTTCTTGTATCTATCTTTTTGTCTCCATCTTTTCTTGTTCCTACATTGATTTGGGGACATCTAGGGTTGATTTATCGACTCCAAGTTTTCAACGATCAAATTTTTGGATAAAAGGGTTCGTTTTAGCACTTGATAGTATTTTGGCCATAACTTTCGGCTCGAGTGTCCGATTGGCGCGCAGGACCCCAATTCGGAAAGCTCGTTCCGACGCCGACGACGTGGCGGACAGCCGGAGGCCGTCCGACACCGTTTTCGAGGTCAAAATCCACTGTTTTCCCTTCCATTTTGGGCTCAGAAGATTTCAACACGTTTTTCCCTTTTTAGTGTCTTCTGTTTTTCTGTTTTAAATTTTTCGTAGTTTAGGTTTCTGTTTGTGTTTCATACAATATTCCATCTAGGATTGAGGACATGGATGAGCAAAGTAAGATCGCCATGCTAAAACGACGGATGACATCTCTTCAAATGTCGCTTAATCCTACGAATCCGACCCCGTCTTTTCCACGAACTCTCCCCGTTCGTTCGTGGAAGATGTTGTCGACCCGGCCATGTGGTTGGCCGGTGTCGATATATTTCCCCTGCTTGGATATCAAGTCAATTCTTTCCATAATCGTGAAATTTCGGTCCGATCACATGTCGAATTGTGACAACGTGGGACATATTGCTCGTTTCGTCCTAATAGTGGACGACATTCTTTCATTGGCCGTAACAATCGGACATTTGACAATCGCCTTCTGCGGCCATAGCAATTTTCAAAATCGTGGTTTCAATCCAAATCGGGATTTTTATCAAAACCCGAACTTCGGTCCATGATCAAGATATCAATTTTTCCGATCAAAATCAAAGTTGGTCTGACCAATCTTTTCCACAACACTTTCAGAATTATCCAGACCCCTCTCAATCTGACGATCTTGAAGCTAATTTTAAGGAGCAAAAGGATGCTATCCAACGCCTTTTTGGTAGGCTTGCGGATATTAGGCAAATGGCTCAAGACCAAGGCATTGACCTAACTCCCACACTCCCTTATGGTGGAGAGGATACTTACACCAATGATGGTGCAAGTCATGAGAATCCATTCCAATATGACCACAACTATGCACCAGCATACAATGGTGGGAGCAGTAACTATCCTTGTTCTCCGCTGGGTCAAGATCAAAGCCATTGGCAACAAGGGACGATTGATGAGCTAGAACCTGATGTGGGTCGGCTTAAGTTACAAAGGTTAGAGACTTCCTTCCCTCCTGCAGGGTGTGATGATGAAGACGGTTGTCCTAGGAAAGATCCGACGTTAGAGATAGTTGAAGATGTTAATCACCCGGTGTTGGAGAATATAGAGGACACTGCGCCTGAATTAGAGATAAATCACCCGGCGGAAGTCACATTAGAGGAGCCGTTGAAGCCACACAGTGTTGAAGTGGTTGTGGATAAGAGAATGAAGGATGAAGAAGAGGAAGAACCTGAAGATTTAGACCTTTCCTCTCGTCTCAAGAATGTTATGCATCTAGATAAGTGCACTCCTAAGATTCCTTGGTATGCTTCCATCGTAAGCTACCTTCATTCCCAATATCTTGATCCAAAATTGTCATATCAAGAGAAGAAGAAGTTCTTCTCTGATATGAAATACTTTGTTTGGGATGAGCCTTACCTCTTCAAAATCTGTAAAGATGGTTTGCTAAGGAGGTGTGTTCCTGAATCTGAGCAACGCGATATAATCGAGCAATGCCACAGTGGACCCACCGGTGGTCACTTTGGTCCTTGGAAAACCGTTGCTAAGATCTTCCAATCCGGTTTTTATTGGCCCACAATCTTTAAGGACACAGAAGCTTTCTGTAAAGCTTGCGATAGGTGTCAAAGAACCGGTACTCTGACAAGGCGTTTTGACATGCCTTTGAAACCCATCCTAGAATGCGAAGTCTTTGATGTATGGGGCATCGATTTTATGGGTCCATTCCCATCTTCTTGTGGTAATAAATACATCTTAGTCCGTGTAGACTACGTGTCTAAATGGGTGGAGGCCCAAGCCACTCCTCACAATGATCATAAAACGGTCATGAATTTTCTAAAGAAGAATATCTTTGTGAGGTTTGGATGTCCACGCGCCTTGATCGTTGATGAAGGGACGCATTTCGCAACCGACCCCTGTAGAGAAAGTTCTTGAAAAGTATGGTGTTCGTCACAAAATCGGCACACCATATCATCCGATGACTAGTGGTCGGGTTGAGCGAAGCAACCGAGCTTGAAGAAGATCCTGGAGAAAACGGTGAACGGTCATAGAAAGGATCGGAGTCTAAAGTTGGATGATGTACTATGGGCGTACGAACGCCTATAAGACCCCCACGGGTACATCACCCTATCGGATGGTTTATGGAAAATCATGCCACTTGCCAATCGAATTAGAGCATAGAGCGTATTGGGCCATTAAATTCTTAAACTTCGATACCCAATCTTGTGGGAAACATCGATTGCAACAGTTGCATGAGTTAGATGAGTTTAGACTCCAAGCCTACGAGAGTGCCAGGATCAGTAAGGACAGAATGAAACTCCTTCATGATGAAAAGATCAAGCATCGAGAATTTCAAGTCGGGGAGCAAGTTTTACTGTATAATTCCAGGTTGCATCTGTTTCCTGGAAAGTTGAGGACACGATGGTCCGGCCCCTTTGAGATTCTCGCAAATTATTCCCGGAGGTGTTTTAGAGTTAAGAGGTTATGATGACCACCGTTCGAGTGAATGGTCGAGGTGCAAGCATTATATTGGTCAACCCAAAGAGAAACCTTTGATCGTTCATTTCCTCGATATCCTCGGGTGTGGTACCCCGAAGTCAACCGGTTGACGAGTTTTCGCCCGATTTGTTTTCGAGGGTGACGGCAGTGGTTCAGTAGAGGAAGTTCTGGCTGGTAGTTGGGATATGGAAGAGCTTGAAAGGGAGGCACGGTTAAAGAGAAGACTGAAGAAGAAGAAGTCTACAATGGGGAAAATTAAACGTGCTTGGAAAGCTATCAAAGATTTGACCCCATGCGTTAGATGTTGTTTCTGCAGCCACACCACTGATCAGAGCTTACACGAAGTAATGGCTGGAAGAAAAGTCAAATGGCCTGATCCAGGCTGAGCTTTAATGGTGTCGAGCTAACGACATAAACCAAAAGCGCTACTAGGGGGCACCCTAGATATCTGTTTTTTTTATTATTTTCTTTTGTTCTTCTTTTGTGTGTCTTAGTTTAGTTTAAGTCTAGTCAGGGTTTTGTGTGAATCGCTCGTATTTGTAGTTGACGGTTGGATGCTCTGCACTTTTCCTTGGACGATGACTTTTCCATCTCATACGATTATCTCTTGTGTTTCATATGATATAATTCCCCCTATCCCCGAGATACTTTTCGTGTTTATCAAGTGTGCAGGATAGTCTTGATAGCGTTTGCGAGTTTCGGACGATGTCGCTTTTCCGGTGGATGGTCCACAATCTACGATGTCTTCGAGCATTTCGGATTGGACGTACGCCACTTCCGTGTTGCCCTCTTTAGAACTACAATCGCCTAAGTTCTCTTTTCTTTTCTTTTGCACACCATGAGGACATGTTGTCATTTAAGTGTGGGGGAGGGGAATGGTCGCTATGTATCGACCATTTGGTTAATACATGATATTACATGATATTATTTTCTATGCTAAAATGATGCTAAATTTTCGAGATTTTTGTTTTGTCCCGAGTAGGCAATACACGTTTTTGTTCGGGTTGTTGTAGTCATTGATGCTTGTATACCATATTTTTAGTAAGTTAGTTGTTTCACCAAGATTTATTTTTCACGAGCCATAGTGAATGATGAGCTAATTTATAAAGTTATACCCTTTTGGATTAGTAGTTTTTGATTATCTCGTAAGTCATGTGCTTAGTGCTACGTATATATCGTGAGATTTATGATAGTTTGTATTTAGATCCAAAGTATGAGATACTGTGAATATCTAGAAGTTTGAATGTGATAAGTAACACGTAGCTATTGTCAAAGTGAAAAAGTTGAATTAATATGAAATTATTTGTGTGTGTCGGAAGCTAGTCGATGATTTGGGTGCGGTAGGGTATACCACGTATATCCTATACCACTATGATGGCTAAAAGCTCACGACAGTTAGGAAAAGCTGCCTTATGATTGGAGTAAGGTAGGGTATTATCTTGAAATGTCCTATTCTGCTATGAGGGCAATAGCTCATTCTAATGTGTGTTTAAAAAGTGAATGAATTCAATCAACTTGAAATTGGTTATGAAATGAATATAAGGCTTAGTTTTCGTTAATCTTATCCCCAGTATAAACTGATGGATATGTTGTAGGGATTGTCCTCTGAGTATTTCAGAAAGGCCCTAGATTCATTCGATCATTCTTTTCGGGATATGTCACGTTTGTAGGGTGCATCTTATGAGTGTCATTTATTACTAGTCCACGAGGGGGTATTAGCTAGTTTTTCTTTGAGTTCCTCAAGTTTGGATTTAGTGGAAATTTTCTATGGCTATGCACACACACGGTGGTGAACTTCTAATTTATTGACTATGTGGTATATTTGTTGAGGTGTCTATATTCTTTCCGAGCCTTTATCTTGTTTTGTTTTGCTCGGGACGAGCAAAGTTTAAGTGTGGGGGAGTTGTTAAGGGTGATTTTGTACGGTTTTTAACATTATATTTGATAATGATTTCCCCCGTATAATTCATATGATTTGCATAGGAAATGTGGTTTTAAATGATTTATTAAGCAAGTGAGATTTTAATTAGTTTATTCGCAAAATGAGGTTGTGTATGTGTTTTAATTATGGTTTTACGAGTATTTGGATTGTGTTACGTTTTGCGGTGTTTTTGATGTCATGTAGGTACATGTTGGAGGCTAAATAGATGATCAAATGTTGATATAATTCGAGCTAAATCAAGATAAAGATTGAAGAAGGAAGAGATAATGATCAAGAAACCGGAACCAGGCACTTCATGGGGATTTTGTCCACACTTGTAGGCACTTTCAGGGAAAGTTGTCTTGATGAAAGTTGTAGAGGATTGAAATAGCTTTCCAACGCATGTTGAATCACCTCATTTGGAGCCCTAGAAGTGAAGTTATGAGCAAAATACTGGAGCTGAGTAGTGGACGGGCGTCCATAAAAGTGAACTGGCGTCCAACATCGTATTTTACATTCAGAGAGTTCAGACGCGTACTGAACGAGCGTTCATTCTCCGTTCATAGAGGCTGGACGAGCGTCCAAGATAGTGGACGGGCGTCCACGGCACCGACTCAGCGAAACCGACCTAAAAATCTATAAATAGGCGCGATTTCTCCAACCCTAATCATCATATTTTCGACCCTAGGCGGCCACAAGCCCCTTTGGGGCAGCTTTTGCTGCGTTTTTCCTCTGCAACAAACATCTTTTTAATTTCTTTTCAATTATGTTATTTCTATTCCAACGATGAGCTAAGGCTAAGCCTAGAACAAGCGTGTGAAGCAAATCTCTCAGCGGCGTTTCAATTTCTTCTTTGGATGTTTCGTGAGTTTTATTTAAAGTTCGTTTCTTTATTATGCGTTCTTATTGATTATGCAATTTATATCGAGAGATGGTTGCTTATTTGGTGTTTAACGTTGATGAGAATCGTTGTTAGACCTAGATCACCATGATAAAGTTTGGATCTTTAACCTAAAAATAACGAGAGTTGATAGGTTGAATTTCCGGGTTGCTAGATTGAGAGACCTTACACCTTGTTTTGATAGCATCAATCTTATAGATCGAGAGATGAGAGATTGATAGGCGGATTATCTCATGCGAGAGTAGAAGTTCATACCTTTGATAGGTGAACCACAACCTTTATTTAATCTTCACCAAACGATCTAGGGTAGAAGTTGAGAGTTGTGAGATAGGTGGATCATTGCTTGTTCTTCGTTAAATTAATTGAGTTGTTTCCTTAGTTTATAGATTACAATTAGTTTAGTTAGTTTGGTTCGCAACGATCTTTCCTGGCTTTGGATTGTTGATCCTCTTCCGGTTTATTTGTTTGTTTTCGTTTTTAGTTTTGTTTTGTGTTGTGACGTTCTTAGGAAGAATTAGTAAAACTAGATTAAACAACCTCGATTCCCTGTGATCGACTCCGGTATCAATCGCTATACTACGATCCCTGCACTTGGGGAATACCGGATTATAAATATTATTACTTGTTTATTTTGTGTTGATAAAATCCGTGACAAGTTTTTGGCCAAGGCCCCCAAGATTTTTAGGCAAACAACAAGTGTCCCAGTTTCGCCAATGCACATTCTGTTTGGCCTCAGTATTCTCCAAGAAAAAGCCGCGAATATACTTCTCAATCTCCTGAACTAATGTGGGAACCTTAAAGCACTACATAATGAATGTATGTATAGCTTGCAGGCTCGATTTGATCATGACTTTCTTCTCTCCAGGAGAGAGAAGCTTATCTTTCCAACCGGATAATTTTTTCCACACCTTCTCTCGAAGAAAATCAAAAACCTGCCGTTTTTTCATTCCAAGGACAAATGGCATGCCCAAATACTTACCCATACCAGTTCCAATTGGAATCTAAAGAAAGCCCGAAATATAATCTCTGTCTTCCTACTGAATAGCCTTGCTGAAATATAAACTAGACTTGTGAAAATTGATAGCCTGACCAGACAACATCCCATACTAATTAAAAAGATTCAAAAGTGTTTCCAAAGCCCCATCCAAGTACTCAAAAAAGAGCATGCTACCATCAGCGAAAAGCAAGTGCGAAACCTGGACCTGTGCCTGCCAGCCAAACGTAATACCTCGTAGCTGCCCACCTCTCACAGTCCGGTCCAGAAAAGTTGTCAATCCCTCTGCGCAGACTATAAAAAGGAACGGGGAAAGAGGATCCCCATGCCGGATCCCCCGAGTAGGGATAATCCGAGGGCCGGGCCTTCCATATACAACAGCCCTATAGGTAATTGACGAAACGCACCTCCGCAGTAAATCAACAAAAGCCCCTAGAAAACACATATGGTGCATAACACCCCAAAGATAGCTCCATTCCACCCGATCAAACGCTTTGGCCATATCCAGTTTGATAGCCGCATGGTTATGACAACCTTGTACCCCGACCTTCATGGAATGAAATGCTTCAAAAGCAACTATGGCATTATCTGTGATCAACCTGCCTGAGACGAAAGCGCTCTGATTGCCCGAGATAACATCGTTTATGACCTGCTTAAGTCTATTGACAAGACACGTGAGAGCAGTTTGTATGTTGAATTACATAGTGCAATCGGCCTCAACTCAGTCACCCGGGTGGGAGACGCCACCTTAGGTACCAAAGCTATATAAGTCTCGCACAACGAGCCTGGATCCATGCCCTCATTAAGGATAGCTAAAATCACCTACAATATCTCAGAGCTAAACATGTCAATATCTTTGGAGAAGAGAAAAATTACATGCATACAGTCGGGGCCAGGAGCCTTTCTTTCAGAGAGCTGTTTTATATACCACATTTTAAGAGAAAAGAATGCCTTGAGACTCACTTACTGTAATTCTTTTTTTTAGGAAGACTTGCTGTAATTCTGTGTACTTGTATTATATGTCCCTAAAACTCAAGCACTGACATAAGAAAAAGCCATATACATATATATATATATATATATATATATATATATATATATATATATATATATATATATATGTACGTGTATATAAATTGGACTTAGGAGTATAAAAAGTAGTTAATTGTCCACTATCAATGTATGATGTCACAAAACCTATAGTCTATGGGCTCGAAAAATAAAATAGGCATCATCATGAGAATCAGAAAGTAAATAAAAAAGGTTATTTAATCCTTTTTGCCGTATTGAAAATGACATTCTTGGTAAGAATTGAATTGGTCATTTGAGAAAGTAATTACAATGTAAATATTACCTGTATATTTTGACTTTGAGATATTTATTTGTATTAAGAAACCTCTTTGTATAGGGATTGAATTATTGTGGTGGAGATGTACAATAATTGAAGGGGGAGGGGGAGGGGGGTTCACCATTTTGTCTTTGTCATAAAATAATTAATCGTTACATCAGTACATTTCATAATTCTTCAATTTATGTCACGCCAGTATGACGACAAAACTAAACTGAAAGTAAATGCTGATGCAAACGTTTACCTTTTTTTTTTTTTTTTTTTTTTTTTTTTTTTTTTTGGTTGAGAAAAAGGACTTTGTTTATCTCTGGACATTTCAATTTATTTGTAACTTTCCAGAATTTGAGTGTAACAACGATACTTAAGTCATAGTAGTATGTTTAGTAATTGCATGTTCATATATAATATAATCCTCTTTGATCTTAAATCATTAATATCTTAATAATCATTTTTCTCGTTTTTCACTGTATGAGAATACATTATCTTTTTCTTAAAGAACTTGCGTTCTCATAGAAACTTTAACAGAGGATTCAGAAGGCGGTTGTTCTAATTACTCCACAAGTTAGTGAACCTCACCTAAAGCAACTATCAAAAAAAATCAGCTAAAGACCGACTTCTCCTAATACCCTATCATGAATGTTGATCGAAATAATCAAACTCAAGAATTTATGAATGTATGGATCCATTCTTATCAATTGAACTAACTAGTAGTATTTCATATAAAAAAAAAAGAAAATAAAAAATTTGATTGAATTGATAGAGAGAGAGGGCCCATTTCATTACAAATTCAGAGCTTCAATCAAGTGGTATATACTAGAAGAATTGAAATAAGTGTCAATAATTTATAGAAGCAAATGGATGGAACCCATAAAAAATATGGACACATCCCCCATTCTTAGCCAAGCAATATTCATTGTCTTCTGGACTTCTACTTCAACATTAACCAAGAATGTGGGATCTCAATAAAAATTAGTTTATTTATTTTGGCCTCCTCCTTCCTCTTCTTCTTCTTCTTCTTGCTTATGATCTCACCCAATCCCAGTTTCTTGGTATGAGTCTTGTGATTCTTAGATACATAAGACACATTTGTTTTTTACGGCGTATCTCGTATTTGACACATATCGATATGTATCACATACTTATAATAAAGACACAACGGGGGTTGAATATGATTAGTGGTGAATATTATTATACTTTCTGCTAAGACTAAAGTTCGATTCTCAGCATGTACGTCTCTAATATAATAAAAAAAAAAAAAACGTCTTTCCAATTCCCCTAATTTAAAAAAGAAGACACCGACAAATTTATAATTTTTAATAGTTTGATACAAGATTCACATATTTACTATATCCATAACTTAAATGTGAAATGAATAATCACATTAAAAATTGAGTATAGAGCACCTCATAATGAATGAAAAACTATCTAAAATAATGAAAAAACTACCTAAACTAATTGTTCCAATTTACCTTAGAAATTGATACAGGATTCGAATATGCATACTCATGATAGGAGCGTCATCATATTATTATTTTTTTATTAAATTTAATTTTTTATAAGAGAAAAACTTATAGAATGTAAATGTGTGTGTGTATATATATATATATATATATATATATATATATATATATATATATATATATAATATATATATATATTATATATATATGTGTGTGCATGGTAAAAGGTGGATCACATGAATGACATACTTCATTTTCATCTAGACATCTATTGCTTTTGGTTGGTTCAACTGCATACGACTTATGCTTTTATTGGTTGTGTGGTTGATTATTTTGATATTAGAAATATCAGCGGTTTTCAAAAATTTATAACGTGCGTAAAAAATTTATCGATTTTTCTTGTCCTTAAAACATAAGTTTATATATTCAATTTTATACAACTAATTATTGATGAAAATACAAAAAGTAAGTCGCAAAGAAAAACAACGAGTCGATAAATAAAAATAACCGAGTCAATTTCATATATATATATATATATATATATATATATATATATATATATATATATATATATATATATATATATATATATATATATATATATATTTATAAGAAAAATCTCCACTATTTATAGCTGGTCATGTATGTTTTATGACTCAAAAAAAATTATGTTCTACTATACTTTACGACACGGCAAAGACATCCCGCAATATTTTTGTATACTTGTAATGTAACTTTATTGTGTAATTTTGTTACAACAATAGTACTTTTTTATAGTGTATTTTGACAACTACAAAAAACCTTTCTTTTTTTGAACATAACTACAAAGAACTTAAAGACCGTCTTTTTTTCTTTCAAGTTTTTAATTCATTGATTCTGACTTAATTTAACATGATTGTTAGCAATTTTGTCAATTTTTTTTCTTTTTCAAAGACCCGGAATGCGGAACTAACTGGTCCGGCTAATCCGGAATGTCAAATTTACTTTCCGACGGGTATTTGATCTACGAAACTTCAATACGTGACTCAAACCGGACCACAGTAAAGAATTTTTCCGACTCATATTCGATAATAATTATTAGGGGGAATTGGCCACAAGGACAAAAAAATTAATAAATGGGTCTGGAAGGACAAAAGTAACATTTTCATGATTATAAAAGACAAAAATTACAATTGTTACTTTAAAATTATTCTTCACGCGTGTAATATTACTTTGTGTTTCACAATTGTTACTTCATATTGACTTTATTCCACATTTGTTACTTAATATTTATTATTTCATAATTGTTACTTTTGTTCTTATTAAATTACACTTTCTTTCTATCCCGATTTTTTTTTTTGTTAATTTTGTCCTTCTGGACAAAAATGTATAATTATTATTTGATTTGAAAAGTTTGTTTATTTATATGTAGACAAATTTCCACACGAAGACTTCTCTCTAACGGAGACATCTGACTGCAATATACATTAGGGGTCTTTGTTGTACAAATCATTGATCGAATAAACAAATACAAGTTTTGATTTCATATTTTTAACAATTCTTGTGATTTTTTGTTTTATGTGTGACACATAATTGAATATGTGTATTATTTTTATGTGCATCCGGTTCAATTTTCATTTACCATTTAATAATTGGAAAGCGTACATATAAATTGCATGACTAAGCACATAAAACAAAATTGTAAAGATATAAATATGATTTTTTTTTAAAACATAAATATGCTTTAAATAAAAGAAAAGACATAAATATTATACCTTTGATAGTGAACCCAAAACTGAAGAAAAGAATAAAGGACGAATACGTATACATTTTATCAGACTTATATCAATTTCATCAAAATGTATAATATATGCCTTAGGTGTGTCACAAAACATAGCAAATGATATATAAAGAAAACATAACAAACAATACTTGACATAGTAAAAGCATAACAAAGTGTAGTAATACATTCACTTTACTGGTGCATCAATAGAATTAAATTGTGTAAGTCGACTCTGGAATCAAGAACCGATTTCTTATAGTTTCTAGAGTCAAAAAAACTGTCTTTTTCAAGCTCGATTCTCACAACACAAATACGGGAAGTCGGTTTTAATTTTTCTTCAGAACCTACTTTTACAAAATTAATTCCATTATGATGTATATATAGATAGAGTGATGCACCAATAGAAAAATAATAGCTCATAAAACAAGCATGTCTTATTGTTTGTTGAGTTTATATGATCCCATTTTATATTCTTTCACCTACTTCAAAGTTATATCTAATATGTCAAGTTTTATTACATAGACATGATATTTGACAAAGCCTTGGGTATTTTCTCTTTTTCTTTTAGAGGAGGAAGGGGGGGGGGGGGGTAGGGGGAATATAGCTTTAAGGCGAAAGATCCATAAAGAATGGTCCAATAAAACACTTGTCAAGTTATCATAATCATAAGGAAACCAACTTTATCATGAAAACAAAATGTTATCCCTCCCCCCCAATTTCCCCATCATATATATATATATATATATATATATTATACATAAACGGGTGGGGTGAGGTGAAGTGAAGTGGTTAATGTCCTTTTATGTGAGGAAGAATGTGTTGGTTTTGGGAAGTAAAGAATCAAAATGCTATGCTAATTAGTAAACCCAATTAACACAACATTTTTGCCGTTGGGAAAAGTGGACCAGAATCAAACTCATGATTTTTTGGTGAATTTTGATTGCTATAGTAGTCATGCATATGGCATTTTCACCTTTTTATTTTATTTTATAATTCATTTAATACAATAGATAGAGACGACGGTATAATATATCATGCATTAGTAGCGTTAGTTTCACAAGAGATGGATATCTCATGTTCTTTTTTTTTCATATGGATCATAACAATTAATACCCATCACATACGTTTATATCTCTGATTACAATATATATATATGACTTGTAGATTGATATAAGTATTATCATCATTTTCACTGCAAAACCAACTTTATCCTAAACGATTTTTTGAATGTGAAAAAAAAACGGTTGATCACAACACCTGAATAAATAGAATAAATTTAACAATCGTTGCACCTGCTACAATTTATATTCCTGATAAATACAAATTAATCGTAACTTATGATAATTTACCACATTATTTGAAACGAATGCTCATATTGCTTCCTTGTACACCAGAACTTCAAATTTCAACAAAGTATAATTACCATATCCTTTTTCGTAAGACTGAAAAAAATAAAAAGGAATTGAAAAAGAATTTGATACTTCTTCATTCAAGCAAAGTCATAGTTACACACCTTTGATTAATATGTCTGAAATAGAAGACAGTGTTAAAGTGTCCCACATTGGAAACTTGTGGTTGTTTCACCCACCATATTAAGAGATGGACTTTCCTCACCACACAACCTATGTTTTGAGGATGAGGATCTTCTCTTATACGCCGCCTACATGTTTTCCACATGGTATCGGAGCGCACCCTTTATTGTGCAAGTGTTGTTGGCCTATTTGTTGGCCTTGTGTGCCCGGCCCACACTTGAGGGGGTGTTAAAGTGTCCCATTGGACACTTGTGGTTGTTTCACCCACCATATTAAGAGATGACTTCTCTCATCACACAACCTAGATTTTGAGGATGAGACCCCTCTCTCTTATATGGGTTTGGGCTAATGTTTTCCACAGGCAGATTGACAAAATTATCTTTTTTTTTTTTAAATAATGTGATTTATAACATAGTAAATTATGTCATGTTGACTATTAGTTTAACCTCTCACCTTTGTCAAGAAAAGCAACATTAAAAGTAAGTCTTATGACTTTAGTGATTCATCTTACATGAGAAATCTTAAACTTTCTTTTTTGAAAAAGAAATCTTAAACTTTCAATATAGTCTTTATGGACACTAGAAATTATAATATTTCGGTTAATCAAATTGAGCGGTAAAGGTGAAAAAAAAAATAAATGTTGCTTTAGTAATATAAAATGACAGATAAATAAAAACAAAAAATTATGAAAAATGACAGTTAAAAAAAACAGAATAGTAAATAAATTTAGATATAGATATCATAACCAAGAAAAGGATAGATAATTTGCAATTTTTTGTTATTCAGTTATCTTTTTCCATAGTTGAACTAAAACCCTCTCAATCACAAATGATAAAAAAAAAAATAAAAAATAAAACCCTAAAATCGTCAAGTAATTAATTACCTTTCCAATTATACCATGACATATTAAATTAAGGATAAGAATGAAATGCAATATTTTTACTATAATTCAATCTTAGTTGTTATTTTTCTATTTTTGTTGCCTTATCATATTTAAGATTCTTTCTTCTTGCATGTTTAGAACTTGGATTTATTTGCCAACCTATGTATGAAAAAAAAGAGAAAAACAAATATGCATATATGTCCTTTGCATAGGGTAGCAATATTGTTATTTAAAAGAATATATAAACAATAAAGCCAATATTAATTTGAATTTGTTTAGTTTTATTTGTTTGGCTTTTATATTTGCACAAAACAAAGCTCAATCCAGTATCATAAATTGATTCAAACTCAAAACATTTTGATCATAAGATTTCAGCTTATAACGTTATGTTAGACTTCATTCGCTAGAGAAACATTAGCATCTTTTGGCCAAATATATATTCTATTATTTAGGAAAAAATATCAATTTAGTTTTTAATGCTTAATTTTCGTTTAATCCAAAATCATAACTTTACTATAGCACTTACAATATATAATGTAAATGATAAGCATGATTTGATACTTCTTCATCAAAAAACCATTTTCCTTCACTCTATAATCCATGATTTGATACTCCTTTGTGTCCTGGAATCTGAAATAACACACACACTCACTAGCATACCGCACGCATAATTATGTTGGGTACAAAAAAAAACTTCGGGTATTTGAAATTGTTCACATTTAATAAAAAATCCAGTTTTTACTTAAGTAAGATGTGAACTCAAGAACAACTAAAATAACATAAATTAATGTCCAAATGATCAGGGGAAAAGGTGTTTAAAGTGCTCTAAACGGGGTGAAAATGTATACAAGTGTATAGTGAAGTCGATTCTCATCTTTACAATGTGTGTAAATCCATATTACATGTTCAAAACTCTTCAAATCTATCAAAAAGCATGGTGCATCATATATTAGAATTTCCTCTTTAAAATACAATTACTTTAATTTTATGTTGTAGAGATTGTAATAGATATACCGATACAGTTCGTCTTAGTAGATATTCTGTAAAATGAAGAAATATTTGAATATGTAGCCCCACAGAGGCACAAATCATGAGTCAAAAACAAGGGTGTTAGGGTGACATAATATCTTTGAGTTGAACAAATCATGAGTCAAAAACAAGGGTGTTAGGGTGACATAATATCTTTGAGTTGAGTATGAGGGTTCAATCCCTTTAAACGATTTCCCTTGTAAAAATAAATATGTTCATGCAACATCTTATAAACTAACACTCGATTTATGTCATCTACAAACCTCTAGAAACGAGACAGTAAAGGGCCATTTGGATTGATTATCAACTTCTTAATTTATTAAATATGTAAAATAAAGAATTTGTTATAAAAATATTGCTCAAAAGGTCTATAAATAACAAGTACTAACACTCCAATACAAATATATTTTTATTTTTTATAGCTAATTTTTGTATGGGAAATGATGTGTAATGATACAGATACAACTATTGTGTCACAACAGATGACACTACCTAATTTTCTACCTTTGATCATGATGAGTCTTCATCATAATCAATGAATATCATATCATGATCAAAGGTAAAACATTATGTTGTCTTATTCGTTGTGGCATAATGGTTGTGCCCGTAGAATTACTCGGGAAATGCTAAAACCACAACGTTGTGGCATAACGAGTGAAGAAACACATTTTTTCACTATTATTCATTGAGTAGGACGTTGGACACATTGATTATATTGTAAACCATCGTAACCAATAATGTAAAAATGTATTGTATTATTCGTGTATGAATCTGAATATGCAACACACGTTAGTAATCATATCATACAAAAATATATATAGTATTATTTGTTGTGTCACGACCGTCGTAACCGGAACATCGTCCCAATTTGAATGGAGTCTTTTGCAAAAAAGTGAGCAATACTCTTGCGCTTATAACGACCGTTTTCTCACAGCTTTCACGTGATAACAGCCCAAAAATTCAGGAAGATTTACGCCACGTCATCATACACGTGTCCATTGCAATCCTAGTCAGCAACCAAGTCCTCCTTTTCTGTATAAATTACTACCTCCTAAACCTCATCCATATCACCGTTTCCCACTTTCCCATTGCTTCTTTCTAAAGGTAAATATAAAATAAAAAAAATCGGGAAGACTCGAAAACTAAGCACCTCAATTTGGCCGGAATATGAATATTCCGGCGAGCTATCGGTTTATTCGCCTCCGGAATACCACTATCTCAGATCATCACCGAGACATTTACCTCGAAAAATCATGACCAAACGTCTAAACCGCAGTTTCCTTTTTCCGATGCAGTAGTTAGATAGTCCCGAGCGATAAACAAAAACCCGTCTCTTTCTTCATTTCTGTTTGTTTCTGGGTTCAAGAAAGATGGAATATTTTCTTGGTGGGTGTATTTTAGTTGAGTATATAGTTGTGTTGGTGATTGTAAAGAGCTGACCTTGAAAAAGACTGGATTTTTTAGGCATTTTTCTTGTGGGTTCTCTGTATTTAGCTTCGTTTTGTAGATTTCTGCTTTCATATTTTGGTTTCTGCCGAAAAAATTACTATGGTATTGTAAGGAGGACTGAGAAATTTTGAGGATTTTGTTTTTTTGGGGGATATTTTTGATCTGGGAGAGAGAAAATGCCATTTCCGATGAAGATACAACCGATCGATTCACATCAATTCTTCAGGGAACAATCCAAGCCACTGGTGTTAAAATCGCGTCTTAAACGTCTTTTTGATCGGCCATTTAGCAACGTTTTGAAGATATCATCGGAGAAACTGCCATCAATCTCCGGCGATGTTAAAGATTCAGCAACGGTTGAGTTTGAGCCCAGCTCGGTTTGTTTAGACAAAATGGTTCAGAACTTTATAGAAGAGAATCCATCTGAAAAGCCTCCGGCTGGAGCTCCGGCAGCTCAGAAATGTGGTCGGAATCGTTGCAATTGCTTTAACGGCAACAACGACAGCTCCGATGATGAGTTTGCTTTTGAATTTGCAGATTCTTTCACTAGTAACAACTCTTCTTTCGGGGATTCCATCGACACTCTTAAGGTAACCACTTGTTCCATTCAAACTATTGTATTTTTGATATGTTGATTTTATCTTTGTGGTAATTAATTTAGGATTTAATTGCAGGGGTTGATCCCTTGTGCAACAACAGTGGAGAGGAACTTATTGGCTGATACTTCAAAAATTGTTGAAAAGATCAAAACTTTCAAACGGAAAGATGATTTAAGGAAGACTGTAACTGATGGGCTCTTGGCCCTTGGATTTAATGCGTCAATTTGTAAATCTAAATGGGAAAAATCATCTTCAATTCCAGCTGGTAAGACCTCTGTTCTATGGTTCACTTGTGTTTTTTCATTTCATTTCACTGATTATTTCTTGTCTTAGACCCATTTCTCTTGTGGTATTTTACTGGTTCACAAATCATCTATGATTTTGCTCAAGATTGTTGATGATCATCGTTAAAGGCATCACCACAACGAATCTAGTCTGTCACGAGGGGCTAGGTTCGACTTTACAGAGGTGTAAAATGGGCATTCAAGCTCTGCAAAGTCGAACTCATATTCAACTTTCAAGACATTGAATGTCACTGTTGAGCCATCGATTTTTGATTCGTTGGGATGTCTTTAACAAGTGTCTTGTGGTTTCCTCATTTTGGTTGTTTAAACTTTAAAGGGTATTTATGTGGTTGGAATTGATTAGTGAGTCGGGATTTAAATGATTTTGTTTGTTCTGATTTTAGGTCTTCCCCTTAAATCCCATCTTTAGTTACCTAAAATGTTTTTGTATGGTATTAAAGTTCTTAGCATTTTTGCTTGAATACTGTTTTATGCAACAAAAATCATGGCAATGGCTAATTTTGTTCTTCTCTGGTTGTTGTTTAGGTGAGTATGAATATATAGATGTGATAATGGAAGGAGAAAGAGTGTTGATTGATATTGATTTCCGATCAGAGTTTGAGATTGCACGTTCCACCGGAAGTTATAGATCAATCCTGCAATCACTGCCGTTCATTTTCGTCGGGAAATCCGATCGGTTAATGCAGATAATATCCATTGTTTCTGAGGCTGCCCGACAAAGCTTGAAAAAGAAAGGCATGCACATTGCTCCTTGGCGTAAAACCGAGTATGTTAAATCAAAATGGTTCAGCTCGTTTGTTCGGCTCACTGACACGACTTCCCTGCCACCAGCACCACCATCGCAAGATGACGGTGGAGAAAAGGCGGAACCTGAAGCCGAGAAGGTTGAGGTTGTTGTTAAGGAGGTTGATGATGAAGGAAGTGAGTGTGGAGAATTGGAGTTGATTTTTGGGGAGGAGAAAGATATGTCTTCGGATGCACCCGAGTCGGTTTTGTCTGCGGCGATGAGGGTCTCCGGTGGTGGTGGTGAAGAGAACGGTTTGATTCCGGTGACGGTGCCGTGGCAACCTCCGGCGGTGAGCCTGAAGAGTTGTGGTGAAAGAGGCAATAGGGTCACCGGCTTGTTGGATTCTTTATTCAACGAGAAGCCTTGAATTACAAAATTTTGGCTTTTTTTTTTCGGCCCTACTATTTTCACCTTTTTGTCCCCCACCCAAGTACAAATTTCTATATTTCCTATATTCTATTAATGATATATAAATGGGAGTTAAAAAAAAATATAGTCAGAGTATAATATCACAACGAATATTGCATCACATCGTGCATTGTTTTGTTATAGTTCAAGTTGTTTGGAACACTTTCGCGATGCTCCGTAACATTTTGCTATGTTTTGTTACGATATTCGTTGTGATATTTCATCGTGACAATTACGTAACTTTTTAAAATGTATTAGGTGCATATTCGAGGAAGAATTTCCTTCATTTTGTTTCCAAGGTTCTTCATGAATTACCTCAGATGATACTATATAGATGATCATCATTGTGATAAATTAGTAAGAAGATACTAGATTTAAAAAATAAAAATAAAAAAAGGAGAAATTTTTGTAATGGTGCATTTTAATCCAAAATCGTTCCATGTCTTTCATGATCAATTGATCATTAGTCATGTCAATGACTATTAACTTCATAAAGAAAATGATTATTTTTTTCCGTTTCCGAGGACTTTCACACATGCGGTGGGAACTCGAATCCATGACTCTTGGTCACCGTCGCAGGCATCACTCGAACCTCCGGTGGGACTCGAACCTGACTCTTGGGCACCGTCACGGGCATCACTCGAACCTGTTGTAAGGCTCGAATCCATGACCTCTTTATCACGGTAACGAGCATTTTAATCCTTGAGGTCACGGGCATCGGTTTTATATGCAGTGGGAACTCGAATCCGTGACCTCTTGGTCACTTTCAGGGGCAGGGTCACCAGTTTAATCCTTTAGGCAAGCTTCATTGGCAAGATTAAATAATTAATTAAATCAAATGACCTGATGATTAAATAAAGGCCGAGTGGTTGGTGTTATTAAAGTTTGTCACATACGCCTACTTTTTCTTTTATTTTTACGGGGATCGATAGGTTTACTGTTCAAGTTTACATAATTTTTACACCATCATCATCTCACAACATATTTTTTTATTGTAAGAAAAATTAAAAAATTAAAACAATCACAGCCAATAAATTAAGTTAGATGTAGAAATGGTGTAGATTTGAGGGAGTACCTTTCGGTACGCACACAATGTCTCTTTCTCAAAACTTATGATAAGTTGTAGTATGTTACCGTGTTTTATTGTAGTCATTGTTAAAGTTAAAATTTTATTCCGCTAAAAAACAAAAGTTAAAAATTATTTTTAGTAGTGCAAGTTTTAGATTGGTTGAGTTAATTATTACATACTTTTGTTAGATCAAACGTTTACCGTTGTATTAAAATTAATTAGTGCTAATAAAAACGCAACTTTATTTCCTTTAACACGCCCCTCAAGTGTGGGTCTCTAACAAGGTTGTCATCTAAGCACACAAAGACAAGACCAAACTAGGCCAACAAGACGCCCCCTCAAGTGTGGGCCTCTAACAAGGCTGTGTCATCTAGGCACACAAACACAAGACCAAACTAGGTCAACAAGACAAAGAGACTCAACACTTGCATAATGTAACTGTGGGAACCAGAGTTTGATCCCATGACCTCCCACTCTGATACCGTGTTAGGATCAAGCGATTACCGTTGTACTAAAACCAATTGATGCTATTAAAGACGCAACTTTATTTCCTTTAACAACTTTATCTTCATTTTTATCACTATCAGGCCTAGCATGATATATGTTAACTATAAATATGATAGCTTATTTACTCATAATAGATATAAAGCATTATTTCTAGACTATATTTAGTTTGATGTTTTAATCGAAAAAGGCCTCTATTTTGGCTTATTATATATATATATATATATATATATATATATATATATATATATATATATATATATATATATATACACTACATGTATGCCATAATATAAGTCATCATACACTTTTAAATTTTTCTCATAATATAAGTCATTCTATATTAAGAATGCAATATTTATTACTTATTTCCCTATCTTACCCCTAATTTATTATTAATCCTATCATTTTTCACTATTTAACAACTATTGCATTAATGATTGTCAAGAGATATTTTAGACATTAATCTTTAAATTTATAATATTCAACCAATTTTTTAATCCATCTCTAGCATGACTTATATTATGGAACAGAGGTAGTATTGACGGTACTGCTAATAATTTAAAAGCTTATTGTACAGTTGTACGTGATGGTATAACTTTTTTGCCCACAGTTTTCATTTCCATTTTCAATATTTTATGAAATGAAATATAGTCTTATCCACATGTTCCCCGTAAGGGTACATATGACTGGAAACATATGTGGCATCACATGGATCATCTGTTATTAAACTATTATCTCCGTCCTAAAATATAAGTCACGTTGGATGTTTTCACGTAAATTAAGAAATTGGTTGAATAATATAAATTTTAAGTAGAAATAACTAAAATGTCCTCTGAGTATTATTAATGAAATGATTATAAAGTATTGAAAAGTAGTTGGATTGTTAATAAATTAGGGGTAAGATAGAAAAAATAGTAATAAATGCTTTTTTGGTAATGTAGAATGACTTATAATTTGGAACAATCAAAAAGATGTGAAGTGACTTATATTTTGGGACAGAGGTAGTAGATACAAACTGTGTGGTCCGGATCATTCTAGGTGTCAAGTTTTTTTTCAGATATACTCTCTCCGTTTTTTTTATCATACGCATAGACAAAATTCAAACAGATTAAGAAAGTGATTAATGTGTCTAAAAAAGAGAGTAAATGACTAAGTTGTCCTTAGATTTTGTTAATATATAGACACCCAATAAATGGGAAAATTCTATTATGGGGACTCCCTAGTAGGGAACTACCTACGTGGCAGCATCTGGACCACACAGTTTCCTGAGATGGACCACACAGGGGGCACTGTGTATTCCACCTCAGGAAACTGTGTGGTCCAATCTTTGTCACGTAGGCGCTCCCTACTTAAATACCCCCATGATAGAACGACCCCAATAAATGTTGTTTATTTCTTGGTAATTGGAGCACTATATTGAGAATTTGTATATGCATGGGTAATAGTAAGACTAATTGATTTTTAGAGTTTTTAGTATTGAAAATATATATTTTTTTAGATGTAAATACTTTGTTTATATATTGACTTTTGGAGTAATTAAATTGGAAGGTAAAGGTGAAAAAAAGCACTAAATACTGTATTAATAATGTAAAATTACAAACAAATAAAGACAAATCAAATTACAGTTAAAAAGAAAAGGAGGAGTATTTTTTTTTATTTTTAATTTGAATATTCTTATACATGTAGTAGTACTAGTGGTTCACTGTTGGAAACATTAATATTTTTATTATTAAATATATCTGGAAGAAAGTAAAAAAAAAAAAAAATTGGGGTAGTGGGAATATATGAAGGAAATTAGATGACGGCATGCTCGTGCTATCTTGAATGTTGTGTAGAGGGAGCAGAGTTCAGTGAAGTACACTAAATTAGTACAATTATTTAATTTATTTATTTATTTTCTCAAAAGAAAATATATAAATAATTTATTACATCTATGAATTGGTCTTCACAATTTGGCCTATTTGCATGTATTACAAATGTATGTATAATATGTTTAGATAAATATCATGAAATAAATTTCTGGATATGTTGGTATCTTAACATATACCTCTACATGTGCTTTGGCCAATTATAATAGAACTTCAATAAATACATACTACATAATATGTTTATCATGAAAAATATGATACTTTATGTAAGAGTAAGGTAACATTATTGATGCTTTTTTGCTACCTCTATTAGCTTTTTCATTGTGTTGAATTTACATGTATGTGTCTCTTTATTTGTGTGTAAGCTTTTTACATACATTGATTGACTAGGCGAAGTGGGAGATGGGGAAATTGATGAGATTGAGTAAAAATAAATTAAACAAGGAGATTTGAGGAGGTCTTACTTACACTTGCTGGATTTACATTGGTTTTGGTAAAAATAAAAAATAAAAGCTCCAATTGCCAAAGCACTAAATTAAATTATTGACTTTCTTGGGGTTGCTTCTTTTTTTTTTTTTTTTTTTTTGACTGTTTTATCTTTAACGGGTGATTCTATGGTGGGGAGGCTCTAATGCGGAGATATACACGTGACAACATCTGGACCACACAGTTTCATCCTGTGTGGGGAATTCCTATTGCGTACGAAATCGCGTCGGCCCGTATATTGCGCGTATCTTAACTCTCTATTAGGACCTCCCTGCATCAGAATCACCCATCTTTAACACCATTTTTATTTATTTTAAGGACAAACAACACGGTTGGGTTTTGTTTTTTTGGTAAACTAAGTTAATTACTTTGATCTTATCAACTTATGACTTTCACCTTATTTATTTGCTTTTATTTCTAATCATAAATGAAAATGCTAGTCCTTTTCAAAGAAAATATAAATCTTTCTTAACCTTTATTATACTCCATCCGTTTTTTTTTATCTGTCGCATTTCACAATTTACTCTTTTTTTATTTATCTGTCATTGTACATTTGCAATGCAATATTTATTACTTTTTACTCCTTTACCAATAAAATATTTACATCTCCAACAAAAAAATATACATTTCCAATACTAAAAACACATTTACCAACAAAGTATTTACATCTCCAATAAAAAAAAATACATTTCCAACACTATATTTGAGACATATTAATTATTTTCTTAATCTGTGTGAATCTTCTCTCTGCGACATATATAAAAAAACGGAGGGAGTATCGTTTAATACAAATCATGTCCTAAAATATAAATCCGTTTAATTATTTTGGTTTTGTCCTATACCCACCACGCATGCCTCCGTTACTGAAACAGACGTGGGTATAGGTGTTATTTCCGAGACTCGAATAGATCAGTCATTTACTCTTTGCATATCACTTTAATCCAGGTGACTCTGTGGAGTATATGGAGTTCAAAGCTATTTCCTTGGCCTTGGAGGAGGCGGAGCAATTAGGGATTCGGAAGCTCGAGGTGGAGAGTGATTGTCTGGCGTGCATTTCGCGACTTCGACAGCCTAGAGTAGATCTCACAACTTTGGGTTGTTTAATTCAGGATTGTTTGGCTCATGTGCCTAGCTTTACTTCTGTTTCCTTTTCTTTCATTCGACGTGTGGGGAAAATTCCTGCTAGGGGTGTACACGGATACGGATAATCCGAAAACCGAACCGAACCGGGGTAATTCGGTTCGGTTCGGTTCGGTTTTCGGTTTTCAAAATAGAAAAACCGAAATTTTCGGTTCGGTTACGGTTAGTGCTGTAAATTATCTGAACCGAACCGAAAACCGAACTGAACCAAAAACCGAACCGAAACCGAACCGAAAATCAAACCATTTATATCAGAACCAAAACCAAATAGGAAAAGCCAAACCGGTTATAACCATATAGTGAATCAAACTGCTGTAATTGTATAATTTGGATGAAATTTGGTTATTTCGGTTTCGTTTTTTGGTTAATCAACGGGTTATTTCGGTTCGGTTCGGTTTTCTTTTACAAATGGTTAGGTTTCGGTTCGGATTTTCAATTAACCAAAAATTTTGGTTAACCGACCGAACCGGTTATTTCGGTTCGGTTTTATTTTGCAAACGGTTCGGTTTCGGTTCGGATTTTCAATTAACCGAAAATTTCGGTTCGATTTCAGTTACGGCTATTAACCGAACCGTTACACCCCTAATTCATGCACATCTTTTAGCTAGATATGGTTTAAATGCTACTGCTCGGACTCTATGGGGTTCCTCGCCCCCGGGTGACGTTCTAGCCGCTTGTTTGGCGGATTTGCTTTATAAAATTCTTTGTTTCCTCAAAAAAAATATTAGTATATTTAAAAAACATTTTTTACATTTTTTTCTTGTTCTACCCATCATTTATTATATACACATCCATTTTTTCCATTAATTTACATTAATAACAGTCAAGTGTCATTTTAGACTTTTTAATTAAAATTAATGACACGTAATCAATTTAACCAATTTTTTTAATCTGTATGAAAAAATCCAAATGAAATTACATTTTAAAACGGAGGTAGTACAGTATAATAAAGAATCATATTACTCTTGTTTTAAATAATTACTACTCCGCTGAAAAAAAAAAATTTACAACCACTTATAAAATAAGGTAAGAAGTCTTGTTTTTTAATTGAAAAAAAAAAAGGTTCCTTTAAATGTTGTGTCTTTATCGTGAAATTAGCACGAATCGAACATTAATATATGTTTAGGTTAGTGTATTAGACATTTTAACCACTCATTTATGGTATTTAATCATATTATTAAACTATATGAAAACTCTAAAATAATTTATATTTAGAGATAAAACGAGTAGTATATTTTTTTTTGAGAACTAAATGGAATTTTTATTAATCACTGTCTCAATCAAATGTTGTACTATAATCATTTTTTCATCTAAATAAATTTCAAAACAACATTTCAACTTTATAAACATTATTTTGTTTTATTTTATTTTATTTTCTTTCTCCTAAATCCATTCAACATCAATCTAACCGGAAACCAAACAGGCTTAATCTGCAAGTCAGCCAATACCACTTATAACGTCCTATAATTCAGACAAATAAGTTTTACTCGAGTTATAATTGATGTAGTAATTACTTAGATTACCTTTCTCACTTGGCTTAAACCGATTAACTCAAGTTCTCAAATCTTTAATATCTCAATTAATACATTCGTCTCATTTTAATAGTCATTTTTTACTTTTCATACGATTAAGAAAAGTGTAATTAATGTTTTGAATCTCAGTAAATGATTAAATATGTTTACATTTATGGCAAAGTATTACTTAAAGGACATAAATGTAAAAAATATTGGATCATTTAAAGAAATTCAAAACATTAATTACACTTTTTTTAATCATGTGAAAAATCAAACATGACTATTAAAATAGGACGGAGGGAGTATATATCTTAGTACTCTTAACTCGGTTTTTAAATAAAAGACAAATACTTTTGTCAAAGAATATACATTATGAGTGTTTGATACATTAAATTAATGGGAATACTCCTAACAATCATTGTACTGGGGTTTCTTTAATCCATTACATTGCTTTTGTGTTCATATTCCATGACAAAGTTTGTAGGGCAACTTGATAAAAATTCAGTCTATAATTTGAGCTTGTGGGTCCCTTTAATAATTCTTTTTTTATAGCTTTTATATTCTTAGTTTTTTTTTTTTTAAGAAAACAAAAAATTTATTAAGGTATTTCCGCTAAACAAATTGCTAATACATTATATTCTTACTTGTAGTTGTAGATAGGCACATCATATCTGTTTAATAAATAAAAATAATAAAACCATGGAAGGTGGGTCACTTTCGCATATAAAATCATATTAAAAAGCAATTTATTTCCTTACAGAAATATTATAAAAGCAACTGCCAAAACAGTGATAATTACCTTTAAGAAAGCAACTCTATACCTACTCTGCGGGATTCTTTTTCAGTATTTTTATTGGTTTATTGTTAAAAACTTATTTAATACTATATTCTAATGGAAAAAAAAATCATTATCTCTCTCAAAAATAAAAATAAAATCATTATTTGTCACCAAATTATGAAATTTGTTTCATCAACTCTCTTCTTCCTAAAATAAAATTAAAAAAAAACCTCTCTTCAAAACAATAAATGTTTTTTTAATTATGTACTCACATTTGATAAGACTACACGTTAACAGGTTTGTTTACTTTCTCCACCTGTGCTACGCAATTAATTAAGATTGCTTGTGATAAATGTTTCTGGAAAATTTCATATAAATCCCTTTGAGGTCGTTTACATGAGAATTACACCCCTATAGGTTTTACATAAATACACTTTCACCCCTACAAAGTCAAGAACCTGACCCACCAAAACATTTTAGCATTTTGCCGTTGATGTTTTGCATGGGAATATTTATGTAATCTTTAATACTTAAAGGAAGGTCCGAAGGAAAAAATTTGGAAAGTTGAAGGATCATAGATGTAATTATCCCTAAAATTTGCTTTAATAAGGGGGTTTACCAAACCCACACAGAAACAGATAACTAATATAGGTTGTAGCTACAAGGTAGATGGGGCAAGTCTATGTTTGTTCAAACTTGGATTTCTACGATCAAACGTAGAGATCCTTACGTCCAAACGTAAGGAAATTCAAACCAAATCTCATACAAAAAAGACTCAACACGTTCCTTACGTTTGAACGTAGAGATCCTTACGTTTAAACGTAAGGAATCCTTACGTTTGAACGTAGAGATCCTTACGTTTAAACGTAAGGAATCCTTACGTTTAATCTTACGTTTAAACGTAAGGAATCCTTACGTTTAAACGTAAGGAACGTAAGAATTCCTTACGTTTAAACGTGAAAATTCTTGTCCACATGAATTTTTTTTTTTTCTTGCTGAAAATATAAGTCGATAAGTTTTGGAAAGAATCATGAAGAATGGACGATGATGAAAAGAAAAGATCTCAATTAAGTAATCGACAAAAAAAATTGTGTATAAAGAAAAAAAAAAAAAAAGTAAACGGACGAATTTAATTTTTTTTACATAAAAGATAAATTTATTTTAAAAAAACTGTATGTGCCCGGAACTATAAAAAAAACATTAAAAGAAATAAAAATATAACGCATGTTCACTCATCAATCATTATAATGCGCATTCATTTACTTATTATATATATATGACAATGTCTTATCACATTAAATTTCCGTATATGAATCCTATAGAAGATTGTTTGTTTCAGAAAAAAAAAAAAAAAGAAAAAAAAAATTCATGTGGACAAGAATTTCTCTACGTTTAAACGTAAGGAATCGCTTACGTTCCTTACGTTTAAACGTAAGGATCTCTACGTTCAAACGTAAGGAATGCGTGTTGAGTCTTTTTGTATGAGATTTGGTTTGAATTTCCTTACGTTTGGACGTAAGGATCTCTACGTTTGAACGTAGAGATCCTTACGTTTACCTGATTTTCCATGTCGAGAAAATGCATGACCTGATTTACAAGTCTCAGGCCTGACACAACCTGATTTTCCAATTTCTGAACTTGGATGGTATAAGTATAATATCTTTCTAAACTTAGGAACTGCACATTTGATTCTTAGTGAACTCGTATATCTTATATCTATAAAATGCTAAGAAGGTGTGCCCACATGTTTTTATGTGGCCATCTTCTTAGCTTGACATGTGATAATTTTTATTTTTTTTTTCTTTAAATACTAAAATTTCGGTTAGCGTTATATAAGACCTAAATTTTTGTTCGATTGCAATTAACACTCTACAATTTATTTCGGTTAGCTTGAAAAATCATTTTTCATAATTGCTCTAACTATCTTGGAATATTATCTTATCATATCTTATATCTAATAAAATGCTAAGAAGGTGTGTCCACATGTTGCCACGTGGCCACCTTCTTAGCTTGACACGTGGCAATTTGATTTTTTTTTCTGCGTCTACATTAAATACCAAAATTTCGGTTAGCGTTATATAGAGACCTAGATTTTTGTTCGATTGCAATTAACACTCTACAATTTATTTCGGTTAGCTTGAAGAATCATTTTTCATAATTGCTCTGACTAGCTTGGAATAAATTAATACTCCGACGGCCGTTTGCAGTACGAGTATCACTAAAATTGACGTTGGAATACCAAATCACTTTTTATATTCTTCAGACCGTTTGACACCTGGTTTCTTTTCCACCAAATGAATGAACACGAGACGAATGACATATTGATTAATGATAAGAAAGAGAAATGCCGTATAAAAAATGAGTGAAACACATTTTCAAGCATATTAATGATCTGGAAGCTAAGGCGTCCCGGGAGATTTGACCGTGTAGTTATGGTCCGCTTATTGTTTTCTATAATGTTTCATTACGTAAAGTCGAAGCTAAAGGGATCGACTTTATGACATTGTTCTCCGATACATCGTATTGTGGTTTATTTTGTAGGTGGAAACTCCTGATAAGGCTGGAAGAGAAGTGATTCACAATCTTCACGTCTCTAAGAAAGAGCTACCTCTTGCAGAGAATGTGATATGTTTCCACATGTTGCCACGTGGCCACCTACAGATTCACAATCTTCACGTCTCTAAGCATATATATAAAATGCTAAGAAAGTGTGCCCACATGTTGCCATGTGGCCACCTTCTTAGCTCGACACGTGGCAAGTTTTTTTTTTTTAAGAAGTGATTCACAATCTTCACGTTTCTAAGAAAGAGTTGTCTCTTGCAGAAAATGTGATGTTTCGTTGCTCTCTTTGTCCGATACATCGTATTGTGGTATTTTTTTTTTTTTTTTTTTTTGCAGCAACAGATTTTTTTTCTTCGTCTTTAAATACCAAAATTTCGGTTAGCGTTATATAGAAACCTAAATTTTTTTCGATTGCAATTAACACTCTACAATTTATTTCGGTTAGCTTGAAGAATCATTTTTCATAATTGCTCTGACTAGCTTGGAATAAATTAATACTCCGACGGCCGTTTGCAGTATGAGCATCACTAAAATTGACGTTGGAATACCAAATCACTTTTTATATTCTTAACACTGACACATGATTTTTTTCCCACCAAATGAATGAACACGAGATCAATGATGTATTGATTAATGATAAGAAAGAGAAATGCCGTATAAAAAATGAGTGAAACACATTTTCAAGCATATTAATGATCTGGAAGCTAAGGCGTCCCGGAGATTTGACCGTGTAGTTATGGTCCGCTTATTGTTTTCTATAATGTTTCATTACGTAAAGTCGAAGCTAAAGGGATCGACTTTATGACATTGTTCTCCGATACATCGTATTGTGGTTTATTTTGTAGGTGGAAACTCCTGATAGGGCTGGAAGAGAAGTGATTCACAATCTTCACGTCTCTAAGAAAGAGCTAGCTACCTCTTGCAGAGAATGTGATATGTTTATGTTGCTTTCTTTGTCTTGTGTCTTGGATTTGTTACGGTTTAAACTTACGCGATTTATTTCATGTTGGGATCTATTCTTTGATACTGTCGTTGGTAACGATTTATGTTGGGTCTGCCGTGCCTTGCACGGCTCACATTCACTAGTCTTAATATAAGTTTATAATGGTAATGTTGTAAATCAGTGGCAGTAGAGGACCCCGAATTTTATTAGTGTAGGCATCAAAATAAAATTAAAGATCTAGTGGGGATATTAGTAGTATTTTTATATTTTTTTACTAGTAAAACTATATTATTTTTCAGATCTCAATAGAGACAATGAATCCCATCTTGTTGCACTTGGGTCCACCCTGTTGTACATTATATAATATGAAAAGAAATGGCTCTCAGTAATTTATTTTAATGGCTCTTTTGCATATTCGTTTTGAACTTGATGCTATTACGGACACAACCATTGTGAACGTAAAATGAATCAAATGTTACTTTCATAACAAAATGCCTCAATGATAATAATAAATTATCTCAAAGCATCGTGACAGTGTAACTAAGTTGTTGTGACGCTTTGTTATGTCTTGCTATACGCCACGTCGTTTATTATGTTATGTTATGCCTTGTTATTTTATTTAATGCTTTGCGAACCCTGTAATATCCTGATAAGTTTTGATATGCTTATTGTATCACTTGTTTTGACATTTTGTCATGTTAGTAACAAAAGAGATTATATCACATAAAACATGTATGATTAATTGAACTGATCGATCTCGAGCTTCAAAATATAATACAAATCGAGTAGCTCGCGAGTTAATCGAGTTATATTGAATAATTATTTATGTATTGTAATTATAGAATTTCTCAACATGATATTTTATAAAAAATCATTAATTATTGCCATTTTTTTGCTTAAAGCCCCCGGTTTCCGGGACTAACTGGCCCGACTAATCCAGAGTTCGGTCTGGGTCGTGTCTCCAGAATCTAGCTCTTATTTTGTTAGAACATGAGGGACTATATTGTTATATTCTATTAGTAGTGTCCTACATATGTTATGACATACCACCTAGCTATGACATTTGGCAGTATTTGGTATGGGTTGTTAGATTGAGAGAATTTGTGTTCTGTATTTATGTGTACTGTTGGACACCATATCATTTAATGAGAAAGATATTATCTTCTTAAGTTTGTTTTATCTTGGTATTAGAGCCATCTATGGCTGACGCCGATCCTACCTCCGGCGGCTTGCCACCGCCTACCTCCATTCCGGCCGGAGCTGCATCCATGGCCAACACTGCTAATCCTTTTTCCACCATTTCGATTGGATCTATCACTACACCCATCAGACAACCTCTTCATGAAGAAGGAAGCTCCACCTCTGCAAATGCTCATTCTCCAGTTTCCAGTGTTCCATCATCCTTTTCCTTACCTATCACCTACATGCAAGCTCCTCTTACTACTGCCTCTCCGGTTTCAGCTCTCAATCGAACTGGATTACCTCCCTTTCCATCCTTTATGCAAACACCGATTATTCCAGCTCCCAGTCGTTTTCCTTCACAGCCCACGCCCTTTGGTGGAAGTCTGAACCAGGTTTGTACCGTTAAACTGGATACTAGCAACTACCTGCTCTGGAGATCCACGATTCTCCCCATAATTCGTGGTCATCGTCTTGAAGGGCATCTACTGGGTACCGACGCATGTCCTCCTCAATTTCTTGGTGGTTCTGGCTTTGGATCCATTCTGAATCCTGCACATGAAGACTGGTCTGCCTTGGATAATCTTCTTATGGGGTGGCTAATGGCTTCAATGACCGAATCTGCTCTACAAGAAGTTGTTGGCTGCACCTCTGCTTTTGAAGTCTGGCACACTCTGGAAGTCTTGTTTAACAACAAATCTGAAGCTAGGATGCTGGAGTATAAAGGTGCCTTATCTAGGACAGATAAGGGTAGCAGATCAATGATGGAGTATTTGGCCCTGATGAAATCTTACTCCGATGGTCTAGCAGCTGCAGGATACCCCATTTCTAAGGCTGAACTAATTCTAGCTGCACTTGGTGGTTTAGGTAAAGACTATGAATCTGTCATAGTAAATATCACCTCAAGGATTGGCACTCTCACTTGGCAAGAAGTTCAGTCTCAATTGATTACCCATGAACGTCTACTGGCTCGATTCAATCCCTCTCCTACCTTGGATGTTCCTGCTCCTACTGCTCATGTTGCTATGCATAAATTTGGGGGCAGGGGCAGAGGTACCAGTTATGGAGGTAACAACAACAACTATGGTAATAACTCAGGAACTGTTAGAGGCCGTGGTTACAAGGGATCTAGAGGAAGAAATCAAGGGAACAGAGGAGGAGGTAGGAATGGTCTTAGGCCTGTATGTCAGGTTTGTGGAAAATCTGGACACATTGCTGCTGAATGCTATCATAGGTATGATTCATCATACACTGGACCTGCCCAGAATGTCAATGGTGTCAATGGTTCTTCTCAGAATTCTGGAAATAGAGCCAATGCTGCTTATGTTGCTGCTGCAGATACCTTCATGGATCCAAGCTGGTATGCTGACAGTGGTGCCTCTAGTCACATTGCATCTGATCTAAATAGCCTGCATCTGAGTTCTGGATATGAGGGCTCAGATGGCCTTACAGTAGGTAATGGTGAGTCTCTCCCTATTGCCCATATTGGTCATTCTGCACTTCCTGTTAACTTCAATTCCAAGCTTAATCTTAATAACATCTTACATGTTCCTAAAATTACCAAAAATCTTCTTAGTGTGTCTAAATTGACCTCTGATAACCCTGTTTTCTTGGAGTTTCATTCCAATTGTTGTTTTGTGAAGGATGTAATCACCAAGAAGGTACTTCTGGAAGGCACTCTTAAAGATGGTCTCTATCAAATGCATCTTCCAGTCAGTTTGAGCTCCCCTCAATCCAAAGCTTCAACCATCCAGTCATCTGCTCCATCATCCACAGCTCAGTCTTCTGCTGTCTACTCTTGTTTTCATTCCAATAAGTCAGCTCTAGTTGCTTCTAGTAGTGAACAAGCCAATTTATGGCATAGAAGACTAGGACACCCTTCTGCTAGGGTTTTAAGCCAAGTTTTGGCTGTTTGTAATGCATCCTTGAATCTTAATGATAAATTATCTTTTTGTGAAGCTTGCTGTTTAGGCAAACAACATGCCTTTTCTTATCCCCTGTCTAATTCTAAGACAACTATGCCTTTTGAACTGGTTCATTCAGATCTTTGGGGCCCTGCCCCCATTGTTTCTACCTCTGGTTACACTTATTACATTGCTTTTGTTGATGACTTTACAAGATACACCTGGATCTTTCCACTTAAATTGAAATCTGATGCTTTGCAAGTCTTTATTCACTTTAAAAAAACAAGTTGAGACTCAGTTTAGTCAGTCCATTAAGTGCTTACAAACAGACTGGGGGGGAGAATTTCGATCCTTCACCACTATTCTTAAAGATGCAGGGGTTCACTTTAGACACCCTTGCCCTCACTCACACGCCAAAATGGCAAGGTTGAAAGAAAACATAGAGCCATTGTTGAAATGGGGCTCACCTTACTAGCACAAGCCTCTATGCCTCTCAAGTTTTGGTGGGAAAGCTTCCTTCACTCTGTTAGGTTAATTAATTATCTTCCCACTCCTGTCCTCCACAACAAAACTCCCTTTGAGTGTCTCTATGGCACTATCCCTAACTATAAACTTTTGAAAGTTTTTGGATGTTCTTGTTATCCTTATCTTAGACCTTACCACAACAGAAAATTTCAGTATCATACACAGAAATGCACTCATATTGGTCTTAGTTCCAATCACAAAGGATATCTTTGCTTGGATCCCAATGGCAGGCTGTATATTTCCAGGGATGTGATCTTTGATGAGAGTAGTTTCCCTTACTCCAAAACTTCTTCAGCACCATCTGTTGGTCAAGTCTCACATCCTACTGATATATTACCCAACCTACCCTTCTTAACCAACAATTCTCATTCAAGCCTGTCCACTCCTAACTCTATGCACACCTCTCCTCAAAATCACACCATATATCCTACTTCCGTTTCTAATTCTGGAACACCTCAACCTCCATCACCAATCCAATCCCCTGCTCCCTCTATTTCTTCATATTCCTCCAAGTCTGCTAGTTCTTCATCTCCATCCTCTAGCACCTCACCTGGTACACCTACTCTGTCTTCCACTCATTCAACTGCATCTTTACATAATCATTTACCAGCTTCCCCTGTGAGGCCATCCTCTTCTGATTCCTCTCCTGCACCACCATCCAAGTCTCAGTCCACTGCTGCAAATCAGCATCCTATGCAAACTAGGGCCAAAAGTGGCATTTTCAAACCTAAGACTTATTCCTATCTAGCCTCTTCTTCCTCTCTATCCTATCCCTCACCTGAACCTACAAAGGTATCTGATGCTCTTAGTGATCCTCACTGGAAGCAGGCTATGCATGATGAGTACAATGCTCTCTTGAGGAATCACACTTGGGATCTAGTTCCCAGGACACAAGCACACAACCTGGTTGATAACAGGTGGGTTTTTAAGTTGAAACTTAATCCGGATGGTACAGTGAACAAGCATAAAGCAAGACTGGTTGCTAAAGGCTTCAATCAAACTCCAGGTGTGGATTATTCTGAGACTTTTAGTCCAGTTGCAAGGGCTTCCACCATCAGAATTATTCTTGCCCTTGCTGTTGCCCTTGATTGGCCCATTAGACAGATAGATATTAACAATGCATTCCTTAATGGTACCTTGGTTGAGTCTGTTTTTATGCAACAGCCAGAGGGCTTCATTGATCAGGCCAAACCAAATCATGTGTGTCACCTCAAAAAGGCCATTTATGGTTTAAAACAAGCTCCAAGGGCTTGGTTTGAAGAGTTGAAGAAGCAGTTGCTTGGGGCTTTACTCAGTCTAAAGCTGATCCTTCATTATTTATATTTCATCATGATACTGTTCATTTATGTGTGCTTGTCTATGTTGATGATATCCTCATCACAGGTAACAACAGCAAGAAAATTCAGCAGTTCATCAGCTCCCTTAACTCCAGGTTTGCCCTCAAGGATCTTGGAGAACTACATCATTTTCTGGGGGTGCAAGCTGTCCGAAATGCTTCTGGTTTGTACCTGTCACAGCATGTCTATGCTCAGCAACTTTTGGATAAACTGGGCCTGCAAAATCTTAAACCCTGTGGTACACCAATGGTGGTCTCCTCAAAAATTCCACCTTCCTCTGAATTGATGGCTAATCCAACCCTGTACAGGAGCACAATTGGAGCCTTGCAGTATTTAACCTTTACACGGCCTGATTTAACCTTTGCAGTTAATTCACTTAGTCAACATATGCAGGCTCCCACAGTGTCACATTGGCAGGCAGTCAAACATTTGCTAAGATATGTCAAAGGTACACTGGATTATGGACTGTTGTTTAAACCCTCACAGCCTCTACACATTCACAACTTCAGTGATGCAGATTGGGGGTGTGACAAAATGGATAGAAGATCTGTGGCATCTTACTGTGTGTTTTTGGCTGGTTCTTTAGTATCTTGGTCGTCCAAAAAACAACATGTTGTGTCTCGTTCAAGCACAGAATCTGAATACCGTGCTCTCGCAAATGCAGCAGCTGAAACTCAGTGGTTGATTAATGTTCTGTCTGAGTTACATCTTAAACCAACAGCTAAGCCCATACTGTGGTGTGATAATCTGGGAGCAGGTGCCTTGGCCCATAATCCTGTCATGCACTCGAGAATGAAGCATGTTGAGCTAGATGTGCACTTTGTAAGAGACAAGGTAATGAAGTTTAAATGTTAGAACAAGACTATATTGTTATATTCTTTTAACATGTTATGACTACCTTACTTCTTTGGTATGGGTTGTTAGAAAATTTGTGTTCTGTATTTATGTGTCTTGTTGGACACTATCATTTAATGAGAAAGATATCATCTTCTTATTTCATAAAACTTAAATGAATTTAAAAAAATAAACGAACTTACAAGCATAATAGAGTTATGTAGTTAGCAAATCGAGCTCGATCTTTCCTTCATACCCAAGTTTTTTCGGTTGAGTTAAACTCGATCCTTAGAACGTATCAAGTTGACTCGGCTCGGCTCGGCTCAATTATATCATGTTTCACCAAAATATCCATCACCAATAGCAAACGTACAGATTTGTTACCGCGCGTTGATGTTTTGCATGGGAAATTTGTGTAATCTTTAATACATGAAGGGGTTGGAGGTAATTTTGAGAAAGCTCAAGGATGGTATATGTAATTATCCCTAAAAAATTGCTTTTAATAGGGGTTTACCAAACCCATAAGAAACATATAGACAACTAATAAAGGTTGTGGCTATATAGTAGATGGAGCAAATCTATGTTTGTTCTAACTTGGATGGAGTTAGAACAATCTCGGCCGTCCTGGCGAGGACGCCAGTCCCTTATAAGGGGGGGAGAATGTAAAGTCCTACATCGGTAAAATAAGAGAATGCTCACCCCTTAGCCTTTTTAGCACCAAGCAACGCGGCGACGGCGGTCTAAGCGATTGACCGGACATATATGATTCGTTTAAGCATACTGGGTCCCGTGGTGGTCTGCAGGGCGTTACAAATGAGGTAATATATTCCTAAATTAAGATTTGCACATTTTGAATGTATACAACACATTTTTTTATACGTGTAGTTAACCGTCTGTATATAAGTGTTTGTCTCTCTGTTATAGACCACACTTAAGAGACATGTTAAAAGTGTATTATATTAAGTATTTATTATTATTTCCTCTATCATATTAAGAGGCGAAATTCTCTTACCTAATAGCATAAGTTTTAAGGTTGATGCCTCTCATGTTCTGAGTTGTTGGGCCAAGTTATTTAAATGGTATCAGAGTCGGTCATTTATATTTTGTTCAAGTATTGAGATCTTTGTTATAGGCCCACAATTGATCAAGGAGGCATGTTAAATATGTCAAGCAATAGACACTTGCACCATATTAAGGGATAAACGTCTCTCGCCTCATAACCTATTATTTGAATATGATGTAGTTCCTTTTAATGTTGTTGGACTATATTTTCTACGACATGATTATGGTGGGTCTACATCATGATCAGTGTCCGGGTAATGTTAAAGTGTCTTACATTGGGAACTTGTGAATGTTTTACCCACCATATTAAGAGATGAACTTCCCTAACCTCACAACCTAGATTTTGGGGATTAGGCGCCTCCACTTATATGAGTTTGGGCCTAGATTTTCTACAAAGAGAGCGAGTTTATCCCTTTATATAGCTCACCATGGTGGTGATGTTGGTCCAATCAGCGATGGTGTTGTGAGTAAGGAGTTTATCTATGTTGAAGTAGTGGACGGAGGTCCAAAGACTGTAATGCTTATGTATTCTGTGACAGGGGACAACTTCCGTCAAGTCAGCAATGAAGGACGGTGGATGACCAATGCCACGTTGTATATGAATGACATGCGTGGTTGATGAAAGTACTCTCATTATAGGAGTGGGGAACCTGTCTTTTATTGAAGGAGTCCAAATAGCAAGCTAAGGCCGGGTTGGCTTGGAAGTTGATGCCGATGTCCGGATACTTAGCAATAATAAAGTCAGATGACAAATGAGAACCAACTCGACCCATATATTGATGCGGACTTATACTCATAGTTTTGTTTGATTAGTGTCACATGTTCGATTACCGATCTCAACTAAAGTCGCCTTGGTATTATAATAAATAGTAATTTGTTGCAAAAATAACCCTCAATTTCCAAAGGGCGACTTTAGTTGTATTCAACAACTTATTAAAAGCTTGGACCAATATTGTCACTACTACCATTGGTTGCAATTATTCGATGAAATCATCTTAAGCACACAAAAGTCAATGAATTGTCCCTTATTATGGACAAAATAATGTAGATTAGGTACATTAAAATACCAAATAATTTCCATCCTTAAGAGCAACCCTAGTGAAGAGATTGTGGAGAGATTCTTACCTTTCTCTGTCAGAGTAGAATAGAAAATTAGCTAATATGTAAAATAACAGAGATAAAGTAGAGAATTTTTTTGGAGGATTGTCTATGACCTTCTCTGCTTTAAGATAATCAAAGAGACAATTGTCTCTAAAAAAGAGTATCAAACTAAACTGAAAAATAAATACATAACCTTAAAAAATAGATTATATTAATAAAAAAAACAGTCACATGTATACATAAATTTTAGTTACAACTAGGAAGGAGAAAAATATCATTAGATTAAAGTTTAATATTATTTGAGATATTTTATGGTGTAACAGTTGTATCAAAGTTGTACCAAATGATATATATTAAAATATTTTATTTTTACTCTATTTCATGAGATATTAGAAATTAATTGTTGTAATATACGACACTTGATACAATCTTCTTACAACGGTTGTATGGTAAAAAATTTCATTTTATTTTAAACAATAACCCAAAATATTTATCACCACTACAACATCTAATCACACATATATTATCTCCACAATCCTTCTACATTTTTCCTCCACTAACCTTCTTCCACCTCATCAATTTGTCATCATAGAATATGCAATTTCCCCCTTCTCTGCCCCTGCCCATTAGGGCTGCTCTAAGCAAAGCACCTTAAGCAACTCATGGAATATTTAGTTAGCTCGTATTGAATTATTAATTAATTTATGGATGTTGTGTCAGGGAATAATCGGTAATCACTATGCTTATGATTCAGTTTTTTCATGTTTAAAAAAGGGTTGGGGTTGTATCAAAATTCAGTAAATATGGTTAATTTTGTTGAAACTATCATAGACTTTTAGCATTGTGTTTGGTTGAGTTGGTCTGAAAAAGACCATTAAGTCAATTTAACTTTTAAATATTGTCTTATAATCTAAGTCTATATAGATAAGCAATAAAGTAATTATTATATTTTTTCTTCTTTCATCATTCATTTATTATATACTCATTCACTTTTCACCACTTTACATTAACAACAATAAAGATCCTTTTAGATTTTTTTATCAAAATTAATGACAAATAACAAATTTAACCAACTTTCTTAATCTGAGAGTATCTCCAATGGTCTTGATAAAAAACTCTAAAAAAATTATAAAGCTTTAGAAAAGCTTTGGCACCATTGAACCATATCCAGCTCAGCAAAGTTCTAAGTCATATTAAGTGGTAAGTGACTTGAGAATGCCTAGGGAGGTCACCGGTTCGATTCTCCTCTGAGGCGCCATGTTGAAAGAGCTCTTGGCCAAGCCTTACCCCTGAGTAAGAGTCAGACTCTACAGGCACGACCCGGACTGAACTCCGGATTAGTCGGACCAGTGGGTTCCGGATACCGGTCTTTAAGCAAAAAAAAAAAAAAAAAAAAAAAAAAAAAAAAAAAAAACTCAAAGCCAAAGCTTTAAGCTGATAAACCGGTTCATCACATGCCAAATAGTTTTTTTTTTTTATAAATATTTTGTGTGGTAGAAATTTTTTTTGTGTAGTAGGTCTATGCTATAAAACTTTTTAAAATGTTTATGTATATGGAGAAAAGGTTTATAGAGTTATGACGTGGCGTAGTCATAGAGCTTTTAAAAGCTCCATGACAGGAGATGCTCTAACACATAACTAATTTAACTAACTTTTTAATCTATGTGAAAAAAACTCAAACGGACTTACATTTTGAAACGAACGTAATACTACCCCGTCCCAAAACTTAAGTACGTTTAGCTTTTTAAATCCGCCCCACAATATAAATCCATTTAGAATACCAATGAACCATTTATTACATTCTCAAAGGGTATTCTAGACTAATACTATTAAAATTTAATGATACTTAATCACTTTCTTAATCGATATGAAAAAAATCTAAACAATCTTACAATTTAGGACGGAGGGGTAGTACCATTTTTCTCTCTCTCTATCTTGCATATATAGTTGGAGAAGTTAGCAATACAAAAGGAAGGGAAGAAATTATATGTTGCATGTGATAAAAAGAAGCAAATAACATTAAATTGATGAAAAAGCTACAATTGACATTGAAACTAAAGGCATTGATTGTTGCTTTGTGATCACAATAATAAAGCGACCAACAGCACAAGACATATTTTTCTGTAGATTACCAAAAAAAATAAAAAACCACCCAAAACAAAACAAGTGTACCGACTAATAAATCTAATCCTCCATATAATCCGGATTCTCCTTCAGAATGACAAAACCCTCGAGTATGGGCGAAAGGGGAATATACTTCTCCGTTGCTAATTCTGCTCTATCTCCGGCTGCCAGGAGGACCGGTGTCGTGTGTGTCTGGAACCCGGTAATCGTCTTCGGTCGCCCTGCTTGACCGACCACATCCACGGCCTGGCCCACACGAACAGGCACCGCTAGTGGCTTCAGGTTTTCATCTACTGTCATCAGCATTCTTGGCTGTGTACACACATACAAAGAGGAGGATATTATGCACTTCATCAACGTTGTTGTTCCAGCTATTTAATCATGTAATATTAACCAAAAGAGAATGCTTAAATACACTTTCAGTCCCCAATTTATCTTCATTTTCTCAAAACTAGCCCATATCTTTCTTTATATTGACATTTTTTATCACCTAACTATTCTTTTTTATTATACTTTTAATAGAAGCATAGCATCTGATGCTTAACCCTGATGCATGTGCCCTGATCACATTACTATTGGTTGAGAAATAATTATACTTTTGGCCCCTTGTATTTTTTTTGGTCGTCTAAAAAAAACCCTCCTTTTTTCAATGACATTTTTAGTCCCCCAACTATATACTTTTGTTACACTTTTTGTACACTTAACAGATCCAACGTAGGGTCAAACGTTGAGTGTCCTTCAAGTATACTTATGGGACAAAAAATATCATATATGAAAGATAGATGTTAGTTTTGAGGATATGAAGAAAAATAAAGGACCAAAAGTGTAATATTCCAAAATAAAAACACAAAATTACCTGCATTGCCAAAACAAGGAAATATAGAACATAGTGGTATTTTCCGAGGATGATAGCTTTCATGTCAAGACTTGAATGCACCATTATTATTAGTCCAGCTAGCGCGGTCCTGCAAAACGGGAGAGAGAAGGTTATGAAAATAGGATTGGGATCTTCAAATGAACCATACCCAACTACTTACTAGGGTAACACAGCACCACGACACCACACAGAAAACCGATTTTCAAAAAGTCGATGGTGACAATCAACTTATTTGAAATTCAATTATAATTTCTATATTATTCGACTTTAAAAAAGTTGATTGTGCCAGATAGATGTGGTGCCCTAGTAAGTTGATTGTGGTGGTGCCCCTTTAAAGGGTGATCCCAAAAGGAACCTAACATGAGCGTGCTACTTTCTGTTGATCATAACTTCATTAAAAGTGGTATACTTACGGGGACAGCAAGAAACGCTCAGAATGATAAGGAGAGAGGGACAACAAGCCCTTTCCTAAATGGACAAGACCTTGTGCAATCCGTACCTGCCACCACCCAAAACAAATTCCATGATTTATAACTAGTTTCATCAACCAGTAATACGTATGCATACAAAGGTTAAAAACAATTGACACTAACACAGAAGAGAAGGCTAGCTTCTTTGTAGTAATAACTTGATAGATTCCGAAGCATGCCAGCTATTCTTGCGTTGTTCGTTCCAGCACCAATCAATCCCAAAGAGATTATGGAAGCCTGCAACATTTTAAACCATGAGCACCGCCCAGTTTTAACCCGATAACAACAGATGACTAGTGAAAATAAGTTGCGTAACAAAAAGAATACCATTGCCACTTCGGCGTCTGAATCATGGCTAAGTCGGCTCAAAGTGTCCATGACTGTTACCTACTCAGATAGATGCCCCAAACGAAACATACATTAGCATAGACTGTAGAAATTAGTTGCGTATATGTGTAATTCACGAAAGATTACTACTTGCCTTAGGGTTAGATATGCAAAGCAGACCCAATGCGAGAGGGACTGCCTTCCTAATATTCTGCTCACCATACTGCAATAGATGCTCCAAAGAGCGGATTGCCATCTCAAGGCCCAGCTCTTCAGCCATTGATACCAATGCTATTCCAAGCACAGCAGCACCCTGGTAGGTTTCTCCCTTCTCGAGATGTTGAGCACACTGACCGAGGAACTGTTGGACCTATTTACAATAGCTTTTTATTACCCCCCATATTGAAGTAATTTTACCAGAATAGTGTCATAAGGCTTTAACTGAAATACCTTAAGTACGTTTCCGGTTCCAGCATAAGCACAAGAAAGCAGGGTCATCTCACAATGCCTTCTGATTTTTGGATTAAACGTCTTGGCAACTTCCGCTGTTGCCTCTACACTTTCCTGTTACACAACAAGATTTTAAGTTATGAGAAAAAACAAGAAAAGAAAAAAACCATGTGCACACAAAAGCATTAAGTATGAATTCTCTTCCACCTGCTTCCCGAGGTACAAAAGACCAAGACCAAGGGACATAAGGCGTGTGAGGGGCTCTCCTAATTCTGACTCACTGCGGTCCATTAAAACAATGATAATTGACTGAGCTATATCTTCACTGCAAGAACCCACAAATACCAGACCCAATGAAATTGCAGCAAATGCAATAACATCAAGCGGCGCCTTTGAATCGTGAAGTACAGGGACCAATTTATCTCGGACCTGCCACAATTGTAAATAATGGTAAAATACAACCTCATCATTGTCTAGCTTAAACCGAAAAAATTGAATAGGTCAGCTTCAAATGTATAACATGCAAACTGGCAAACATCCCCATCTTCAATGAACTTTACACACCACTCATCAGAGAAAAGTGCAAGAAAATTCACCTGTTCATTCTGCGAACCAGCATATGCAAGCCCTAAGCCCATGATTGCACCAATTCTAACAAAATGATCTTCCTTGTCAACATATTCACTGAGAAGTGCCAAGGCCTGACGGGCAAAAGATACAATATCTTAGCAATAATGGCCTAATTTATATTCTGTATAAAGCAGAACTAAAGGACAAAACAAACTTGAAATTGTTGGTCCAAATGTTTTCATTGTATCAATTACAATAATATTCAAAGGACAACTGAAAAGAAAAGCTATACATCAAACTTACAGGATCACATTCATTCTTGATGCCACAAGTTAATATCCCAACTCCTAATAATGCTCCTGCGGTGATAGGAACTTCATTGCTGTGGAAATATTTATCAACTTGGGAGAGTCCCGCGTCTACATCCCAAAGGTAGATCATACCCTAAATTTACATAGAAAAATTAATATGATCAAACAAACAGATAACTAAATTCACACACAGTACAGCTTCAATAAATGCGCACACACCAGACTTGCAGCAGCGCTGGCCTTTCCATGTTCCTTATTTTTGTAAAGCCAGTTTGTAGATGAAGTACCACTCAAAGCTTCAGACGGTAGAGTCATCAACTTATCCTGTAATGAGAGCATGGTTTTATCAACACGGTATAAATCACGAACTTGTTGGCGGCTTTATATGCTATGGTATTATGGCATGCTCTTACCCGACAAAATCCAGCATTCACAAATGCATTGACGAAAGTTGCTGCCAAGTTTTGCCTAGCTGAATCAACAGTTGCCCCAGCACTTGCTCGGCCGTCGAGTAGATGGGCCTATTAAATCCAGATATAAAGATTAACAACACAATACGGGAAGCACTATCAAATATAGCTAATTGTAATAAATAAAACTTGTCATAATTGTGTGACACAAACAACAGACAAGGTAGCAAATAACTAAAGGCCATGTAATGGAGTTCACAGAAAAAAGAACAAAATGAAACATGGAGGAAGAAGCATCGTAAAAACCTTGTAAATATCCTCAGGAGATTTGGGCTCCATGACCTCTACATCACGGGCAAGCATAAGATAACCCTCGCTTAATTTTGTATTGTTGAGAATTTCTTGCAAAGCCTCCCTTTCATCATCCTTTGCTACCATTTCTTCATCAAGCTCTAAAGTTATGCCCTGAATCAAAGAGGAAAGAAAAGATAAGAGGAATATGTTGAATGCAACTATTTCATACAAGAAAAATCCCAAAAACGTTGAGCAAATAAGGGAGGATCTTTTGGTTCTATCATCAAAAGCGGCAGTCATGATCTCCCCATTATATTGGCCACATTCATTCCTTAGTGCGTTGAAATGCAGAGACGGAAACCAGACAATCCAGTAAATATCTCACTTTAATGAAGTTGAATAATAGCACAGCACTTACATGGCGACCAAGGATGTAGCAGCATTGTTTCTTTAACAGAAGGTCCTCGGAAGAATGAAATATCCGCTTGATATACTGTGCCAGAGGTAGTAGTATTACAAAGTTAGCATTCTATATAAATATATAGGCCAAGTCAACAGGAGGAGTTCAACAGGTACACAACCAGTTTGAACTGATGCGTGTAGCCTTCCATTCCATGTTAACAAGAGCATAAAGTGCAAAATCATAAACCAACCTCAAAATTGTCAAGATGTAATGCGATTTGAAGTGCACGGGTATATTCTTCAAACTTCAAATATATTGTGCATGCAATGTCTAGAACCAAAACATCATCAGGCCCAGGAAGATATCTACAAACAACAGCAAGACGAGTAAGCACACCAGCATGTACTTGAAAAACCAGGGAAATGAAGAATAACAGAATCATCTTTAAGGTAATTATATTATGGACACTACACTGTTGAACCCCCCAACCCGGTAATTATAATATGGACACTACATTGTTGAACCCCCAACCCCAGCCCGCAGAAAATCTAAAAACCTAATCACCACCATGTAAAGCCCAAGGTCAAGTAGGTTTTCTTAAATATCATGACAAGACAATATGAAAAGGAGGTATATTAAACTCAACACTAAAATGACAAGAAATTGAAATTTTCAATTCATGTGCATACTTGGCCGAGCTGGTCAAGTACAAGCAGGTCCTCTTAAAATTTGTCTTATCCGTATGCTCCACCAACCGATCAAGATCTTCGACCTATAATAATAATCCAAATAAAACAATCAGAAAGCTACATGTATGGATGACACAAGCTTCTAAAAGATAGACATAAAATTAAGTAAACAAAAAAACAAAGCGAATAAGATGTTTAGTACCTCCATCAAGAGATCAACTGCTTCAGGTTCAGCATTGTGCTGTAGTGATACATGAATATTAGTCTCTAAGATAAAACAAATTGCATTAAAAATAAACAGATCCAGAATCCATACCTGCATATGGAAAGCCACAATTTGTTCTACGAGCACCATTATATCATCAATTGGTGCCTCCTCGCTCTGAAACAGATCCAAAGTATATAAAATGCTTACATACACGTATTTATGAAATGATTGAAATCATGTGTATGCTTAACAGAAGCAGGCATCAACGTACTTGCACATAAATTAAACAGGAGAGAAAGATACGCTTTGGAGCCCCAACTTTCAGAAGCTCACACCAAGAGGTCCAAGACTAAGATGCTTTGGACTTAATGATTTCTAGAAACTTAAATTAAAAGTATAAAGCAAACCAAGATTGCAAAATATAGCTTCTGCCTTAGTCCCAACATGCCCAAGAAAATGTTTCTTACATACACGATTTACCCCAGGCAAACGACCATTTTTTTTGGATTCAGCCACACCAAGAGGTCCACCTCAACACTTATTAAAAGCCCAAGAGTTTATTGAATAAACTTAGATATATATATTTGACACATCTTAAAAGTGTCAATGAACTTATCTGATGTGCTTATCAAGTCACATAAGATAGATAAAGAAACCAAACACAGGAGATTGATACACCTTGCTACCACGTATAACATTGCATATCAAATTAGGAAGGTGCTCAAACCTGGCGTTGGGTGTATTCTTGGGCAATCTCTCCAGCCAAATTCCTAAAGAGAGAGAATAAGTCATCAAGACAGGATGGGATAACATAAAATAAAAATCAATGGCATATCTTAAAGCACCATCAACCAGACAAAGCAGCAAAAAAGCATACATGCAAAAGATAAAAGCAAAACATCATGACAGTTTATGATTGCCAAATCATATTTTTTCAACTACAATTAGAATATAACAGCAAGTCAAGGGAAGCCACAAATACAAGAATATACATTTAGGAACTCAGCTCCACTGTGCCAAAATGATAACACTTCACAATAGTAAAAGTTCTGCCTACCTAACATATTCATGCCCCCATGAGCCAATGTCACCATCAGAACCCAACAGCCTGTATTTCAGGCTCTCCTGGAGTAATGGATCATGCAAAAAAAGAGTGAGAAGAGAGTGTGATAGACGCATGCTTTCAAAACCATATTTAACTTGATACAAACTTCACAAAACAATGCAGAATTAGCACATAAAACACTGGGAGGATACAAATGGTGGCGGAATGTACCCTTTCGCCCTCTGCAGACATCGTCAAGGCCAAAACAGAAAGTATGTCTGCCAGAAATTTCTGCATGAAGAAAAAATGGTCAGTCCGGGTCAAGTAGCAGCAAATAATACAAATAACAGATTATGATTGGGTTAGAACCATTAGCTCTGGGTCTGCCATGTTTTCATAGTACGACTTCAATGTTCCATAATGCGGCCGCAAGAACTTCAAAGGCTTCGGCACAGATGTCATGGAGCTCGTAGCACTTCTGATTTCCTGTCTGCACAGTATACCTTAAAGGATTCAAAAACTGAAAGCTTTAATTTCTTTATTTCATTGAGGCAGAAACAGTGGATAGACACCATATGTATCCACTCTAATATTCCCTTCCCCTGAGCCAGCTTGACTTGTAATGTTAATTACTCACTCCAGTTTCAAACTCAAAACACAGCACAAATGCAGTCCATAGTCCCTACCACACTGTATACGTTCTCACAAACAGTTACCCCAAGCTAGTAATACCGGCAGTAGCATACGAATACTATACACGTGAAAACTAAAGTTGGAAACAAAAATCAAGAACCTTAATACCTCATGCTCTCCAAAGCAACCTTTTGGAGACCAGGATCAGGGTCTCCAACTCGTTCCACGTAGAGCTCTAGCTGTTGCTTGAGAGCTTGATCTTCTTCCGACTACGAAGAAAAAAAAAACCGCAAAAACAACACTTATTCAATACTGATAAGCGAAAACCAATTTGCATCCAAATTTTTTGCATTATGATTAAAATAAAGTAGTGAGCTTACAAGATCATCGTCTTTGTTCTCGTCTTTCTTTTTAGGGTCCATTGGAGGAACCTTTACTTCATCTCTGGTGGTGGCTCCACCATCCTGAGCAGGAGCCATGGCTGCTTAAAACCCTAGAGAAATCCGTAAAATTTGAGAGCGATTACTAGAGATTGTATTCAAAATCCCTTATGAGCTATGATATACTGAAATAGTAAAACAAAAGCCCAAATAACAATGCTGATACACATAAACAATGCTACATTGAACGAAGTGTATCTAATCTATACCTCCAACCCCAAAAGCAATTTCCTACGAGAAGAAACAAAATCCAAATTGATATTCACTAAAAGAGTAAAACTAAGGAGAAAGAGAAATCATACCAAGCTCGTCTGGAAAAAAAAAATTGGAAAAAAAGACGGAAAATAATAAACCCCCAAGAATAATCAGAAAGAGGAGAAATCTATAGCGAGATGAGAGTATGATCGGAAGGACGAGGGGGCGGTAAGGATGAAAAAAAAAAAAAAATTTACCTTAACCAGAAGGTCTCCTCGTCCCCGATCCTATACGAGTGTGAATAGAAGGTTAATCGGGGATCTAGCAGCTCGGGTAAGGATGAAAGGGTGTGGAAGTTGTGGTAATGGATATATTTGGACAACATACGACCACACAAGGTTTCACGCCACGTATGTAATTCCCTATGAGGATGAAAAGGTGTGGAAGTTGTGGTAATGGATATATTTGGAGGGACTAGAAATTTTAAAAAGGAAAATAAGAATCGAAATAGGATTAGGAGGGAATTTGAATTCTTTTGTTTTTTCTTTCCTTTCTTTTGTTTGTGTAGTGGTTTGTTTTTTTTTTTTTTATCATTATTCATTTTAAAAAGGAAAATAAGAATCGAAACAGGATTAGGAGGGAATTTGAATTGTTTTGTTTTTTCTTTCCTTTCTTTTGTTTGTGTACCGGGTGTTTTTTTGTTTTTTTTTTGTTTTTTTTTTTCCAGAAACGAAAGGCACACATGACGTGTCCTTACTCTTGGGTGTTCGATCTAATGCAGCGGCGAGTAATCGGCCAATCACAGGTGGTAAGTTAAGGTCGTATCCACGATGATTGTGAGGTTGAACACCTAAAAGCTATTATTATCTTGATCTAAGTCGCAATAATACAAGAAGGTAATTGTATCGAAAAATCTACTACTACAAAAGGTGATAAAATTATAAAAAGCCTAGCCAAGACAATGCAATGATCAAGTATATCTCTACTACTATCATTGGAATGAACTACCTACCAACCTTTCAATGGTGTTCAAATGTGTGTTACCGGTGCATTCCGAAGCTAGTAGTTTCCCCTCATACGAGTGAATGAAACTACTCTATGTCTCATCATTGGTCTAAGCGTCCTAGACCTAATGATTCAACATGATTAAGATCTCGAATGCAATGACAATGTCAAAACCCCCGGATAAGAAATCGAATTCCAATTAAGGTCAATTTTACCTTCCGGTTCTCCTATTCCTTCTCCCACACCTAATATCTCCTTTCGGTCTCAACTAAGTGTGTGTGTGTGTGTGTGTGTGTGTGTGTGTGTGTGTGTGTGCTAGTGCTAGGTGATCAATCCAACACCAACAAGCAATACAATGCAAATAGGAAAAGATAAACAACACATATGAAGCTATGTAATACAAACTAACATTCCCAATCAACTAATAGAGATTAATAATTATCACAAATACATAATCTTGGCTAGCAAAAGTTTAGCCTTCCATGGCTATGAAACCACAAATGTCGCTTAGGGGTTTCATAACTATGAAATTAACACTAAAAGTAAGAATAGAAGTTACCAAACCAATATTACAAGAACTTCAATGAAGATAAATGCAAAAACTTCTCAAGGTTCGTCCATGGAGAAATTATCCACAAAGAGATAATGTTCTTCCACAAATTCTCCTTTAAAGATTGATAAGTAAAATTTCACAATTTGGCTCGATCAAATACAATTTATAGAAACTCGAAACTTTAGGCAAAACTCACTTTCTAACCGGCAGTGGACCGGGTCGATCGTAGGTAGTGCGTTCAGAGTCCGAGGTCGATCCCACGAGGAGATTGAGTCGAATATAAAACTTGTGTTAAAATCAGAGGACAAAGAGTATATGAACAAGACAAAAGATCAAGCTTTTATTATTTCACGGCATAAACAAGGATCTGAATCAAGACTTTTATTCAGAGTAAATTTCATCAAACTAATGATCTACACAATCAAAACCATATTGAGAGAAAACAAATCGAAATCAGGAAACTCACAATAATGAAGATCAAAACATGCTAGATCAAGACTTTTGAATCCCAAATCAGCAAAAGATATCAACCTTTATTTCATACAATGATCCCAGGCACGAACTCCACCAAGCTATCGATCGAATATCGCATTCTACTCTATATACAAAAATCTAAACTAAGAAATTGAAATACAGAGCCTAGTCCAGAGCTCTAATCCGACTATTTAGATGTCAACCTGTCATAACAACCGCCGAAGCGGCTGGGTTGAGCACCTAAGCCGGCCTCGAACTCATTCCAAGCCAATAAAAATCAGAATATATGTTTTCTTAGGTTTATATGCTCTTAAATAGGCAAAAATCGCGACTTTGACCTAGTTGGGCCGACCAACTCGGCTCATTTGACTTGTCTTCAGTAAATTAGCAATAAATTTCTGTGTATAGCTCCGATTTGAACGATTCAAGATGCGTTGGAAAGCTCGTTCAATTCCCTACAACTTTCATGAAAACGACTTGACCAGAAACTGCCTCCAAGATGGGTCAAAATAAAGATTAATGGACAGGTACGGCGAATCTGATGTTGTCGGGGCCAAACGCCAGTTTGCCTAAAAATCCAACTTTCTGTATCAAGTGCTAATTCTATGAACGCCAGTTTGACCTGTCCAAATGCCAGTTTGGACTAAGCTTGATTCAAACGCCAGTTTGGGTAGGGCAAACGCCAGTTTGAGGTGATTTCACTCCAAACCTGATTTTCCTCCACTTTCATGCTACCTTCGTGCCACGATCATGTTTCTCATTCCAAAACATGATCCTCGAGTCACCTAAGTCCTACAATACATATACGAACAAACACCACGCATAATTTCACAAGACAAAAGTGCTCGGAAAAGAGATAAATATCGCTAAAAAGGCGGAATTTACTATCGATATGACAGTTTAACTCCCCGTGCGTATAACTCTCGATATTACTCTCAAACAGGTCTAGAACTACCCAAAACATGCCAATAAAGTGATAAACGTGGGCTAGATCACATACAAAAGTGCAGTGAAGTTGACTCCCATCAACCACCCTACACTTAGCCTTTGCTCGTCCTCGAGTAAATTAGGCGTATTAAAAGAGACCAAGGGATCAACTTCACAAACGCGTATAAAAACACTCACATTGCCAAGGTAAAAGATAAGTAAAACAATGAATGCAAACATCTTGACTCAATCGTTATCAGACAAACGGAATGTGTATGTGTGAAAATTAGCTTCCAAGTCATAGACCAAATCACCGGTTCGGATTATAGACGCTTAGCTATCGCGACTACACTAAAGCTCAGTTTAATAACATCTCCACTAATCGGGACCAACCAAGGCTAAACACGGTCAAGTAGGACTTGAAGGGTTATAATGTTAAGCTCGGGACGGGGTTAATCGAAAGGAAAATTTAGGACTGAGAAAAGAAAATACGAGTGAACATAATCATCAAAAAATCTCTCGTCATCAAAACTGTGTAAAACCACTAAACTCCTCCACAAAGCACTAAGTAATATCAATAAACAACTCCCGACACTCCAACATCATATATATAATCATAACACTTCTTATTCAACCTCAACTCTTATTCTTTTCTGTTTCCAACTTCTTTTTTTGCAATTCAACTCTTTTCATTTTTTTTTTCAATTTATTCAATTTCTTTTCTGTTTTTTTTTTTTTTCTTTTTCAAGCCAAACCAACCTCATCAATAAATAACTCGAGCTCCTCCCCTTCATATGTATTAGCTCATATCACTAACTCCTCTTCGAGACACATACCTCTCACCACCCCACACTTGCGTCAGAAAGTGTGTCTAAAGTAACAACTAAGTACACTCGTAGGGGTAATCAAAGAAAACGTGACCAATAATAAAGCTCAGGGTTAGGGATAATATAGGCTACGTAACCAAACGGCTAAATGTCGGACGGTGGTCAGAACATCCTATTCAAGGCTTATAGGGGGTACGAGGGTATAATGTTGGAATTTTGGCTCATTTGGCTCTGGCGGGTCAAAGAAGCGCCAGGACTGTCATCCCGTGTTTTAACCAAGGTCAATCCTTTTATTTTGCCTCAAATTTACAAAATGGGATCTAGGCAGTCGGAGTGTGCTCAATTCTACCATAATCGTTCACTAGATCCTAAGGCCCATGAAATTGAAGCAAAACGTGCAAAAGAACTTCCGTTTATAAGATAAACCTAGTGTCTTGCTATAAGCATTTACTACTTCGCTAAGTCGTTTACCAAGAGAATGTGAAGTTTAAACATGCAAACGGACGTTAAAACCTTGGAAAATTTTAAAATCTGACTCGAAAACGGACACAGACCAAGTATTACTGAACTGGCACATTTAAACATACAACTCAAACCAAGCTAAGTCTACCACCCCACACTTTGAATGAAACACTGTCCTCAGTGTGTGTATGAAAGAGAAAGAAGACTTAGCTTTAGACCCGGCAAAAAGGCGTGAACGAATCTCGTGACATCTTCTTATAAGCGCATCCCGTATACCTAAAGTCAAATAGACAGAAAACAACGCAAACACATGCACGGGACGTGGTCCACGTGCCAAAAGTATGCAACAGATACACTGGGGATAGAAAATAAAGAAGTCATGCCACATCAGTAGACTCGAAACACAAACAATCACTCAACATGGACCGCTATAGATGGAAAAATAACCATAAAGGTAAATAACAGAACATCTACGCATATCATATAAAGGCCACAGAGGGTGTGTCTAAGAGGAATTCACGATGAATACAGTGAGGAAGTATTTGATTGTGATACATACTTTCACTACTCGACATGGATGTTTTATTCCAACAAGTTCTTTTTTTATATTTTATTTTATTTTATTTTTTGTGATAACGGCAGCCTGTTATTCTTCATGTATTTCAATGACAAAGTGGTAACAGTGGCCGGAATTGGAGAACTATTACGCCATACAAAAAAAGAAAATAAGAAAATAGAGCAAGAAAATTAACACCTAAATTACCTCCAATTTCATAATCCAACTCCAAATAAACAAAGGAACACAAATACTTACCCCAATACAAATCGACATCGGCATAAAGTACAGAAAAACTCTGCAAGTTGAATAGTCTTACAATCTTGCAATCGATTGTTACCCAGAATAGTTGCTCATGGAGTTTTTTTTTTTACACACACGATATTTTAAACCCCTCAAAAATGTTGGAAAGGTGTCCTAAACCCAATCGGGTTGGACCGGATCCGACCGGTTCGGGTCATTTACAGTCTATTTAGTTCATGTAAACTTTATTATGATTAATAAAAGCACTTATGTTATTATATATTATTTATCTTCATATTATTTGTTGTACATATATAGTAACGTCCATAGTATCGATCTGTGATAGAGAAACCATGATAGTGATTATGGTTGATGAGATCTCTAATCACTATAACAAGATTGGTACTTAAATGTCTCTAGTCTTACATATTATCAAATGGGACATTGATAGTATAATCAGACTAGCACGTATTAGATGTCCTCTATCTTTTAGAAGATAGGGATAGATCTCGTCTATCGAAGTGTAGAGACACTTGGACTGTATGTGGATGTGTATTAGAGAATGCGTACGTTAGACTGACCCACTTTCATTAAGTGTCACAGTATGTGGCGGTTGTGTAATTATCCTTTTGACCGGAGTCTTCATGGCATCACGGTGTGGATTGTCATGCTTTGACACTAATGATATTTCCCCTAGGCACGGGGCGATCATGCGGTAGTGATTGGGTATGATATTGAAGCATGCGGAGTATACATGATTGGTCGTTCGGGAATCGCGTATCCTATGATAGGGATCGACCATCCGAAATGGCCTTCTTATAAGGAATGTCTAGCTCTCGAGAATCTTTGCAAAGTGGGAGTAAATGTGTTATCCCGAGAGAGCATGATATCCAGATTATAAGATACGATCGTTAATGTATTGACACTCGAGATACGATCGTATGGATATTATTACAGCGATAGGATTGTAAGTTACACGGTAACTGCTTCACATGAAAGGTAGTAGTCATTGCTTTTGACTCTTCCAATGATTGGGGGTCACGGTGTGTTGCTAGACGCTATCCCGTGATCGTTAGGCATGAAGGGCATTTTAGTAATTTGCACTTTGTGTCTACGGCCAACATATTCGGAAGCCTATCGGGTCACACACATATGAACATCGAGTCGGATCAAAATGCGGTTATAGTTGATAACCAAATAAGGAAAGTTTATCTCTAGACTATAAAGGTTTAGTGATAAATTAATATGGTGGTATTTATTTATTATGAATGAATAAAATACAAGATACTAATTATATACAAATTATATTAATTAAAGAATATTCCGGAAGTCAATCTTTTGACTATTGGGGCGCCACATTTAAGTGTGTAGGATACACTTGGATTGTGCATTTTAATTAATAAGATTACCATAATATTAATATAAGATATTAAGTGATTTTGGAAAAATAGATTTATGGTAATAAGATAATTATATTCAATATAAGATATTGACAAAGTTAATTATAATAAAAGAGATAAATCAATCTAGAAAATTTTCCTAATTTTATTGGGAAAATGTTTTTCTTCTTCTACACACATATGGGGCGCCACTTTTGACTATAAATAAGAGGTGGGTGTCAAGCTCTTTTGTACATCACGATTGCAAGAGCTCATAGTTCTTGTATAAAATAGAGAGCAAAGTATAGTGAGTTTGTGAGGGAGGAAAAAGGCCGGTCTAGCAACCGGAGTTTTTCCGATAGCAATCCAAGGAGGATCTGGCGAGAGTTCGTGTGGATTAGCGATAGAGGCCAGAAGTGTGGACGGCTTGCGCACTGTACTACTCTCCGTTGATGGTCAAAGCGACGATCTTATAGATCATCAAGGTATAACCGTCAAACTACTTAACGTGTTTATTGCATTAAACGAAGAACGATCTAGAAAAAGGAAATCAAATTTTAAATTCCGCTGCATTAAACTAGTGATTTCCTAACAAAAAAGTCATGGTAGCCGAAGGCCCTAAGCCCCAGTTTTAGCCGGACTTACAAGATATCAACCTCCGAAGAGGCTAAGTACCAAAGTCGTATTCAATCCGAGTTCAGGACAATATCACTTCAGCATCCCATGGCTCCTATCGAAATCTAAATAAAACAAGATGATAAAAACCTAGGCCCAAGTGCTAGGACAACCTACAAGATATCAACCTAACATAACAACCCCATAAAGGATTGGGTTGAGTACCAAAATTGCATTCACACCTAGTCTAAGAAAATCCTATCAAAATGTTTTCATTTTTTTTTCTTCTCTCTTGACTCAACACAATTTTTGATATCGACTTTTAAACAATCTCCCCGACAACGGCGCCAATTTGATAAGTAAAATTTCGCAATCCGGCTCGATCAAATACAATTTATAGAAACTCGAAACCTTAGGCAAAACACACTTTCTAACCGGCAGTGGACCGGGTCGATCGTAGGTAGTGCGTTCAGGGTCCGAGGTCGATCCCACGAGGAGATTGAGTCGAATATAAAACCTGTGTTAAAATCAGAGGACAAAGAGTATATGAACATGACAAAAGATCGAAGCTTTTATTATTTCACGGCATAAACAAGGATCTGAATCAAGACTTTTATCCAGAGTAAATTTCATCAAACTAATGATCTACACAATCAAAACCATATTGAGAGAAAACAAATCAAAATCAGGAAACTCACAATAATGAAGATCAAAACATGCTAGATCAAGACTTTTGAATCCCAAATCAGCAAAAGATATCAACCTTTAATTCATACAATGATCCCAGGCACGAACTCCACCAAGCTATCGATCGAATATCGTATTCTACTCTATATACAAAAATCTAAACTAAGAAATTGAAATACGGAGCCTAGTCCAGAGCTCTAATCCGACTATTTAGATGTCAACTTGTCATAACATCCGCCGAAACGGCTGGGTTGAACACCTAAGCCGCCCTCGAACTCATTCCAAGCCAATAAAAATCAGAATATATGTTTTCTTAGGTTTAGATGCTCTTAAATAGGCAAAAATCGCGACTTTGACCTAGTTGGGCCGACCAACTCGGCCCATTTGACTTGTCTTCAGTAAATTAGCAATAACTTTCTGTGTATAGCTTCGATTTGAACGATTCAAGATGCGTTGGAAAGCTCGTTCAATTACCTACAACTTTCATGAAGACGACTGACCAGAAACTGCCTCCAAGATGGGTCAAAATAAAGATTAATGGATAGGTACGGCGAATATGATGCTGTCGGGACCAAACGCCAGTTTGCCCAAAAATCCAACTTTCTGTATCAAGTGCTAATTCTATGAATGCCAGTTTGATTTGTCCAAACGCTAGTTTGGCCTAAGCTTGATTCAAATGCCAGTTTGTGTAGGGCAAACGCTAGTTTGAGGTGATTTCACTCCAAACCTGATTTTCCTCCACTTTTATGCTACCTTCGTGCCACGATCATGTTTCTCATTCCAAAACATCGCCTTCCGGGTCCTCGAGTCACCTAAGTCCTGCAATACATATACGAACAAACACCACGCATAATTCCGCTAGACAAAAGTGCTCGGAAAAGAGATAAATATCGCTAAAAAGACGGAATTTACTATCGATGTGACAGTTTAACTCCCCGTGCGTATAACTCTCGATATTACTCTCAAACAGGTCTAGAACTACCCAAAACATGCCAATAAAGTGATAAATGGGGGCTAGATCATATACAAAAGTGCAGTGAAGTTGACTCACATCAAAGATCAAAATAAGGTTGCTTCAATGATTACAAGTAGAATTAATGACTAAATTATTGCTATGGTTGGGCTAGAAGAGCCCTTAGAAGAGTTGTCTTCAAGCTTGGAAAGTTGGGGAAGAAGATGGAATGGGTGGTTCCTAATTAGATCCAAAAATAGACTTTTAAATGCTGAAAATTCGACTTTCTGCGATGTTCCGCCGTGCGCCGCTAAAGGTCTGGCGTGCGCCACTAAAAAGCCGAAATTCTCTGAATAGCTACTGTGACGTTTGGCGCGCGCCGCAAAAAGATCCGGCCTGCGCCGGTTCTTCACAGCAGCCCGGTAAAATGATCATAACTTGAGTTGTAGACCTCCGATTGATGTGATTCAAAGTGCGTTGGAAAGCCCGTTTATTGATCTACAACTCTCATTCAGAAGTATTATCCAAAAAATGCCTCTAGGATGGGTCAAATGTCCGTTGAAAATAGGCTACGGTAGAAATACTAAGGACAGTTGATCCGTTTGAATTTGATAGCTTCCGGCATACTCTTCTAGTCCTCAAAAGACGTGTTTATACACAACACGTGACGTCACTCGGGGTCTTGGTCAACCTATAATCCTGCAATACAACACCAAAAATACCAAGCATAAACCCGACACGACGCTCCGGTTACTATAACCGGTACAAAACTATCAAAATATGATATTTTATATAATAATTACTATCTACACATTTGGATGAAACTAAGCAAATAATGACTCTAATTGATACGAAAACATCAATAAATGCCTAAAAAATGGGGACAAAACATTGGAAATGCATCAGCTAGTTGACTCACATCAACACACTTATCTTAAAATACACTCTAAATGGAAAATTACTGGGGCAATGTAGAGAGTGTTTAATTTGGTATAATTACACTTATATTCTTTATAATTTTTTAAATCTCTTAAAATTAGACTTTGACTTCGATTTTTATGATTTTTTTTGGGTTATGATAATCATCCCTATGTATATGTTTTTTCCGATAAGCACTCGTGTGTATATATATATGTGTGTGTGTGTGTGTGTGTGTGTGTGTGTGTGTTTGAAAACATACCGTTAGATGTCCTATAATGGTAACAAAAACACATACATAATAGTGTTTATCGTGATATAAACAAATACATATGAGTGTTCATTGTAACGATGAAAGAGAAATGAGAGTGCTGAGAAATTAAAGAAACACCCTTAAAAAAATAAAGAAACTAAAGTATAATGACATGTTTGTTACGCAGGAATTAAATGGAATAAAATAATAGGAATGAAATGGAATAAATTTATTTCATTACCGCGTTTGGCATATTAAAAAATAGAATGAAACAAATTATATAAAATGTGACACATTGAGTAATGAATAAGGCACGGTAGTGGATTAAGGTAGGGGTGGGATATGGTATGGTATGGTTAATAAGGTAGGATATAGTGGCGTGGGGTGGGGTAAGGTAGGGTGGTGGGGTAGCCCTACCCCACACCCAAATGCATCCTACCTCTCTACCACCCCACCATGCCCTACCCACTTGTACCCTACCCTACCTTACCCACCACTTTATCCTACCCTACTCATCCTACTTACCTTACCTCACCGACATACTCTTATCCACCATCACCCACATGTGCCCCACCCTACCCACCACCCCACCCTACCGTACCCTAACCCTACCCTAAATACTCACCACCCCACCCTAAACTACCTTACCATACTCTACCCACCACCCCACCTTACTATACCATACTCACCCTATAATACTCACCACCTCACCCTAAATTACCTTACCCTACCCTACTCACCACCCCACCTTACTATACCATACTCACTACCCTACCTTACCTACTACCCACCCCCACCATATTATTCCCTACCTTACATACTACCCACCCTACCCTACCTTACCTTTCTCTATCTTACCCACCACCAACCTTACCCTACCTTACCCTACACCCCACCATATCGTACCCTACCTTACCCACCACCCACCCTACCTTACCTTACTCTACCTTACCCATCACCCCACCTTACCCAGCCCTAGCCACGCCTACCCTACCCTACCTTACCACCGCCTCATGATACCCTACCTTACCAACCACCCCACCATACCTACCTTACCCTATCTCACCCTACCTTACCCTACGCATCCTACCTACCTGACCCCACCACCTACTCTACTCCACCATCACCTACCCTATCTTACCTTACCCGACCCTACCATACCCTACCAACTCTACCCTACCACCCACCAACTTTTACTCCATCACCATGTGTTTTGTCGATTTTTATTTTATTTCATCGCATTCCATCCCATTTTGAAGGAATAAAAAATGGACATTTTCCATTCTATTGTAATAAAATTTCATTTCATTCCATTATCACATAATCATACACAAATATTGGAACATTTCGCTCCCACATAACAAACATACCATAAGTATCCTTTTCTTGAAGCATGAAAGTCTTTTCACCTATGAAACTTTAGTTTTATGGCTAAGCACCCTTTGAGAAAAGATTATTGTTGTTTTTTTTTCTTTATCTATGCAAACAAAGCATGAATGTGTATCAAGCTATCTAGCATGGCCAGATCGCACGACAGACACACATGGCTGATTTCAAAATTTAAAAACATGATACATCAACGACATATATTTAAAATGTACATAGTATAAACTTATAGCAGTTTATATATAAAAAATCAAAGAAATTTGCATACAACTAAATAAGATGTGTAATACACATATTATTTAAATATATTTTATGTGGTCACATACTTGTTAGATTATAATGAATGTTGTAAATCATTTTTAATTGTCAAATTACATGCATTTATCATCATATCTTTTAACATTTCAATGAAAACTGCGGCATTGTGCATGCAGTGGTGGCCACTGATTTCCAGGTTCTTTTCTCTCAACTGCAACAGGGATTGTCGCAGTATGAGGTGGCAAAGTTTGTCTGGGTTATGTGGCAAATTTGGAAAGCGCGTTGCAGTACGGTTTTGATGGACACCTAATGTATATCTCCAGGATCTTGAACCTGGGATATACGGCATCACAGGAGTATAAGGACGCGTCGGATTTGGCTCACGGAGCTCCCTATAGGTCTCTTGTGCCAGCAGTTTGGGTGGCTCCAGCTGTAGAGAGGTGAAGTGCAACGTTGATGCCTCGGCAACAGATTCAACGTTGGGAGCAGGGATTATATTTAGGGATCACCAGGGCACCATATTGTGGCGTACTCATTTCACATGGACCCTGGTTTTGAGGTGGTTTTGCTGGAGATGAGGACGATTCTTATGGCTTTGGTTGAGGGGCACTGATTGGGGGTGTCACGGCTGATAGTGGAGAGTGACAATATAACTTGTGTGCCAATGTTACGGTGTGTGGAGGAGGACCTCTCCCCTCTTGGGTGTCTACGTCAGGATTGTCTTGCTCGGTTGCCTTGCTTTTTATCATTGCATTTTTATTTTATTTTATTCGGCGAACGGGTAATGTCCCGGCGCATTTACTTTCTAGATTTGGTCTTTCTGGCATGGGAGTGGTCTCTTGGAGGTCTCTTCCCCCGGACAATGTTCGTGTAGCCTGTTTGGCGGACTTGAATTCTTAATGCATTGGTTGGGTTTCTAATAAAAAAAAACATTCAATGAAAAAAGTGAAATAAATTATAAAGAAATCTATTTGAAAAAAGAGAGAGGAATAATTTGTGTTCAATCGTATCGGCACCGTGTCGGGAAGTGTCGATGATGTGTCATATATTAAAAGGGGTAATGGTCATTGGCGGATCTGTGTGTAACTAGGTGGGGTCACGTGACCCCACTGAGATCCGGGATTTTTTAAGACACCTTAGAGGATAATCGAACCGCTGACCTCCCTATGCATTCTCAGTCACTTACCTCTTGAGCCAGACTACTTGGTTCGAGTAAAACTTTTTAATATCAGACAAATCTATTATTAGCAAATCCACTAAAAAAAAAAAAAAAAAAAAAAAAATAAAAATGAAAGAATGGCAAAATCGTCAAATATAATGAAAATTTATCATTTTTGATATTATTTTCAATCCACATGGACTAAATGTCAATTAACACCTCATTTTTTATTCTTTTGAACATTTGTTCATAAATTAAAATAATATTCGTTTAATCAGCGACATATGTATGTTCCGTGTCGTATCAAAAGAAGGTAAGACGGAGCAACAAAACTAGAATACAATGAATGCCGGATGTCGTAACATTTTTTCATTTGTAAAATTAAAAATAGAAACACAATATTTGGTGTAAGCATAATAATATTGTTGTATATAGACTTGATACATTGAAGGCTGTATGATATTAGAGTTGTTCTGTGGAGCTAAAAATGGAATTTTTTTATTTTTAATTTTTTCTAGATATTTTAAACCGTTGACGAGAAGTCATTGGTCTTCTGGCATTAGTGTGATAGTGTCTCCCAACTAATCAAAAGTATAAAGCATAGGCAGGCAACGACTTCCTTGTGGAAAAATAGAAAAATCCAACAAAAAAAGCCCCACACATGACTATCACATCATATATGGAAAATTATACATTTTTTTTAATATTTTTTTATGACAAGGTTCATTATCATCATACATGATACATATATCATACTTTAATGCATTTATATTGTTGCAGACCTCTAATACAAGCTGAATTTTATTTAAGATCAGTTAGTTAGTTAGAAGGTTAATTAAGTCATTTTACTAAATCTGTTGTAACTGTCACTTACTGATTATATAAAGTAAGTGTACATCTGTGATTAATTATGTTTTGGAATCATTAATACAAATTCTCTTTTCTTCAGTTCTTCTTCTTCTTTGTCTGCAATGTTTCTACTTCAATAGATTCTTTCAATTTGATCATGGTATCGAATACATGTCTATCTTACAATAGGGGTAATGTTATTGTCACGACAATTATGCCATAACCCTTAATTCAATACTATATCAATCAATGAGCTTTACATCAGGATTAATAGTATAAAATGTATTGTGCCAATCATAATTACAACATATGTTATTTTGGTATTTAAAATTTAGCAACCGTATAAAATAGTTCGTTTTTATAAATAAAAAACGATTAAACCGGATCATTAAATGGTAAGTTGAACATCCTTTAAAATTTAACTACTTGTACATGTGTATTTTTATAATAAAAATCATATCAATCGATACGTGATAGTGGTATTAAAATATGATACGTCTGCTTTGATTTTTCAAATAGAAAATTGCGTATGTACGAGGATAACGATTGAGACCCGACTAGGCGACTATCCATAGTGCACTTGACCCGGTCAAAACGTCTCATATGGGGACATTTGACTTTTCTTGCTTTAATTAACAGTATAGTATTATTATACCTTATATAATGCTCCGATTATCCATATTTCGATAACAACATACAGTAGTACAATCCTTTAAAAAAAATGGAAAAAAACCACAAATTTCTCTCTCAAAAATTTCCTAAATTCTTATTGTTTGTCTTCTTCTTCCTCTGCTATCTTCACCTGAAACCATGTCAAGCTCAACTACCACCGACTACCACCGGTTACCTCTGCTCTCAAAACACCACCACCACCACCTACCCTTGCAAAACCTATGTTTTCTACAGAGCTCAGCCACCGGACCTTCTCGATTTGGCCAATATCAGTGACTTCTTCGGCGTCAGCCGTCCTATGATTGCAAAAGCTAGCAATATTTCAGTACCGTCTGCTCCTCTTGTCTCTGACCAGTCACTGCTGATTCCGATTGATTGTTCTTGTAATTTCATCAATTCTACTTTTGGTAGCTTATCTTATGCTCCATTGAACCATACTATTGTGGCTAACGATACGTTTTATAAGCTTTCTACTATTTCTTATGGGAATTTGACTACGTACGAGTCTGTGGAAGTTGTGAATCCTAGTCTAGTTGCGACAGATCTTTCGATTGGGGATACGGCGACTTTTCCGGTTTTTTGTAAGTGTCCTACATCTGACCAGGTGAAGAATGGGATTAAGTATCTTATTAGCTATGTGTTTCAACCGTTTGATAATTTGACTTCTATTGCGCGAAAGCTTGGATCAACCACAAGTTCGATAACCGGTTTAAATGGCAATAAATTCAACACCTATGATACTGTGTTTGTCCCTGTTTCGCAATTACCCCAATTTTCGCAGCCTGTTCCTCCGCCTCCACCAGTTGTTAATGCTAATGCTAATGCTACTGCTACGGTTGTGCGGCATGACAGGTTAGGGAGCATTCAATTGACGCCACCGAGTTCCAGTTTTTTTTTAGTTTTTTCTTAATTTATGGTTTACTTTTTCGTTACCATGTTGTATGGGTGTTTGTTAAATTGACCGACTGAAACTTGATGCTGATTGTGCTGACAGGAAAGGTCTGGTGACTGGGTTGGGTGTCGTAGTCGGAATTCTCGGTGTCTTGGTTATTTTGCTTACTGCGTTGTGGATCCGAGGCGGGATTTTACTGAAGAGAAAGAAAGAGAAGGGAAGAGATTTGGAGAAGAACAAATTCAAATTTGACAAAGGGGAGAAAGCTTTGTTGAAGGATGCAGCAGGAGTTAGTTTGATAAGTGATGTTGCAGATTGTTTGGATAAGTATAGAGTGTATGGAATTGAAGAATTGAGAGCTGCAACCGATGATTTTGATGATGATTTGGTGATTCAAGGGTCTGTGTATAGAGGTACCATTGGTGGTGAGGTTTATGCTATCAAGAAGTTGAAATGGAATGCCTATGAAGAACTCAAGATCTTGCAGAAGGTAAAATTCAAGTTTAATCTTTAACTTGCATATATTACAGCTTGATTTTGATGATTCTGTATGTCTTTTGTTACTTCCATTGTTATCAACAGCATTAAAACAAATCACTCAATTACTTTTAGAATATTGGGCAACTTACTGTCAACTAGTACCATGTCTAGGAGATAATAAACCAAAAGATAGTGTTAATTAACTAGGAAGTGGAGGAGTCCATAGAAGTCAACTTTGTTTTTTAGCAGCAAGGGAATATTAAAGCATCAGGAGAGAGTGCTTTTGATTAGATTAGAAAAATGTACATTATTAAGGACAACATAAGCATTAATTATTAAATAATCATATATATAGGTGAGAATGACCTTTTTCATTATTAAATCATCATATGCTTAGATAGGTAATGATTGTGTCATTTGGTGTGATATGCTTGATTAGGAAAGCCTTTAGTGGCACCACACAACATCTACCGTGACAACACACCAGGGTGTGAGGTTCGAGTTTCGAGCAGTTGAACCTTTCTGTGGTGTCCCGAAAGTAGGTTTTACGTGGTGCCACTAAAGACAACATCTACCGTGACACCACACCAGGGTGTGAGGCTCCGGTTTTGAGCCGTTGAACCTTTCTGTGGTGTTCCGAAAATAGGTTTTACGTGGTGCCACTAAAGACTCCCTTGAATTATAGTGCTGATGATCCTTGTTTTAATCTTCCATTTTTTGTTTATTATTATTATTATTTAATGTTCTTCTTATTCTATTTTTAGCTTAGTGTTCTTTTATTTTCTATGCAGGTAAACCATGGAAACTTAGTGAAGCTAGAGGGCTTCTGCATTGATGAGGCAGAAGGAAACTGTTATCTCGTGTACGAATACCTCGAAAACGGTTCTTTATACTCATGGCTGCACGGTGAAAAAAAGGAGAAACTGAGTTGGAGAACAAGACTGCGTGTTGCAATCGATGTTGCAAACGGTCTACAATACATTCATGAACACACAAGGCCAAGAGTTGTTCACAAAGACATAAAAAGCAGCAACATCCTACTAGACTCGACCATGAGGGCCAAAATTGGAAACTTCGGTCTGGCAAAATCAGGATGCAACGCGATAACCATGCACATTGTCGGCACTCAAGGATACATCGCGCCTGAGTATCTAACCGACGGTATTGTTTCCACTAAAATGGACGTGTTTGCGTTCGGGGTAGTGTTGCTGGAGCTAGTATCGGGTAAAGAAGCTATCGACAAAGAAGGGAGGGTACTTTGGGCAAAAGTGGATGATGGGAAGTTGTTGGAAGGGGACGAAGAACAGAAAACGGAGAAAGTGAGGGAATGGATGGATGAGTATTTGGTGAAAGAGACATTGTCAATGGAAGGTGTAGTGAATGTGATGACTGTGGCTATTGCTTGTGTGCAGAGAGATCCTTCAAGAAGGCCAACCATGGTAGATATTGTGTATGCTCTTTGTAAGAGTGATGATGGTTTCTTTGATGTTTCTGGTGAAGGTTTCTCCCCCAGGCCTCAAATTTTTGCAAGATAGATTCACCTATAAGGAGCTCCGATCCCCTACAACGACACCCCGACTTACTGTCAACAAAACGATGTCGTTTTAAACTAGAATCCAAAATAAATGAATAAATTTAGCAATGTACGGTCAGATGTACATCATTGCACCATATACCGTACGGATTCACTACAGAGGATTTTAGTTATGTATGTATGATGCTTAATCATGTAGAGAAACCGGCGAGTTTCTTTTTGTATGTTTTTTTTAATTATTTTTATTAATGTGTAGGGCTTGTTTATATTTGCAGAGGAATATTTGTACTATGTATTTTTATTTTTATTTTTATTTGTCTGTACTTTGAGAACGACTGTCATCTTGCATTCAGGCCCTCACATGCCCGTCGGAGGATCTATTAGTTTTGGGTTGCCTTGCTCGTGATTGTCTCTCAGCTTCGACCTCTTTTGTTTTATGTCGCTTTACTTTTGTTAAACGTTTTGGTAATGCCCTGCTGCACTTGCTTGCTAGACACGGTGTCGCGTCTGAGGGTCTATTTCTTGGGGTACCCATCCCTCTTTTGATGTAATCTCCGTCTCGTTTGCGGATTTGCCTTAATAAATTTGTTGGTTTCTCAAAAAAAAAAAAAAAAAAAATTGCACTTTATAAATATATTGATACAAAATCATATTACCATCAACAGCAACGATCCACTGAAAAAAAAAAAAAAAAAAAAAAAAAAAACAACCACCCGTAGAAAAAGACGCGTAAGGATGGCGCCTCATTACCTCCTCAGTAGGACGATCCCAACGTCTCGGCCGTCCCAGCGAGGACGCCGGGCCCTTATAAGGGGGGGGGGGGGGAGAATGTAAAGTCCCACATCGGTAAAATAAGAGAATGATCACCCCCATATAAGTGTGAGACATAAAGCGTCTTATCAATTCGGGTTAGACCTTTTAGCACCAAGCGAGGACGGCGGTCTAAGAAGTTGACCGGACATTTATGACTCATTTAACCGCTACTGCGCCCGAGGTCGGGGGCGTTACATAGACATCGTTAAACGAGCGACTCTAGCGCATATCATGTTAGGTTAGTCGGTTTCCTAAAAGGGGGATTGGTTAGTCTTGCATAGGGTGTTTATATCAAGTTGTTCGGTTACTCACCGTAACTAGGAGTTGGCATCCATGAATCGTCTTAACTGAGTAGGGATTGTTGGTAGGATAACGCACACTTTCCATTGAGTCTATAGAGGGGGTAAAAGTAGCTTGTTGAATCATGGTTCGACTATGCCTTTTAATCATATTAGTATAATCTCTAGTATAATCATTACTTTCTGCATTAGTATAACTATTCCACCCTATTGTTGACCTAGACTAAGTCATAAACTGAAGCTAAAACCAGATGGAAGTGTTTTAAAACACAAGGCAAGATTGGTGGCTAAAGGCTTTTGTCAAACCTATGGAGTGGACTTCACTGACACATTTAGCCCTGTGGCTAAAGCATCTATTATCAGAGTTATTCTGACTATTGTTGTGACAAAAAACTGGAATATAAGGCAGATTGACATAAATAATGCCTTTCTGAACGGCCCCATTTCTGAGTCCACTTTCATGCCTCAACCAGAAGGGTTTGAAGACTCTCAGCATCCACATTTTGTGTGTAAGTTAAAAAAATTCTTATATGGATTAATATTGGCTCCTAGAGCCTGGTTTGGGGCCTTGAGAAATCAGATGCTACATTGGGGATTTCATCAGTCCAGAACTGACGATTCATTGTTTATACTGCAAACTACATCTGAACTTCTATATGTTCTAATTTATGTTGATGACATACTAGTAACAGGAAATTCATCAAAGCTGATGCAAAAGTTAATTACAATATTGGAGTCCAGGTTTGCCGAAAAAGATTTAGGTCCCATTGCTCATTTTCTAGGGATTCAAGCATATAGGGATCACACTGGACTGCTACTATCTCAACAACATTATGCTGCTCAATTACTAAAGAGATTAAACATAGAAAACATCAAGCCCAGCTCTATACCTATTACTTTTGGGGAGCATTCATATTTGAATTGATTTTTACTTTCTTAGGAACAAGTAATTTATTTCCTTATTATTGATTCTACACATAATATATAATTTTTAATCACATTTGATTTGATTTACATTCTTAGAGAACAAGTAATTTATTTCCTTATTATTATTTTGATTCTAAACATTTTATAAAATTCAAGATTCTTTTGTTTCCTTATTATTTACATTCTACGGATTTTATATAAGTTAGACATGGATTTTTAGTATAGATTTATGTGCTTTATGTGCTCTATTTGATTTACATGTTATCGAATCTACTTAGCAGGGTATTCGTTAATAAGTACGAATAGACGGGGGACCTTGGGCACAGTTAAGACCCATGTCGGAGAGTGTGAATAGCTATATTAGCCAAGCCGTTCTTAAGGCGGTGTGCTTATAAGTGTACCTTGGGCAAGTAAGTCCCATGTTGGAGGTGTAGTTAGTTGTGCTAGGCATGTTTTCTTATGCATTGATTATGTATTCCAAAGTGGTTTTCTCCTTTTGTTTAAAGTATTGTTCTAAACTGTTTGTGAAAGTGGATATAGTAGATTCATGTCGTGTCTTCCGACTTATGACAACCATGAATCTCACTTTTGATCTTCTTTCTCCTTACTAAGCTTATGCATGAGCTTACTCCTCTTTTGGAATAAGAAGATATGCAGGTTGGTGATGTTTCTGAGGAAGAGTTCGAAGATCAGGCTTAGGATTGGAGCTTATGGAGTTTATGTTCTAGTTTATTGTTTTAGTACTTTTGAATAAGGCATTACTGCCAGATGTTACAGTCGTTCCTTTCTTATTAGACGTGGATGTTCATTTGGGGATGCTAGCATTTATTTCAGTTATTTATGATATAGTTTGACAGCAGTTACTTTATGGTTGGGTTGTTATAATCAGGTGGTTCGTTTGCATGGAGTCCCAGTTTCAATAGTATCTGATCGAGATAGTCGTTTTGTGGCTCACTTTTGGAAGAGTTTGCAGAAAGCTTTGGGTACAGAGTTGAATATTAGTACAACATTTCACCCACAGACGGATGGACAGTCCGAAAGGATGATTCAGACTCTCGAGGATATGCTACGTGCTTGCATTCTTGAGTTTGGAGGTAAGTGGACTAAGTACTTGTTGCTTGCGGAGTTTGCTTACAATAATAGTTACCATTCGAGTATTGGGATGGCTCCTTTCGAAGCACTGTATGGTAGGAAGTGCCGACCCCCGGTATGTTGGGATGAAGTCGGTGAGAAGCAAGTTACGGGTCCAGAGTTAGTTCAAGAAGCTAAAGAGAAAGTATTGTTGATAAGAGAACGAATGGAAGAAGCTCAGGATCGTCAGAAAAGTTGGGCAGATAAACACCGTAGACTGCTTGAGTTCGAAGTTGGTGAGAAGGTGTATCTTAAAGCTTCGCCTACGAGAGGTGTTAGACGTTTTGGCGAGAAAGGCAAGCTAAGTCCGAGATATGTAGGACCTTTTGAGATTGTGGAGAGAGTTGGTCCTTTAGCTTATCGGCTACGATGCCTCCGTCATTGGCTAGAGTGCATGATGTGTTTCGTGTGACGATCTACGTAAATCTTTTTGTTGACCCAGGGTTAGTAGCGGATGTTGATCATGACCTTTTGCAAGACAATTTGACTTATGAGGAAAGGCCTATAAGGATTTTGGGTAGGAAAGGACAATGGTCTAAGCCCAATAGATGACCCAATTCATATCCACTAACTATTTAATTCAATTCCATAAGAAACATTCTCCACATTGGCCTAATTTTATAAATTAATCGGTCAAAACTTTTAAATCCTCTTTGTACTAAATTACTGGTAAAATCACATAATTGGATCATCAATACCAGCACTAGTTACTTAAACCTTTGAAGAACCATTTAAGCAATTACTACAGATCATCAACCTACCTTTTAATATCATAAATGTACGTGATGGAGGGAGCAGTAAGCTAACAAGATCATTTTTACAGCCACCAGCCTCTGGAAGCAGCAGTATCACCATTCTTAGCATAGATGGTGGTGGTATTCGAGGAATCATTCCAGGTGTAATCCTAGGATTCTTGGAATCTGAACTTCAGGTAATTTGTTATACATTGCATTCCATGCAGCAGCAAATTAATTAATAGTTTTAAATGTTTTGGTTTCAATCAATTTAGTCTTTTTAAATTTATAAGTTGATGTATATATGTACGTATGATTACCCTTAAAATTAATTTTGCGTTATTTGATGATGGATGCAATGCTATGGGGTTTTAGAAATTGGATGGGGAGGATGCCCGACTGGCGGACTACTTTGATGTGGTGGCGGGAACCAGCACCAGTGGTGGTCTTGTAACTGCTATGTTAACGGCACCAAATGAAAAGAGCCGCCCTTTGTTTGATGCAAAAGATATCAAAGACTTCTACCTTCAACACGGTCCTAAAATCTTTCCTCAGGACAGGTACATTATTAATATTTCTAAGTACGTATTAATTTTTTTTTATTGAGGAGGCCGGCTGGCCGGGTACGTACGTACGTACGTTCGTTGTAAAATCAAAGTAATCATAAAATACTAACTAAGAACTCGTTACTAAGCATGGTTTGAATAATCTTGAATATATTGTGTACGTACATGCAGCCACCGATTACTAAATGAAGCAGAAAATATAGTGAAACAAGTTTCAGGGCCTAAGTATGATGGACATTACCTTACCATCCAAACTGCTCAAGGAGAAGTTGGGAGAAACGAGGTTGCATCAGACATTGACTAACGTCATCATTCCTACTTTTGATATCAAGCTATTGCAACCTATCATCTTTTCAAGCTACGAGGTAGGTTCGTGTTAATGTTAATTTACTATCTGTCAAGCAATTAAGGAAGAATTAGTGTAAATTAATAAATTGTACTGCTTTCGTTAATTATCAGGCGAAGCATCTACAAAGCCTTGACGCTCTACTTTATGATATATGCATCGGGACTTCAGCTGCTCCAACTTATCTTCCAGCCCATTATTTTGAAACCCATAACTCAAAAGACGGGAGCATTAGGCAGTTTGATCTAATTGATGACTCATTGACGGGAGATATGGCATCGGTAGATGTGTCTACAAAGGAAAACATGGAGGGACTTGTAAAAGTGGGTGAAGAATTGCTGAAAAAAGCGGTATCAAGGGTGAATATACAAACCGGTTGCTATGAATCTTTGGATGAGGTAAGTAATGAAGAAGCCCTCAAGAAGTTGGCCCAAACTCTTTCTAAACAGAAGAAGCTTCGTCATGTTCCAACTCCGACTGCTCCTCTTCCTCTTTCTGGGAAACGCAAGTCACCATTTTTTTAGAGAAGAGACTCATTCATGCTCCCAAAAATAACATCAAAATTATTAGTTTATAGTTTATAGCCCAAAAAGGTTTCAAGAATTTGTAGGGATTATTTACTATTGACAAAGCACTGATTGATTTCCACTCTGCATTGATGCATTGATTTTGTCCAAACACCCCGTTACCTGTGTTTTTGTCCCCCTTTTACTATTCTTGGAACAAAAGCTTATAATCATGCTTGATGGCCATTTTAAATGTTACATGCGATTATTTACTATGCTCGGTTCAATGTCTTAAGTCTTAACATTGACATGTCTATTTAAGAAGATGTGCTAAATCATTCCAAGATTGACTATAGTAATCTTGTGTGAGCTTTCAAGGAATCATTAAACGTCTTACCAAGGTAAGAATTTGTGTTTAATTACACTTGGATATGTGCATTTGATTAGGTTGTTGTTGTTGCATATGTACTCAGAGTCCATTTGAGGAATAAAACATGTGGATGAATCTGGACCACACAGTTTCAACTCGAATTCAAACTGTGTGGTCCAGAATCATCCACGTGTGTCTACAGTGCAAATGGAGTGACTAAAGAAGAATTACCCGTCATTGTAAATGTGTTGGCTGTCCTTCCGGAATCTGATGCTCGTATTCTGCGTCTGTGAGCTGCATCTTTGTGCATTCTATTATGTTTGTTCTAGAGGACTTTAATATAGAAGAATATGTGAATATAATGCTCGACATATAGAGCACTTGGTTATATTATAGTGTCAGAAACCTGAAAGAAGTTGTCCATATTATGTTGCTAAACAAGCCCTTGAATTTGTGTCTCAATTTCAGTGGATTCCAGTCCAAAATAGTGCACCACTCCCCTTGATAACAGTCCCTTTTGTGCATGAAAGAGAAGAGGAAAGAGGAAAGCATAATCTTATATATTATCAAGGACGGACCCAATGTAGTTAAGGGGGGTGCACGGCCCCCACTCAAATTTTCGTGCAAAGTTACTAAAATACCCCTCTAATAATATTTGACATCGTGTATGTATATCATTTCGCTTATAATATTATATAATCACATGCCATTTTTGTTTTAATACACACCCTATTATATAATCACATACCGCATACACACCCTTACTGTGTGAACAATAGTATAATTGAATGTTTTTAAACATTTTTGTTTTAATATGGCCCTCACTGGAAAAAAATTCTGGCTCCATCACTTGTATATTATATAATCACATACCGCATACACACCCTTACTGTGTGAACGATAGTATAATTGAATGAACAAGATTAATCTGTATCTACAATGGTTGTACCATAAAATTTTCCTCCAAGGTTGAGCGTAATTTTTTATTGCGGAAAAGAGTATTGTATTTTGTATATGGATTGAGGAAGGCAGTGCAGAACTGTATTTCGTTGACTTTGGTCTTTGTTGCTTGGCAGAGTATTTTTGATAAGAAACTGTTGAAAGTGACCCATGGGCAGGTTTTGCCTTACGTGACTAAGATTTGGGTCTGTCTTCTTGTGGCTACACTGATTTGGCTTGTTAAGACCTTGATTGTTAAGGTTTTGGCTTCTTCGTTTCATGTTAGTACGTTTTTCGATAGGATCCAGGAGTCTTTGTTTAATCAGTATGTTGTCGAGGCGTTGTCTGGGCCACCATTGGTTGAGATACTACAAGAGCAAGAAGAGGAGGAGAGAGTTATTGCTGAGGTTCCAAAACTTCAGAATGCTGGTGCCAAACTGCCTGCTGATCTTAAGGGTAGTGTGTTGAAGAGTGGGAGAATTATCGGGACACCCCGAAAAAGTCCCCTTTCTAGTTTCTAATGATGGTAAGACTCCTAGGTTTTCAAAGAGTTTGTCCAGGAAGGAAAAAGAGAAGGGCATCACTATAGACCATCTTCAGAGGCTGAATCAGAAAAATATTTCAGCTTGGAATATGAAGAGATTGATGAATATTGTCAGGAAAGGAGCCTTGTCTACTTTAGATGAGAGATTGGAAGATTGAAATGATGATGAGGCTTCAGTAGAGATCACTAGTGAAAAACAGGCGAAAATGGCTGCCAAGAAGATCTTCTACAATGTTGCAAAACCTGGCTCCAAGTAAGCTATGCAATCAAATTTGCAGTTTTTGTCGGCTTTTTTGAATATGTTCTTTCCATCCATGTCGGCCCTACTCGGATGAACCGTTACCTTCTTATTTTAAGAGGCACAAGGGAACAGCAGCTTAGAATACTGCATTGATTTTGTCCAAATTCCTGTGCTTTTTTAAATAATCTCAACCCATCGATTACACCCCTAGATATCATTAACGAACGAGCTTGAACGAGCTTATACGAGTCGAGTTCGAGCTCTGTTTGCGAACGCTCGGTTCGTTTAACAGCCCTATCTGGAACCCCACGTTAGAGAGGAATGTCCTACATCAAATTAACCATGAGATTTCTAAAGAGCCCCTTCCACCAAAGCATCCAATTTCATGTCAAGGGATCCATTTTCTTCTTGTTATCATAATGTTTTGTACAGGTCCCTTACACTCCAGTCAAAAAGAGTGCCCTCGTGATACCACAGTCAATCACAATCTTGAACAACCCCATCATGTTTCTGTCACATAAAAAATATCAAAGAAAGAAAATGTAAAATGAAAACCACATTGCCCCATCATGTTTGACATTTCTTGTACATTAACGAGCGTCAGAGTTAGTGACGTCGGTAGAAACGCCACGGCAATGACGTTTCTACACGTGGTGCCCGGAGTAAAATAGCACTAGAACTCCCTATAAATGATAAGCACTTCTCTATCATAGCAGGATTAACTAAAAGTTGAATGTGAAGAAACCAAGCATTACCCTAGCTTTCAAACTGGGTAGACCACAAAATTTAGGTAGATAGAATAAGAACAAAGAGAAAAGGTTTCCACTCTTATGACATAACATAAGAAATGATTTCTATTATGGACTATTTTATGACAATTAAGTAAATTGTTTCAAAGAATATTTATTGAAGTTAAAGAAATGATTGTACTTGATTCCAAACACCTCAAAATGAATCATTAATATGTTTCCCTTTTCTTTCCTTCCTAATCTCCAATCCAAACAGGAGGAGGAGGAAAGGTAAAGAAAAACAAAACAACAGCGGAAGAACTGATGTTTTATTGAGATTGATTTGAATTGTTACAGTACTTTCTCCTTTATATAGGAGAGAAAATAGATAAAAGCTAGATTCAAAATAAATGATAAAATCTCAAATAATCCTAACCTAAATTTAAAAGCTAGATTCAAAATAAATGATAACATCTCAAATAATCCTAACCTAAATTTAAATCAAACTATCACACTTTAATTTAAACTATAATAACAACTATATTTATCTCTTTGGCATTATCTTTGATTTATATCTTCTAATAAAAGGCAGCAACAAGTGTGTGTACTAACCTTACAATAACACAAATATACAAGCTTAAACAAGGAAAAACAAATACACACTTCACACATATATGTATGCATCGGACAATCTGCGTACTATCCTTACAATAGCTCAGAAATTCACACATCTATCCACAGAGAGTGTACTAACTTTACAATAGCTCAAATATACAAGCTTAAACAAGGGGGGGAATACAGAATTTACACATGTATGTATGCATTTTATCCATTTGTATACTAACAACAGACATCCACAGACTAATGTACTAACCTTACAATAGCATAGATTCAACTTAATACCCCAAGAACACTACTCTTGCTTTCTGATTTGGTTTAATCTTTTGTTTGTGACTTGGTTTACTCTATTATATATATAAAATAAAATGTAAAATCAGCTTGAATGTAAACTCGATGATTGAGCTCATTTCAACATAGTTCATAAAGGTTTAATACTTACACTAGCAAACTTCGAGCTGGTGGACAGCCGGTTGGAGGAGTGGTGTGGCGGTGATATTGTGCACAAGAGTGGCGTCAGGGGGGCAGCGACGGCGGTTAGGTTTTTACTCTCAAGACTCTCAAAAGCATAATATCTACCCACAAAATAACATACTGACCTTAATCAAGTCCAAAAGTGTAATATAGAGGTAACTAAACTAATAAATTCATCCAAAAAAAGGTAGTGAACAGCAAAAATATTCATCACAGTGACTTTAAAATCAAATGTAGGTTTTACTTTCATAGATTCAAGGTAATATCTCAAGAACGCTCCTCTTACATTCTGATTTGGTCTAATCTATTATATATAAAAGATAAATTCAGCTCAACTTTAGAATCAGAAAAGAGGAGTGATGATTGAGGTCATTTCAACACATTTCATAAATCAATTCTGAATTCTTCAGGAAGGTTTAATACTTACTTGCAGACGTAGAGCAGGTGAATGGCCGATTGGAGTGGTGGTGTGGCGATGAAAATGCTCAAAGAATACGGCGGTGACGGTGACGGTGACGGTGACGGCGACGGCGGGTAGGGTTTTGTTTCCTTGGAAAATGAGGTGAAATTCCACCTGGGTTTAGTTTTTTTTGTTTTGGATTTTAACTCCTTTTGATTACTCATGTTTTAGTTTTGTTTTAAGAATAACTCTATCTGGATTTATAAAAAATGACATTCAGTCCTTATTATTTCAAAAATATGTTTTTTCCTTGACGATCAAACGTAACGAAATACGCGCAAAGACGACGTTGTTTGGTTTATAAACTACACATAAAACGACGTGTCGTTTTGTGTGTTTTAACGCACTCGACCATCAAATCTATCGGAGTGAATCTTGTTCACGTACCATGCATATTTTATCCACACAAAATTTTATCAATGGTGTTTATATATATATATATATATATATATATATATATATATATATATATATATATATATATATATATACACGCGCGCGCACGCCTTTTTCTATAAGTAAATGAATAGGAGTATTTATTTTATTTGGAGAAAAAATGCTGAATGAAAATATCAAAACATATAGGTTTTTTTAATAAATATATTCACACACGTATATAATACATATGTAGACAAAAGCTTCATTGTATAAATATAAATATAGTAGTACAATCAATATTCATGTAATAAAATATTTAAAAACAATTATCATATTTTGTAGTGAATGTGTGCACTCCAGCAAAAGAAAAAGAAAAAAAAGGAAAAAAAAAAAAGAAGGAAAAGTGATGCGATTGAATTTTCAGATATAAGCGGTAAGATTGTCGCTGAAAATTTTACAAAGAGATTCAGACACTCTTAATTAGATAAGTGTTGAGTTATAACATTATCAAACACTACTTAAATTAATTTTCTCTTATTTTATTCAGAATAAGTGCTTAATGAAATTAAGTTGATTTAACAAATTTTATTTGATTATAATGACACAAAATTAATACTAGACCAAACTATTCTAATTTTGTTTTGTTTTGTTTTTTTCTTTTCTGCAGTTTAAAATTTTTTTTTTCCTTTCCTGGATGCTAAAAAGGTTTCAAGAATTTCATTATAAACTGAATGTCTTTTTTTATAATAGTATTTCTTTATTATTTATTATTTGTTTTTGTTATTCATGGGGGAGGGGGTTAGTGAAACTGGTGAGTTCTTTTTGTATGCTTTGGGTTTTTCTGTGTTGTTTTTATACATTGTTTGTATATCAATACACATATTTCAGATATTACACATAAAAATGTCGTATTTCTAAATAGCTTTGAGTTCACTTTTGTTCACAAGAAAATCAAATTAACTATTCCAAACTAATTATAAAAAAATCAAACTAAGAATGGTAGGATATGAGAAGAACACAGTTCAGACGAGATATTTAGACTGCTACTTCATACGGTTGATAGACCAGATGAGAAGAACACAAACTGCTACTTCATGCGGTTGAGAGACTACACACACAGAACTAGCATAGATGATCAACTGAGATGCTAGTCGGCCTAAGCAGTGAACATGTTGTGATAAAGTTAGACTTAACTGTTGAGAGTATAATCTATACCAGTGGCGGATCAAGAATAATAATTCAGTGGGGTCACAAAAATATCGTAACCCTAAAAAAAAAAATACAAAGCCGACAAATTGAAACTTTTTTCCAACAAAATATTACAAAAATAGTTGAAGGATTATAATTGTTTCTGGATCAAAAGTACAATACATAGTCATAAATTTCAACTTATCATGACACAAAATTACAAAATATAGCCAATCAATTAAAACGGTTTCAAATCAAGCACAAAATATAAGGTACATCACCCATAAATTACAATTGTCCCCTACGAGTTTTCATGTTTTGAAATCGTTCAATAACGGCATCAGTGCTAATACTATTTAGCAAATCCTTTTCGATTTGTCTACTATGAGACCTAACCCCACTAGATGCACCCACCCCTGGATTCTCAAACTCAGTACCAATTTCCTCAAATTCACCATCCCGATTTCGTTTATTAACAAAACGGTCCATATGACTATATATCAATTAATCTGTTAAGAAAATAAAAATAAAAATAAACAATCAGCTACAAATTTGTTTCTATTGTATACTTTTAGCATACAAAACACAGCGTACCGAATGTCCGAATCCATTGTCAGCTTACCGAATCCATTCTTTTTACTAATTACTAGTTTATCAAATTATTGCACTTAATGAGTTGACTTCATAACTTTTTACAACAAAAATAATCCAAACAAATTATTCCCACTTTCACAGGACACACATAGACACAGGGTGCAAAAATTAGGGTAACAACTAACAACACAACAAATAAACTCAATGCTCAAATCTAAAGTCTAAACTAAATTTAAAACTAAAATTATGCACACAAAAAACCTTACTTGAATTGGAAATTTGGAATCGAAAAAGAATTTGGGATAAATGGAATTATTACCTTCCGTAAATGAGGAATGGAATATGGATTAAAGAATGGATCGAGGAGGAGGAGCAGTGAGCACCGGAGATTGCTGCATGGATTGGAAGAAGGACTGAACTACTGAAGTGAAGCTTGAAGGAGACGAGACGGTGATGGAAGAGGGCCAAAACACTGCTATCCCGTAACCCGCTCTTTTTCTTTTTTTAGGTATTCAGAATCTTTGAAGGGTGAACACGAATAATTGGAGGGAATAGGTTAAAATTGGATTTTTTTTTTTATCAAAACGCAAAATGACGTCGTTTTGTAAAAAGAATTTCTTTTTTTTTTTTTTTAAATCCAGTGGGGTCTCGTGACCTCCTGGGGCACGTGATCCGCCGCCGCTGATCTATACATACCTTTCAATGTGCGATTTATAGCTTATTATTATTTTTTTTTTTTTTTTTAGAAGTCACTTAATTTTTGATTAATAAGAATTTTGTATTTTATTTTTTCATTTTTGTTTCTATACATACCTTTTTTTTTTCCGGTAATGTGTTATTGGCACAACTTCTTAATGAAGGCAATATTTTACATCATTAATCATAATGAACATTTCTGTCTCTCATACCGGGTGGTGTCATCTATTGCTACGTGACTTTCATAACACCGTTAAGGCTTTGGGCTCTTATTTGACGGTTACGGTAGTCGTTCTCTTGACGGAGGCGTTAGTCATCTCTTACGGGCTTCTCTCTCCGCCCGGAGACGGCGGTCGGTGGCGGTGGGTTCCGGTGGCGTCCATCTTGGTTCATGGTTTCAGATTTGCAGTTTTGTTTTTTCCTTCCCGGCGGCGCTACTAGCACTGTGTTAATATTGTATTAGTTTGTTTGTGTGTGTTTAGTTTTGCTTTGTCAATCGATGGATGGACCTGAGATTCCGTGTCTTTGGCTAGCATTATCATCGAATTTTTCCGGAGATTATTTCTCTTTTCGGCTTTTCAAAGACTTCGCTTTTCTATCTTTCGTTTGATTGACGATGTTGTTGTTGTTGTATATTGCTGTTTTTTTAGTATTCGTGGTTCCGGCCCGGTGCCGGAGGCTTCAGTACCGGGTTGGTCCGGTTGTTGTAAGTACCGGTAATCCCGGTTTTTGTTAGTCCCGGTTTTTTTTCTGGGTTATTAATAAAAGCTTTCGTCCTTTGAGTAAAAAAAAATCATAATGAACATTTGTTATATTCTTTGTTGTATCTATGTCAGCATAACAGGACATCAGTTGTATATTTTTTTATTTATTTATAATTTTAGAACTCCCATAGTCCCATCCCTGCAAGCAATCATAACCTTCCTGACCGAAGAACACACGGCTCCAGAGTTCCAAAGGAGAGAAAGCCGGAGTGCACTCACTCAAAACCTAAAAAAAGCATTAATTAACCTTCCATTTCCTAATAACTTTACTTTCTCCGTGAACGGCTCACCGGCGGGTCACCTCCTTCGCGGGGGCCGGGAGGCATGGACTCCAACCATCAACCACCAGATGGATACACCACTGTCACAGACGACTTCCTTGAGCAAATCCTTGATATTCCTTCTTACTCGAGTTTAACTGTAAACGACGACGTCGGTGGGTCTTGTGACGCTGTGTCGCTGACGTCAGCTGTATCTGCTCTCGACCACCACTATCAACACCAGTCACAGCTGTTTCCTTTATGTCTGAGCTTGGATAATGGCCGAGATGACACCGGAGCTGCTTTTGATTTGAAAGCTGTAAGCTTTTTTAAGTGTATTATTTATTACCATTTTGCTTCACAGATAAACTCTGAATTATCTCTGAATGTAGTAGCTCAGCAGCTCTTGTAACTATTTCCTATTAGGTAAAGCTCTTTCTCCCTTATGTTTGGTATTATGGTATGATCTCTTCGGCCATTATGGTTTCTCTGTTTAGCTTTTTCTCTGGTTTCTCTGTTTAGCTTTTTAATCCGGTGACAAAAAAAAGGTAAAAGTTAGGTTTTCAGCTAAAAGTAATTAGTTGTTTATAGGCGCAGAAAGTGACTGCTGACTGTAAATTTAACTCTTCTTTCTAAAATACTCGTCTTATTAAGCTAAGCTTTTTTTTCTTTCACGAATTTTGATTTTTTTTTTCCCCTTCCCTTTTCCGTTTGTATCCCTTGTGCCATATTGCATACCACGCATGGTAGAAATATGTTGGCGGAAAATCTATTTCAGATTTGCATTTTCTTCCATTTGGTGGGTTTTTCTTTCGAGGGGATGTTTTGTGGTTTGGGTTTCTTGCAATTTTATAGGGGAAATGCTGCATCTGATGTGAATAATGTGGAGGATTAATGCGAAAGAAGAAATGGAAGGTTGGGATTTCAAAAAATGCTTCCTTTATGTTTCTATCTCTTACCTTAAAGTAAAGTAATTTTTTTTGTGGGATTTTTTTTCTTCATTTTATGGTGGAATTCTGCAGCTCTTATCAACTACCAAAAGATTCTGTATAGATTTCACTCCCAAGTGTTTGATTTTGGAGTTTCATGGTTCCTATTTTGAGAAGAAAGTCGATGGGTATTTCATACTTTTTGTGGTGTTTGATATTGTGGCTCTCATTTGTAGGATAAGGAAACAGTGAATATGGGAAACATGTATCCGATGTTTGAAAACCTGCAGCCTCCTGTAATTCACCACGTTGTACCTCAGGTTCGTCAGGTGATGAAGTTTTGCTTTCGCAGTTTATCACTTTATTGAATATTTTACAGATCATTATTTAGATTCAAGCTCTGGCTTTTAATGGAGATATGTGAATGATAAGTCTTAGTCTCATTAAGTTCTTTCTCAGTCATTTCTAGGACAACCAACTCATACCACAGCAGTCAATGTGCCACAACCACCTGCTATCCGGCCAAGAGTGAGGGCACGGAGGGGACAAGCCACAGATCCTCATAGTATTGCTGAGAGGGTAATTCAGCACAAATGATCATTCTGTTTTCAACATCAAATTTTAGAGTAACCAAGTAAATGCCCTTTTTGTGTGTACGTGGTTAAGAAAATGAGCGTGATTTCTTTTCATTCACAGTTACGTAGAGAGAGGATATCAGAAAAAATTAAGGCCTTGCAAGAACTTGTTCCAAGCTGCAACAAGGTTTGTATCAATAGCCGTCTGCGAATGTTTTTCATGACGCCTTTTCAAAAGGTTTGGAAGGCCTTATTTTGTTCATGGCTATCATACTACTGAACTTTTGGAATTTCTTATTTTCTTGGCAGACTGATAGGGCCGCAATGCTTGATGAAATTCTGGATTATGTGAAATTCCTGAGGCTTCAAGTCAAGGTATGTCATATGTGTGATCACTGCATCAATTATATCTCATATGATCTTTCATTTCATGATTAGTGCTGTGTAATTTTTGTTGAATGCTTGTTATTACTACTTATCTTCAAGAATGACGTTATCACCTATCTTCACGTATTAGAAGTGCAAGCTAAACAAACATGTTCATGAGTTGACTATAGGCTCTATACTTTTCTTATGATTTTCAACATATGCTTGGTGTTTGTTCCTGAAGCAAGTTTATGTGTATCCGTATGTACGAATTTACGGAGATTTTGTTTTCTTTCCTGAGAACTCTTTACAAGAAAGCTTTGTATTCTAGGGCTGTTATACATGAAATGTTTTCACTCATGAAACTATACTACTCAGGTTTTGAGTATGAGCAGGCTTGGAGGAGCCGGTGCAGTGGCGCAATTAGTTGCCGATATTCCACGTTCAATTGAGGTAAGTTTGATCTGTTTAACAAACTTAGAGGACTTACTGTAAATACTGTAAAACAAGGTAAATCTGTAAAATAGGGATCCAAATTATGTAGATTCACAAAATTGTCTGCAACAGAATCTCTACTCAGATTTGTAAAAGTATACGGAATCTCTTAATTATGCACCATATGCACTGCAAAAAATACAGATTCTCTTATTCAAACTATGCGTTGTTGATACTCTGATGCATTTTACTTGGAATAGAGGTTCTATAATATAAGAAAAAAAGATGTTTGAGTATATAAAATGGAGAATCTGTTAAAAGGAACTGATGCAAGTGTTCTTACAGGGAGAAAATGGGTCGAGCCCACATGTATGGGAAAAATGGTCAAACGAAGAAACAGAAGAAGAAGTAGCTAAGCTAATGGAAGAAGATGTTGGAACAGCAATGCAGTTTCTTCAATCCAAATCACTCTGCATAATGCCGATATCCTTAGCAGCACTCGTTTACCCTACCCAACAACAACAACAACAACAACAACCAGATGACCCGTCTTTCATCAAGCCTGAACCTCCTGCCCTTTCGTAGACACTTAGCTTATGCCGCACGTGCCTATTCAAGCTCCATAATGCTCCGTAGTATTAGCTATATATATATATATATATTCATCCTAATCCCATTACATCTGGAAAATGATACGTATACTTAAAAGTTGCATTCAGCATTACACAATTATGCTGATGTGGTTGCACAGGTTCCACACGGCGGGCACCATGCAACGCCTACACCCATGTCAGCGTAAGTGTAGTTTGAGTGCAACTTTTAGATACAAGTATCGTTTCCGGTTACATTGTATGTATTGTCATCACTTTTGTCTCTTTTGTTTGACGTGCATTTCTGACTCATTTAACACACCTGTTGTTTTTGCCCTGTTATGGAGATTTTGTCAACCAGGGTGTGACCTCGTCCAGGTGGGAGCAGAAGCATATGCCCTATGTACTTGTTCGTGTTCTGTCTCGAAGTTTCGAAACTTTTACGTGTAATATGCTACTGCTAGCTATATTGTATCTGCTCTGGCAAAAATGTTACCCCACTTGTTATATTTATCTTTATGTTTTTTTGTTTATAATGAAAGGGTTTTAACCGTTGGTTAAACAACCATTTAGTCTTTTGATACATACATGATACATTCAATCAATCTTTGCACATTCCTACTACGTGAAAGAAGATGAATGTGATGTATCATATCTATGCACTTGGTTCTTAACCAATGCATCATATATACACCCTCACTATGTGAAAGAAAGAAGGTAAATGGGATGTATCATTCTTGGTTCCTAATGCTAACATCCGATGCACCATAGACCCTTATAATACACTACTATTATGTGATAGATGATGAGTTTGATGCATTACAACCGTGTATTTTGTGACGCACGATATATCGTTACACACTCTTACTATGTGAGAGAGATGAGCCGTATACATCATATTTGTATATATGATTGGTTTCTAATAATTAATAGACCATAATTTCTATACCGATTGTTTTGTCTTCACGACCATGTCGGCATGTCCCCTTCTCAAAATATAGTACAAAGTCACTATCTCCATCACTCCATAATTCACTTACAAAATAAATATATTATTTTAAAAAATTCAATGCATAATTTAAAACAAAATAAAATAACTTACAGAGCACAAGTGTCCTTTTTTTCTTTTTATTTTTTTTTTTTTTAGAGCCTTTTCTTTATATTTAAGCTCATCCTAGTGGCAAGGTCCATTCGATCCCCTTCACCTTTCGTTTCCGAAAAAAAAAAAAAAAAAAAAAAAAAAAAAAAAAACCAAACTTAAAATGATGAATGATGACAACCATTCGTTCTGTCTTTTCACTCCTGCAAAGATTTTGTGGATGTTGTTATTTACTACTAAAACATTATTTTTTGTATTTGTTGATAGGATTTCTTGATCCAAAGTTAAGAAAACAAAATATGAAAACCCAGAGAGTGTTTTCACTTTTTACTTCATGTGTATAGATTTTACTTATATCCAGTAGGTGATCGAGAAGATTATAAAGAGATGCTTCAACTTCAGGTGCATGGTTTACGGCCATGGATTTCTTCTCCAAATTCAGCATTCAACAAACATTATCCAGTTAAGGGGTTCCCCGTTAATGAGATATGCTTCAGCAGATTCTCTGGTGATCGTTTAATAACATGGAAAGGTATGTTTTTGGCTTAACCTTCAAGAATTCATTTTTATTTGGATTCTCTGGGTATGACGTTAACAAACATGATGAACTAGGGGGGAGGGAGGGGGTCAGTGTTACTTCAGACACCACATTCTTTGATTATTTCGGGCACCACATAAACAACCACTGTCAGTAATGTTTCTACCAACTTTAGTGATACTAACACTCAGTTATGGTGTCAATAGAACCCCCGATTCTACTTGTGCATTAATACGCACCATTTGGTTATACGCACCATTTGGTTTCTTCAGACACACTAAGCTGTTAAGCAACACAACAGAGTATAGTCCACCTAAAAATGTTCATTGAGGCCATAGGTCGAACAGTCGGGTTCGTAAGTTAGTTGGCGACGGTTATGAGGCGGGAAAGTAGTTAGCAAGGTTGTAAAATCTGTATAGAGTTCTACTATACTCTGTTGTAGTATGAGGCGGGAAAGTAACTTACTTTTGAGTTTCTACTTGATAAAAGTTCATTGATCTTCGATTGCTTCTTTTATCGGGCATGCTTTAATTTTGCTAAATCAAGTTTATTGAATTTCGAGGTTTAGTAATGTAGATTTATCTTAGTCCAATTTGATGGTTTTTGCCAGCTTCTTTTCTCTTTCTATGTATTGTTGGCCTTTTTTTTTTTGCCAGGAAGATGGAAGATAGGTTGTCAGAAACGCGTGAAATCAAATTCCTCGGCAAATATGAACGACTTTACAGAATTTTACGCGAAACTTATGAAGATGGATTCGAGACGTAATTTTCAGGTACTTCTAGGACCAAACAATTGCTTAAAGAGATTCCTGCAATTTTCCTAAGATTAAAAAAGTTGTCATTTTATTTTATTATACTTTTAGTACTCTCGGCAACTAAAAATTCGTTTTATGTTGCAGCCTGTGCAGAGAATTCAAGCTAAAACCGTGGTAACATTCATTTCACTTGTTAGCTTGGTAGGATTCTTGTCAAACAGGGCAAATATATGCACAATACAACGATTCATTTCTCATTGGATTTCAACAAGCTCGGTTGGGAGCTTGCCTTTTGCTTGTGTATCTAATTCCGTAAATAAACCAAGTTTTCTTGGACTGGCTGTTTCTATACCTGCATTCCGAGGTATCAGTTGGAACCTTCAACGGTTGGTTTATTTGTTCAACAAACAGCTTGAGAAGAACGTTGCTGTGTACGCGGAACAATTCACCTTTCAAATCTGTTTTTTTTTTTTTTTCAATCTTTTTTGATTTCGGTACTTTCTGCCTCATATTTTTTGGATTGAATATGTGCAGGTATTTTATAGTGCTTCTTGTCGCCTGCTTTTCATTTGTTGCTGTTGGTGGTTTACTCTTCTTCAAGCTTAGGTAAAGTGCACTTTATGTATCGGTTTTCATGTTGGTCTGTTGAAATAGAGAGGTGTATTTTATTGGGAAATAGGGGAGGTTCATTACGCGTAGAAGACTGCTTTTGGGAGGCTTGGGCTTGTCTTATTTCAGACTCAGCACATCTAAGTGTGAGATTTCTTTCTGATTCATTCAAGACCTGCGTGCTAAAGGCACCACACCTGATCTACAGCGGCACCACACTTCGGGTTAGATTTTGATTCGACTTTTAGAGGTCGAATGTCACTGTGGTGCCCTAAAAGTATATCATGTGTGGTGCCTTTTAAGAACTGCCTGCATGCCTTCTCTGAAATATATAAACTTGTTCTTGTGACAAACATGTGCGAATTCTGCAGGGAAACACACGAGTTGAACGTGCACTCGGCTTTTTCCTTGCTATATGTGGTCTACTTTTCTATTCTAGCTTATTGAGCACAATGACAGAACAAGTTCGGGTACGTAAGATCTTGAAAAAACTCCGTCTGCTCGGTTTTTTTTCAATATCATCTCTTTCTGACAAGCATTTCAACAGAACAACTTGAAAAGACTCAGAGAAGGGACTCAGATACAAGTTTTAGAGACTAATCATATAATCATTTGCGGCGTAAATAGCCATCTGGCATTTATATTAAAGCAGTTAAACAAGCATCATGAATTCGCTGTTCGCTTAGGCACTGCAACAGCTAGGTAATGTGTGTCTAAGTTTTTATTCTTTAATTTTTTTTTAAACTTTTAAATCATGCCGAGATACGGCCTACAGACCTAGTTTTTTTTTTTTCGATTTTTGTGTAGGAAGCAGACAGTTGTCCTCTTATCTGATCTACCGCGGAAACAAGTAAATAAAGTGGCTGACAACATATCCAAAGATCTTAATCATATAGACATTCTCACCAAGAGGTGTGTAATGTGGCACGAACAGTGTAATTTTGATCTACGTCGAATATATATATATACTTAATTGCTTTATCTATTTATGATGAATTTCTTAAAATTCAGCTGTAATCCAAGTGAGACAAAATCGTTTGAAAGAGCTGCGGCCAACAAAGCACGCGTAATAATTATATTGCCTACAGAATGTGGCAGGTAATTAAGACAATAACATCTGTCATATGATCTATTTTGTTACATTTTTCTATTTTATTATTTCGATTACGAATCAATCATTTTTATTAGGTATGAAGTTGATGCAGATGCATTTCTATCAGTACTTGCTCTTCAAGCTCTACCTGGAATGGCCTCTATTCCCACCATTGTTGAGGTAATATTGGATGAAAGCATATATATATTGGCATTTGAAGACTATTTAGCCGATGTTTTTTTTAATTTTATTTTATAAATCCTATTTATGCAGGTGGCAAGTTCCAACACACACAAACTTTTAAAATCAATACCGGGATTGAAAGTTGAGCCGGTTGAAAATGTTGCCTCGAAATTGTTTGTTCAATGCTCGCGGGAAAAAGGACTTATAAAGATATACAGACACCTGTTGAATTATCAAAGTACTTATACAATTTCAATTGAATGAGGAATCTTGAAACCGTGTTCTGTGTATGATGTAATCTTTGTTACGCATACGATTTCAATTGTGTTTTCTGTTGTGCAGAAAATGTATTTAACCTCTGCAGCTTTCCGCAGCTAGTGGGGTTAAAGTATAGGCAAATAAGGTGTGGTTTTCAGGAGGTAAATTTGTGCTTAAATGCTGTAGTTTTGCTATATCTTATCAAGTTCGTGGTTTCCCTTATCGTTTATTTCTTTTCAGATAGTTGTTTGCGGTATTTATCGAGCTGGGAAGATATTTTTCCACCCAAATGATGATGAAGTTTTCCGTGACACTGATAAAGTATGTCAAGTTTAAACAATCCATTGTGTTTATATTAATATATATTTGTGAATTTCGCTTCACGAGTGCTACATATGCAGTTGTTATTTATTGGCTCTATAAAGAAGAAACCTCAGCTATCAATTTCAAATGCCTTGGAAGAGGATGAGAATGCTATTAGTATTCATGATCAAACTTTCGATATAGTTAAACGATCAAAGTCCGGTTCAAAGGTAAATATCATAAGATTCCGTCAGGGAAATTCCAACACGAGAAGTCTCTATTAAACCGGACGGTCAGATGACTGTCTTGTGTGTGAAAAGACGGAATACGCACACACGACACTTATCTGGCGGTCTCTCGGTCCAATAGAGAACGTCCTAGCCCGTGATTGTTATAGATCTGAACTAAGATCCTTGGTGTAGGCATCTGATTCATCCCAAGGCCCGAGAGAGTGCATACTAATGCTCGGGTGGCGTCCGGATATCGTGGAAATGATTAAAGAGTATGACAAGTATCTAGGCCCTGGAAGTGTAATGGTATTCTCTACTATTATTCATTGTACTTGCTACTTTCGTTTTACAGAATCATAGATTTTCGATCTAATAATGTTTGTAGATCTTATCATTGTGTAGTTTTTGTGTTCGTTTATATGTAGGAAGTTTTGTCGGATGTTCCGGTTGAAGAGAGAAATAAGACTGGCAAACTTGAAGGTCAACCAAGGCCCAAAAATGTCAAAGTTTCTCACAGGGTATTTGTGTAAATTGATGTCATTATACTTTATGTTTCTTCTTTGAGAGTTTTGACAGCCGTTACAGCACTTGAAGTAGATACCGGAAAACAGTGTAAAACTGTAAAATAAAGATCCAAATCATCCGATCCATCAAAAACCATCTGCAGTAGAATCTCTACAGATTCTCTATTTAGATTATGCATTGTAGAGATTCTAATGCATTTCACTCTGAATAGAAATTCTACAGAACAAAGAAAAACAATATTTTAGTCTGTAAAATAGAGAATCTGTTAAAAGAAACTGATGCGATCACTCTTAAGTAGTTATAAATCTTCTTACGTTTTAATGCAGATTGGAAATCCAATGAACTATGATACTGTGAAAGATACCATAAAGAACATTCAAAACTACTTGAATAAAAATGGAGATATTCCATTTTCCATTGCTGTAATAACAGACAGGGAGTGGCTTCTTGGAGGTAATGGTTCGTTATGATACTCGAATCAAACTTTAGGGCTCGATTCAAGTTTAGATTTTTTTTTCTTTTCTTTTCTTTCTCTTTGATCAGATTCATCCAGGGCAGATAAGCATTCTGCATATACTCTTCTTATAGCTGAAACCATATGCAGTAACCTTAATGTGAAGGTATATTATTGTTATCTGCAAATTGTACTAAGTGACACTCGTCATATCTTTCCATTTATAGTCTCTTTCACATAGTAAGGGTGTGAAAGAGAGTAGAAATGAAAGGATATGGTGAATGCCAGTAGGTATAACCTCAATTTCTAAAATGTTTATCTTGTACCAATATGAAACTGTCATTGCAGGTGCAAAATTTAGTTGCTGAAATTATTGATTCAAACCTTGGAAAACAGGTGATATCTGGGTTTTTTTTTTCTTTTCTTTTTCTTGGATTTTGCAATATGTGAAGAATTACATTAAATGATGTTTCTATATAATACCATATAGATTACAAGGGTTAAGCCATCTTTAACTTATATTGCTGCTGAAGAAATAATGGGCCTTGTAACAGCTCAAGGTATATATATATATACAATTAAGTACTTGAATAATGCATTCAATTATTTGAGATAATATATGAAAAAGAATTAACCACCTTGATTGGACTACTTATAGTGTCTGAAAACAGTGAACTGAATGAGGTATGGAAGGATATTCTTGATGCCGAGGGAGACGAAATATATGTCAAGGTATTTTTTACTCTCTTTCACATAGTAGTGTGAAATGTGTGCCGAGTGTATAACATCGTAATACAACCATTCGAATGCATCACAACGGTTTCTACGGTGTGTAGGATATTAGCCTTTACATGGAAGAAGGGGAGAATCCATCTTTTGCAGAGCTTAGTGAAAGAGCACATTTAAGGAGAGAAGTTGCTATTGGTTATGTGAAAAACAACAAGAAGGTAACCATGCAACCAACCGTGTATCGTGATCGGGAGTTGTTAAGGACAACACATCGAATCTACTTTCGGGGCACCACACCGACATTCGACCTTCGAAAAGTCGAATCTAACCTGAAGTGTGGTGTCATGGTAAATTTACTGTGGTGCCAATAACAACGCCCATCTTGAATAAGCTCTTTTTATCTTATACACCTATATATATAAAAATACATTGCAGGTAATCAACCCAATTCCAAAGACAGAGCCCATATCTCTTGACTTGATCACAGACTCTTTGATTGTGATATCTGAGCTTGAAGGAGAACAACCTATTGTTCTGTAAATTACATGTTCTAGTTTTTTTTGTTCTCGAGTTTCCTTGTAACACAAGTTAGCTAGTTATATAGAATGTTAAACGCCTCATTCTCACATACCAAGTCCTTATCTGGGAAAGGGACATCACATTTGAGGTTGTCTTTTTTTTTTTTTTTTTGGGGGGAGTGGGGAGTGGGGGTGGGGAGGGAGGGTTGTGGTGGTGGGGGAGATGATGGCGGAATATATATAAGGGTGCCAGATGTAAGTTTTACCAAGATTTCTAGTGTATGTGAAGTGCAATTATTTTTTATTTGTCTTGTTTGAGACATTTAAGGGTAGTTTTTCTCAGTTAAATATCCATATTTTTAAAAATTGTTGTTAGAGCAAATGGACTTTTTATTGTAAATATTTAAAGTATATTTAAAGAAATTTAAAAATTAATGCATGAAAATGAATGTTATTTTGGAATGAATAAAATGGGACGGAGGGAGTATTTTTTAACATTAAGGGTATTTTTCTAGTATAATATTAAAACAAGGACGTATTTTATGTATATGTGTAAATGACTTCCAATAGAGAATGTTATGAAATAAATGGTATGAATATCTATTTACTTGCTCATGACTTCTTTATTCATTTCTATTCTAGTATTCATTATCATTCATGGTGTAAATTTAAATTTAAAATTCCAAGAGTATCTATCTATATTTATACATACATACATTTTTGTTCACGGTTGCCTTTTAAATTTATCTGTTTTTTTTTTTCTTTTGTTTTTGTTGATTATGACCGAATTATATGCAGAACGATGAAAATTATCCCGAGTTACATTTAGTCGGAAAATCATTTTGATTGGAATTGTGCATGAATAACAACTAAAATGTAATTTTAAATTGAGCGACAGTAATCATTTCTTCTGAATTGAATTGAGTCGGAATAATATGAATGAGTGGCAATAATACGGGGAAAAAAGAAAATACTACTATATTCCATCAAATTCCTTTAACGGAAAAAACGCCGTGGTTAACGAATTTGACGATTGAGGACTAAAATACGCACCAAATTGACAAATTGGGGACTAAAAAAGCGTAACCTGTCACCTCTATGCTGATGCTCCCGCGTTGAAAATGTTCATGGAAATGGTGAATTCTTACAAAATTATAGCTTGTCGCTAAACAGTGACAAAGGATAGACTGGAAAAAATGGTGACTGCGAAAACACCGATGCTTGTTTTTCTGTTAATCTATTCAGACATTTTCGTTTGTGGAATTTTGTCGGATGGCGTCACTCCTGACGAAGCTGCCGAACTCAGGGATGAGGTGATCGCATCTCGTCTTAATTTATGTTTTTATCGCATTAATATTCCTGTAAATGACTATTGAACTCGAGAATTCATTATTTTGATTTACATTTTAAGGGGTGGAAGAGCCTTCCCTACAAAATTGGAATGGTAAAGATCGTATTTTGATTGGCGATCGTCTTGGAATTTTTTTTAAAAAATTTACGGGCCGGAATTGCTGGTATTTTCTTAATTACGTTTGTGATGTATTGCTTTGAACTTTGGATTGTAGGGATTTTGTCTAAATTTTGAGGGGTTTAGAAGGAAATTCGTCTTGTGAATGGAAATGGACATTCTATGATAGAAAGCCTTTTTTTTTTTGTTGGAAAGGTAAAAAGATGTAGAAAGAGAAGCTATATGATTTCTCTGAGTAGAGAGAGTACCCACAGTTGTGCGCATTATACGATTTGTAGTCAATAGGGGATAGATGTTGGACAAATTGTATATCCGTTAAAGTGTTCTTTTGCTCTACTCTGTAGGCTTATTTTGAACAAAGACAGAGGTTACTTAAATGTAAAGTAAGGTGCTTTAGCTAGTTAATATTCTTGTCTGATTTATGTTCCCAAGATGGTGTATCTTTCACTTATTGGTTTTACATGGAGCATGCTTTTCTTCGTGCTACATGTGTGTCACTCAGTGGCTAAACTTTTCTTGTCTGTTTTAGGTGCGTGAAATGTTCTATCATGCATTTAATGGTTACATGGATCATGCTTTTCCGCGTGATGAGTTGAAACCGTTGTCTTGTAGCGGTGAAGATACACTTGGTGGCTATGCGTTGACATTAGTGAGAAGTTAATTCCAAGCATTTCCTTGATTTATCATTTTGATGATTCCTGGTTGATATCATATTGCAATATGATGGTTGCAGATTGATTCGCTCGACACTTTGGCTTTGCTTGGTGACCGTGAACGCTTTGCATCCTCTGTAGAATGGATTGGTAAAAATCTTCGGTTTGATATTGTGAGTACTGATTTTGTTTTATATTGGGGGGAAAACTCTATATTCTTCTAATTCATGTTAAATGATCATCTCTTTTGGGGTGCATGATAGGGGTGATTTTATTGTTATCAGAGAATTAGTTGATTTCTTAGTGCAATCTCAGACATTAGAAAGGGTCTTTCATCATCTTTTAGAATTTTTTTCGAAGCCTTTCCCTATAAATCAAGAGGCTGACATGTTTCCGCTTTAAGGTTTCTGTAGTGAGTGTATGAAATTTTCTGTCCTCATAGTTTCTGCATTTGTAAAGAGAGTGATGACTTTCTAACTCAATTGTCGTTTTCTTAATATACATGATTATTGTGTATGATCATGTTCAGCATACACATGTGGTTTCCAGTTATAGGTCTCATTAGAATACATAGGATATCATGATAAGAGATTTACTCTAACCTCATGTATTTTCAAGTAGATTAAGCTAACTTTCGTGTTTATTGACTTCTTGAAATCCACATATCTGAAGTCACCTGACTCGTTGCTATGGCTTCAAGAAACTTAAGTTAAATCATGGAGTTATGGTGATATTTACAGAACAAGACAGTGTCTGTTTTTGAAACCACAATCCGAGTGCTTGGAGGCTTACTGTCTGCTCACCTCATTGCAAGTGATTATAACACGGTAAGTTATATCAGATCGCAAGTTGATAGTCCTTCCTTGCTTGGAATAACATTCAGAATTTATGTTGTTCCTTGCTGAGAAAATGTCAGTAATTAGTCTTCAATTCTTGATAACTTCCATCTTTGGAGGTCTGTTGCAGCGATGACTATGATGAGAAGAATGTAAACAGAAGTATGTTAACATTTCAGGGCATGAGGATTCCCTCATATAATGGAGAGTTGCTTGACTTGGCTGAGGATTTGGCACGGCGAATGCTACCTGCGTTTGACACGCCTACAGGTATTGAAGCCAAAATTAAACATAATGTTCTTTGACTTATACTGTCTGCCTATCGTTGTGTTGATTTACTTTTGCCAAATGGAGATGAATGAAATAATCTCTTACCTGATTGTATTGGGTTCATTGTTCTCCAGGGATTCCTTTTGGATCTGTCAATTTGTTGCACGGAGTTGATGAAACTGAGAGCAAGGCAAACCCTCTTTATATTCTTTTTTAACTCGTGATCTGTGAACTTTATTGATCATGCTAGAATATACCTAGTTAATTTGCTGTATTATTTGCTGTTTCGGTAACCGTGCAAACACAACTTGCATATTCTCGGTGTATGGGCTTTTAAAAATGTTTATGAGGATCAATTTACCCAGGAGATTTTTTAGGGCGACTGTATTAGTTTCTAAAAATCTTTACAAGGCTCTATTTATCCTGAGCTTTTCTATAGCAACATGTGAAGGAAATATATTCGTTGGTTTTGGATTTTTACACGAAATAATGCCTGTCGCTATAGGTTCTGAATTGTGTATATTTGATTTTTATGTGTAAGGTACTGGATAAACAATTTTATTAGCTAAAAAATAATCCACTTCCTTTAGGCCCGCTGTCTTGAAATAACATTCATGCAATGTCCGATTACAAGATCTGTTTTGGGAAAAACATCGCTTGGTCATGTTTTTGTATTCTGTGAAGTAAACATATACTAAGATGTTTTTTGCTGGGTTGTGATAAATCATTATCTTGATATCTATTCATTGCATGCTTAGGTGACATCAACAGCTGGTGGGGGGACTTTGACTTTGGAGTTTGGGGTGCTTAGCCGCTTGACGAATGATCCCGGTAAATAATCATGGTGACAAATTCTCTGATTAGCTCCACATTAGTCTTTGTTTGGAGCTATTTTGTTTTTCCAATCCTTCCTTTTTCCAATGAAAATAAGCTTATATGTCTTCCTGTTGGAATGCAGTATTTGAGCGAGTTACCAAGAATGCTGTCCGTGGTTTATGGGCACGCCGTTCCAAAATCGACCTTGTTGGAGCACATATAGATGTCTTTTCTGGTGAATGGACACAAAAGGTTACTTCACTTTGACCAATTAGTTTAGTCTTTGTATACCTGCAAGACTGCAAGACTTGGAACCGAATCATGCTGGGATTAATGTTTGTAATTCACATATCATTCAACAAAAGTCTTATGCACCTACTCTTTTCCATATGATATCACTATAATTTGCTAACCTGTTTCAAGGTTTGGAAAAAGAAGAAAATTGACATGGAATATGTTGTGGGCCAGTATTATCCATAATGGTGTAATAATGGATGTGTAACATTGTGACTCATCCCTCTGTGTTTGATTTGCTGACTGGGTTCAGAATCTATTGCCTGTTATAGTTTCCAGACTCAGGTTATCATTTCTTTGATGGTTCATTTGGAGCATCATCATGTCTTCATTTTAAGGACCTGACCTGTTGGGATTATTAGATCAGGTCCTGAACACCTCTGTTTTGCATAAATCTTGTTATTGGAATTATGCATAATTGCATATATATATTTTTTATATTGGGCCTTATAGTTTAGTAGGGGTTTTTTTAATTTTTGTTTTCACGTTGACCTATTAGGGAACTTGACACATGAAGCTGAAGTATTTTACGTATGAAGTAATGTAGTTTATTTTGTGAAAGAAATGGATGAAAGGGACATAGTTCCCAATTGGCTGCAGGTTTGCTCAATGCAAGAAAAGGGAGTGGTTTGGCATTAAACTTCCTTCCCTCAAGAAATAGGAAAAAGTTGGTTTGTACTTTATATCGGGTGGATTCATCTACATCCATAAGTTCTTGTATTGGTGTTCTCAAAATGTTGTGCTGATTAATCGTACTTTTGTTGATTTGAAGGATGCGGGAATAGGGACAAGCATAGACTCTTTCTATGAGTATCTCCTAAAGGTGATTCTTGTTCAATTTACGATAATTGTGTGATGTATGTTTTACTATAAACATAGATGGTTTCCATCACTATAGCCCGTAGATCTTTTTGTGCTGTTCTTTCTTGGGTTTCTTGTTTCTTATGTAGAACCTTGTTTACATTTCAATTTTTCTTAGCCATTCTTTAATGTCCGAACAAATAAACCAACCATACTGATCTTTTTTCAATATTAGAATTTCCTTTTACCTTTTCTGTGCTATCCTTACGTAGTGGCCTTGTTTTCTAGTTCTACGAGTCCTTTTGTGTTATTGTTTGATATTCATTTTCATATGGATCGTATTGCATCTCTGGTTGTGAGGTTGTTCCATTAATTTTTAATGTGACTCCAGGCATATTTACTGTTTGGTGATGAAGAATACCTATATATATTTAAAGAGGCTTACAGGGCTGTGATGCATTATCTTTTTAACGATCCTTGGTAAGTAGTGACGCGTTTTGAGCATCCTTATCAAATTATTCTTCCAGTCTTCCTCTCCTTTTCTTTTTTTATATTTATAATTAAATAATGTATTTTTGATTTTGTAGGTATGTAGAGGTAAACATGAATTCTGCTGCACTTGTGTGGCCGTTATTCAATAGTCTGCAGGCATTTTGGCCTGGTCTTCAGGTAATTCCATTATATGCACTGACGTTTTATCGCTTCGATTTAAAAAAAAAAAAGGGGGAGGGTTTTAGAAGGGAGTTCATGGTGCTAAATATGTTATTCGGTGAAGGTTTTAGCCGGAGATGTTGAGCCTGCTATGCGTACACACACTGCTTTCTTTAGTGTTTGGAAAAGATTTGGGTTCACTCCTGAGGGCTTCAATTTAGCAAATTTCAATGTTCAGGTACATCTTTATGTTAATCTTAAGTTCAACATTTTCCTTTTGATTTGCGTCTTTGCCACTTGTATGACAATAAAGCTTATGTAAATTCGTGTACTCAGTCGTGTCTAAGGAGATTACATATCTTTCTAACACCGGAGTCTAACTTTTAATAATCCGCTGCAGCGAGGTCAAAACAGCTATCCTCTGCGACCCGAGTTAATAGAGAGCACGTATTGGCTATATAAAGCTACACGAGACCCCAGGTTGGCTCAATCTTTGCTATTTCATTGTTTCTCGTAGTAACCTCTCTTTCTTAATATAGATTAACATATTTATTTGTAAACTACTTATATGATAATGCTTTGTCGGTATGTTTAGATATCTTGATGTTGGAAGGGACATGCTTGCTAGCCTGCAATATGGTGCCCGATGCCCCTGCGGATATTGCCATATATCAGATGTCGAGTCTCATGCACAGGAAGATAACATGGAAAGCTTTTTCTTAGCCGAAACTGTAAGCAATAATTTTGTCTTAACTCTTCTGATATTAAATGTATTTTTGCAGTTTTCTCCTTGTTTTTGTGTTGTTGAAAATGGATGAATAGAGCTAATCTTTTGTGTTTCGTATGGGGTTACAATTTATTCAGGTAAAATATTTTTGGCTTCTTTTTGATTTGGCTGCTGGTCCAGATAACCTTATTGAGAATGGTCCATACAAGTAAGTCGGGATTAGTTGCAGTAGATATGGTGTAAAACAATTGAAATACGTAAAATGGTGATTATTGAAAAACGAAACATAATAAAACTGCAAATTACAGGTATATCTTCAGCACCGAGGGCCATTTATTGCCCGCGACTCCACAAATATCTCTACTAAAAGAGCATTGTTCATATTTTGGAGCATACTGCAATAGCACCAACTCAAAAACGAGTACCCTTCTTATTCCATATCCGAAAAGCACATTAGAAATTAATCGAAGCGAGCCTAACCGAGCCGCCGTGTCTTCATCACACTCCAATTTTCATGGTTCGAATGCAGTTTCAGGATTAATTAAGGTTAGTTTCTTATGTTTCTAATGAACTATCGATTCTGTACCGTGCTGCAAGTGTTTTGTTTTCTGATGAAATTGTGCGTATGATATAGGGATACTGCCCTGGACTAACACATGGACAAAGGTTTGGTATATCATATGTATCACCAAAAGAAGACGCAAAACCTCGAGAGGAGCCTCCAGCCGAGAGGCAGACCACTGTGGTTCCGAGCCATACAATTGTTATGGTTTCTGATCCCAGTGATAACCAACAACCGTCATCCTCGCCACCAAGTGGGACCCACGGTGATCATGACCATGATAGCCCTGGTAAACAATGTGAACAAGAATCGGAGCCTCCTTACATAGACGAGAGATAGTCGTCAATCTAATCGAAACAACGGAGAGTTTGATCATACGGACGGTTACGGATGAAGACAGCTTCTTCTTCTTGCAATGAAGTTATGGAACGCGAAAATGTCAGCAAAAAGGTCTGGTTTTGGACAGAGTTTCAGAGATAGGAGGACGGAAAAGGCGATAAAAGTTGTGAGGGTTGGATATGGATATCCATTTTATTTACTTACTCAGTAGTGAATGGTAACATAATACATAAATGTTTTTATTGGTTTTATAAGAATATTTTATTATTTTTGTTATAGAGGAAATTGAATTGTTGATAACAAAGGTGGATACTTGTAAGTGAAGTGACAAATTAAAACTTGGTTTAAGAAAGGGTTGTCTTACCTTTTGTAACATGTTCATTCATGATTGATGACAAAGAAGAAACAATTTTTTTTTTTTTTTTTTGGATTGAATAATTATCATGGTGTCTTCACATAATTTTGAATTGGTCTTTTATTCGTTTATAAAACTAACGTTCGCAAACAGACGTATGACATAACGAGCACGAATTTGAACAAAATATACCTGTCTCGGCACTATAACAGCTGATATCATCTACCATAATAAGGTCAATAGAGACTATTTACATAATCTTTATACATGAATTGAATAGGCGTGCAAGTAGTACCAACTTTGTACTGCAAAAAGTAGTGAACAATGAACCTAAAAGTGAATTGATATGTTAATTTTGTGGAGAAGAAAGAAAGAAAAATAGGTTTACGTATGCATCTAGTACTAGGCTAGCTAGTAGTAAATTGTGTTTGTGAACATTGAGACTGTGAAAAGGTGTGATAAATAAAATAATAATAATAATAATAATAATAACGAAGCACAAGAAATTTGATGCATTGCTCGATAAGATTTTATTTTTTTGAAGATAAAAAGTTTTACTACTTTTATAATGCCCCGCGCATGACCTCCCTCCCTACTGACCTCATTCACTATATATATATATATATTTTTTGAATGGTTGCAGTAGTATAATAATATCTAATAAGTATTATTATTATTATTTTGTCAGAAACATCTTTTTTTTTATTTAAGTTAATTATTTATTCCGACACATGCCAGCATGCCTGCCAACGAAGGTTCCCTCCCTCCCTTGTGCAACTTGGAATATTCCTACAACAATGTTGTCAAGTTCAGTAAAAAGCATTTTGCAGTGAACCGCAGAGTTTAAAGATTTAGACTATCTCCAGTGGGTGGTGTTACTCCAAATACATTATTTTTCATTCCACTTACACATTTTTAACATTTTAAAAAAACACACTCCAATAAACACACTTAAAACAACACTTCAAAAAAATCTATTTTCTTTTATTATCAACCTAAACATCAATTCATTTTCCATCTTGATACCTTCTATTTTCTCACGGTAATTCAAATAAAAATAATTATATTTTGTGCAGTATTACAAAAATATTTTATATTTGAAACATAAAAATATCATATGTGATTTTAAAAAATGGATGTTATTTATGGAAACACATGTCATTTTTTACAATATATTCCTTACTCTTTTCAATAAAAAAAAATGGATGTTATTTATGGAAACTCAATCAATGTGTTGTGTGTTTTAGTAATAATAGACATTTATACCTCTATCTTATAATTAATATTTGTTTTGGAATATGAAATGAACGTATAACAATAAATGTTAAGTTATAGGTATGTTTAGAAGAAAAAAATATTAAATAATGTATTAGTTTTTTAAATGAACAATTTTTATGAAACAATATTTTTTTCAAAAATGGTCACTTTTTATGATACTGAAATAGTGTTTTTTTTTTTTTTTTGGTTGCAATAAATCAACATAACAATTTTGAAAATATCAATTTTGTCTGAAAATATTGTATAAATGAAACATAATTTGTTAAAATGAAACAAATACCCTTCCCAAAAAAAAAATTAAACAAATCTACTAAATTAATTCAAGCAACTATTTTCATGGCCCACTGAAAAGAGCACTATTCACTTTACCATGCACTTGTAATTTCCGGTGATGGGTAGAGTATTTTAAGGATATAGAGTGAATAAAGTGATCCATTGTAGGTTTTGAGTGAATCAAAATACTGTAAAATATTGTTAAGAGTGTTGATACAGTTCCCCATTGGAGATAGTCTAAGGGAAATGGTATGTGCCAGTTTCACTCTTTTCGTTTCTTTAATGGTTGTTTACTATGTCATTAATTAATTGTACAAGAAGCGGATAATACTAATTAAGATATAAGGGTTGAGATGTAATGAATTTGATAACTTTGGTTAAATCGTTTCTCGATAAACAACGATGACAATTGACAATTGATCTTCTAAATATTGACGATTGATCTTCTAAATATTATTGCTTTCAATAGTCAGCGCCGTTCCATCGTAATGCCGCTAGACCCTTAGTTTTGGATTATGTTTAAAATAATTTTTCAACACATTAATTATATTAAAAATATAATTATAAACTTTTGACATATTTCCAACTATTATGACATGAGAGTTTCATTGTGTTTAGGTTGTGTTTGTATAGCTAGCTTTTCTTTTTTTTTTTTTTTTTGTTTAATTAAAGGGGTCGCCCCTAAACATGAGTCGAACTCAACACTCTATATATCTCAAGGCAATATTGTCATTACAACACTTAAGTTCTTTGACCATTGATCAACGTTTTGAGGGCAAAAAGAATGCACATGCCATGTATCGAATCATCTCAAGGCAAGACTAATTTTTTTTACAACACTCAAGTTTTTTTATTTTTACCATTGAGATTACGTCCTTGAGGCGTAGGCAAAAAGAATTCACATGCCATGTATTGAATCATATTCTCAAGACAAGACTGTCATTACAACACTCAAGTCTTTTGACCATTAAGCTATGTCCCCGAGCCCGAGGGAAATAAGGATTCACATGCCATGTATCTGACAGGAGAACTTATGCCTCTAACCTCCGGCCGGGGGCAAGGGGCAACTACCATATATCTTTCTTTTATTACGTTTTTGTAGTAGTAGTAGTAGGAGTAGTATTGTAAGAGCATTTATTGGGAAATTCCAGATTATAAACTTAATTACCAGGTGGCCATGCATGCGCAGCGTAGGTGAGAGAAATGTTTACGATGATGACTTCAATATCAAAATGTAGAAAAATCTGATGACAATTTGGATTATTTACCTTAAAACCAAACCAAGAATAGTTTCCTTGTAATATAAACTTATAATCAACAAATGATAAATGAAACAATCCCCTTAAATTTGAGACAATCCCTCATACAATCAAGAAAAACAAGTACGTACCGTCTTTTTTTCCAAAAAAAAAAAACATAAAAAAAAGAAAAGAAGAAGAAGAAACTCAAAAAGCAAAGTTTCTTGAAATAAAGGGGGAAAATTAATACTAGTAGCTATTCAACAACCACAAAAGATCCTATAGCTAGACTGGGAAATTTGAAGCCCCTCTCAATTCTCAAAGGGGAGCTCCATTTTCTTCCTCAAGATTCCAAGCTGTAGCCTGTAGCCTGTAGGCCTCTCCTCTCCTCTCCTCTCCTCTGATACGTTTACACCATTTTGTTTACATATATATATAAAGAGAGACGCCTAAAACAGAACCATATCATCGCGTGTCTTTTATTTATATACCAAACAAATGTTGTGTAAAAATCTATCGGGTTTTTTTTTTGGTTTGGGCTTAAATAAAAAAAAAATGACTTTGTTTCTACTTTCTAGCTAGGCTCCAAAGCCCAATCCTTTAGCATCAGAACCTTTCATAATTCTAAGTCTCTTGCAAGAAGAAATAAACATATCCCAAGGCACATCTCCAACTAGCATCAAGTCTCCATCTTTATCTTCATATGCTGGCGCATATTCTGATCCTTTGTACCCTTCTTTCTCCATATACTCCCCTATTAATACACACATATAATTATTAGCTACATTCTTCCTTAATTATTACACCTTGGCTTTCATATATATATATATTATATTTACATTTTAGAAGACAGATGTTAATGTATATTACCTATTTTCAGCTTGAACATGTTTTCAACAGCTTTGAGGAGTTGAGGGTAGCTATTGTATCCATTCAAATCTATCTTTCTAAGAAAAGGGGCTCCATCCATGCTTACTTTTACATAAATGCCACTGCTCCCTCCACCTTCCTCTGTTTTCTTACTCATTTGGAAGCTGTTCTTTCTTGAAAATCTTACTGGTGGCCACCCAACTATTTGCGATCTGACCATAATAAGAATATTCAAAATCTTAATTACTTCATTCATCATAAAAATAATCAAATAAACAGACGACTACTTTTGGAAAAAAAAAAATTTTTGTTGGATATCAAGAAACATTATTACTTGGCAGCAACATTTTCTGCATTTTTGGAATGAAGAGAAGGGCCCTTTTGTTCACTTTCACCATCTGATAACTGTTGATCAGACAAAGGTCTTTTGTTGTTAGGAGTGATCTTAGAACATGAAAGATCTTGTTGAACAACAACAGCTTCTTCTTCTTCTTCTTCTTCTTCTTCATGTCTACCTGGTAATCCCAATCTAAGTTCAGTTGCCTTTAAATCATTGTCTACTGAACCGATGCTTTCCATTTTCTTGATTGATTTCACTATCACAACTTGAAAACTCAACCCCAATTAAGATTCTTTAATAGAAAGATATGATGGATGATTTTTTTTTTTTCACTTCTTGGAGCTTGATGATGAATTTGAACTTTCTTATGCCAAAAAGATTACAACTTTGCAGGATTTTTAAAGGTGGGATTTTGTTGTTATGTGTCAATGTTGATTACTAGTGGTGTCTATTATATGGAGAGCTTAGAGGGTATTTTGGGGAGAGGGGGAGGGTTGGTTCTTTTTACTATTAAAAAGAAAAAGAAAAAAAGGGAGATGCTACTGTAGGGGAAAACAATTATGGTGCGACGTGTATTTATGAATAACCACAATGTATAATATCAAACAGACACTCTTCTTGACAGTTCTCGTATAATGAATGATACAAAACATTTTTGGCTCGTTGATTGTGATGTATGACATATTCATCATGTAGTAATATTATTGCTACAATCACTTAAACACGACGAATGAATAACATATACTTTTATATCCTTAATTATGACGCGTCTTTATCAAGATCAATGTGTCCTACATAATTATCAATAACATAAAATGTGTTTTGTCACTTTTGTCCGAATGGTTGTCACACTAACATTACATTTGATCATAATGAAGGTCTACAACAAATAATGGTGTAAAATATGTGGTGTCATAACCGTTAAGATGGGAAGGAAATAAAAATAGAAAAAAAAAGGGAAAAGAAAAGTAGGTACATGATTTAAGGACAAAAGCAAGGTAATATGTCGGTAGGATTAGCAGCAAGTTTGAGACAAATGATCCTAAAATTAGGGGACCAAAAATAGACAAGTTTAAGGGAAATTGGAAAATCAGGTATTGTCGGATCCTCCACTTATAAAAAAGGTTGTTTTTTTAAGTAAAACGATAATAATATTGTCGTAAATTCTTTTTTACGATAATAATAATGTCGTAAAATTATTGATTTTACAACATTATTATTGTCGTAAATTTTCTTTTACGACAATATTATTGTCGTAAAAAATTTAACTCCATTATTATTATCGTAAAATCTGTTTGACTCCAATATTTTTTACGACAAGAATATATTATTGTCACGTGTTATCTAAAAATGCATTTTTAAAAAAAGACAATTTCTTTTACAAGTGAGGATCCGACAACATCTGATTTTCCAATTTCTCAAGTTCAACCCCCGTATGGAAGACTTTATTTTTCATTTTTTCTTTTTTTTTTTCTGATGATGATGACTTTAATTTGAGAATAGGGTGCTGGTCAAGATTAGTTTTGGGAGAAAATTAAGGAGTGGCTAGATTATTCCCATGAATCCCATAGAAGGGATCTAGGAACCTCCCATGTGTATTTAATGGGGTCCACATGGTGAGAAGAGAATAGGGTCCCACATGGGCGTTGGGTGGGAGGAGAATATCACTGGCATTAGCTAGCGGGTAGGACATGGTGGGCAGGAGATTTTTAAGTGGTGTCCCCACACGGTGTGATCGAAGACGTGTGGCACCACAAGAACCGTATGTTTTTAAATTGAAATCAAACTGTATCGTTCAGATTATTCCTTCCGTCATTTCGATGCGTATAAAGATACTAAACAAAAACTTCCTATAATGGGCATACAATTGTCTTGAGACAATTTATTTGCGGTCACCTCATGCATCATATTACTTGCTTTTCAGGACGCAAATTGATTATAGAGTCAAATATCAGTTTTGGTATTTAAAATCGATATTTGAAAAGTCTATTTTTGACTTAAACTTTCTGGTTTACAAATGTTGGTTTCGATGTGATGTAATTATTATGTGACCATCTAAAATGATACCATTCAAATAAACTTTACCCATATCGTCTATGATATTGATGAATGGAATTGATTGTATTAATTGATATGAATTTGTATTATAGGTGTAGTGTATATATACAGTACAATAGAATATTCTGAAAATTTATAATTAATGTGTACACACTAGTATAAATATTATTTACAAGAATTATATACTATATTCTAATACCACCCCCAAGTTGGGCGATGACGGAGACCCAACTTGTCACGTTGTTGAAGAAACTGAGGCCGGAGGTAATGACTTTGTGAGAGAATCCGTAAGTTGATCATTCGCATGGATATGAGTGACTCGGAGCCGGCCGGAGAGAATGTTGTCCCGAATATAATGATAATCGATAGCAACATGTTTCATACGGGAGTGGAAGACGGGATTGACGCAGAATAGTGTGGTTCCCAAGTTGTCGCAATAAATGGTAGGAGTGGCCGTAGTGGGGAAACCGAGTTCTTGTAGAAGAAAAACAACCAATGTAATTCGGCAGTGGCAGCAACAACGGAGCGGTACTTGGTTTCAATCGAGGAATGGGCAATAGTGTTCTGCTTCTTGGAGGCCCAAGAGAAGGGATTACGACCAAGATAGACGATGTAGGAGCTCAGCAAGAAAAACAACAATCACGAAATTCTTGAGCCAATCTATTGCGAGCCAGTCTATTTCAAAGCTGCTGAGATTTAGTTATGCTTTCTGGGAATCATTTCTTGAATGTTTATTTTCGATATTAGTGCTTCTAATCTTTCTCTTAAATTAGGTTCTCAAGGTTTTGGGTCTTTAATGTAACGACCTGAGGTTGCTTCTCACAGGACTTTGAGAATTCGTCATCGGAGTGTTGGAGTTGGGTTGTGATGTTAAGGAATAGCTTGGTTGACAACTTGGCACTTTCCTATGAAGTGATAGGACAGTGACATGTATTGACAATGTGGAGGGACTTGCTGTAATTATCATAAGCGAAGGTAGAAAAGATTTATGGATTAAAATTTGAGGATTAGTATTTGAAAAAACAATACAAGCACTCAGCTACCGAATACTTGAGAAATCACTTAATGCTAGTCCTGAGAGGATCTAGGTTCCCTCTCCACCCTTTTACTTAAAAAATATTTCAAAAAATGTCATATTTCATAATTATCTACTTTTGTTTTTGTGAGACTCACTTCACGACACACGTATTTCCGGGTGTAAGGGTGTGATTATGAAATTTTGTGAGTTGTTGCCTCGAAATGTGATTGTTGCATTCGATATGCATCCAGTTGCATCTGAAAAAGAGACATTGAATAGATTCCGGAAGGAAAAAAATGATGTTATATGTATGACTATTTATTGAAGGAATATAAAATTTTACTTGAAACCTAGTTTCCCTATTCTCGTTTTTTGCGTTTATGATATCCCATATCGGTAAATTAAGTGAATGATCACCCTCATATAAGTGTGAGACATAAATGCCTTGTCAACTCGGGTTAGCCCTTTTAGGCCAAGCGAGGACGGCGGTCTAACCAGTTGACCGGATATTTATGACTCATTTAGCGCTACCAGGCCCGGGGTCTGGGGGCGTACTGAATGGTATCAGAGCCGACTATCAGACGGAACTATGCGATGCACCGTACAAGAAGACGGTGTAAGGATGACCTCTAGTTACCTCTGGTAGGGACGATCCGGGACAAGTCTTGGCCGTCCTGGCGAGGACGCCAGTCCCTTATAAGGGGGGAGAATATGATATCCCACATCGGTAAATTAAGTGAATACTCACCCCCATATAAGTGTGAGACATAAATGCCTTGTCAACTCGGGTTAGCCCTTTTAGGCCAAGCGAGGACGGCGGTCTAAGCAGTTGACCGGACATTTATGACTCATTTAGCGCTACCAGGCCCGGGGTCTGGGGGCGTTACAGAGTTTTCTTTGATCAAGAATTATGTAATAAAAAAAAGGTTGGATCTTGAAGAGTTCTTTTCTTCTAATTTGGGGTTTTTTTGTTTGTTTAATATTGATTGTGTTATTGTATAAAAATAAAATAAAAAGATAGACGATGTAGGCGCTAGTGGAAGCATAGTTGTCTTTGTCACCGCCCCAGTCAGCATTAGAGTATGCATGAAGTGTAAATGGGGAGTGACGAAATAATTGAAGTCCATAGTGTTGGGTGCGGGCAAGATAGCGAAGGATCTGTTTGGCATGAGACCAATGTACATCAGTGGGTTGATGCATAAATTGCCAGAATTTGTTAACGGCAAAAGCAATGTCAGGGCGCGTAATTAGTAAATATTGAAGACTGCCGAGAACCATGCGATATTGTTTAGGATCTTCAAGTGGAATGCCTGATTTAGAAGATAATGTAGATATATCAGGCGGAAGAGGTGTGGGAACCGCATTTGCTTCCTGAAAATTAACCTTGGCGAGTAGCTCAGAGGTATAACGTCGTTGCAAGAGAAGTAACCCATCGGGGTTGGAGATGACTTCCACCCCTAAAAAATATGAGAGTGGTCCAAGATCCTTAAGTGCAAAGCGATTAGCCATGTGTTGAATAAATTGATGAAGGGCATCACTATTATTCCCAGTGACAATGATATCATCAACGTAGACTAAGACATAAAGATAAATCCCACCATGAGAGTAAATAAACAAATAGGCGTCAGCAGTGGAATTGCGAAAACTAACGGAGAGCAAATAACGTCTGAGCTCATCATGCCAGGCTCGAGGAGCCTGTTTAAGACCATAGATTGCTTTGCGAAGTTTGCACACATAGTCTGGATGTGTAGGATTAGAAAAACCTGGTGGCTATGATAGATAAACCGTGTCAGATAAATGACCTTGTAGAAATGCATTATTAATGTCGAGCTGACGAAGAGTCCACCCCTGCATAAGAGCCAAAGACAAAACAATACGAGTAGTAGTAGGTTTTACAACAGGACTAAATGCTTCAACATAGTCAATGCCAGGCCGCTGGTAAATCCTTTAGCAACCAAGCGGGCCTTGTACCGATCAAGTGAACCATCTGGATGATATTTAATGCGGAAGATCCATTTGGAGCCAACAACATTATAGTTTGGATCCGGAGGAATAAGTTCCCAAGTGTGATTACGTATCAAGCATCGTATTCCTCTTGCATAGCACTGCGCCATTCGGGATGTTTAAGAGCTTGGTGATGGTGGAGGGCTCAGTGGCAGAACTGAGTTGGGCGTTGAGATTGAGTTTGTGGATGGGCTTACGGATATTGTTCTTGGCACGAGTGGTCATTTGGTAGGTGGGTTGAGGTGCCGGTGAGGAGGGTGGAGTGGGAGAGGATGAGGTGGGGGAGGATGGTGGTGACGGTGGTGAAGGGGAGATGGACGGCGGTGAAGGGGGAAGGGGTGGAGGAGCTACGGGTGGAGGTGGTGGAGGGGGATGGACGTGTCAGGAGGGCGTTCAGACGGGGCTGGGGAGGATTGAGAATGGGTGCAGAAAGGAAAAACCTCTTCAACAAACTTTACATGACGGGAGACATACATGCGAGAGTTAGAAACGTCATAGCAATAATAGGCACTTTGCGTGAGTGAATAGCCTAAAAAAATACACGGAACAGACCGAGGTTGAAGTTTGTGTTCGGTGTAGGGGCGAAGCCAAGGATAGCAGAGGCATCCAAAAGACCGGAGTTTGGTGTAGTTGGGTTGGGTACCAAAGATGCAAAAGTATGGAGAGTGCATGGATAGGGTAGGAGTGGGTAAGCAATTAATAGATAGACCACGGTTGCAAAGGCATACGGCCAGTAGGATAGGGGAAGAGACGAGTGAGTTAAGAGCGAGAGACCAGTTTCTACTATGTGAAGATGGCGTCTTTCGGAAAGACCAATATGTTCCGGGGTGTGCGGGGGTGAAGTGTAGTGGGAAATTCCATGAGAGGCAAGGTGTGGGCGAAGGGCAACATATTCAGTACCATTGTCGGAATAAAGAATTTTAATTGGGACCTCAATTTTTTTTTTTTACAATGGTTTGAAATCGAATAAACGTAGATGCAACATCAGACTTGCGAGAAAGATGATAGAACCAGACATATTTTGTGTAATGATCAACAAATATAACGTAGTACTTAAAGTTATCGATGGATAAAACCGGGGAAGTCCAAACATCGGAAAATATTATTTCAAGAGGGCGGGACGATTGCAATGTAGACAAACCAAAAGAGAGCTTATGACTCTTATTTTCTAGACAAGCCGAGCAATGCGTAAAAGTAGAAGAAACAACATCCAAATCATTATTCGAAATTAAAGACTGAAAAATAGGGCGGGACGGATGGCCAAGTCGGTGGTGCCAGGTTTGTTGATTGGTTTTGTTAGCTGCAAAGGCAAGCAAGGGTCGAGATGGCCATTCATACAGCCCATCCTCAACCGGTCTATGCATCAGGGTGCGATTGGTCAGAAGATCCTTTACAATAAATCTAGACGGTAAAATTCAACAGACAGGTTGTGATCATGGCATAATTGAGAAATAGAGAGTAAATTACGGGACATGTGAGGTACGCATAAAACATTATTAAGATTAAGAGCACGAGAGGGAGAGATAGGTAAAACCGTAAAAGAGTCGAACCAGTGTGCGTTATAGGAAGAGAGGATCCATTACCGACCATGATGTCGTCCGAGACAGAATAAGGTTGATGAAGAGATTGGAGGTTGCATGATTGGTAGCACCACCGTCGAGGAGCCAAGATTGTGTAGGAGGGGCTGCAACATGAGCCTGAGGTTGGCGGGGCTGCCTGGAGCTAGCAAACCGAGCTGGAAGAGTGTGCTGAGTCGGGTTCGAAACCGTTTGCACTTAGAATTGAGGGCAGCATTTGGCAGAATGCCCTTGGACCGAGCAGAGCTGGCATTTACCTAAATAAGGATGGCGGCCACGAGGAGAAAGAGCCATGGCATTTGCGTTTGATCATGTTGTCTGCCATGACTGATTAGGCGGAAAGGGAGGAGAACCAGTTGGGCGAGATGCTGTATTGGGAGGTATGTACACCTTATGTACTGGGAGGTATGTACACCGGTTGGGCGAGATGATGAACCGGTCGACATTTTTTTAAATATATATATATATATATATATATATATATATATATATATATATATATATATATATATATATATATATATATAGGAGGATAATCACGATCTAAGTAACAATTTTAATCGGATAAAGAAGAAGCAGTTGTTGACAGATCAAAGGCAAAGAAAGGATGAAGGGTGGCTACAGAAAGAAACGGAAGAAGGAGGGAGATGATTTTGGCCGGAAGGAGGTCAATGGAGGGAGAATGGCACAGTTACCTAAACAAGAGGATTTTGCTCTGATACCATGATGAATGAAATTGATTGTATAGATTGATATGAATTTGTATTACATGTGTAGTGTATATATACCGTACAATAGAATATTCTGAAAGATTTACAATTAATGTGTACACAATATAAATATTATTTACAAGAATTATATACTATATTCTAATAGATATTTTTAGGAAAAATTAGTTTATAGTCCACTTTTCCCCCTTTAATTAAGTGTTAATCCAGCTTTAATTTTTTAGTTGCATTAAGGACAAATAAATTCCACCGGACGAATATACCCCTGTTTTGTCTTAAACGATCTCTGAATATACAAAATACAGACAATTCATGGAATTCTTCCAATAGCCATGGGCGTGTTGGAGCCCCGAAAGTTAATTTGCAACACATTTGCAGATTCGATGAAAAATATGAAAACTTTCTTAATTCGAATGTACTTGAAGAGTCGGAAGAGGAAGGGGATGAAGGAGATAGTAAATTCGGTAGTGTTGGTGATGATGACGACAAAAAATTTCGGGTTTTGGATTCGTATAAGCAAACCATGAACCAAGAGGATGGGTCGGCAGGAGTGTTTTTCATGGCATCGAAGAGGATTTGTGACACGCTTTAGTGAAAGAAGTTTGCGATTGATTGATTTTAAAACGGATGGAGTCCCAAGTATGAATTACGGTTGAGGAATTTGTTGAGAAGTTTGAAACCAATGCAAGTTTGTCTTTGTCTTTGAAATTACAACCCGATGAACGAGATGCATTGCAATTCTTCTATTGGGCGAATGTCGTGTAAGGTTGATCGATTAGAGAAGAAAATTCCTTCAAATAAATCTTCATCGTTCGATTCATCTTCACCGGATCCTCCTCACCCCACGAAAATCGTTATCAAATATGCAAAAAAAGGCATCGGAACAAGCTCAAGTCCAAGTTGATTCTATTGAGCTTCCCGCTCAACAATTGCACGAAATCTATGATCTTGGTGTGGATCCGGGAATGGAATCGAGTGAGACCGATAGAGTTCAAGAAAGTTTTGAGTTTTTTGTTGCAAAAGAAGTTGTTGGTACACAGTCATCAGAATTTTCTTGGGTTGATGCTGAGGCTTGGTTAAATGCAATACCAGCAGGTTGGGGTCCTGGTAGTCCAGCATGGGATGATTTTTTTTCCCAAAAAGGCATGGGATGATTTTGATAGTAGCAATAATCTAGTTTTGTCTTCTAATTTACCATTTAGATGTTTGTCATAGATTTAAACACAATGTGTACTCGATTGAAGAGTTGAAGCTTCTATTTCAAGTACGATATTTTCCAGACGAGTTAGCTTTTTCCCAATCTCGTCCAATCTTATGATTCTTTTGCCTTTGCTTTGTACTTTGTTTGAAATTCATAATTTTCATCTCCATATGTTGTTCTTGTAGCCTTTAAATTTGAAATATCAATACAAGCTTCTAGACGGGAGGGGTTGGATAAAGTTAGTGTTTGTTCTTCTACACATAGAAATGCTTCTAACTCGGTGTTTGGGGAATTGGACGAAGGATTGAGCTGGTATCCTCCGACGAAGACGGCGGTTGTAGAAAGAATCTTTACATCAATGGCAAAAAAGGATAAAAAGTAGATTTTGTGCTTTGTATTGGCGATGATCGATCAGATGAAGACATGTTCAATACAATTATCCACATTAGCTTATTCTTTTCTTCAGTTTTATTCACTTTAGCTTTTCTTCAGTATTATCCACTTCATATCATTGCGGGTCTCACATGGGAGGGAAATGAAAGTCACATAAGCAGAAATGTTTGGATAGGCAGAGTTTCCAGTTGGAATTGGAATGACGATTCTTTGCACTTGCAAGGGTTTCAAAGGAGCAATTGATTTTCAGAGAGAATGTAGAGTAAAAAATATCAGTATCAGTATCAGTATCGGTAACAGTATCAGTATCAGTACCAGTATCAGTAATTTGCCTTCTACTAATGTTTGAATGGCAATCAGCAATCAGCCTTCCTAAAAAAATATGTGTGTCCTGTTTTTTTCTTTATTTTTCATGTTGTTAACTGATGTACATATTGTACTAAATCTATAGTTTGTTGTACTTGCTATTAATCTGCTGAGTTTGTTAACAGTATGGTGGAATGTTCTCCTGCATATTCTTGTATAATCGATCGTTATGCGATACGATACGATACTACTGATACTAATACTACTGATACTGATACTGATACTGTGTTAGTTTAAATGATGCGATTAAATTCCGGTCCGTTTTACGATCCCTTCGCCCGTTCTGTATTTGCTTCATTTTCCTCTTTATGTTTTTGCTACATGATTGCTGCTGCTTCCTATCTATATGCGATCGATTGCCGTTATCTGTTAATGATTCTATCTCTTCTGAATTGTATCATATAAACCAATTTAACACGGTGTGTTAGTGTATCTCGGATTTTGCATTTGGAGAATGATCTTTATCTCTCGGATAAAGACCTTACAGCAAATTCAGGTGATTAAATAGCTTTGATGATGGTAAATACAGACTAAACAAGCAGAAATCATGTTTTTTTCTTTATTTTCATGTTGTTAACTGATGTACATATTGTACTAAATCTATAGTTTGTTGTACTTGCTATTAATCTGCTGAGTTTGTTAACAGTATGGTGGAATGTTCTCCTGCATATTCTTGTATAATCGATACGATACGATACTACGATACGATACTACGATACGATACGATGCGTGTTAGTGTAAATGCCGCGATTAAATTCGGCTTTCAAATACTACGTCGAAAAGGTATCAAACGCGGTCTCAAAATGAAGATAAAAAAAAATATGAACTTTGGTGAAACAATTTTGATGATCGGTGTTCTAAATCAAAAGTTACGGTCGTTTATAAGAAAAAGCGGCTCGGTTAATACAAATATTTTTTCGTCTTTCAAAATATACGTCGGAAGGGTATCGTATTGGCTCAAATTGAAGAGCAAAAAAAAACATGAATTTTGGTGAAAAAATTTCGATGATCGGAGTTGTAAATAAAAAATTACGGTTGTTTGAGAAAAAAAAAAAAAAAACAAACAAACAAACAAACCTAAAGCAACGAAAAATTTAATACATATGCGCGCGTCCTTTTAATAAAAGGGGTAATTTTGTCCGTCTGAAATTGTTTGTCCTTTTTGCAACTAAAAAAATGAGTGTGTCCTATTTATTTATTTTGTGTCAAAAAAAGGACTTTTGGCTCTTTATCTCATATTTTTATACCTTTTTGTCGTAATATAAGGTCATTTGGAATACCAAATAAGTATTTATAATATTTTCCATCTTTTATCACTGATTTAATATCAATTCAACAACTTTGCATTAGTAACTATTATTATCAATTCAACTTCTTATTACTTTAAAACTATTACAATAATGTTGTAGAGAGTGTTTTAGCCTTTATGACATTCTTACCCTTCCTTAAATTATCCAAATCACTATATATGTATATGTATATAGCGGCATATTAATTCTTCAGTTTTGGACTGCTAAATAGAGTGATTAAAAGAATTAATCAAGGGAATAGGATTACACAACCTTAATTAGTAATCCATCACATAAATATGATGATATTGAAACCATTTTAATGTATTTAAATATAGAAAGATAAACGAGGTCAAGTACCCTTCAATAATGGCATACCCTAAAGATTCTCTACACAAAGCTCCTAAAAATGAAGGACTGCGTCAAGAATAATTATCTTGCAAATCTAAGTGAAGAACCCTTATTGGATTGGGAAAAGAAAAAAAGTCAATGAATTTTATTTGTTTATATCATAAATAAATATACATGATGGAACATGTCCACAAGCATAATGACAGCAACATGAACATGCTAATTAACTAGAAATAGCACAAATTAGTAGAGTAGATTAATGGGTAGATTGGTAATTAAAGATATTTACCATAATTTACTAATTAGATTTTCTACTTTTACTCATCCAATTTTCACATGCTATAAATACTACGTACACATAATGCATGCATTGTAGTATATTACATGCATGCCGGATTTGCATTAATTTTTCACTTTAATGTAATCATGGACATGGAAGGACAAATATATACCAGATGAAAATCTTGATTTGTAAGATTGAATAGTGATAGGTATATATACATAAACCTTTTATCTAAATAAAATACATATAACATCCATAGAAAATTGTAGTGAAAACAACTTGATTCAATTATTTGGGGATTTTTTTTTCTTCCAAGTTCTTATGGTTGTTTTAATTAACACTCTTTCTACATCAAAAAAAAAAAAACAAGGCAAAATTAGTAAGCAATCACAGAAATATCTTCAAACAAGCAAATTGATTGCGGTTTCATAAAGGGGTTTGGGAATTAGGGGAATTCAAAACGATATAAGCTTATGGACGTGTTTTTCGGTATAGGTTTAAGGGGATTTAAGACGGAGAAGTTTGGGCTTAAAACAACCTCTTTTTTTTTTTTCTTTCTTTCCTTTACGAACAAAGTAGCCGTGGAAACCGAGAGAAAAGCCAAAGTCGAAGGAATAACATGGACAACGTATTAGAGCCTTAATTATTAGTATTGATTTTATAACGATATAAAAATATCGAGGCCCAAAATGATGAATATTTTTCTAGGGTCCGAGTCCTATACGCCTCGTTGCCCTAGGCCCAATGCCGGTCATGGTAATACGTACTCTAGTTAGTAATGATTTTGCGCCGCTTAGACTTGGTGTATAAAAACACCGTCATTCGACTAATAATGACAACTATAATTGGCTAAAAGGCAATCATATATATCAAAGCAGTGGATCGATCTGAGGCCTCGTAATCAGAAGGTCTCGGAACAGATTCAGTACTGCATTTGATTGCTGACGCCGAATTGCATGCAATAAATAGGTGTGAACGCATCAAACCCGAAAGATAGATTCATAAAACAAACAAATAGAAAAGGGCTTTGAATGTGAGGAAAAGAGTATTGTATTTGTATGTACACAAATCAAAATTAACATTGAGATGTCAAAGGGAGATGAATTGGAGGTGACAAAGATTGTCTCAAAAATTCTTAAATGTCCCATTTGTAATAAATTTTGCAGACAAGCTACAACAATTGTAGAATGCTGCCACGTATGTGAGTCTTCTTTCTTTATCTATTTTTATTACTCAATTCATTTTAAAATTTTATTTTTATTTTATTTTTATTGTTTTTTCCATTAATTTTATCTTTATCTGATTAATCTATTTTAGGACAGACGCTTAATGCTTTCATCGTTTCTTTTATCAACCGACGCAGATTTTAGTGTGCGGTGCCGTCGATCATGCGTTTTTAAAAACGGTGCAGCCATGCGCTTTTAAAAGCGGCGGCGGCGGCGTAAACTTATAATCAGGGACCGACGATCTGAAAAATTATTAATCCAAAATTTTAATTCGGATAAGGAAATGCTAGCATAAATTAATGTGTTACCCTATAGATACATATATATGAATCGGAATTTTATCTTTGATCGGGTAACAAATCATAGAGAACATGCAATATTTTTTATTTTATTTTTGAGAACATGCAATTTTCTTACCTCACATATCTACCCTGGTTTTTTTTTTTTTTGAGGAGACACATATCTCCATTTATCCATCTAATTTCAACCATTTTCTTTTACATACACGTATTTGGATTATTCTCGCACGTTTTTACTCGCTTCAATTTCAGGATTTCATTTTTAGCGATGATTGTACAGTTTGCAGGAAATGCATAACCCGGAAAATCACGGCAGAAAATTTGCGGTGTTGTCCGGTTTGCAACAAGGATCTAGGTGTTGCCCCCATGCAAAAAATCAAGTAAGAAACATGTATTTTTTTTTTGTGTTATATCTATCCCATCTTTATGTGAAAGCTATATAAAAAATTTGAGTTTATATTTACTTGGGGAAACTTACTATATACAACGTAGTATGATTATGATACATACTATGTGAACTTTTTTAGAATACAAAAGTTGTATGAAAGCATTATCAATCGACGGACCTTTCCAGTTTTACTCTTTTACACAAAATAGAGTCCAATTTTACTCTTGTACACAAAATAGAGTAAAAACAGAAGGGTATGATGCTTGTCACTTGATACCACATTTTAACAACAATGTTATATCATAAAATCTTAATATATATATATATATATATATATATATATATATATATATATATATATATATATATATATATATATTTATTTCGAACAATCTCTAATACAATTATCTATTTAGTTCAACCGGTTATGATATACCCGAATCGGAATGGGGCCCAGTTCATCTAGATTGGGCCTATTATCGTGGCCCATCAACATAGATATTGGGCCTCTATCTCCTCTATCCGCTACCACAAGCTATCTCTTACCCGCTATTCACGAGCCGGGTCCTATCAGCCAACAGTACGAGGGGATCCTGTCCGCTAGGCGCAAGCCGGACCCTTCCTCTCCGTGTGATTTCTACCCATATGGTCAAGCTGATTTCAAGACAAGACAAATATGAGTCCGCTGGTCGCTGCTTTCTGCTCGCCATGCTTATCGATCCAGCTGGCCAATCCTGACAGCTGGCTAGGACACTTGTATTGCATGCATACTTATCTTTAATTATATATTCTTAATTGTCTTGTCAGTACGTGAACAGTAAACCGACATAGTTTTTAGCCTATAAATATGGGATCACAATGTAATAGAAAATCTAATCTAAGATCTAATACAAGCAGATACACTCTTCCAATTTGTCGACTCATTCGATTGTTCTTCATAAACATTAATCCGACAGCCTTGTTCTTACTCACCGCCATACTCTCACCGAAGAGATCACGCATACTAAGCCTCTTATACTCAAGATAAACACTGTTACCGCAAATCTGGTGTTCAGCGCAACATCAGTTGGCTCCGTTACCGGGAAAATCATCATCATTCAGCTTTTGAAGATTATTTGCTCCACCACAAAGACGATTTCACGGTGTCTCAGGCGGGGATACCATCACCTTTACTCCATCGGTCACCAAAGCTTTGATTTTCTGGGATAATCCAGCCTAGAAACCGCTGCTTTCCTCATCTCAGCAACATACACAGAGAAGAGATCATCAAAATCATTGCAAACTCGCACTCGAGTCCATCATTAATACCCAGGTTGGTTTTTACACCCTCTGTCGGTTTCAGATCTTCAAGTAACACGAATATTTGGTTATTTAGCTACAAACCACCTGGAGAACACACACTTTTTACCTTAATATTTTGAGCCAGAAATATCTAAAACATATAGCCAAAATATCTCCAGAAAAATACCCACAAGAAACTATAAGTCATGGCTGGCGGGAAAAACCTAAACCCAACAACACCGACTAAGGCAGTCAATCAAGGCCCGCCACGTTGAGCGAGCATGCTACGTGGAGAGACTAGTAGGAGGGTTATGTCTAATGGGGCAGATGCCAGACTTGCCCTCACAACCGACATGCGGGCATACATCCGGGAAAGGACCAGAGCACCAGGGCGGGTCGACGATCGCCTATTCTGGCATGATGCGGCCCGTGGTCGACGATCGCGGTGTAGCCCCAGGGCGGCCAAAGAATCCTCGACAGGTCCGTACCAGCACAGAAGGGCATGGGGACTCGCAAGATCAAGGAGGGCATGTTGCGTTCCCGCCTATTCCCCCGAATCAAGTGGAAATGGGTATCATGAAAAAACAGATAGAGGAGCTGCAAAAGGGTACGGCGGTGGTTAAAGTGGTTCCAACATGGGGAACAAGTGTGCTTCATCCCAGTATACTAAAAGCGGCGCCGAGAGGGGGAACTCACTACTTCAATTTCATTAATTACCATGGAGCTATGGATCCTCTGGATTGGCTGTCCGCTTTTCAAAGCAGAATCAGCTTATGTACATCTAGCAACGAGGCCTGGCGCATAGCTTTTGTGGGGTCGATGCAAGACAGGGCAGCATCATGGATCCGTAGTCTTCCTCCGGGTTCGATTCTATCATGGGATGATTTGATCAACAAGTTTATAGCAGAATTCAGCTCAGTAGGAGGACCTAAAAAGACACACATCGACCTGCATGAGGTCCGACAGGGCGAGAATGAGGGTACTCGCAGCTACTATGAGCGGTTTTACAAGGTGTATGAGCTAACAAGGGGTTTAGCTGACAACGTCGTTATGAGCAGTTTTGAAACGGGGTTGAAACCGGGGTATTTAAAGTCTTATTTCGCTCTATCCCCGCCAGCAAACTTGCAAGAAATGTTGAGCTCGACTAGGAAGTACATCACTACAGCAGGAAATGAAGGAGCGCCTTCGACCAACAAAGGTAAACAGAGGACTGAGCACAGTCCGCCAAGGGACACCCGCAGAAATACAAATTGGGATGTCAAAAATCCCGAGAGATTTAAGGAAGAGCATTTCACGCCGCTCAGAATATCCTATACGCAGATGCTAAATGAAGTAAGAGATGAAATACCTGAGCCCTACCCGATGGTCCCGGATACACGTCGCGATACGTCCAAATATTGCGGCTATCACAGCGATAAGGGTCATACGACTGACGAATGTATCCAGTTCAAACGAGCAATAGAAAAGTTACTCGCTCGCGGACACCATGATCACGCATACTAAGCCTTTTATCCTCAAGATAAACACGGTTACCGCAAATCCGGTGTTCAACGCAACATCAGGTTAGAAACTTTATCACTTATTTTAAGGTCACGGGTGCGCCACTACGGAATTGTCACTTGCTAAGTTGGGTCTTTTTAATTTGGCTCCCTAGAAAAATTTCTTGGGTCCTCCACCATGGAATTGTCACTTGTTAAGTTGGGTCGAACGTCGGATCTCAAAGGAACAGTAATGGCTCATCTACGACTACACAACGAGTTTCGACTATCTATTTTTCATTAATGTGTCTAAATTTCACATACTTTTTCTTCACGACTCGTCTATAGGGAAATTCTAAGGTGGAGACTCTTATATAAAGAGACATTTATGTGGCTTCATCTGGACCACACAGCTTCATTTCAGAATGAAATTGTGTGTTCTAGATGAAGCCACATAGGTGACTCCTCATACGGAAGTCTCCACCTTAGAATTTCCCGTCTATAGATCTGAATTGACATGATTTTAAGGCTATGATGACGTGGAGACATGGTGATACTCCGCTCTAAATCCACAAAAAGAGTTGGTGATAAGGTCTCATATTCACCTCATAAGTCAAATAGTCAATATCAACTCACACTATCATCATCGCCAGTGTCTTCACCGTCATCATTTCCCGGAGAGAGACAACAAAACTATTGCATTAATTTCGAATCAATTTTTATCTAAAAGCAAACGAAAGAGTAAGGTATGACGATGTTGGTAATTGTCTGATGATAAATTCGGGCCTGTTTTACCTAGTGACAATTTGAATCAAGACTAAAACCTAGAAAAGATGTGAAACGGTGGTGGTTTTGTGGTGATTTAGACTGAGCTTGGTATGTTTAATCTCAAGTTGCCTACGTATCCTGTGTATGAATCAGGAATCAAGTCTCTTCGTAGTTCTTAGGGTCGTTTATATTGAGGGGCTTTTGCTCTAGGCATGCATGTGCCTTGTCCAGTGTGGACACTGTTTCGTGTCCCTTAAGGAAAGGAATTGTCTGTGTTTATCCCTTGATTCTAGAGGATAATCTCGGTATTTAAATGTAGGATCAGAGTCTTTATGACTGAGGTTTCTTTCCATATTTATCTTGTAAATATATGCACGTGGAATAAATAAAAGGGGTAGCGCTGGACGACCTGCGTCGAGCCCCCAAGGTCGTTATGACCCGAACTTCACTAGCCCTGCTCCGTTGCGTCCTGACCGATCTCCCACCTGGGGTTAAGATCTGCCCTTAGGCTTAAAGTGGGGCTCTGGGCCTTTAACGTTATTGGTTCATTAAATGTCTAGTAAGTATGGTAATGACACGTGGCGAGGTGCAGTCCGACCTCCATCAATGTAGTTTATCCAGGTTATAGCCATTTCTCCAACCCTTGGTACTGACGTGATACTGTGGAGGGCCTCTATAGAGTCCATTATATATGAGATAATATTTAAGGGTACGATGACTTCATATGGTTGTGTTAATTTAGCCTGATTGGATGTGCGCCTAGTGGTGGACCAATGACTGGTCATACAATAGCTCAAGCGTCTAAAGTCATCGTACCCTTAAATGAGATCCCCTATATAATGGACTTATGGGCTCCCGGAATATGGTGCCACTACCTAGGGTTGGATAAATGGTTTTCATGGATCCGGGCAATGATGACAGGGAAGACACTGACGATGATCAAATAATAGTAATGACGGTGATGATGAGTTCGAAGTTGACATTGATGATATGACTTATGAGGCGACTATGAGATTTTATAACCAACGCAACTCTGAGCCTCAAAAACATATTATTATTATTTTTTGTATTTAATTTCATACGAATTGCAATTTTCCGAGTTTCTTGGACAACAAAATTCAAGTTCTTGACAAGTCTTAAACAAAAAAAATCTGAAATTTATGATTATGTGTTTGGTATTTAATGAGGCTGTTATAAATTTTTCATAACAAGTGATACAACAACATCTTGACCAGATCAATCAACACACTTAACCACTCTGATAGGTCAGGCTGCTTTCTAAAGTTAACTAAAAAAACTAAAAACTATAAAAACTTGATCACTGGAGCTAGCCAAGGACTGAGCCATGCACAAGGATCGCGGGGCCGGACCAAGACCATCCATGTTTTTTTTTTTACACTTAAAAACCTATATAATCTTCTTCTAAAAAAAAAAAAAAAAAAAACCCTATATAATCTAGCACTAGAGGAGTATTTTGAGTCAGTCGATGTTGTGGGTGACTCCCTAAATATTAATTTCTTCGCTCCGTCGTTGACCAGAGGTGACTTCCTGTGGCAAAGCATAAACAACAAACTAACAGTAAGGAAGCCTAAAACAAAAAACATTAAACAATCAAACAAAAACAAGGAAGATGATGAACCGGTACCCGAGGATGTCTTGCCCGTCAAGAAAAGAGGGATCCCTCCTTATTCAGTAACGAGTCCAGAAAATGGATCGAACCAGCTGACGGCTGAAAACGGGGTAAGAAGATCATCTAGACAAAGGAATGTTCTTTATCCGTCGCTTTCACTTTCTACCTTGGAGTGTTTTGAAGTATCCGAGGATGAGAAGGATGAAGATGACGACGAGGACGAGTATGAAAACCCTAAAAGCCTTGTCAACGTTAGAAAGGTTGCTTCAAGGACAAAACAGGTGCGTACAATATTATCTTTGTTTTACGGACGGCCCTTTGAAATTTGTTGTCAATTATGTCACATTTTTTTTTTTATGGTTGTTAGAATGGTTCCTCTTCAAAGTCCTCTAGGCATCAATCATCATATAAAAAAAGGAATAAAGACCACAATAAAGACAAACCATTTGAGGGCCTATCAAATGGTGGTCTTGAAACGTCGAATTCTAGTCGCCTCGACGATGCTACGAATCTCGCCTCAAAATCATCATTAACAACAACAACAACAACAACAACAACAACAACAACAGATGATGGCGATGAAAAAAATGCAAGAGAAGGTAAAGGCAAAGGCAAAGGCAAAGGCAAAGAAAATGAATGGAATATAGCAGCAATGACGACTAAAAATGGAGATGAGGGACAAGTAAAGAGGAGAGGTATTATTGAGGACTTAAATTTTCCACCAGCTGAGGTTCAAGTGCTTGAAGAATCAAGCAATGTGTGGACTAGAGATGTTCCAATTTGGTTCCAGTTGGTTCCTTCTGATAAACAGTAAGTTTCTATATATACACACACACACAACACACACACACACACTCTCCAACTTACTTCAGAGCATGATATATTACTGCAAATACTAGCTAGCTATATTAATTTCTAGCTGATGCGCCCTATATATGATTCCTCTACACAGGAATGGTAGTGTTGCATTGCCACAATTGTCCTCTTTTTACTTGAGGGTCAAGTAAGTATGCTTACATATATCATCATTGTCCTCAGCTCGCCTATATATATATATATGAATTATTTAACTTGTGGACTATTGTTTGTCAACTGCGGGCATGTGTACGTATAGGAATGCCAATAATATGCCAGCTTCCATCATAAAAAAATACTTGGTGAAAAAGTTTGGACTCCAATGCGAAGACGAGGTAATAATGTTTACATTTACATTAAATGTTATCCAATATCTTACGTACAGATATTTGAGAGGTATATATCAAATGAAACGTGGTGTATGTTGTATTAATGCAGGTGGAGATCAGCATGTCCGGTTGTCCAATACCTCCGGAAATGGCGATGAAGGACTTGTTAGGCGTTTGGACACAAACGCAGCCAAGGAAGACGGTTGAGGTTATTATTGGCAATTCTGCAAAGGAATTTGTCATGGTTTTATTTTACTGTCTCAAATTAATTAACTAATCTCTCCTAACACAACATAACCATAACATGTTTGATGTTGACTGATCTAGAGTTCGGTCGAGATCGTGCATACAAAGTCTCACTTTAACTCAGCATAGATCATGCATATATAGTGAGATAGTTTTTTCTGTTCTGATGATTGATATTTCAAACTTTGTATATGTACTCATACTACTACATGCAAATTGCATGTATAGCCTTTCTGAAGAACTGGCTATTGTTTTGTAAGGTTTATATTCATCAGAGATACAGAAACAGCAAACAAATTCTGGTTTTTATTACTTGGTATTGCGTTTGGCCGCATAATTGTCGTAAAAATTGTATGAAATGATTCGTGTACTTAGCTAGAGATAGGATGTTTTCAAAAGGAAAGCTCAACTCTGAATAAAGATGTCATTCATTACATGGAAACAGATTCAATAATAATAACAAGAGAGCTTTTAATGGCACCACACCGAGTGTAAGGTTTGACTTTTTAGAGGTCAAATGTGGACATTTAACCTCTGGAAAGTCGAACCTCATGTATGGAGTTCAACTTTCCGGCGTTTCAACCTCAAAATGTGGTGTCCCGAAAGTAGGTTTAGTGTGGTGCAATTAAAGACTCCTAACAAACAATCACAACTCTAAGAACCAAGAAGCATAATACAGACTAAACTACATTACTCCAACATTACGCGTGTGCTCCCACGTTTTTCTTCTTTCCCCCACCACGTAAGGCCTAAGAACATGAATGTACAACAATATGGACGAAAATTCGCACAGTATGCATTTTACAATGTGTACAAGCAATAAAAATACAGCAACGTACGTAGAAAACTAAAGCTAAACGAGCTACTATGCTAATTTCCATGCTGCCTATCCTGGATCATTTCCCTGAGTTTCATGTATAAACTTAGTTGCTCTTCAAGTGTGAGGTTCATCATTATCTGCAGGAAAGAGAAAGTATTTACTGATGCACTATTACGATACTAGCCCAACTTTTTTACTGATGCACTATTACTGATGCCTTATGCCATATAAGTAATATGTGATTATACGGACCTGCTCCAAAATGGTCTCAACTGATACGCTCTGAGGCACCAAAAATGATTGATAATATATGTACGCAAATACGCCCATCACCATCTGCACAAACCACCACATGAGTTGCACAACTATCACAAAAGCAGCAGATCGATATTTGAATGATGAGATGTTCAACGCTAAATGATCATTTTAAAGTGCAACATATGGATTTTTGTGAAATCACATTAAAGGGATAGAACCATTTCTTGTGACTCGAAGTAGACAATTATGCCTAATATATAAGGGGTCATTCACATGAGCAGAGGATTAATTGTCTAGCTATCTAATTTTTCTCTTACAATAAAAAAGAACGTGCAGGAACTAGAAATATCACTGCACAAAGTATCGTATATATGTTAACACGTGCATTAAGACCTTCAAAAACACATCCAACTTATCAGTATTCGAAAAGTATCATTTGGATGTACTAAATCACCTGACAATCCATTCTGTCGGTGATTCCACCATGTCCAGGAATGCTATCACCAAAATCCTGCAACAAATAATAAAGGGCAAATAAGTGCTTCCACCCAGCACAAGATTATGGAAGATGAGGAAAGGGGAAAAGGAATCAATTGAAATCACTTAACCTTGATATTAAAAGCTCTTTTAAAGCCACTAGCGAAAAACCCTCCAAAAGGTGCTATGATTGAAGCAAAGAGGCCAAGCCATAAAGCATGCCACTGTACAGGGAAAACTTGGATCTCTTTCCAGGGAAACTACTCACCCAAAACAACATGTCAGAATGTATAAAAGTGGCTATGTTCACAAATGGCTTTCAATACACTAGGGAAAATTTTCAAAACAACAAATGAACAAGACCAACATGCAGTACTCGTATAACTTAAGCCGGTTGAACAGTATGATATGCAAATATTCAAAAGGAAGCTCATATGCGTACTTAGCAACTTCACAAGGCAATCACCCCCTGTGACAATACCATGAATTAAAGAAAATACACGTGACTATATTTCCAAGGGTCAAAACACGTATAGAAAAGCACAAATCAGTTATACATGTTACCAGGTGTGTTATGAGGAGGTCACCGGCTTGTAAACACCCTCTTTGATTCAATCCACTCATTTGATATATATATATATATATTATGAACTGGTTTGATACCTATAGATGCTTGCATCTATGTCCTATGACCAATATTGGCTTAATATCACCAACTTAATAGTCTGCACTGTCAACTACTAATTTCCGCCATATTTGCTGTGCATCATACATCCTTAGTTAACCTCCTTTGGTCCATTTGTAACATAGCCCAAAAAAAATTAACCTTAGAAAATGAACGAGTAAATTTCACTGGGACATTTTGGCTAAGTTTAGCCTCAAAAGTATACCTCCAATGCCAATAAAGGAATTTGAGAATACATCAGATTATGTTGAGGCCTTATGCAGTTTTGATTAACTTTGCAATAATAAGACTATAAGCTCGTTTTGTGCTGAAGAACAAGGCCAATTGGCTGCTGAGAAATAGCTGTAATTTAGATCCAATTTTTTCACTTGAGTAGTGTCAGATTCTACTTTGTAATGTTACATTGGTTAAATTTAGTTCAGCTGGCTTGGACCATGTACAATGTATGTCAAACGATGATTACTTGCCATGTCCTCAACAAAATTTTAACCATCTTTCTCACCACCCTTATCACGCAACAAAATAAAAAGAAAAAAGGAGCAAACCAATTAGCTCAAAGTAATCAAGAAGTCTTTCACTCGTAAATATTCTATGATACACAAATATCATGAAATTATTCCAAAATGTGGGTCTATAAGCACAGAACTGATATACCCAAAAAGAAGGGAAAGAAAACAAACATAGTAAACTTGTAAGTATAACATACCCATTGTGGTGCCCACTCAGGTAGAGGGAAATACTCTGGCTTAAAAAGAGGGCCAGGATCACAGTGAAGCCATCCCGTAGATAAATCCTGCATGTACACCACTTGGTCACTTCAAATTAAGTCTTATTATGTCTTAGCATTATGTATGTTCAAGTGCAACCTAGGTTGATACATAGCACTTGACTTCCATTGTTGAACACAGTAGATTTGGGATCAGATGTACATTTTTTTCTTTTTCTCATGATTTGGAATGACCAAAATTATGCTGCAGCAGATGTATGCAAATTAACTATTTCTGCTTTCGCAACAGTTAGCAGGGGAGGTTAAATGGCGCTGTCTATGTTCATGTTTCTTTAAAGGGTGTGAGATGAGCAAACAGCATCTTTAAAGATCAAAATACGCCATACTTTTACCATGATGAACTTAGTTTTTCATCTTCTTTTTCTTATTATCCAAATATACTTTCTGCATTGGAACCTGGTGATTCAATTTATATTCCATGGTTACATATGTTCTCTGGAATGGATAAACCTCTCTCATGCAATTTTTAGCTACATTTTTTCAAGGATTTCTCCTCTCCATTTGTTGTTGAAAAATGAGGACAATGAATGATAACCAAGCAGCATTGCACCATACCCCAAAAAATATATAATTGACTTGATGTTTAAACTCAAATATATAATAAATTACATAAAGAAAATTACCTTCCTAGGGCAAGTAAGCCACTGGAATCGAGCGAAAAAATTAGCAAGCTGCACGATATAAGCAAATACTCAAGGTTTTCACAACAGCTGAAGAACAAGTCACAGCGCTCAACTTCAAAAAGAAAAACAAAACAAAACAAAACAAAAACACTGAAGATGTAATAGTTTATTTCATATGAGTCATGTGATTTGTTGAATTATCATCTCTCCCTAAAACTTTAAGTTGATGGGGAGGTAGATAATTAACATTATAAACACTTCAACACGCCCCCTCAAGTGTGGGCCTATAATTACAAAGTTGGGCCAACATGGCACACAAAGGCATACAAGGGCACTACAAGGCCAACAGAGGCCCAACACTTGAATAATATAAATGGGAAAGCAATGTTGGCAGAAAGGTTTGAACTGAAGGCCTCCTGCTTTGATACCATGTCGAATTACCATCTCTCCCAAAAGCTTAAGCTGATGGGGAGGTAGATAATTAACATCTTAAACATTTCAACATGGTTTCAACCAGAAACCATGAGTTAACCCCTTTGGACGTTTTTGTCACTTATCAAGGAAACTACTTCTAAAGCCAATAAGAAATTGAATCAAGGAAACTACTTCTAAAGCCAATAGGCCAGAAAGCCCGAACAAAGAGCTGTTATGAAGGCAACTTCTTGTGACACTGATAGTCACTGAAAAATCAAGAATTCGGTTATCATGGTACATCAGATACACCATATTTTCAGCAATGTGCATACTAAGAGAAAAAACTCAGTAAATATTTGAACAATACATCAGGCCTTGGTACAAACGTCCAATATTTTTAGAAGGTTTAGCATTGACACATCCGAGAATGCTGACGGAATTAGGAACAGGGCAAATATATTACTTCAGATAAAGGGACATAGCTACTCACCACAAATGCAGACACAATAGTTGAAACCGATGCTCCAATGAAGCCTTCCCAAGTCTTCTTGGGTGATAACTTGATTAAAGGAGTTCTTCCAAAGAAGAACCCAAAGAAATAAGCAGCTGTATCATTGATGACGATCAGTGATGCTGGAAGAATGAACCTGCACCATGGCTAATCGGTTAGAAGTCCTCAATCAGTTGAATGGTATGTAGGTGTAACTGTTACAAACAGTGGTGCTAGAAAAACTACAAATTGGAACAATTCAGTCGTTCAAAAACAAAGAAATGCAAGCCCGTTAAAATATGAGGATTTTCTTCTCAAGAACCTCAAGTTCAATTCAGATCCCTTAAAACTCTGATGCAAAGCGAATGGCATTCAATGATTTTTATAGATAATGCCGACTACTTCAAACTAAGGCAAGAAAATGTGTACTGCAAGCTAGGGAGATGACAAGGGAAGGGAGAAAGTCGCAGCATACTTAATGTGACAGCAACATGCCAGCTACAGTCTTTAAATACACTAGCAGCTTGTACGGAATGTCGAAGAATGATCTTACAAATACTGCTTACCAGAAAATTCCTTCAAAAATATTAGCTACTGTGAAGGAAGATTGTGTGAAAACCACAATCAGAATCATGTGTGTCCATGCATATTGGCCAAACTGATACTTGTACATCTTCTTCTTTAGTGTCAGAATGAACCACACAAAACCTGAAAATTAAAGCGATAAGAGGATTACACTAATATGCCATCTGGTTTTTTACTGTCCAATCTCTCAAACATTAGTGCTTCAAAAGAATGCACAAAATTTATAAACTATAGGAAGATGAAAAGAATTAGTAGGCACAAAAAAAGCGCAGCCACTACTATCTAGACTCTAGATTAAGTCGTTGTTAGGACATATGCATCGCTTGTATGTCTAGCTTATGATCTCAAACACTTTCACAGCTACAGTTTTTAATCAGAGTGTCAAATCTCCAGGAAGGTAATGCTGAACTGAAATCAACTAAGATATCCAACAAAAAATCCGTCAAATGCATTAATGAGACGGTTCAGACATAAGCAATTAAAGAATATTACAAAGAAAGGTTGATGAACAAACCTGCAATATACAAGAAATAGCAGGTAACCATATGATACTTGACAAATCCGCTCACAAATTTGTGCAATATTTTATCTGAAATGACGGTGTTCACGAGTCTCTGGCTGAGCATTCGGCCATATACAAATAGCATTGCAGTGAAGAAGAAATGCCTGAACAGGAAAAGGAACAAAAAGCAGAGGAAAATGAGCTAGATATAATCAGGTCATTCAATAAAGGTTAATGAAGGTTAACGAAGCTCTTCATAACAAGTTAAACATATCTGCGCCAGAGTTACAGGGATAAAACATAGAGCCTGGACAGTTTAAGCAACTGAGCTATATGTTGAAAAGAAACTCGTTTATCCTAATTTTCAAAGGAAATTATTATACAAAGGAGCAATGATAAACAAGTTAATATCGAAAATATATGCAGGTAGCACAAATTCATCTGGTAATATCCTCCTTGGAGGATAATTTAAGACGGGAGAAAAAGAAGATTGTTAACATAATCAACTTCTATTCTTACAAAGCACCCAGATACAACCTACTTACTCTACCCCACTCTTCTGCCATTATAGCAACGATGGTCCAATTTCATTGCAGAGAATTACAGGCAAGGATCCTGTCATTGACACTACTACCTTTGGGCTTCAGCTAATAGAAGTACATAATTTCCTCAGCCCCAGCTAAAATATACACTGAAAACCACTAATTAGATACATCCAAAAGGTGTGCCTAATCTACACAAAACCCATTGTGACCTATTCCTCCCAGAATATTATTAACTTTTCAACCTTCAATATAATCTAAAACCATTCCGTTCGATGGATACTGAAGATCATAAATGGTGGATGCACAACTCCCCGACTTCATCACCAGAAACTTTCTGCAATTACAGAACACACTAGTAATTTCTATACAGCTGGAAAAATATATATTCTCCTTATACATAAACTCAACCCAATTGGAAAATTACGGTTCTTACTAAGAGGAAATTTATCAGAAGGTATGCTTTATGATTCTACCTCCACATGGTAGACTACCTACCCTAGAAAAAGTTACGAAAAGGGGATCCTTAAGAAACTGATTTCAGACTCCTAACAAAAAAAGGATCCTTAAGAAACTGATTTCAGATTCCTTGCAGGAAAAAAAGGATCCTTATTCTCAAGTCAAACTCAACCGAAGCAAGGGTGAAAAATGAAGAGATATTCACAGCATTACCAGTAAGCCTTCCAATACAAAGAATAAAAAGGTTGAAACCTATAGAACCTCACGTACCAATTTAATAGCCTGAATCCTGGTAGTTGCTTATCTTCAAGTGTTCGCCTGAGGATATTGAACAACTCTCTGGCCATAAAAATCTGAATCACCACTACTGTTGCCCATATGTAAAGATGACCCATGTAGATTATTAGGGCAAAGCCCCCAATCATCCAGAAAGATGAATAAACACGAACAAACATCGATCTGTATTTATTTCGATCATTAACAAGTAAATGGCTTCCATTGTCTCTAACAGCCTCACCAGGAACCTATAATGGGAAAAACAGAATTAGATATTGGAATCTTTCACTGTAAAGGAAGCTACATACACTAAACATTAGAGACCCTCACTTTCAGCAGCACCCCACCTATTTCTTAGTTATAAATTCAAATTCATAATGCTATACCCAAGTCATAAGAATCACATTTTACTTTTTCCTTTTTATCCATTTTTACCACAAAGGAAATAAACATAAATCAGAAATGGAAGTAAAACTTAAAAAAGTTCAAGAAAAAACACAGTAGGAAGGGAAGATACCTATGTAGCATGTGACTTCAAACATGAAAAAAGAACGCATAAATACAATGTTCTATAATAAATTGATTGTTATCTCTTGTGGGGCATTAATAACCTGGCAGTGTGGCCAAGAGTAGGCATTCATACTTATTACATTGGGAGTTTAAGCTTTCATTGAGACACGGATGGTGTTTGTTTGTTGTTTGTGGTTAATTACTCACTACACTGGCTTTTCAACTGAACTAATTTCTTCAGTTAGGCTATTTCTGTTGTAGAAAATCAAGTAATTACTAGCGGGGGGGGAAACAAGAAGGTTGTAAGAACTACAGCTTAGGTCATCTCATCCCTTATAACACTAACTATCATTTTTACATGGAACTATGATGCAAAATAAATGGACAAAATTCACTTAACACAAAACATGACAACAAGTCCAGCTAATCAAGAACTCAAATTAGACCAACCAATTGAAAGCTAAAAGCAAAATACATCTATGATTCCACAATAAACATTCACCTCATTTGAACCCCTGCGTCGACGAAACCGTCCACTACCAGGCCCTCCAGGGACACCTTGACCACTATCCCTCTGCATATCCTAGTTCCAAATTCCAAATTCCAAATTCCAAACCTTTTTCCTTCTTTCCAAATCCTCCAATATCTTTCAGACGGAACTGAAACATTGCAGAAGCATATACATAGATACGAGCATCAAATTAGAACTAAAATTAACTGGATAAAAAAGCATTCTAAATACAGAATCAAAGAAATTGATTTAAAGACCAAGGAAAAATTCATGCATAGACCGTAAAAATACAGAATATGCACAAAAAGACATGTTTATAAAAAGAGAAAAGGTTAAACAACTGCATGCATATACATACAACATACATATACATGGAGTGATGCAGAACTGAAGGTAGAGAGATCAGTCGCGAGTGGAGAAGTGTGATCAGATCGATTTTTTTTGTTTAATTATATTATTATATTTTCTTTTTGGTTTTGGGAAAAAGTATATAAATCTGCCGCCATGGCCCGCCCAGATTGGTGTCAAATTATACTGGAGTATTATTTTTTCAATTTCGGCAAGAAACGAGTCGAGCGGTTTGTGAACACTTCGAGTTTGATTTAACTTTTTATTCGAATAATTTTGTTGGATGCAGTTTAAGATTGAATAAGCTTGACTCGAATGCTAATTAAGTCAATTTCAAGAATCCTCTTACTCGGCTCGTGAGCATGCTCAAATTGAAATTAAACATGTTTTATTTACCTCAAAACCAAGCTTGAGTTCGGTTTAAGCTTAAAGGTGTTTGTAATCGAATTTAAGTTCGATAATCATGTCAAGTTTGTATTCAGACCGATAGACTCGAGTCGAGTGTGTATCCAGATTTTAGCAATTCTTCCCAAGAGATTACATCATTTTTATCACCAAAATGAGCCCTTTCTGTAATGGGCTTCTATTTTTTTCATAATAAGTTTTACAAGCATCATACCAAACCTATAACTATGACATCACAGTGACAACCGACTTTTAAAAAAGCCTGTCACAGTGCCACTAATGGCATCACATACTTTCACTATACATACATCAACTACAGACACCAAAACCTTCAACTCCTTTTTGGTAATTTGACATCAAAAGTGGATATTACAATCTCTACATTTACAGTAACTAAGTGAATACACCTACCAGTAGCAAAACATTGCTTAGTGCACAGAAAAAACCCTTAAAAATCCATAGCATCTTCTGACCCCGCAGACGATATTGGCCCGAGGGATTCTCCCTTAATAGTTGCCAGAACTTCAAACTGCCTTCTTGTCGTATCCATTTCGAACTGCCTTCTTGTCGGACCCATTTCAAACAGCCTTCTTGCAGATTCCCCGTTATTCCATCTGAAAGCATGGACCATAAAACGAATATTAACTTCTTTCTGAATCCTTGACAGGTCATCAGGGTTCAAGTAGAAAGGATCTTGGTCTTGTTCACCATCAACATATTGATACATCGGCATACACCGAGACGAGAGATAAACCAAGTTCATTGGTCCACATTTCATCAAGACTCCACCTTTCAGCACTCTATACACTGTGCCTATCATTATCTCGCCTTTTTTAGGCATGAAAGCACGACAGCAGAATTCTACATGGAAAACCACACGACGGGATGATGGGCACTCGCAAGAAACACAGTTGGCAGCTTTCTCTTTCACTATACTCAATATTTTGGTTACAGCAAGAAAGTAGCCGATCTCTTCTGTTGCTTTTATCATTGAAAGCTGGTATAAGAGGCATGTCATGACCAAACTTTTAGGAATCTGCAGATTCTCCACACCTCCCTCTATGTATTCGACAGGAACAATCACACGTGAACGAAGTTCTGTGTCATACAGCATAATGGAACCCTACACCAAAAAATAGATAGTTCGTCGACTAGGTCAACATTGTCTAGTAACCTAGCTCTCAAGATGTAAAATTCCTCATGCAATGCAATATGATCTAAGCATCATAAGGTAAGAAACATGTGAGTGCAGACAATTTCAAGAGTTGTGGACAATATAAAGCAACGATTAGGCCACTATGGCTTTTATTTGTCACCACCGAAATAAAGACACTTAAATAACCCATAGGAAAGTGATTTAAGAAAGCATTAAATATTTATATGCAACTTCTAAACATAGATATATGCAAGTAACGAGATGCAGACTTCCAACACCGTGCACGAGTCAAGACTCCGAGAAAGTCTTCATACTCGTATAGGAAATGAAGGTTTGGCTTATACTAGCACCTTGCACCAAAAGACCAGCACATAAGCAGGTAGCTGAAAAGGGTGGCACAAAATCTATTTAAGCGAACACAGGGATGACCTTGAGCTTGAATGTAACTTAAGATTTACATTTGCTCGATATATTTGACATCAAGGTCCACCTCAAAAACCAAGATTAGCCACTCAAGCTAGACACATGCAGTTTATCACTTCAACTGAGACATAGCTCACACAGCACAAGTCCCATCATCGAGACATAAACAGTAAAGTTCAAAACATTATTGAAGAAACCTTTCTTTTCTTTTTTCTTTTCCCTAGCACACAACTCCCAAGTTTATTACATCAAGGTTTTTTTTAGCGTCTCATACAAGAGATCTTGCTTAACACTATCTGCCTGTATTTTCTAAAACTCTGACCAGCCAAAACGCAGATTTGTTGAAGTAAAAAAAATCAAATTCACCAGAGCATGAAATTTCCTGCATTGAGCTATGTATCTCTCTATCTCACTTGAGCATAGGTTCAAATGATGATGCAAAACAAACAACGGAAATCGATTCTTTACGATACTCATGTATCTCTCTATCTCACTTGAGCATAGGTTCCAATGATGACGCAAAACAAACAACAGAAATCGATTCTTTACGATACTAAATCAAGTTAGAAGTTTTTTCGTGCATCCTTGTCTCAAGAATTCTGTAACGCCCCCATACCCCGGGACTGGTAGCGCTAAATGAGTCATAAATGGCCCCAGACCCCGGGCCTGGTAGCGCTAAATGAGTCATAAATGGTCCAGTCAACTGCTTAGACCGCCGTCCTCGCTTGGTCTAAAAGGGCTAACCCGAGTTGACAAGACCTTTATGTCTCACACTTACATGGGGGTGAGCAGGACTTTACTTAATCGATGTGGGACTTTACAAATTCTATCTGATATAGTGGAGTAACAAGTGTATAATCCTTCTTATATGCCCTTATCACATTGTGATTTTCTGAATATCGACAAGGAAACCATATGATAAATTAAGGTAACAAGGTAGCTATGTTGGGCAATTCAAGTTTCTCAAAACTCGGACTATAATATTACCTGCTACCTCAGTGTGTGTTCTTTTTTAACACCAAATACACAGTATTAAGATCTTCAAAGCTAATCAATAGAATGTGCTGAAATCATGTCAGACTCCAGAAGAACACGCTCATAGAAATTCTAAAGTTAAATATAAAATTCAAGCAGAAACGAAAACAATTATGTAAAGCAAGATCAAAGTTACCCTCAAACTCAATTTTATTTGCTGATGCTCCCTATAGCAAAAAAAAAAGGGGCAAAAACAGACTATTAAACGTGTCAAACCTAATACAAGAGAACCAGTACAATAAGATAAAGTGTATGGAAAAAAAATCAGTTCAACAAGAAATTAAATAGGAAGAAATGCCCTAAAATAACAAAAACAACTTGAGAAAAAATAAATAGAAATTGCATGCGTCTTGTCGAATTAAAAGCTCACATGGGAAAAAAAAATGGAACAAGTGAACTGTATGCTTAGCTGGGAATTCGATCAAACAAGTGAGAGCAAGAAATTTCGACAAATCGGCAGGTAAGATTCATAAGGAGAAGAAGATAACAGAAAATACAACTCGGATGCATCAAAACATAAAAGAAAAACAAATAATTCTTACCAGAATACGAAAAATCCGGAGAAATAGGAGCAATTAATAAAAATACTCACAATTTCATTGAATTTGAGCTGTTGCTTTGGAGCATAAAGTAGAAATGAAGGACGAGTTTTTAACACCTTCGAAAATTTTCAATTCCCGGTCGAACCTTGGTGTGTAAATTTCGAATTTCCCATGTTTGGTACTGAGAAAAGTTTAGAAAATAACAATGTTGAGAATAGACTCATTATCAGCACCATAAAAATACTATCGATGCCCTTTAATTTAATTTTTTCATTTACTTTTCTACATCACCTAATCACTCATGGTACCGCTTAAAAATAATCCATTTGATAACTTTTAAAAACTATACACTTTAATCCCGCATATTTTAAAAACTAAACACTTTAGTCCCTCACTTTTTAACTTCTACCCCTTCTTCTACAACCGTTCTTCATTACTTCTTCTACCCCTAACAATATTGCCGGATTTGTGGCCGGAATTTTCGCCGGAAATTCGCCAAAAACAACATCACTTTTTAACTTCTACCCCTGCTTCTACAACCCTTCTTCATTACTTCTTCTACCCCTAACAATATTGCCGGATTTGTGGCCGGAATTTTCACCGGAAATTCGCCAAAAACAACATCACTTTTAACTTCTACCCCTTTTTCTACCACCCTTCTTCATTACTTGTTTTGTTTGTATTCCGGTTGCAGTTTGGTAGAAATCAAAGGTTATAATGGTGTGTGTAATTTATTTCGATTTATATGGAGTAACATCGAAGATTTGCATTTCGATTTGTTTCATTGTAATATGTTTCGTTTTTGGTTGAAATGTGGAAGAGATAGAGTTGAAATCGGAGGTTTTTTTTGGTATTTTTTATGAACCGGCCGTTTCCCGATCGGATGAATGGGGAAGACGACCGGATGTTTTAAACGTCGCTTACAGTGACGATTCGATGCATATACAACGTCAGATGAGATGACGTTTTGATCATAAAAAAATCACTAGGGTAACCTAGTTGTTCGTCGGTGTGGCTACCATAAAACATAGTCTTCAGGCGTCGGTGTTGCTGACGTTCCAAGAAACGTCGATAAAGGGGGTGTTTTCATCGAATAGAAACGCCTCCAGAACGTGACCAAGTCTGACGTTTGTTTCTAATAACAACGTCAGTTTCTTCGACATGCTGGAAACGAAAAATATTCACTTCTGGTGTCCAAAACGTCACGGGATCTGATGTTTCTAGTGTATCCGAACGTCAGTCTTGATGACGTTTGGTGGGTTGCCGGCCGAAAAATCCAGTAGCCGGTCGGAAAACTCTAAAAAACTTTATTTTTTCCATAATTAATAATGCTTCAACCCATTGAGCATGTGTTTCAGAGTTATCTTATGAAAATCCAAGACGAAGAAGATGAAGAAGAATTTTGATAAAGATGAATTTTGATGAAGAAGAAAAAAGGTTGAATAAGAAGAAGAAGAAGATGAAGATGATTTTTTGATGATGAAGATGATTTTTGTTGATGAAGATGAAGATGGTTTTTGATGATAAAGATGAATTTGATTTTTTAATGATGAAGATGAATTTGTGGATCTTGATGATGATTTGGGTGAAAAATAAGTTGGGGATTATAATGTTTCATTTTAATTATCAAATGACTAATTTGTATTGTATAATGGTGCATGGAGTACATAAATAATAAAAATATTCAATGTAGTGCCAAGAGTGACTTATAGGGTGTCAAAAGTAATCGTGGTGTCGTGAGCATTTTCGTGGTGCCGATAAAAGCTTCATAGACTTAAGAAAAGGAAAGTGCGGTCAGGCAGGCCTTATCCAGAGTAATACTCTCACAACCCGGGCCGAATTCCGGATTAGTCGGACCAGTTGGTTCCAGATACAAGGCTTTAAGCAACCAAAAAAAATGTGAGAAAAAGAAATATTGGTTATCACCATGACCTAGCTAAAATTTGTGTTGGTCATACACAAAAAATATATTGAGAATAGACTTAATTCTCAACTATATTATTTGATACCGGAAAATAACTAAGAAAAGAAAATATTTAATTACATGTTATTTTTACCGAACAACTAAACAAATCACGCATAGAATTTCTAGGTTTTTTTTTTGTCGGGAAACGAAAGATTTTCATTCAAAAAATACAATGATCTAGCAGCCTCCTCATCACGTTTCAAAGAAACAATCCAAGCAGGAACGATTCCAGTCCAGATGGCTGGAATAACAAGTTTCTTTCCAAACGACACAACAACATGACTAAGTAAATTAATCTTCCTATTTACACGAAAGACAGAACATTTTGCAGAAGACCTTTTAAGACTACAAATGTCCCTGGTAACAGCTGAAAGCAAGAGGGGGGGGGGGGGCAAAATCGCAGCATTAATCATGTTAACCAAAGTCGGAGAATCAGACTTGAGCACAATATTGTTCCATCCTTTTTCCTTAGCCAAAACTAGAGCCCATCTGACTGTTTTTGCTTCAGCTCTTAAGGCAAAGTCTAGATACTGAAAAGATCTTCTACAAATCTCCACAAGATATTAATTTTTATCATAGATAGCACCACCCCCTCCAGCAGATTTTGTAGGGCAGATCCAAGCGGCATCAGTCTGAATAATGAAGGGAAAATGAGAAGCAGAGTTAGCAACTGAGTCATGTTGTGGTAGGGGGTGGGGAACATGATCATCAGATTCAAAACAGGTATCAACATTACCAGCATTAACAGAGCAAAAATCAAAATAATCCTTCATAGCAAGATAGACCACAAACTTAGCATCGGAAAAACTCCTGTTAAAAAGGCCGTCATTTCTAAAGATCCAAATATGCCAATAGAATTTCAAGGTTGATCGATCTATTGATGAAGCGGATGATAGTTAATAAAAAAAAGAATGGGTCGAAGAAAAACAACTGCAAATAATGATATGAATCGACATGAAGAAGATACATGGGCACAGGGGCGGACGCAGGATCTCGGGCGATGGTGCGTCTAAAAATTTTTTGCAATAAAAAAATATATGGTAATGTTTTTTGGTCCCCTACGATTCGAAATAAACACTACTATACATCGCAAAAAAACACGAATATACACTTCGGTTTATATGATAAAAAAACTACTATATATCGCATTATCCAAATACATTATTCTTCTTTTTCTATCAATAAAAAATTAAAACGCTACAAACAATTTTTTTTAAGGAAACCAATATTCCGAAACCGAATAATAGTTTTTTAAATGTATCATTTTGATAATAACTATGTTTTTTATTTATATATTAAAAGATATAGGTCAAATTATTGGATTATTATAGATGATATGGGCGAATATAACTTTTATGGGGGCGCAAAATACATAACATATATATAGTAGTGTATTTTCCGAATCCGGAGGACGAGTGCCCCTCTTTTGTGGGTGCATCCGTCCTTGCATGGGCAGCAATATAATTATTATGTTTGAACAAAAGAAAAGGAAAGGAAATAAAGAATAAGAGGAACTTGTAAAGGATGAAGTTCTGATATACGTGCATGAAGGTGAGGGTGAAGACAAGAACTTGTAAAGGGTGTCTTACAAGTTCATATATAGTTACGATATTGATCGTGTATACTGAACAAACGAGTTTGAACTAGCGGATGAAGAATTAGAGGATGAAGAACACGAAATCGAACTCGTTATTCGAACCCGTTATGTGTAGAAAACGAGTTTGAACTAGAGGATGTTGAATAAGATGAAGAATTAGAGGATGAAGAGGAAGATGAAGAAAAGAAGAAAAAGAAGAGTAATTAGATAGAGGGGGAATTTGGGGAGGAAGAAGTATGAAAGAATAATAGGGGGATTTGGGGATTTGATATTCAAAATTTGAATTTTGATAAAGGAGGGAGATTTTTGGGTTGATTCAAGAGGGGGCAATATGGGAATTACAACATTTTTCGCATTTTATTTTTTTAAATCAAGTTTATTCAAAGACTGTAGGCGATGGAAAACTGAAATTAGACTATATAGGCAATTCCTCATCATTTTATGTATGCAGTGTGATGCCTTTAGTATAGGCAAAACTTATCATTGTCAAAATGCTGCAAGAAGAAGAGACGGCACTACTCTTCGTATGCAGTGTCATGTCTCTTCGCTTGGTAGAGATACATCCATTCAGTTAGTGTCGTTTAGCTTTCAACAACATTTACCAGAACAACACCGGGGTGATGTAATAATTCCATATATTCACAATACATATCACTCCAAATTTTTATGATCGTATCAATCCATAGGCCGTATACCTTAATCAATGTAGATAAACGTAGAGTGAGCCTTAGGGACCATTAAAACACAATTTTCAATTTATATCTTTTACGAAGCTCTACGAACAACATAACCGTAATACCTTTGACTTGTGACTGTTTTTTTATTTTTTTTATTTGAGGGAATGAGTCAAAAGTTCACTTTTTAATACAAAATAAATAAACATGACACACAATTTGAAAAAATTGCAAAAAGGAGAAAAAAAATTAGACGGACAAAATTACCCTTAAGTATACACGCTGCGTCGTTGCTCCAGTTCGCTCATCTCTTTCCCTCATTTTCTTTTCCCTTTCTGTATCATATGCATTAAGTTTTTATTATTATTTTTTAAACAATAGTAACTTTTGATTTAGAATTACGATCATCAAAATTTATTCACCAAAATTCTTTTTTTTTTTTTTCTTTATTTTGAGATCTCATACGATACCTTTCCGACGTAAATTTGAAAGACGAAAAAATATTTACATTAATCGTGGCGTTTTTCTTATACACGACCGTAACTTTTGATTTAGAACACCGATCATCAAAATTCTTTCACCAAAGTTCATATTTATTTTTCTCTTCATTTTGAGATCTCATATGATACCCTTTCGACGCCGTTTTTCAAATCCAAATAATCGCAGCGTTTACACAGTAACAATATCACAATAACAATATCACAATATCACGTTTTATTAACAAACACAATAACACCATTACCATTAACAGCATGGGATTAGCCAAAAATCATGGACTCAACAAGATTTACAACAACACCAACAACCTCTATTCATTTATAGATTAAAACGAAACAAACAATAAACTAAAAACCAATTGGACAATAATGTAATCACATTAACACCCAAAAAACTTGTGTATTTTCAAATAACACATTCAATCACAATTAACATCTTCAATCACAATGGAAAAAAATACTTCCAAGAAATGTTTACAAATACTCACTACTTTATCCATATGTTGTGAGTATTTGATAAGCTGATATATGTCATAACAGTAATAGTACAACAGTAATAGTATCACGAAAGAATAATATCACAAAGAATAAAGTATCGATCACAAAGAACAATATCACATCAACATGTATCACAGTAACAATATTATAGCAACAGTATCACAGTAACAGTATCACACTAACACCATTACCGTTACCATTGATTAGCCAAAGATCATGGACTCAACAAGCTTTACAACAACACCGACAACATCTATTCCTTTATGGATTAAAACGAAAACAAACCATAAACTAAAAACCATTTGGACAATAATGTAATCACATTAACACCAAAAAAAACTTGTGTATTTTCAAATACCACATTCAATCATAATTAACATCTTCAATCACAATGGGAAAAAACTGTTTCCAAGAAATGTTTCCAAATACTCACAACTTTATCCATATGTTGTGAGTATTCGATGAGAGTATTTGATAAGGTGATATATGCCATAATGAATCACAGGATCAGAATACTCTAACCCAACCGAGAAATCAAACTGTGTTGTTCCATTCCATCAGATAAAGATGGTAGCACGCGATATTTTTTGCTTTCATATTCAATAACACAATAACAATAAAAGTATCACTGTAACAGTGACACCATGATTTTGCCATTCTTTAAGTTGCAACAGAGAAAATGATTATCTAAGCACCGAAAAATCTCGACAATGTCGATTGATACCATCATCATCTTCTCAAACTCGACACCAAATGGTTTAACATTTTCTCAATAAAGTCGACCTCTATACCAAATGGTTTAACATTTATACCCTATCTCAACTCACAGATCTTTATCATGAAGCATTAGCCTTTTCTTGGAACATTAGCTCGTAGCTCTCCGCTTTTGGTTCCAATGCATCATCGTTTAACATTAGCTCTGTCAACTCAAAAAGAAAATTAAAAACTAATTTAAGCTTACAACAGAAAGAGGAATACAAACAGATATTCAAAAGATTGCTTGTATTTTTCAAATTCAGCTAGCCCATCATCAGTTTGAGGGGGGGGGGGGGGGGGGAGCCAAAAAATCACACTAAATTACATAATCCACGCTTACAATCAAGACTCACAAACATATCAACTCATCTGAAAGGGAAACATGGAATCTTTGGAGGATACTTATTCAGCAAAATAATTAAATAAAGTAAGAAATTCTATTGCAACTTCAGTCCCCACTCACCGGTAGGCATTCAACAGTAAGAAAAATATGATACAAAATAGCTACAGCTGCTTAGAATAACCAAACGGTACTTTTTCAACAGAAAAATGCAATCAAACATGTCAATAGAAATATATAATTTCAAAATGTGCTTCAAACGCAAAGAGAACTAACAGGAGGTTAATATTGAGCAATATACAAGCACTGAATTACTACAACAACTAAGAATGTAAAGAAACTCACCTTGTTACATAGATACTAGCAATTAAAAGACCTAAATCCACCGGTGATGAAGGTTCTAGGGATGCCGTTTCAAGTTGCAGAATGAACATTTGCAGCAGAAGATGAGAAAAATCTGGACGTAACCGTCGAAGAGGATTCATTGAAAGAAGAATGAGATGATTTTGATGCCCGCTCTATTTAGAACAGTAATTGATGGAAGCGAATTGTCATAAAAATGTATTTTAGTCTAGTGAAATAATTTTTGCCTTTTTTACGACTAAAAAAAAAAAGATTAAATCTTAAATAAAAGGGAAAAGATGAATTTTTATTTTTATGAACGCAGGAGGGTCCCAAAACAAAAACAAAAAAAATGGAAATAAAAAGTCAAAGTTCATGAGCAAGTAGGCGTTTGTATATATATTGATGAAGGTGGCAAGCAAAAGTCATGTAAAGACTTCGTCTTTAGCCTTTTTTTTTTTTACCATTAAATTTTTTATTATTTCCTTCTTCTTCTTCATCTTTATGCTTCATGCTTCGTGGCATTTCCGATTTTTCAATTGCAAAAAGCTCACAGCCGTTTGAATCCCTCCTTTATGTAATCAAATAAAAAAAAAACCCAAATCCCTTTTCCCAGTTTTCATGTTTGACTTTCCCTCTTCATCGCCATTCAATTGTGATTTGAGGAATTAATTCTGATTCACATTCACTTTCTCGTTGTCAATTGTTTTCGATTTATAAAGGCTTAAACCTCCGGAAAGAATTAATAAAAAGATCTTCTTGAGACCACCATTTTCGAAGCTGTTGACAATTCATGCTTTTTTTTCATCCCTGATTGTTTTTGTTCATAGTTAATTGTTCAGCTGAAAAGTGTATTTGTAAATAAACTCAGAATAGTGTTGTAGTTGTAGTTTAGCTGCTCTGTATTATTATTTTTTAGCCTAATCATGAAGCTATTGGTGCGAGTTATTGAAGCAAGAAATATACCAGCAATGGACCCAAATGGTCTTAGTGATCCATATGTGAAACTACAGTTAGGAAAGCACAGATTTAGGTCTAAGGTGGTCAAGAAAAGCCTTAATCCTTCTTGGTGTGAAGAGTTTTCGTTTCGAGTTGATGACTTGAAGGATAAGCTTGTAATTTCGGTATTAGACGAAGATAAGTACTTCAATGATGACTTTGTAGGCCAAATCAAAATACCCATTGCTCGTGTTTTTGATGCTCCTGACAAGTCTCTTGGTACAGCTTGGTATAGTTTGCAGCCCAAGAACAAGAAGGGCAAAAACAAGGAAATGAAGGAATGTGGTATGTTTTTTTTGAAGTTCACTTTGTTATCTTCAAATGCCATTTGACTATAGTGAATGTTATTGAAAGATTTGCATGATAAAAAGAATGATCATAGCTATCTACAGTCAATTTGTTCACCATTTTGGGCAGATTAGCTTTTAAGCCCATGGTAGTTGTGTGCTCGACTTAAGTTCTGGTTCAGCATCAGGGTAGATTTAATTTTCAAATTGTAAACATGGATGTTTTTTTATTTTTTATTTTAAAACTCTTATTTTGGGTGTGAATTAAATTATAGCATGTGAAACTGCTATTTCTTTCGATATCTTGAATTTATTTGTGTTGTGAAGGCTAGGACGGCGTTATTTAATGATGTTATAATTTAACTGGTGAAATCCTCCTGACTATATGTTTGTCACAAAGCTATTTGTTTGTCAATTTGGTATCTGCTAGTGATCATGTTTCAGTGTCGATGAAGTACAGAGATAACACAATGGAATCTTGAATTTAATTGTGTTCTGAAGACTAGGACTATGTTATTTAATGGTGTTATTATTTAATAGGTGAAATCCTTCTGACTATATGTTTGTCACAAAGCAATTTGTTTGTGGATTCGGTATCTGCCAGTGATCATATTACAGTGTCGAGGAAGTATGGAGATACTGCAGTTGATTCTCCTCCAAGGCCTGGCATTGTGCCCATGAGGCCACCTTCGCCAACGAAGTTAGAAGAAGCTGCACCTTACAAGGAGGAAAAATCACATGCACAGACCTTTGCTGGTCGAATTGCTCAGATGTTTAACAAAAATGGAGATTCAATAGCTGCAAGCTCCTATAGGTCTGTGGATTCCATGGAGCCACCTCAGAGTGTTAATCCGATGGCTGAAGAAGACATGCCTGATGAGCAGTTGTCTTCAAACAGTTTTGAAGAAGTTATGAAAGGCATGGAGACAAGAGAGGGGGCTGATATTCCGAGCAACTTACCCGGGGGAGTAGTTCTGGAGCAACTCTATGCAGTTGCACCTCATGAACTGAACTCTGTTCTGTTTTCTCCAGATTCAAGTTTTCCAAAGTCTGTTGCAGACATCCAGGGATCAACAGAACTGCAGTTAGGACCTTGGAAATTGGACAACGATGATAATGCAAAAAGGGTGATTACTTATGTCAAAGCCGCGACTAAATTAATTAAGGCGTTAAAAGCCACTGAAGAGCAAATATATCTGAGAGCTGATGGCAAAATTTTTGCAGTTTTGTCGACTGTGGCTACTCCTGATGCTCCCTACGGGGGTACCTTCAGAACCGAAGTTCTTTACTTGATCACACCAGGGCCTGATCTTCCATCTGGTGAGCAATCTTCACGATTGGTAGTGTCATGGCGGATGAATTTCTTACAGAGCACTATGATGAAAGGTATGATTGAAAATGGTGCGCGTCAAGGTATTAGAGACAGTTTTGAGGTTTACGGCAATATACTATCTCAAAATGTAAAGCCAGTTGATTTGAAAGACATTAGTTCCGAGAAGGAACAGGTCTTAGCATCTTTAAAACCGGAACCACAATCTGACTGGAAACTTGGAGTTCAGTATTTTGCGAATCTTACAGTAGTATCAACGGTTTTTGCGGGTTTGTATGTGCTTTTTCACATTTGGATTTCAACGCCCGGACCGATACAAGGGCTAGAATTTGTTGGCCTAGACTTGCCCGACTCTATAGGAGAACTTGTGGTATGTGGAATATTAGTTCTTCAAGGTAAACGAGTGCTTGAATTGGTGTCACGCTTCATGAAGGCACGGACACAAAAAGGTATTATACATGCGATAGTACATGTAATGTTTGTACTTTGAAAGTGTCGATTTTTGCATCCAATTGTTTTGCTTAAAAAAGAAAGCATTATTTCTCAATAAGCATAGCCAGCGGTATTATTCCTTTTATTCATTATTAGTCTTCTTTTCTTTGATTTTGTTTTACCAGAATGTCAGTTGTTTTTTTTGGTTTTTCCTTTTCTTTCCTTTTTTCTTAAAACTGCCTACCTCGACTGTAGGTAGTGATCATGGAATTAAAGCACAAGGTGAAGGTTGGTTGTTAACTGTTGCATTGATTGAAGGAAGTAATATAGCTGCCATTGATACAAGTGGTTTTTCTGATCCATACGTTGTTTTTACGTGCAACGGGAAAACAAGAACTAGCTCAATCAAGTTTCAAAAGTCTGATCCTCGGTGGAATGGTGAACTTTTGTCTTTACAATTCCTTACTTCCTTAGTGGTGGCATTATGTCTCTCCATTTATCTGCGTTAAGCTGACTGGGAGGTTACGTGGATTTCTTGCAGAAATTTTTGAATTTGATGCCATGGATGATCCTCCTTCTGTGCTAGACGTGGAAGTGTACGACTTTGATGGACCTTTTGATGAGGCCACTTCTCTTGGACATACCGAAATCAATTTCCTGAAAACTAATGTATCGGATTTATCTGATGTCTGGATTCCTCTTCAAGGAAAGTTGGCTCAGGCATGCCAATCTAAGTTGCATTTAAGAATATTCTTGAACAATACAAGAGGTAGCAATGTTGCTAAAGAGTATCTAACGAAGATGGAGAAGGAAGTGGGAAAAAAAGTAAATTTCTTATTCTTTTTTGTCACTTGCTACTTGGTTCCATTTTTTGGACTTTCGGACTTTTTCTTACTTGCTAAACAAATACAATTGTAGATAAGATTGCGGTCACCCCAAACAAATTCAGCATTCCAAAAGCTTTTCACACTTCCTCCTGAAGAATTTCTTATCAATGACTTCACATGTCACTTGAAACGCAAGATGCCACTGCAGGTGATATATCCATCTTTTGTCTTATATTTCATATGTCATCATTATTATGGGGGCGAGATATTTCATTTTAGGATATATTGTGCATTTGTATATTTACCAAACGTTATGTATTTTCTAGTAGATAATTGTGTCGTCTTATGTAAGTATCTATCTGTCATCATTGCACATCTTATATGATTTATGTATTAATAGCTTGCCTATTTGGTACCATTAACATTCTAATTTAGATAGAGTCCTTGAATTTTGATTCCGGCTTTCTTGTCTTATCAATAAATGCTTTTTACTTTTTTGGGAACAGGGCCGCCTATTTTTGTCTGCTAGGATAATTGGCTTCCATGCTGATTTATTCGGACACAAAACAAAGTTTTTCTTTCTTTGGGAAGATATAGAAGATATTCAAGTTGTTGCACCCACTTTGTCTTCAATGGGAAGCCCAATTGTCATTATGACGCTAAAGCCAGGAAGGGGTTTCGATGCAAGGCATGGTGCAAAGACACAGGATGACCAAGGCAGACTGAAGTTTCATTTCCAGTCTTTCGTATCTTTTAATGTGGCACACAGGTATCGTCATTGACTGACTTAGTTAATCAAATGTTGAATTTATATAACTTTGACTTTGCTGAAAAGTGTTTTTAATGCCGAGTAGGACGATTATGGCCCTGTGGAAGGCAAGAGCACTTACTCCTGAGCAGAAGGTACAAATTGTTGAAGAAGAATCGGAAGCGAAAGACGTTCAAAGTGCAGAAGAAGATTTGATTGGCAAAAGCCTTCAAGCCGCGGATGATGAATCTGAATACAAGAGCCTTCAAACAGAAGAGAGTGGGTCTTTCTTAGGAGTTGATGAAGTTAGCATGTCCCTTGTTTATTCCTCTGTTCTTTCTACACCGGTTAGTATGCCCCTTACACTTTAGATTGTGAGTATTTTAACCGCACTTTTTACATCTATATCCGTTTCTGAAAGAATTTTTTGTTGGCCATTTCCAGAGCAGTTTCTTTATGGAGTTGTTTGGTGGAGGTGATATTGATCGTCATGTAATGGAGAGAATCGGTTGTCTGAATTATTCTCCGAGCCCTTGGGAATCCGAAAAGTCTGATGTGTATCAGAGGCAACTGTATTACAAATTTGATAAACGGGTTTCTCAATATAGAGGAGAAGTGACAAGCACTCAACAAAAAACTTATCTTCCTGAAAGAAATGGTTGGCTCATGGAAGAGGTTATGACCCTTCATGGGGTTCCACTCGGTGACTATTTCAATGTAAGTTCGTGCTTGATTTTCAATTTGACATTCCCATGGTTAAAATTATCGTCTCTTTTATTTCTTATTGCAGCTTCACCTAAGATACCAAGTTGAGGACCTAGCCACAAAATCCGTTGGATGTACTGTTCAGGTATACTTTGGGATAGGCTGGTTGAAGTACACTAGGCATCAAAAGAGAATTGCTAAGAACGTACTTACGAATTTGCAAGAACGCCTTCTAGTGATGTTCAGCCTTCTTGAGAAGGAATTTGTCACAAGAAGATAGATATATTCCAATGTTGCGTAGGCTGTGACAGCTCGGTATCTCGTCAACAACGATATTTTTCTGAGCAACTCCGGTCAGTAAGCATGAGAATCGTCATTCTGTCTTCTGTTCCGACCCACATGATTGGAGTAAAACAAGGTTAAGTTTCCAATTAGTTGTGAGTTGATTGAACTGGACTCGGTCCTTATGCTTATATTAGTTCCGCGTGTGAAAATGGACATGCTGAATTCAAGCAGTTGAAGATGTTGAAGAATCTCTTGGTAAAATAGTTGTAGCACCTAGCTGTACCAAATTTGAATTCATTTGGGATTACTTGGAAAAACAATAATAAGTCTTGTATGCAATGAGATTTTGTTTCTTACAAAGCCATGAGTTCTTGAAATTGCATTAGGTCTTTTGGGAAATGTTCGATGTTGCCATATGATCCATGTGATTTTGATCAAGATGGCAATATAAATGTATCATAAACACACACTAAAATAGCTATTAGGATTTTTTTGTAGTCATCAGATAAGTAAATCAGAAGCATTTACTTATCTGCCACCTGATTGTATTCAGATTTGCAAAAGATTTTGCTTTATTTAGGCTATTGATACACTTGTTTTTTATGTTTATATTTTGGTGCCGCACCTTTGTTCATAATATATGAATCCATCGTTCTTGTTCTGTAAACTTTACGGTAATGATACATCTATCCTGGATATTCACTTTCTGCTGTGTCATGCATCATGCTTTTATCAGCATTGACCATGGTAGAATTTAGAATGTATATCAATCCATTAATCATACACTTTGATCAATAATGATTACAACAGCCAAAAAAGAGTTTAAATTACAGGAACCTCAATCTTGGAAATGGCATTCTTCAACTCGATTCTGAGACCTGGAACTGTGGGTGCCAAGACAAAGTCATTCCAAACAGAGCCAGGCTTAAAGATGAGGTCAGATTCTTGATTATCATGAAGCTCATATATACATTCTGCTTCATCATTTAAGCTGCTTACTTCTCTTAAACACTTTATCTCTTCTGCATCTACCAAAAGGTTGCTGTCTCCACCTTTCCATGCTATTAACTGAATGCATTCAAACATTATCAGTGAATATATATGAGACTTACAAAAAGCCAGCACCTCCGTCTCAATTTATCTGTCAATTTATACAGAGTTAAGATGACAGATAAAATGGGATGGAGTAATACTAATTAAGGTGCAAGAATACCTTGGGCGGAGTGCCGATCCCGTTAGTGCAATAAAGCCTAGCATTATCCACCAGATGACAGTATTTTGGAAAAGCATTTGCAAATCTCTTGTGGGATTTCAACTGTGGTTTTACCCTCACTGCCCTACCTGTCTGTACAGCTCTCCTGTAATAAAAATATATTAACTTTTAAGCTTAGTCCAGAGATCCTTGGTGTAAGAGCACTTGCATCAGTCTTTTTTTTTTTAAAACCAAATTATCGGTTTTACAGAATCCCTATTCAGGGTAAAAAGCATCAGAATCTCTACCGTATATAACTTGAATAGAGAACTTGTATTTTGTGCATTACAAGTAATGCATACTTTAGAGATTTTGGTATTTTACGGATCTGGATAGAAATTCTGATGCACATATAATATACCTGATGCCTCTTACAACAGCAAGATAAGCATCACAAACAACTCCAACCAACTCGATTCTATACGGTTTGGTCGACTTATCAGCAGGTTCATTGTCTCCAACTGGGTCTTCTTCACCTTCTTGAATCTGTTCCCAGTAATTTTCAGTAACCGTACCATCTTCAGCGACTTTATAGCCTTCCCCCATTCGATAACGATGTTTATGTACATTTCTTGCCATTGCAATTGTCTGTTGTACAAAGGGCTCCCATGACAGGGTACCATCCATGATCACATCACGCCCTTCGTTCAGTGCCGTAACTAGAAGGGATGATGCTGCATCTGTAGACGATTGATGCACCTGCAGTTTCAAGTATTTTTTTCAGTTAGAGCACTTGAAACGAAAATAAGTGTCTTGATGAATTTACCAGTTCAGCAGTTTGAAGCATGTCCTGGTGATGACCCCTAGAGCTAAGTGCCCTATAGATGACATCTGTCTCCTTGAAAGCATCTGCCTCTACCACCACTGCATTTGTTGAAGCTTCTGACCAAAATGGGCTGTCCAAAAAAAAAAAAAAAGGTATGCAAATCTAATTAGTTAGCTCTTTGAACAATCAATGTGAATGTGTTAGAATAAATATGCTAAAGAAACTAAAGGGCATCCATATTAAGGAGTACTCTGCCATGATGTCTTTTAGGACAGTGCTTTTGCCAGCGCCCATACCACCACCCATAAAAAGAAGCACAGGGCTTCTCTTATTATGTGCAACTGGAACCATAACTTCTGTGCACTTTGATTCTCCATTTGTTGCTGTCCTTATAGCTTTCATCTCACTTACTAATGTAGAAAACACTCTGGTCACTTTCAGCTCCTTTGTTATCTTCTCAAACCTCTGTTTCCTATTAATAATCATCAGATCATTAATTATCATATAGATACGTCTACATCCTATTATGATAAAGTCAGTTATATCAAATGCGGTAGGTACATTGTCATCACATATTTCTGTTATCACACATTTCTACTATATTAATATATAATACATAACATTTACTATCACTTACTTGCAATGGTTACAGTACACTAGTCCCTATAGGTAGGCACGTAGGCAGGCACACAAGGCCACCCTCTACAAAATCGACGAATTTGAGCCCCGGCCGAATGTTTTCGATCCAATAGCATTATATACACTTATTTTTTGACTAATAATTTTATACTTTATAATACATGGAAAATAATTGCTCAAGTGATATGCCTTTTTTTATTATTATAAATAAATTCAAGAACACACAGTTTTAACATGTTATGAAACTGCATAATCCAGAATGTGCCACACAGTCACTTCTTCTTTTTTTTATATTATAAATTCAACACTTTTTTTTTTTTATGCAGAGCAGTATATGGGCCCCCCCTTACAATCACATCTTATCCAACTTGTAAATATAATATTTTGTAAGAATCACAACAAATTATCTGTCTTTATCAGTTGAGCTGGCTGAAGAATAATAATAATACACTATATTCCCACTCTTACTAAATTAAGTTAGCTATTTAGTAACACTTTTACTACTTTCCGGACATAATTCAATGATTAAAAAAATTTAAACGTTGTTTGCATTGAATGTTTAACTCTGTAAGAGAACGATTTCTTTTGATAAAACATATAATACAGAGTTACAGACAACCTAATGCACTGAATCATTAAAATTTAAAACATATTTCTCAATTTATATCATCGATATAGTCCTAAAGGCCGAACACCGAAACCCATTTGATTCTCTTATTTTATCTGAAATTATTCTTGTGTGGTAACGTAACTTTATTTGAAGAGTTTATTTTATAAAATTAAAAAAAAAAAAAAAAAAAAAAAAAAAAAAAGGCTATTGAGTTTTGTTAAATAAGAAGATCACCTTGTTGCTGCCATTACAAACTCCTTGAGCTTTTTTTGCTCTGAATCTACATTTAATGCCTGCAAAACATGATCAAAATTAGCTAAACATTAAAATATTGATTGATTACATATATATAACAGAACATAGTAATATATTTTTTTTTCAAAAACAGTTGCATATAATAAAAAGAAATTAATTAATAAAAGAAATCTGGACCTGACTTATCATGAGAGAAGCTTGGTTCCAGTGGAATGCAAAATAAGAAAGAATGCATCTCTCAAATTCTTCAACTAATTTCACATAAAGAGTTTCTGCATCTTTTTCATTAGCAAAATATTCATATATTTTACCATCACACCCTTTTGTTCTCTTCAAATATTCATAGGTCAACTTGCTCAATTTTGGGCATTCACTTCCATCGTTAAATCCAATCTGTCTTGCTGCACAAACCAACCAAAAAAAATAAAATAAATAATCACTTCAATTCCTTGAGAATCAAGAAATTTGTTATAACACATAAAATCGTATAATATGAGGGTCTTGGCATTATGTCAGCGACTTTTTGGAGCATTCGACCTATGAAAAAAAAAAATCACATTTGACTTCTGAAACGTCGATCCTGATGTTAAGAACCGACTTCTCAAAGATCGTGTATGAGGAGCATTCAACCTGTGAAAAGTCACATTCGACCATTGAAAAGTCAATCCTAATCCTAAGGTTAATAATCGACTTTTCAGAGGTTGATTGTATGTAACTGTGGTGAGTGACTTTGGCTTTGCAGAGGTTGACTTTGAGAGTTGGATTTGCCAAAGTCTAATGGGTAAGAACATTGGGGACAGTCCACAAGATCTGAATCATTACCAACATAATCAGAAAACTTCTCAATGTTTCCAAATCTTCCAGATTCAGTTCTATTAAGACTTGGAGCAAAAGTATGATGATGATGATGATGATGATCAACTTCTTTTGTTGGCTTATTATTACTAGACTTGTTTCTTTGTCTGAAATGCATGGCAGCTGCTGCAGAGATGATACCCACAGAGGCTGCAACAAACAAGTGGGCAAGAACAATTCTTGCAAACCCATCTGAAAAAAAGTTGAAGATACACAACTTATTATAACCATTTATGGAAAGTCATGTGAAGTTCTTGAAAATTCAAGAACATGTAGAAAAGTTGGATTTGGGGTCAAAAGAAAAGAAGAGGGATCTAATAAAAATTTCTACTTTTTCTTGGATTCACTTACCTTGAGCCATGTTTGGTATAGTTGACAAAAAAGTGGAGCTTAAAGTTCTTTCCTTTGGAAGATAGGTGTGAATTGGTGCCTCTAATTTTGTAGTTCTAAATTTTCATGCCAATTTATGGCTACGGATAGGGATGGCCTCTTCTTTATGAAAATGTCGGTCTCAACCCAATTTAAGGGTTTACTACTGTCCCGTTCTTATGATTTTGTAGAGGACTGTAAAATCAAATAATACTATGTCTTTATGGTGCAATGTATATAAGTTGCTTGTATGTTTTTCTTTAAGCGATTGTTAATGACACCACAGTCGATCTACACGGCCACCACACCTCGTATAAATTTTGATTTATAGAGGTCGAAACATGTTTTCGACCCCTCCATAGTCGAATTTATGCACAAATTTCGATTTCAAAAGGGTTGAAAACAGATTTCGACCTCTTTAAAGTCGAAATTTACGTGATCTACACGGCCACCACACCTCGTATAAATTTTAACTTTACAGAAGTCGAAACATGTTTTCAACCCCTCCATGGTCGAATTTATGCACAAATTTCGACTTTAAAAGGGTTGAAAACAGATTTCGACTCGAAATTTACGTGAAGTGGTGCCATTAACAGTGTCTTTTCTTTACTACCAATAAAACACTAACACCAACGCTAATTAAACATAGAGTGGGTGGCCTCTTTTTTCTCTTTTGACATTTGGTGAAATAGTTTTATGCTTCTTCTTGTTGTTGTTGTTGAGGAATTGTTGTTTTAGTTAAAGAGTAATCAAATTCTAGTAATTTTATATGTTTTTGAGACTTAAGTTCTTAACTGAGTTTTAAAATTTAAGGTAGTATATGTGGAGTATTAAAAAAAAAAAAAAAAAAAAAAAAAAAAAATTGTCACAAGACAAAACAAATAAAATTTTGTGCATTAGATCTCTCAAGATGTATAAGAATATTTCAATAGAATGTAACAGATGAGAAGCATCTATTCAAATTCAGATGTGACTAGAGAACCTGATACTTATAGTACAATATAATGAGTTTATCAGTGAGAAAAATATTACATTCCAAAAGAATTTAGCTGGATATAATAAAATAAAAAAAAAGGGTATCTGAATGCAAATGTTATGCCCCAACAACCAAAGTGGATACAAATGTTACAACTTCTCACCATCTTTCACATAGTGGAGGTGTATACAGTGAAAGAGAGTAGAAACTAGAAACGTATGGTGATGATGGTTTTACACTGTATACAACAACGGTTGTACCGTAAAATATTTCCCATTACCTAGGGTTTCCTCCTCCTCTTCTTGCAGCAGCTCTTTGGCCAGCTCCAAGTAGTAACGCTTTTCCAAACAGTCCGGTATGTAAACCGCAAATCAACACAGCACCACCAACAGCAACCCATCTCCAATCAACTCCTCCACGATTACCTCTTTGATTTTGGATATAGAGTGCTGTGTTTTTCTCCTCTTGTTCATCTTCTGTCCCTAGAGATTCGGGGCTTTCATCAAAGGACAACTTCATAGTGATGTTTGCCAGCAGAGCACATCGGGACAGAGCCGCCTCTGATTTCCTGGCGTTCTGATATGCTCGGAACCCATTATGTAGCTTCTTCACTGTCCCCCACATCCCATGCCGAACACCTAATTTGGCTACGTCTTTGGGAATTCCCATATCTTCGTAGTGAACGAGGGACACCTCACATGCGGTCAACTGGCCATCTCCTTTCAGTGATCGTACTACATTCATGTTCAAGAAAGGAGCTTTTTAGTTTTTAGAACGCGTGAAATGGAAGCAAGACAGGTACACTGTACGGATACAAAGCTTTACCTGGCTTAACAACCCAGCTGGAAAAGTAGAGATCTACACGCCTAGGTTTATCGCCTCTGGGCAAATCTGGATAAGGCACTACCTGCAGTTGCATCAATTTCATATGCACTTTCATGAGATAATAGTTACTGGATAGTTATATGAATACATGACATATTCGATTAATGGGCGTGGAAACTAATATCAATTAAGTACAAATATTTTCAATCAGAAGCATGTAGTCAGTACCTTAGTCACACAATAGAACGTTTTTCCAGCTTCCCATATTCTTTTAGCAATGACGTATTCACGGTCACTGCAGAAAAAAGGGAACTGCAAAAAAAGAGTAGCACAGAAATGTTGATTCAATTTAATAAGGGCTAAACAAAGTGAGGATACAACGATGGCAGCTCAGGATTTTCCAAAAAGTTCATCTGCAAACCTTCTTTATCCAGTGGACAATCATGGAACCATTATGGGGACGCTCCTCCAAAATTTTGAAATAAGCAAGCATGGGATCCCATTTTGGTCGAAACTCGTCGTCCCAAAAAAAATCCCTAACTAGCTCTGGGGTTGCGTCTTCAAAGATGGTTTTGCTCCGATAAACAGTTGGACCAGACTGTAAAAGAAGAAGCGCAATCATATGTGTAAAGGCACAAGTCGAGAACAGGAGCCAGCTTGAGCAAGCATTTGTATGCCAATTTATTTATTTTTAAATTTTCAACTTCAAAAGGACCAAACAGAACTTATGCTTCATGGCTTCACCTTAACAACCTATATACACATCTATGCATCATGCCAAGAGCAACACAAGGCCACTCTAATCAGATAAAAAACGTCAGAGCCAAGGCGAGAAAACAGTGGGGTCACGCATATACATGACAAGTGCTCAATAGGCAATACAAGATAGGAAGAAATACTCTTCATCCCAGATTATAGGTCTTTTTAGACCTTTGCACACAGATTAAGAAAGCTAACCAACAATCCAGTTTTTAGTGTGTTAGGATGAAAATGACCTTCCACTTCACCTTGGTTTTGAAATTGATATATACATTGAAACCCCAAAAGCCTTAAATATTGGGTAAAATAGAATATTGCATTGATTCTTGAGAGAGACCTATACTATGGGACAAAATAAAAGAGCTAAAAGGCCTATAAATTACGACAGAGGGAGTAGTAGTGCTGAGTCAATTGACCCCATTCATGAGGATATCGAACGGTTGTTGGATACAAGATTATGTAGAAGGACCACCCCTATGTCTACCCTCTTCCTATAGCTCATTGGTGTTCAATCCCACCTACTTAATCCTCCTCTCCACCCCTTTGAACTAAGATGATACAAAGTGAAAATATGATAGGCATTCTATCTAAAGTTTGAGGACCTTGCTAAGATTTGATTGATTGTTCTAGGAGGGCAGTTTCAGGTTGTTTATTACGTGTAGGGAAATAGTACTCTATCATCAATTGTTCTGGACGAATGGCAGTATGTGTTCCGTGAGATGTCATATAGTATTTGGCATAGGCACAAGAAGGCTGTGCATGATGCAACCTTGACACGGCCCCCCACCCCCACCCCCACCCCTACCCCCACACACAGACAGTTATTCTTGCTTCTATGGCAGTGGAGAGGGCAAGGGAATCACGTTTAGCATGACACACTGTCCAAGAATCATAATGTATAGCTAATAGTGTTTGTCCATGTGAATATTTCCCATTTTATTTTGTAAATTGTTCCCAGAGATCGATGCTTTTAATAAATGAATAAATAGAGCTCTATTGTGAACCCTATGAGAGAAAGTATGAATGACCACAGAGGCAACAAGGATCAGAATCGCCATTTACATCACGAATCAATTAGTATTGAAAAATCAAATAGAGTGCCACCACTTGTAAGCAACAAGAATTCACAAAATGTTAATATAATGAAATCAAATAAGATTCGCATGGACAACACTATTAGCTATACATTATGATTCTCCAATTAAAATAACGTCAACAAGTTTAATAAGCTTCATTCATAAACATCACCAGCATACCATCAATCATACACAAGATTCGCTACTACTAGTAAAATAGCTGCATAGCTCAAAATTTAAAATAGAACTCAATCCTTAAGGACATGAATACTTCAAAATTTACCTACAGCAGAAGTATAACTTTACCTCAGGTTCATGCCGCCAAGCTTGGTATGCCAGGTTTGGAGTATAACGTTCCATCAGACTCTGCCAAGCCATCTCTCCATCTTTTCCATCTAGAAGACTTAACAGGTGTCCTAAATCATTCTCTGTGACAGACTTCTTATCCACCTCACAATTTCTGCTACAACCATTAAGAAAAGTTGGGGAAAGAAAAAAAAAAAACAGATATTAGAGTGAAACAAAAGTGCTGAAACTATGAAAGCAAAAGGCAGACATAAGTAAGACTACAAGAAGGTGCTTCTTAATATGCTATTGGCATCAAGTTGTAAAATTCTCATTTAATGAAAGCCGGTTCATTGAAAGAAGGGGAGGGAAGAATATTAGAGATTGAGAATGCAAACATGGCTACACATAATGTTAAAATTATACTCCACGGGAGACCACAAAATGCACATATAAGGTTAAGAGGCTAGTATGTGAAGAGGCGTAGACAAGTCAATTGAAATGACTCAACGGAAACCAGACTTAATGTGATGCTTATGACACAAGACGGAGAGTAAGAAAGCCCACCAACATAAATGTTTCATACTTTCTTTCCTAATAAGCTGGAGGGTGATTTAGGAAAGCTGAAAGCACCAGTCTTTAAGCTAAATCCAAGCTTTAGAGGAGGACAAGCCGAAGTGAACAAATCAATGGACAATCAGTCTTTGATGCTTATAATCAAGATTAGTTTCAGACTATCTTCCGAGTTAGCAGTATCTCAAAAATTGAGTTCCATAAACAAGCATAAAGCTAAAAGAACGTTTCCTGTCATCGTAATTCATATGATAGTTATCAATATCATGTTCTCCAGAAACAAACCACTATCCGCCTAAGAAAATTGAAACACAACTACAATAATTAAAACAAACGGAAATGGAAATCATCCATCAATTTGCATCACTAGCCAAAATCAGCAAAGGTAATTATCCAAGCAGATGAGCACAATATATGAGAAAAATTCAGGAAAACTGGAAATAACATACCCAATTTCATCACCATTTGCACGAGCTGAAATCGAAGCCAAAGTCACATCAGGAGAAGAAGACGACGAAGCCAAGCGAGAAGCTGGGGAAGCATCCTTCCGGCGATTCCTGCCACGAAAGCTGAACCACATTCTATGGCCAACAGAGAAGGCAGAAAGAGCTGTAAAAGCAAACCATAACCGTCGAGCTCCAAAACCAGGAGGAATCGTCCAAGCATACCGGAGCTTCGACCGGAGACCTAAGAATATCAAACCGGTCCACCTAGGCCGCCATGACCAGCCGATGAAAAGGCCGATCATAACCGCAAGCCAGATCGGTACTGCACAAAGCAAAATGTCGACGAATGTTTCCATTACAGCTTGCTTGCTGATCATCTCCGACATGGTTACCACCAGCCCTTCCATTTTTCTCTATCTTTTTTTCTTTTCGGTGCAATTTCTGCTGACCGGCCAAAATAAATAAAACAGGAAAAAAAAAATTAATAAATAAATAAAAGTATTTATACGAATGTGATACACGACCAGAGTGGCAGAGTGTATTTTTAACATGCGTGCGTATTTGACTCCCAAGTCCCAACATTTTTTTTCTTTCAGATGTTTTTTCTTAGATAAAGGATAATTTTAGGGATAAAGGATAAAAAAAAATTTATGCATAAATGCAATTTAACCCCTTAACTATACGTTATGTAAAATTCACGACCTCAAATTATTATTTATTCCATTTACAACAAAAACCGTCATGTTTAAGCAATTTACGCTTAAACTACTAATCACTTAATCTACCACCTTAAATTTTTAGTATGTTAAATTTACATCCTTAATTCTTTTTTAGCAATTTTTTATTTTTTAAACAAGGGTAAGTCTCTCAATTGACACCATCATCTTATGTTCCCTCTAACATAATTTTTTCAACGGTAGTTTTATGGTGGTCCTAGATCACTTTTTCATAGTTGCTCAACCAATTAAAATTCTTAAAATAATTACAAAATCGTAAAAACATGTTATTTATATTTTACACGGTCAGGTCCAGTGTGTTTTTTGATTTTCTATTGATTTTGGATCACCAAGTTATACTTCGTCTAGGACCGTATTAATATTTGTGTTTTTCCAGTACCACCACCGCTACCCTCCTCCTTCGTCCCTTCCACCCGTCCGAGACAACCGACAATGGAAGCTGCAATTGCTTTGATCCGCCCCCTTGTCGGAAGTAGTCCTGTTTTCTTTTCTTTTTTCTTCTCCAACTTTGCAGCTTTGATTTGCACTTTTCTTCTTTGAATAGGGAAAAAAAAGTTTTTTCGGAGATTAAACAGAGGAGAAAGAGAGCATAATTTCACCGCCATTACTTTTTCCTCTTTCTTCCCTAACGATCAAGCCTTCATTCATCGTCCATTTTCACCATTCGCTACTGCTCTCCGATTTCCCATCTTCTATGCTTTCCTAATTCCTACGGGTCACCTTGGCAATCGCTGCAAAAAATTATGTTGGGATAGATGTCGTGTGTGGAGTGATTTACGGAACAGATCCGTAATTTACGGATTAAATTACGAAATATTAAACTAGAAATAAATCATGCGACTAGAATAATACATACTACCTCCGTCCCATAAAAAGTGTCCACTTTTTGTTGGACACGGAGATTAAGGAAATAATTAATGTGTTGTATTTTAAGAATGAATAGACAAATATACCCTTAACTAATCATAAATCTTTGTTTTGGAATATGAAAGGATTATGGAAAATTAAATGTTAAAATAGGGGTATGATTGGAAAAAATGTATTTAATGATGTATTGGAAATTTAAATGACACTTTTTATGGGACAATTCATTTTTCCGTTATGAATGACTTTTGTGGGACGGAGGTAGTATTATCTAGCAGATCTAACAAAAGATCAATCTTACTGTACAGATCTAACTCGAACAATTAAACTAGAAAATAAGATTCATAATGAGATCTAACTATATAACCATTATCATGCAGATCATATTCAAGTAATGAATGATAAATAGTAAGACGCATAAAACAAAAGACTAGAGATCAAACCGAGCCGAGTAGTTACTCTTTCCTAAAGACAGATTGCTCCGGTATGGTGCCTACGGTAGTAGCAACTGTTTTCCAAGATACAACGACTTTCGTCTCGGATTTAGAGACACTTCAAAAATCCGAGCTCCGGCGAACTTACAGAGTGCTCCGACTTCTCTTCGACTCAATGTCTAGATCTATATGACTGACTCTTTGTGGTGGAAAGACATAAGAGAGAATTCAATTATTTAATCTTCATCTAGGGGGTTCTTTATATAGTAGAGATGATGAGCCAATACTCGAATCTGATTGGCCGAGACACGTCATCAAACTTTTCCTCTTGGAAAAGTAATCGGCTTATCACCGGCAGTCTGTTCAGGGTTCCAAACGGAGATATGATATGAATCTACTAGGGTCCCCGCTCTCCACTCTCTACACCCCGACCCGCTATCTCTACATGGGATAGACTACACGTTGGGATTTAGGCACCATGGCCGACCCAACTCTCCCAATTTTATTGGTTGGATGATGTGTCCTCTGAATTCTGATTGGTCGAATGATTAACGAATTCTGATTGGTCGAATGACACAAACACATTCCAAAATTAATTTTATGGTTAATTTCATAAAGAAATTTTGTCCAAAAAATTAATAGTAACACCCGAACCGAACCGAGCCGAGCCGAGCCGGACGGACAGCGGCGGCGCGCGCGCGTGTGGAATAATCTAAGTCCTCCCTCTTGCACAAAAGTGTCTTGCCCCCTGGGGCACATCTATAAGAGCATATACTATCTCTTATTACTTGAGCTCACAAGCCTCAAGTTACCTATGTGGGAGAATGGGGTGAGATCCTCCCTTCAACACTCATCTCCTACATATTTTCTACCAACTTTAGCCATTAATTTCTCATTCACCCGACATCCGAATCGAGTGATTCAAAAGCCCATCATCAACTACTCCGTATGGAGTATTTAATGATATCATTAACTCCCGATGACATACATTGGAGCCTATCCGTAAATCGCGCTAATGTTGACTATTCAACTCTTCAAAAAAGGGCTTTTTCTCCAACAATCCCCCACATGAATGAAAATTAATGCAAATGCAAATGCAGACTTTGAAGAGAAGTCAGACGGAAAAATATTGCATCAGGAGAGGTAGCTTCTGGCTTTGAACTGCCTTAGTGAAGTACTATCGGATTTACTCGGCTAATCAGTGAACCGGGTCTTGAACTGTTCAGCCTTTAGTGTAAACCAAGACAATAGCACTCACACAATATTTCCCCTAGCACCTTTCAGTTCTCATGGTTGTGTCCGTCTCGGCCCTGGACAACACTTGGTTTCAGAAAGTGCTTTAGAGAATTCAAGCCTCAAAATTCTCATAGAAGCGGCCCTACTTCGCACTTACATAGGTGACCTCCTATCAAGGGTATTCTGCCCTACCCCACTTGAATATCAAGATATAGGAATCATTAAAAGCTAAGCTTAACCTCACACCCTCTACAGATAACACTTTTATTCTCTCAGAATGGGCAAGTGCTGGACTGTTCCTTATAGCTTAGTTGTCTCTTTTGAACCATGATCTTGGGATCTCTATTCAACATGGTTGGGTTGCCACTACAAGGAAACATGCGTAATAGGCTTCAGTCCCATTTCGGTTGTCAAGATTGACACCTGATCTCTAGCTAAACCTTTGTAAGCGGATCCGCAAGATTCTCCTTCGATCGTATATAATCGACGGAAATCAAACCATTAGAGATCACTTATTTAATGGTATTTTGTCTACGCCGTATGTGTCGAGACTTACCATTATACACACTACATTGTGCACTTCCTTTAGCCGACTGACTATCGCAGTGTATGCTGATAGCAGCCACTGGCATGGAACATCCTCCAGGAAATTCCAAAGCCATTCAGCTTCTTCTCCAGCCTTATCCAGGCTATAAACTCAGCTTCTATTGTGGAACGAGCTATGCACGTTTGTCTTGTAGACTTCCAGGACACAGCAGCACCACCAATCGTGGATAAGTATCCACTGGTGGACTTTGAATCTTTCGTATATGATATCCAGTTGGCATCACAATATCCTTATAATACTGATGGATATCTAGTATATCGTAGTCACAGACTCATAGTGTTCTTCATGTACCTCAACAACCTATAAAGGCTTTCCTATGATTATGATCTAGATTACTCGTGAACCTACTCAATTTCTTCACTGAACATGCTAAGTCTGGTCGTGTACAGTTGGTTATGTACATCAAACTTCCGATCACTTGAGAATATCTCAATTGATGCACAGGTTCATCTTTGTTCTTCACATTGACGTCCCTTGTCAACATCCTTTCGTATTCATGATACTCTCATGAGTACTTCCCATTATTAGCATGTCATAGAAATACTATCACATAAGTGTGTTCTTAATGTAGACATATATATGTCCTACCTACTTGACAACATAACATTGTCAAACTCGATATGCCATCACTCTGGATAATATTCGACTTAACATGTCTACACACCTTACTCTTTGTCCCGGAACTATGAACCCCTTGGGTTGTTCCAAGTACATCTCTTCTTTCAACTCACTATAACCATCCGTTTGATGGACTTCCAGGTTATATCGATGATAACCCTTATAAATAATTCTCATAATTGGTGAGTAAAAAGTCAAGGCCTTCTTTCTGTCGATACCCTCGGGCTACCAACAACGCCTTACAATAAATCCATCAACCTTTAACTTCTCATTGAAGATCCACTTGCACCTGAGTGGTTTATTTCCCAATGGAAAATCAACCAACTCCCAAGTGTGGTTTTGCATGATGGATTTCTCTATTTATAGCCTCTTTCCAGAAATGAGCTTCTGGAATTGACATTGCCTCAGCATATGTTCCTTACCATATAGGTCAGAAAGTCAGGACCAAAAGACTTGGAAGTCCTAGCCCTTATACTACAACGAGGCTCCTCAAGTTCTTGAGGATCACACTTTAATTAAGACTCATATCTCCGCTTACTCATGCTTGTTTTATATGTTTCCTTCTATAGAAAGAGATCTACAACATTCACAGACTCGGTGATGACATCACCATGTTCGTATTATGCACCAGAAACCAATAGGCAATACTCTTGAAAGTATATCCGATGAATATACAATCAATCGTTTTCGGTCCTATTTCCACTTGCTTTGGTTTGGGTACTTTTACCTTAGCCAAACACCCCCCACATTTCCAAGAATTTGTAGCTAGACCTCGGTCTTTCCACAATTCATATAGGTGTCATCCTTCTTTTACGAAGGGATCTCGATCAGAATGAATTTTGCTGAGAGGACAGCTCCCCCCACAAGTTCTAAGGTAAACCCGAACTTATCCACATAGCATTCATCAACTCTTTGAGAGTTCGGTTCTTGCATTCAGCAATACCACTTGATAGAGGTGTGTATGGTGTAGTTGTTTGATGAATGATGCCGGGCCCTTAGCAAGACTCATGAAACAATACATCATATCCACCATCACAATCACAAAGTATACATATATGTACCTTCCAAAAAAAAAAAGTATACATATCTGTTTGCTATGTTTATTTTCATCTTCATTCTGATAAATCTCAATGCATCACGAGCCTTACTTTGATTTTCAACTTATCAACATTTGGGGCTATCATCGATAAAAGTAGCGAAATACTTTTATCTAGCTTGCATGAATCTAGAGGTTCTGTGTTCCTTTTTTCCGGTCAAACGGTGAGTTCGCCAATATGGCTTCAACACATACTAGACACTTGTGATTAGGATCAAAATTTTAATTTGATAACAACTCCATGTTCATCAATTGACGAACAAAATTGCAAGTCCTAGTCATAGTGTCACAAGTAAGATTACTCAAGCAAGTAAGCAGATCGTAAAGCCAATCTCACTGGCTCTCAACGGACAGTTTCACTGTCAACATACTGATCAAATCCAGTTTGATCATTCAAAGCATTGTTCGTTGCACCACCGAACTTCTCCATCAATGGATGAGATTAACCGGTCACTGGTGCTACGTCTAGTGCTACAACCGGCACGTACACTTGTGTCACAAAAGACACACTCATATTTGGATTCACCTCGATGTATCCTTCCATTTCTGTTCAGTGAACAGAAGATCGACAATTACGGAATTACCACATTCAGTTTGTGTTCAACGAAACCACAACCTAAAATGGACTACTGGTGTGAACTAGTTCAACTTTCAACTTCCATACGAATGGCAGTACTATGTGAATTTTAGTCATATATTTTAGGTATGAATAAGTTACCAATGTTGACCAATCAAATAGCACTGATATTTCAATATAAGTTTTCAAAAATTAATATGTTTTACACACATATTAATCCAGCAACACCATTAAACAATCAACAGTGCACACAAATATTAATTCGTATAGAATACAAATTGTTGAGTTCCTTAGTCGAGTTCTGACTTTTAGTCCGAAATTACCTCGGCTCTCGACACATACCTAAATAATTTATAGTTAATACATAAAGGAACTCTCTATTGACACACTTGTTTACCACATCAATTCAATTTTTCTGAGATAACATACCTTTTAGAACCATATCTTATATTATTTATATATAATCACTATGTTCCAATCAATTGTACCGACCCAAAAATTGGTGAACTGCTTCCAGCACCAAAATTCTATTAAACTATAGGCACGAACCACAATAAAATATATAATTCATTCCAAACTTATCAAATTGTATATATGCCAAAGATCACATAAACTTAACTCTTGGTGATACATAATATGTGAATAAGTGCAAGCAGATTAATCATAGCACATTGGTTCCAAAACAAATCAAACAACTGATAAGTTGAGACTAACTATATATTACGCCATGTCTATCATTACTGAATACAAAATATGTGTCCGTCAATTCCTGTTTACTAGAATTGATTGATTTGTAATATACTGGTTGACGTGTGCAAGCATCAAGCATCAAACAACAACCACTTAAATATATAACGGTGGCTAAACGGAAAAATATCTATCTATGATATTCTCTCAAAATCACCAGTGATTTGCAATCATAAAAAGTTCCACACAATCTCATACCTTCCATAAGTTAATAAATCATCTGATGCAAAATATCCTACTGAATAATAGTTAACTAAACAACCCAAATTTAAGTTATAGTCCAAGAATTTATTCAGTAGCACAAGTAACGGATCGACGTACGCAAATAGTATGACCAAAAATTTAAGTCGTTCCAATCAATCAGTAACAAAATGTTACAATTGTAGGTCTTATTAATTTACCAATACAAAGAAAACTTAATCAACCTTTTTCCTCACAGATATTGAATATATTCAATCAAAGGTTAAAGAATTATTTCCATTATGATAATTTGGAGATATTTAGAGAATCATAAACAAAGGGTATTCAACTTTCCGCAAATCAACAGTAATTCGACACAGTTTTTATTTTTTTTTTATTTTTTATTTTATTTTTTTCAACGTAGTTTTCTTCTTTAGGATAGTTAATCCACAATTGTGGTTGTAAGCATTTACTCACATTCCAAAATTAATTTTATGGTTAATTTCATAAAGAAATTTTGTCTAAAAAATTAATAGTAACACCCGAGCCGAGCCGGACGGCGGCGGCGGCACGCATGTGGAATAATCTACTTCGGTGGCTTTTTTTTAAGTAGAATATTTCTACAACATTTTACCTTCTCTTCTATTCCGTTACAAGGAAGAAAAAAAAAACCATATTTTTTGATCTACAGGTCAAAAGTTCACCACATTTTCTCCGTCCTTTTTATTCTGACATCACAGTTGATACTTTTCTGATTGCTTTGTCGAGGCCATTTTTATAATAAATAAAAAACAGCGAAATAATAAAATAGGCGAACAGTGGATTTGTAAATTATTCCGTTGTAAAACATTATAGCAAACCGTGGGTTTAGGGTAGCAAGCTACCAGTGGATTTATCATTATCGTCTAATTTTTTATCTAGTGATCTGATTCTTATTTTCCTCCTTTTGGTCCTAATTCATGTATATAACTTAGGAAATGTTTGAACAAGTCAAATTTTAAATAAATAAAAATTGAATTCATCAAATTTCATTTTTTTTTAAGGAAATCGAAATTCATTTTTAAAAGTAGATATTAGTCAACATAGTAGGCATGTTTGTGGTAGGGAGAAAAGCGGAGTCAAGAATTTTCACCATTTGTTTGGTTAACTAAAAAAAAATACTAACAATACGCTTACGCTTTTGGTGGTAGGTAGAGAGGTGGTTTGTGACGGTGAGGTGGTTTCCTTATATTAATTTTTTGTCTTGTGGTGCGGGGTTGGGTCTGTGGTGGCAAAAAATGATGCGGATGGTGGGTTTGGAGGGACATGGCTGATGGTGGTGAGTTGGATCAACGGCAATGGTTGGTTAGGTGTTCAGTCGACAACGTGTGTTGGCAAGGTAAGTCAATGGTGGATATACGTCAGCGGGTGGTAGCGGGAAGGATCAACGACAACGAGTGGTGTCTTGATGGATGGTTGGTTCAATTGTGTTAGGATTGTTTAGTGACGAGAATGATATTTTGTTGGTAATGTGTGGTTATAAGGTTAGACGGTGGCAGCAAGTGGTTACAAGGTAGAGCAGTGGCGGCGAGTGGTGAATATAAGGTGGGGTGGGTGATGTAATGACAAATAGTGATAGAATGGTAAGAGATGCCGGCGTAGGGTAATCCGTGATAGAACATTATTGCAGAGGGTAGGATGAGGGAAATGATATGTGTCGTGCGCAGTAGATTAAAATTGCATATTTATTGGACCAATTCGATGTTGATTGTGAAAAATGGAAAGATGTGGATAATAGAATTGCTCCAATCGTTTCCTTATATTAATTTTTTTCTTGAAAAAATTAGGATAAAGTTCGATGTCAACAATGATGATGATATCTCGATTCTCGGATCTAATCCTCCACGAAAAGTAAGATTCCGCATATTTGGACCAATTCGGGGTGAAAAATGGAGCTGCTCCCGCGGCAAAACTAGGATAAAGTTGAGTCAAAAGATCTCGATTCAAGATAAATTCATGAGGAAGTGGTATCTCCTTAGGATCGTCATTTGCATTGTCGATTATGAGAATCTAAATTATGATCAATTTAGACTCATCACTATAAATGATGCATACGATTGTAGTATTACTTGTTAAGACATAACATTTGTCTTTTAAAAAAAAAAGACATAACATTTGTATCTGTATTATTTCTCTATTTGTTATCTTTTTCCCTTCTCAAATTTATTTATTTTTCCCTTCAAAAAAAATTTATTTATTTTGCGGTGCAGTTATCTCTGCCCTCCTCTGTCAATTTTTTTAAATTTATTTTGGTGTCAAAAAACAAAAATCATTTACAATGCCAGACAGGAAACGTTAGTTTGTTCAAAATATAGCCGTTGGAAAGGTGAAACCCCTTTGTCTTTAAACCCCTGAATCAGCCTTACTCCTACTCAGTTACGATCTCAGTTCTCATCTGATTTTTCTCCTTATTTCCAGCTTGTTTCCCCCAGATTTCTTCTTCTTCCCAAACAAAGAACTCACTTCCCATCTGAACTTTCCTTATTTACAGAAAAAATGAACGATTTAATGACCAAATCCTTTGTCAGCTACGTTGATCTCAAGAAAGAAGCCATGAAAGACCTCGAAGCAGGTCCCGACCTTGAATTAGGGATGACCCAGATGGACCTAAACCTCACTTCTTTCTTGGAAGAAGCAGAGAAAGCTAAGAAAGAGATGGATACAATCAAAGAAATTCTGGGTCGTTTAGAAGCTGCAAATCTGGAAAGCAAAACATTAACCAAGCCTGAAGCTTTAAAATTGGTCCGAATTCGAATCAATTCAGACATTTTATCCGTTTTGAAGAAGGCGAGATCCATAAAATCCCATCTTGAGGAGATGGATCGAGCAAATGTGTTGAGTAGGAGGCTGTCGGGTTGTAAACCCGGTACCCCAGTGGATCGGACCCGATCTGCGGTTACTAATGGATTGCGTAAGAAATTGAAGGAGTTAATGATGGACTTTCAAGCCTTGAGACAGAAAATGATGGCTGAACATAAAGACACTGTTGGGAGGATGTACTTTGCTGTGACAGGGGAAAATCCAGATGATGAGGTGATTGAGAAGATAATTTCAAGTGGAAGTGGACAAGGTGGTGAGAAATTTCTGTCCAAAGCAATTCAGGTAAGAAAATCTTTTCAGTATTTTTTAGGGATTTATGTTTATTTGATTGAAATTTGGTTATTTTCTGTACACTGTTTTGCTGTATTTATCCCTTTTCATAATCTCAATTTGTGGGTTAATCTTGTATCTTTAGGGCCATGCTTTTCAGGTTTAATGAGACCTATGAAGTTAAATGTGCCTTAGATACTCAAATTTATATATGCACATTACCATATTGGGACACCACAGAACAGAAGCACAACTAAGAAACACAACAAAACTCAAAATCTTACACTTAGAATCTTGAGAACATAGAGACTAACCTTTGCTTCCTTGCCATTTGTCGTCTACAAGTGTTTATATAGAATTAAGGTCTGTGGAAACAATATATCTGTGGACAGAAGTTTTGTGGGGTGATTAGCAAAACCATTTTCCTCGAGACATTGATCTATAAAAGTTGTTGACTCTGTCATGGTCATGGTTTGATTTGTTCAGACAAGTGACAAACAGAACACTAATGTTCTAAGATATTTGAGCAAAAGCTTCTAATGGAGTTATTACAAAGCACACCTTGTAATGAAATTAAGCTTAGAGTCTTTAGTGCTAAAAAAGCTAACAGTTCAATACACAAATCAGAAGAATGCAATTCCTCTTGTGGCCATGCCCTGATTTGCTTTACTCGATTCTTTTGCACTAATGACACAAACATGATGATGCTAAGATAGTAGTAGATGGAGTTTTTACAAAGTTGCAAACCTTGTAATGAAACCGATCAAGATAGAAAAATATAGTCTTTACTCTTTTTCAATGCTTAAGAAGGCTATAGTTCAATACTCAAATGAAGTGAATACAGTTCTCTTGTGCCCATGTCCTGATTTGTGTTTTTGAAACTTTTGTACTAATGACACAAGCACAATGATGCCAAGATAGTAGTAAATCGATTTTGTTGTACACGGATTATGTGGTGTAAATGTTAATATTGCAACAATGCAGGAGCATGGGAGAGGGAAAGTTCTAGATACAGTCATAGAGATTCACGACAGGCACGATGCAGCTAAAGAGATCGAGACAAGCTTGCTAGAGTTGCACCAGATTTTCATGGACATGGCTGTGATGGTTGAAGCACAAGGAGAAAAGATGGATGATATTGAGCATAATGTATGGAATGCTGCAAATTATGTGAAAGATGGAACCAAGAACCTTAAGACAGCAAAAGAGTACCAGAAGAGCAGCCGTAAATGCATGTGGATCGCGATCATTATTCTTCTTGTACTTGTTCTTCTAGTTATTGTGCCCATTGCTGTTAGTTTCACCAAATCTTGAATGATATCTTTATCTTTAGCTAGCCCCTCCCCTGTTCCCCAATCAATCCTCAAAGAAAAGAACAACAATTGTGATGTTTGTGTGTTCATGATCTGGTTAGTAGGATGATGCCTTGTGCAAGTGGTTGTTTTGCTATGCTTTGATCTGATGCTTAAAGTCCTTACTTTTAGGACTTGTATTTTGTTGGCTTTTTTGAATATTTTTTGTAGTAAAAATTGGTAACCATTAATAATACCATTTGTTCTTGAAGTTTTTTTCTTCTCACATTGTGCTTGGGGTTAGTCCTCAACTTTTTGCCCTGTTTCCTTTTGGCTGTTTTGTGGATTTGAAAGTTTAAGCGCATAGGCTTCATTTTACAAAAAAATAAAAAAATGATATGAATCATTCATCAAACGAGACAGAATGAAATCGGTAAAAGACTTTCGTTTCATCTTTCAAGATTGAAGAAGTAAAATCCAACACAATTAGTACAGAAATCATTTTCAGGACAAACTGATGAAAAAAGAAAAATGAATTCAACCCATCAATTTTTTTTTATTGAAGCTATCATTCTATGTACACATGCATGTATGATGTATTATTGTATTGTGTATATATATATATGAAGACATGAAAGAATATTGAAAAAAAAAATGAATAAAGAAGGAAATTCTCACACAAGTACAAAAATACTAATCTTCATTAGTATTACTTGATGATCATTTCTCTTTCTTCTACATATATGTCTTGAGAAAAGGAACCTCAATCATCTTCAATGATTCATCTTCTTAATTTTGTATACGGAGAGGAACGGTCGTGCTGCCGGAATAAGCGGTACCACCACCACTGCCGCCGCCGCCGCCGCCAGCGGTGCGGCCCAAAGCTCTACCGGCAAAGTTCATTTCGTTCAAGGGCGGACAGCCGGAGCCGCCGCTTCCGGGGATGTTGGTGCATGGATTTGGCCCAGAAGGAGGGACAGGACCTCTCGGAAGTGATTGTAAAATGAAGTTTTTTTGCATGATCAACAAGTTTCGGTCCTTTTTATCATCACTTTGTAAAATCCTTCCACCATGGCTTGATTTCACTACTGAAAGAACAATGAAAATAATCAAAAGAAGCAATATTCTCATGCCTAATATTTGGTTTTGATATTGAAAAAAGATTTATGGAAATTTAATGATGTTTCAAAATTGTATGTACTAGTAGCATATATATATATACTATTTAGTAGTAATGCATTGTAGTTTGGTGAAGATAGAATTGTAATTTCTGTGGATTTGTGTTTGGTAGGGTTCATTATTTCTTATTGAGAATTTGAATATTGAATAGGTCAAAAAGTTAATGTTTTGAATATACATACAGCTCCCATAAGTCAATAAACTTAAGGGCCATCAGTACATTTACATATCTTGTATTAAATAATAACAATAGTGTTAGTTCCGCAATAAAAATTAAGTAACAATATATTAAACCAACGACGATAATGTGAAATCTTTTGATTGATGTGAGTCCCGCTAGACAAATGTTTTATGTAACTTTGTAATGTTATATCATTATTATTTTCCGAGGGTAGAGTGTGAATATTGAATTTAGGCTAAAAAGGTAAATAAGTGTACGTATTTTAGAGTTATAAAATCAAACATGAACTTTGACTGCATAAGAATATTTTAGATAACGTATACGCACACCTCAAATCTTTATTTATTTGTACAAAGTCCTAGCGTAAGAAAGAAGTTTAGGTGGACTTAATAGAATTCATAAGTAGAAAAAAAAAAAAATATGGTGATGGACTTTTAGGAAGTTACATTGCTGAGTCATATGTTGCTTCCTCCAACCTTGGTAACTCTCATTTTAGCATTTTCCTTGTCTGACAAGTATTAATTCTAAAGGCCATTGACCCACTTTAGCCTCTCTTTCTTTCCAAGTAAATCCAAAGGGCTTATTGGGAAATGAAATTAAAAAATTAATTTAAATATGGCAGAAATGTGTCAGCCACCCCCAAAAATAAGAGTGACCATTGCCGATGCTCTTAGCATTTTCCTTGTCTGACAAGTATTAATTCTAAAGGCCATTGACCCACTTTAGCCTCTCTTTCTTTCCAAGTAAATCCAAAGGGCTTATTGGGAAATGACGCCCTATTTACACTCCCACCTAGTCATGTCACATGTGATCATAAGCAAGAGCAAATGATGTAGATTCTTTTTTAACAGAGACATCGAAGCAAGTTCGAAAATCCACTGACAACATTAATTGTGTTTTTTTTTGGATTTTAGTGGGGTCACTGACCCCTCCCCTTTGCATGTGCGTCTGCCGTAGGAGTTTACTCACTCCTAAGAATATGCAAAAGCGAAGAGACAATGGCCAGTCAATAAATGCAATAAGAAGTCACTAGATCCATTACGACTCAAGTAGCGTCGCCGCCAAACCCAAGTTCTGAGACGTTACAAGTCTTGCCTCAAATCCTGCCGCAAGTTCTGGATCCATTATTATCCAAATCCGGCCCCAATCTCATCCCCTAAGGGATGTAATCAAATCCAAATCTTTCCCCAATCTCGTCTCCTATGGGATGTAATCAATGCCTGCCTCAATTGCCCAAGGAATGTAATTAAATCCTGCCTCAAATGCATAAGGGATGTAATCAAATCCTTCCTCAATCCTGACCTCCTTAGGCAGGACACAATAACATATATGACAATTTTTTTTAATCAACAAACACTATTTGAACCTCCATACATGAACATAAGATAATCTAGATATAGTCATCCGGATGATATAGTCATCCAGACTATTGTAACACTCCCAGACCCCGGGCCTGGTAGACCTAATTGAGTTAAATGATCCGGTCAACTGCTTAGACCGCCGTCTTCGCTTGGTCTAAAGGGCTAACCCGAGTTGACAAGATCTCTTTACTTTACCGATGTGAGACTTTACATTCTCCCCCCTTACAGTAACATACATGACAATTTTTTTTTAATCAACAAACACTATTTGAACCTCCATACATGAACATAAGATAATCTAGATATAGTCATCCAGACTATTGTAACGCTCCCAGACCCCGGGCCTGGTAGCGCTAATTGAGTTAAATGATCCGGTCAACTGCTTAGACCGCCGTCTTCGTTTGGTCTAAAAGGGCTAACCCGAGTTGACAAGACCTCTTTACTTTACCGATGCGAGACTTTACATTCTCCCCCCTTATAAGGGACCGACGTCCTCGCCAGGACGACCAGGATTTGTCCCAGTTCGTCCCTACCATAGAATTCTAGAGATGGCCCCACCGCCTCTCACGGGAATACCCGTCTGTAACGCCCCCAGACCCCGGGTCTGTTAGCGCTAATTGAGTCATAAATGATCCGGTCAACTGCTTAGACAGCCGTCCTCGCTTGGTCTAAAAGGGCAAACCCGAGTTGACAAGACCTTTATGTCTCACACTTATATGGGGGTAAGCATGACTTTACTTTACCGATGTGTGACTTTACAACTAACACTAGTTAGAGTACAATACCATGAAACAAACTTATCCAGAAAAAAAAAATGGCAGTAAAGGAAAGAAAAAGGGGTAAAAGTTATCGTTGCTACCGGTGTCGTCTTCATCATCACTGTCCCTGTCCCAGTAGGGAGGAGACGTTGATGGCGGAGTTCCTATTTTCAGTTGTTTCGAAGGGAAAATTTTATAATACAATAATTGCAGAAATATATTGTATCAAGTGGTATATTAAAGCCTCTGTTTTTACTAAAAATGAATGACTCTAATGTATATCACTAGATACAACCTTCCTACAACCGTTGCAGCATAAAATCTCTCGTTCCGAAGACCTCCATTCGACCAATGCATCGCCTGACCAGCCCCCATGTATACCGCTCCAAATACCCTTGAAAAGGCCTTCCAATCCCACAGTCGTCACTAGCTAATAGCTATCCCAGCCATTTCACAAACACAAGTGAGCTGGTAAACAAATCAAAACTTCTTTTTTTTTGTTATTTGATAATGAGGCAAGGTGCAGAAATGTGAAGCGAAACTACAATGGTTCGATTTCGGTTTTTGTACTTCAGCCCAACCCAACCCAACCCAACCCGACACCGACCCGAATTCTACTGAATGCGACGTCGTTTTATAAATACTACATATGTAAATCTTTTCACATGTTTCATCACCCGACCATTTGAAACGGCGGCCTCAATCATCGGACTCCCGCTCCGGCATCGCTACTTCTTGCCTCTCCTTCAAAGTTCCAATCGATTTTGTATGCCCTGGAATCTGTCCATGGAAGCTAAATTTCTATTCCATTGAAAGGTACTGCTTTTCTCTTGAATTTTTTTTAGGTGGTTGCTGAACTTTGCAATGTCTTTATTATGTCTTGTTTGTTTGAAAGTATTCATTCTTCTAGTTGAATAAATTTTTAGTATCTGTGCTAATGTACCTATTTTTGAATCGATTGTGGTTTGTTTTTGTCAGGTTTATTCTTTGGTGTTTTACTTCGCAACTTCAAATGATTATTCTTGCATAGAGGTGAGATTTATCAATTTTAGTGTTATACTTTTTCCAATAGTTTTGCTGAATTTGTTTTATTGGAGCCTGTTCATTGCTCAATTGATTTACAGAATTATTTAAGTGCTTGTTTGTCTACTTCAAATCAAAATAATTGTTTTTACTCGGGTTGTATATGAAGTAATTAAATCAATACATTATAAATCCTTCATTTTATAGTAAGCTAAAGCAAGACAGTGTTTAACCGTCGACTATCTGAATCTGAAAAAGTATCAGAAAAACATTAATGCTATTGTCATCACTACATTGAGTGTGACAACGTGACGTGTCAATGGGATCTTTCGTGGTGTGGGATTTATAAGGGGATTTCACTGTTACATCATTGACATATCAGGTTAAGCCGTTAGACTGCCTCACCGCTTTTTGGTGCTAAAGCTTAAAGCGCTGCCTGACCTTTTTGGCCGCGTAAGCAGCGCTTTTTAGGAGGAACATAATATATCATTACTTCAATGTCCTTTGTAGCATTTCTCAAGTACTATAGAAACTTATGTTGTTTTTGTCTAAACATCTTTTTGATTATTTGTGGTGTACAAACTTATTGATGCCATGATGGCATCGTTGTTTTTTGTGGTTGTGGTGTTTAAGTCGTTTTGATGTTTTATTGCTTTGATTTAAGTGCTCTATTAAAGTAGCATATTGTTTTCCTATAATTTGTCATCTTTTTAGCATGTTTTTAATGAAATATAAAAAAGTAAAATAAAATTGTGGCGCTTTATATAATTAAGCATTGCTTTTTAAGGGCTAAAGCGCCAAAGCAGTAGCCTAAGCTTCACTGGCGCTTTTTTGCTTTAACAACTATGGTGCTGCCCATTTTGTCTCAGCAGACCGCTTAATGAAATCATCTAAAATCTACCCCATATAATGGTACACTTAACTAAGCATTAAACTTTAAAAACCGCGTCTAGCTTAGCTGGTATGATGCTTCTCTTTGCAACCTGAGGTCGTGAGTCTCCCTCCACAGCTGTTTAATAACTAAGCATTAAACATTGATGATAAAATAGGAAGATAATTTAACTTCAGAAGAGGTCACCAAAGTCCAGAGTATTTTGACAAGTTTCTCTGGGTCTTCCTAGTGTGCGACAAAGCCCAGGCCTTTTTATTTTTTATTTTTTATTTTGGTATCTTCCAGTCTCAGACTCTCAGTTTCAAATCTCCCTCTCTCCCGAAGGTCTAGGGCTTTGATTCACAGTTGTGTACCCGACTCTCTCCACAGACAGAATAGAAGTGCCCAGAAAAATGGACAGGAACCTAGAAGTATCCTTGGACAGGCTTCCTATCAATCAAGTGGAAATCCTCGAAGAAAATGGCGTTGAACGATTCCATCCGTATGTGTCCTTTCTTTTAGTTACTCGTTGAACTTCGTCACCTACGTATTTATGTGCTGAATTTGTATTTGTGTATATGTAAGTCCATCATGTTTGTGTATATATTTGTTGCAGAGATGTAGGTTATGATGACAAGAATGTGGATTTGTTAAGGAGAATTGACTTCGCATGGGCAGTGGAGAGGGAAGAGCCAGACAGTAAGAAGCAGAAAAAGGGCAGCAACTCGTCCAAGGAAAGCCAGTCAACCGGCAGTAATCAGTGGCAGAGTTTGGTGGAGAATTTGCAATTGGCTCATCAGGAATTGTCCGTCATTATTGATCTCATCAACACTGTAATGCTTTCCTGCCACTGTTACTAAATTGATATTTCTTAATTGAGTAACCAATGTGATTCCAGTGTGTGCTCACATATTACTGCTCTTTGTTCCTGGATTGTTGAAGAATTATCTACACTAACAAAAAGTCATGCTCTTAATTTTAATGTAAAAGAGCTGATTTTGGCATTATAATGCGACCTTTGGTGTTTTCGTTTATTTTGTGCTCTGAATTATGTTGCCCACATTCATATGCGAGCTGCTTTCGGAGTGGGAAAGAAAATTTTGTGCAACATTAGCTTTGTTACATTTATGTGTTGCTTATGAATATATTTTGGGGAATATGTCCAACATCATTTTTTTAGCTATTGAATTTTGTCTTCTTGCTAAAAGGATACTGATGAGTAAAGATTGATTGCATTTGAGAATTAGCTGATAGTTTTTTCAATTACCTTGGCTTATTCTGCATACTTATCTAATGTTTGTCTTATATTAAAATAATTATCTGGGATAAGGTTGAAAAATGATTTTATAGTTTCTCCCAAATCTCTTTTTTCTATGCTGTGTAGGTGGAGGCAAACGATGTAGTTACAGTTGCTAGTATGACAAGACCAAAGCAGCTGCCTAATGAGCATTTGTCAGACCTTGCTGTATCTACTGCAACTAAGTTGCAATGCTTCCGGGTATCTTTTTGACCATTTCCATACAATTATTCGGATGTATTTCTTTTTATTTGTATGTAAAGTGATATGGACAGGATCTCCTTTAAGCTATAAAGAGCTTAGGACCATTTGTTTAATCATTCATTTCATTCAATTATGTGGAATCTCAACTTTGGATGACAATCTATGATGAGATAAACCTTGACCATTAGGCTAAAAATCCTTAGTACGAACCGTGACCCGTTAGCTAGAAAGCTAAGAATCAAAAGTATGATGGGCACCACAATATTGTAGCTCAAGAATCTTGATAAGTTCTTAAAAACCTAATCCCCACCAGGACAACAATATGGCCACATGAAGTTTGTAGTATAAACTCACAACTGTATTCTGCATATCTCATAAACTCACATAACATAAAAAACAGGGTGCTTCTATTGGCACCTTAAAATTTCTTAATATTATTATGCGGTACAACAAATGAACTTTTGGCACCACTAACTTATTAAAGATATACTCATGATTTTTTGAACCAGTGTATCTTTTTGCTCGTAATAAATTGAGAAACGCCTTTACTTCTAGATTGACTGATGCACTTTAATTATATTTTTGTAATGTTGCAGCATCTGGGAAAATATTTGAAGCAATCTGCTAATGGAATTGAAAAGCGGATAGCACGGGAAGCAAGATTCTATGGTGCTCTTATTAGGCAAGTTTGCAACCCTTGGCATTTTGCTCTTGTTTCTTTATAATACAGTAGGTTTTAACGGGTTGTATAGATTGCAGCAAAATTGGAAAGTTAAAAGGCTGCGGACAATGGCTGCAGCTTCTGCAAACGAGGGTTTCTACATTGATTTGGTTGACAATTCTTTAAATGATCCAGCAGCTGCATTTCGTTTATCTTCAGTCTCATCAACTGTACGCGTAGATCGTGACTCTGCTGGGATGCTAACTGTAAATTTGCCTCCAAATTCATGCCGTTCTCTTCAGTTTGGGTTTCTTGGAGTTCACAATTCAAAAAGATTCAGTAGTAAACGTGGACTTGTTCAAGATTCATCTGTAGACAACAACTCTAAGAAGAGACATCATCTGAGTGATGATGATTCTGTCAGAGAAACACATGCTCTGATGCGTGAAGTTCACCGAGCAATTGCTGATGAGCAGGTACATTTAAATATCTGTCACATGTACGTCGTATGCAATCAGAATTTAAATTCCGATGACATTGACAATCTGTGTATTGATATGGTTCTTCTAGGTGTTTGATTTGGTGAATCGTGAAGCATTTAACCCATCTACGGGAGTAGATGTGACTGGAATGCAAGAAAATTTTCTGCATTTAAACATTGGTCATGGAGTGTCTGTGTCTGTTTCACTTGTGCCTTCCTCTCAAGATGTTCCTGATGATGATGGTACTGCCAATACAGGGATTGGAGAACGGACAAGTAAACTCAGGAAGCTTGGGTTTCCAAACCAAACTAGTTATGAAATTTATTTGCAGCAACTCTTTCATGAACATGTGTTTGTGAAGGCAAAAAAACGATCCTCATCATCTGGGCGTAGTAGGCAGGTATCTAATCAGCAGCCGGTAGTCAAGGAGAGTGTAAACCTCCTGGATCATTTCTGCTCATCTCTAGCTCACAGAATCTTCTCGAACAAAGTTGTTGCCGCACTCGAAAGTCTGGTATGTGATTCATGTCATATTGGCTCGCTGCAATAATCTCACCTTAATGCCCGCTTGAGCGCGTCTTTTTATGTTTTTATATTAAAAGGTATGCAGGATTCAATACGTGCAATTAACTTCACATCCTAGTTGGCATTCTCGGACGTCTTCTTGGACACTGTCCATAAGGGTCCCCCAGTCAATTTCACTTGCAGGTTTCCAAAGCCAGACAACGTCACCTGAATCACACCACCATGTTACGAATGTGAAATCTGAGTTCCGGACTAAGGTTTCGGTGAATGATGATTGCATTACCGTGGAAGGGGAAGGAGCTCCTGATGTTGTTTGTCTTTTCAAAGGGAAATCTGAGACTATTTGTCGTTTGAACCGATACAGTTGTGACTTGGCAGATCTTCCTGTAATGCTTCTGCAGCAGGTTTGTGCCCCGCCTTAACCCCCGAGTACACCATTTTGAAAATCAAATTTGAAAACTTTGAGTATTAAATGTCGATATATATATATATATATATATATATATATATATATATATATATACACACACGGTCGATCTATAAGTTTTGATGTATTATGAGTGCAGATTGCGAGCCAAATAATAAGGTGGCTACATGAGGAAGCACAGGCAGTTGGTATGAAGTCAAGTAGAGACTTTTATCGTTATCGTTTGAGCTGGCACCACAGGGAGAAATACTGAGCCTTGTGGCACACGTAGACCCGGAAGATGTTGAAGGGTGCATCTCTTGGTGGTTAGTGATGGAGGATGGAGGATTCACCCATGAATCTAAAGCTATTCAAATGATGGATGTTGTCGGTGGTGAATCGGATACCCGGAGATTTCTGGGTTATCCATCTCTGCAAGTGCTGCATTCAACACTTTTGGATTTGGTAGGGTTGTGCAGTAGTGGTGGTGGTGGTGGTGGGGTCAACTGAACTGGCTGGTTCATGAATATATTTTGTATTAGTACTATGAAATGATATCATACACCTTCAAAGTTCAAACAAAATCAAAAGGTTTTTTTTTTTTTTGAAGAAAAAAATTGAATTTATGTTTATGTTCCCAAGTGTTTTCGGTTTCGATGATATTAAGGTCCAGGATAGGGTTATTATTTGCACCACGGGTCCCCCACCTACCGTTTCAGACGCCATTCTATAGCCAACGTGCGACTTTCCTGCACTGTCAAGCCTATTTGTCGAATGTTGGCTGTAGATTTGACATTCACGGGGTCGGTCAATTATACTATGGTGCACAGGTAGTGTGGTACTCTGGTAGAATCGTGATGATACAAATAAAAGACCTTTAAGGATATGTATATAGCATTCATACACTTATGGTAGTATTTATGGCCAAATGTATAAACATTTAAACACGAAATATATAAAGTCTGATACACCATTAATATAAAGGGCATCATGTTCAGCTATATATAAAAACTAAGATTACGACATAACATCATGAATTTCTTACTTACATAACCCGTCACGATTATTTTTTCACGGAAAGGAAAGGAAAGGAAAGGAACGGAACGGAACGTAGTCTATGAAATATACGTTTTCAACCTTAAAAAGAGTTTGGGAAAAAAAAAGGGTACGTACTACGGCAACAAGTGCTTATATAAGGGTTTAGGATATATTCACATAAGTTATTTCACTCACTGTGGTAGCAGTTTGTGGTGCAAATAATGAAATAAATGTATTTGCAAAGTATTTGACCGGAAAATGTGGTTTCATCATTGTACTGGCCTCATATTTCTGCACATGTAGTAGCAGTACAACTTTAGTTGCCCCATTTCTTGTTTAGGCCTAGTTACTTATTTGTTATCTTTCTTTGTATACCTTTACAAGTTTTGCCAAAAGAATGAAACCATAAATCTCTCAGCTATAACAATATCACCAGTACGTACAAACCCCACTTAATTAATAACACACAACCCCCCTCCCCCACCAGTACCCACGCTTCTGACGATTAGCTAGATCAACGGACTATCGGATTTACTGTCATGTGCGTGTAGAAAAAAAAACAAAACTGTTTAGTTTGTTTGTACACGTGACCGTAATCTGATGGTCCGTTCTAATAGGGAGTCCCTACATCAGAATTATCCACCCCCTAGCTCCTCTCCCAATATCCTACGTTAACATTACTGAATCCATCAATTATAAGACGGTCCCTAATATCCTACGTTAAGTTCTGAATCAATTATAATCAAAACCCTAATATCCTACGTTAAGTTCTGGGACGTTATATATATACATACACTAAGAGACATAGTGTGAGTCACTTCCAGAATCATATCTGGTAGCTAATTAAGGTCCTAACAATGGCATGTTCAACCAACTTAGGATATATACATGATGTACATACACAAAAGTGGCACAATAAAAATAATCCCCACATATATAGAAACCTTTTTTGATGCACGCTGTGAACTTTTTGCTAATGTTGCTGATGCTTAATATATACTTGCAAGAAAATTGAAGGATACAAAGAGGTTTTTTTTTTTTTTTTTTTTTTTTGAATAAAATGTAGAACTTTATTTTGGAGGGGAGAAAAAAAAAAATTTATACATGTTGGAGATATGACATAAATATTGACAAACATTTCAGAGAAAAGTAGAGAACAATCATTAGATTTGTTGCCCAGAAATAGCAAAAAAGCATAACATGATACAACTTCATTTGCTTTTCAGAGACCAAACATATATAGTGAACTTTTGCTCTAAATGCTCTCCAATTTCCAATAGGATTATTTATCACCACCTTCTGTAACTTCTGCAACATCCATTACACCCCCACACCTCACACACACACACACACTTCAGGCTAGCTCTCTCCTGTATTATATATTATCATGAGTACATAGTCGTCATACATGAATGTATCGACAAAAATTTACAAAATGAAGGGCTTGTGGGATTGTGAGGCTAATGCAGGGGGGGTACTACCCTATACATGGCCACCAAGATCATACACTTGTAGCTTTTGTAAAAGAGAGTTTAGATGTGCACAAGCACTTGGAGGTCATATGAATGTCCACAGAAGAGATAGAGCAAGACTAATTAGACAGTATTCACCTCCTCCTCCTCCTCCTCCTCCTCCTCATCATCACTTGTCTAATTTTCTAAGTCTTAACACTACTACTACTACTACTACTGATCATCAAGAAAACCCTAATCATCATCTCAGTTTCAAGAAAAGCCCTATTAATCTTTCTTCATATTTATCATCAAGTTCAAGGCTTTCATCTCCTTCAACAAAGTGCCCACCTCCACATGATTTCACTACTTCAAGAAAAGAGGGCGGTGTACATGTCTCTCCCTCTCCCTCTCCCTCTCAGATGAGCCATACACTTGATAAAGGTCAAGTCTTTGGAAAGATCAATAATAATAGAGGTACAAAAAGAGTTTTCGAGCTTGAAAAGATGGGTACCAATGTGAATCACAAGGCGGAAATTGTTCGGTTGGAGCTTGAAATTGGAGTGCTGGGGGGTCAAGATCAACAAGAACATCAAGATTTGGACTTGGAACTTAGACTTGGGTATGCTTAATTAATTAGGCAATCCTATAGGCTATAGCTAGTCTCAAGAGATTTGTGTCTAGCTATTTTCTAGCAAAGGAAAATGCACTCATGACTTTAGCTTATTCCTATTAAGTGTTTACTTAATTAATGTCTGCATCCAGCATCATTGTATGATTGTGATCAATATTTTAATTTCCTTACAAATGAAAAATGTATGCATGGTGGGATGACGACGTTGACTGTCGCAGATTCGCTTAATTAATTAGACAAGCTAGTTAGGCTAAGCTCTCAAAAATTAAGTATTGTCGATCATAGTGACATGCATGGCTTAATTAAAGTCTTTTAGATGAAAATGTATTGTTAGTTATTTGGTTGATTTGAATCTAATTAATGTGAGCAGTTTTAATTAAAGCTTCTCATTTCATAATTGCTTGCTTCTTACTTATTAATTTTTTTTTTTTAATTTATAGAAATTTTCTTTTGATGGTGATCCATAATATAGTTATGAATCCGGATTTAATTTGGCTCTAAACATAAATTTCCAGTTCTAATGTATATTATTGAATTTAATTTGCTATATACACACATGGAGTAGTGTGCATTAATTAGTACATAGTATATACATTTCAAAAGGCACAAAGAATAACACAATTATTCTCTGAAATTAAAGTACAAGTGCATACAATTTAATAAAAATATGTACTAGCTAGTTAGCCACACTTTTCTTTAATTCCCCAGTAAATACATCCAGAAAAGCAGTCTCTATCATTCATATTTGAGTACCAAGAATTTCTACTACAGGGTTTTTGGGAGGAGAGGGGAGGGGGAGGGGGTCATGCCAAATAATTAATGCCTCTTACTAAAACAAGCTAGTTTGCATGTTCCCAACAAGTGATAGGGTGTCAAAAAACATCATGACATCTCCTTAAACTGCATTGCAAATTTATAGTCACTAATTTGAAGCATTCGGAGACGAGAAATTTTATGATACAACGGTTGTAAAATGTGTAATTTAAAAGAGAGTAGAAATGTGTGGTTATATATAAAGTCTGCCACTTGGTATAATCATGTTATAAATGTTGTATTATCCCTTAAAAAAAACATTGTATTATAAATTTTTTTCTTTAGAGATGTGGAAGACAACTCGGGGTATTTTAAAATTTCACATTTTTCAGAGGTACATCTGCACCGTACCGATACACTTACACTTACTGTGCAGATACCTTTACTTGCACCGTAAAACGTCTGTGTTTACGATGTAAATCACTTCTACGAGAATACATTTGTATTTATTAGTGTAAATAAGAGTTTCCGAACAATGCAAATGTACTAAAAAACAATAATTTTTTTTTTTGAGGCTCTTAGCATTTCAATTAAAATGTCCAAAATTGAGTACTGGTTAGTGATGTTGATAAAGTTTGACTACAATGTAAATGATTTGCATGTTCCCAACAAGAGCTCCATGGGTGTAAGGAAAAAAAAAATCATGACATTTCCTTAAACTGCAACAAAATTAAAGCATAGCTAGGAGAAATGAAATAACTTCCACTGCACATTAAACGAACATAGCTGTTCATAAACAAGTTTTGTTCGATTCGTTAGTCTTTATGATTGTTCCGAGCTCAAACTGGATTGTTGGCTTACTAATTTCTTAAACAAACGAACATGGGTTTGGCTCACGCACGTTCAATTGTGTTTGTAAACCTACTTATATACCTTAACGACCCAAAATCAACCGAGCCTGAACATAATTTTTTATTCGTTTATTTAACAACCGATCATGAACGAGCCGTAAAGCCAAACAACATATACTCTGCTCATTAACAACTCTAGCCAGGTGCACATTTAATCAAAACATCATGGACAGCCCCAAAAATGACATTTGTGTCACTACATGCCCATAGGTCATTGATCAATTGATGTATGACATCTTCATTGAATGAAACTTTATTATTGTTTTAATTAGTGGGTAGTTTTTTAGGCTTAATTAAATGTAGGTTCTTACTTAAATAGGTTTTTTTTTTAAAGCCTATAAACAGCATAAATCCTTGGTTGGTAGGGTAGTTTATGTAATCATTTTATCGTCTTTATGAGTGAATTTATGTAAGCGTTTGAATTAGTTCTTGTAGTTCCTTTCCGTTGCAGTTGGAACGCGGAACCCGAAGGTCTACAAATGTGTAGGTTGTTGACGGACAGGGTAATCATCTTCTGGCATCTTTCGCCACAAATAACTGGCGGCGTCTATCCAAGTTGGATGCACCAAGAATTTCTTCTCCTGTACAGCCCAACGTGACTTTTGAGTTCCAGCATCCAATGAGACTACGTGTGTTACCGTTGGATCAAGTTCGGTGCTACAGATCGCCCCCATCTCTTTTGCCAACTTCCATAGCCGATGCTTTTCTGCCCGGAAATCCGAGGGGAAAATACGACTAAAAATAATTTTGCACCCTTTCAACACTTCTTTCTTAGCTGTTTTCAATAGCTGCTTAGGAGGAAAAAAAAACAGATTGTTATATAAAGATATGATATGGACTTGTATTTCGAGACGGAGGGTAATTTCTAATAAAAAAAAACAATATAAGATTGAATAAAAAAACAAATACAATAAATGGTTGAGTCACACTCACGTCTATATCAACGTGTTAATGGTGATTGTTTTTTTTTTTTTTTTTTTTTTTTGAAGGTATCCCAGTATATTCAATCATCCATGTGTTATATGGTATATCACACGATATTAAAAATATCATCATAAAATATAAGTCATTAAGACTTGTTATCAAAATAAATATATATCATTTAATAATAATAATAATAATAATAATAATAATAATAATAATAATAATAATAATAATAATAATAATAATAATAAAAGGACGAAAAAAAAGGGTGATTTAAAAGACAAATTCACTGTTCAAAAAAAGGGTGAATCTAATGTTTCAATCACAAATGGAATAATGACATGTCATTTTTACCCGAAAAAAATTTCACTATCTCATTGCATATTTCTAGGTTCTAATTGTCATTTTTAACAATAAAGAACAATAATAATAATACAATATAACCTCGATAAATGAATACCCTCAGGACCGGCGAAAATTATTCATTTGACGAAGTTATTCATTTATCGAACATTCATTTAGACTTTTTGCCTAAGACAAGACCGGAGAAAACTATTCATTTGACGATGTTATTCATTTAACGAGGTTATACTGTACATATTATATAACAAGGGATATAGAAATGTCAGATAATGAATACATAATATAATACTAAGTATGATGACATATCAAAATATTATATTTAATAATCAGTCAAACATATCACATAATAAGCATATTAAGAACAACAATGTGTTGATGAATGTTATTTAATTTATTTTTGAATTGTGTCATCATGGAATTGTTAAAAATAATATTCTTAGGCTTTTGAAAAGTCGTTCGGAATTCTTGGAAAAGTCATTCGGAATTCCTTGTAGGTGTTATGTGATGATTATGTACTTATGTATTCATGTATTTATTCTAGATTTGATATGTATTTAAACTTTTCATGTAAAAACTAAGTGCATCATGTCTTATTTGAAAATCGTAATACGACAGCACAGCACATATGTTTTTTTGACATTTTAACCTTGTGTTTAGTTATTATTATTATTTTGCATATTTATTATTTTTTTTAAGCATATTATACTTGAGAAATGCTCGTCTCGCCCGAAACGATCGACGATCGATATGTGTTAGTGGTCACCGAGTCGGCTACTGGACCGGGACTTTGAAACATAGTAGCAGACAACAATTAAGATGAATACTGTAAAATAGGATCTTTAACCGAATGCTACCTGCCTAACATCTTGGTTGATGAGGTATTCCTCGTGTTCCTAAAATTAAATAAAAAAAAAAAAAAATAGATAGATAGGTATCATAATATGAACGAATGAAGAAAGAAAACCCGAAAAGTCATTACGAAAAGGAAAAAACAAAGACTTACAGGATGGTAAAATGAGGTATGGACCTGTTGAAGAACATTCAGAACTGATGCAAGGGCTCCATTCGTTTCGTTCTCGTCCCGTCTTTGTTCAGAAAGTGATTTACACCGTAAGCCGAATCGATGACAACTCGAAGCAAAGAAGTTGTATCGATCCATCACAAGTAGATTCTCTGTATGTTTGCTCCATACCGCTTGGGTATCATCAAGAATCAATACAAAACTTTCTAGACCAAGAAAATGATCAAGAGCTTTCTGATCCTTGTTTGTTGAATCCCCTCGTGAGAGCACGGCGTTGAAATAGATGCCTTGGGGATCAAGTAGCTTCGCCATTTCCAGAGCATAGTCCCTTTCACCCATCGTATATATGTACAACTCGAACAATTTACTTGCTTCTTTTAAAAACGAATGCACATAGGGCCTTAACTTGGTCATCATCTTTATATGATCCAGTTTATGCAGGCTGCTCTTCAATGATTCTGATTCAACATTTAAGTATCTGTTTTCTTCCTCTGTCAGTTCTGTAAGGGGACTCGAGTTAAGCAATGTATGGTCTAAATCAAGAACCAGGTAAAGTTTTTTATCGCCAAACAGAATCTTTAATTCCTCGTCACGCATTCGACCAAACCTCTCATCAGAAAGCTCTAAACCCTGCAAAAGTAATCAACTCAAACGATTATACGTTGAATTGAGCATATATTTCGGGCAAAAAAAAAAAAAAAAAAAAAAAAAAAACTGCTAGTTCTAACCTTGCATAAGTAAGTAAATGGCAAACCAGATCTCCCTTTAGCCACCTTCTGTCCACATTGTAGACAGAGACTGTTGAATGTTGTAGGATGAGTACAAACATCACCCTTCATCAATGCACCTATACGGGAAAAGAGACAACGCAATTCACGTTAATCCGAGGTATACATATACCTTCACAACAAGCAATATAAAAAAGTGACAACTGCATTCAGACAATGTTGTTGAGATGCAAACTTTCTGTGGGGGATGGGGGGTGGGGGGATAAGCAAATACATGCATATGTTTAAGTCAAAAGCAAAAGCAATCACACTTGAATCCAACACCAAAAAGACAAAATTGAAATGTGATATTAAAATAAAAATGCATCTAAAACCTTATGATCAGAAACAAAACCTGAATGCATCTGCGCCCCGTGAATCCTTCCTGGACTTCTTCGGAACCGCTTAACTGCTCCGCGACTACACCATGACTCCTCACTAGCTTGTGAAGGAAAGGAGTCAGCCAGCACAGCCGACGAGTCCTGTATGCAGTCAGGAGTGTTTACGGTTCAGTTTGATTCGGTTTTAATAATTTTCAAAGCGAAACCAAATATTTCAAATTAAATTGTATGAAACTAAATCTAATCAGTGATTTTTAATTTTTTTTTTTGGGGAAGAAACCATCATTTTATTTCAAAGGTTCAAAGATGCCACGCATTTACGATGCATCAAAAGGCGAAAACACAAGCTTTTCGGACGCTTATCATTCTTCTAGGCCCTAGTCTAACCTAATAATTCTAGCTCTTTCTACCGTCTCTGTAATGAAAATATGGGGGAGGGGGGCGGTGCAGAATCTCCTCCACCAAAGATTCGGTTATCGCCATCCATGCCCGCTTAACTCCGCCGCAACTACACCCTGACTACTGTACTCCTCACCAGCTCATGAAGGCAAGGAATCAGCCAGCACAACTGACGAGTCTTGTACCTAACGAGGCGTTCACGGTTTGGTTTGATTCGGTTTTAATGATTTTTAAAATGAAACCAAATATTTCATGTTGAATTGCAAGAAACTAATACCAATCCTGGTCTTCCATTTCTTTGCTTTGGTTCCGTCAGGTTTGTAGGTTTCCAACTACCCCAAATCAAACAAAGTAAATAATGATGTTATTCAACATGACAGCAGCGTTGATAAAGAAAGGAAAAACACCTGCCAATGTATGAATTGAGGAGGGCGTAAGCCCACCCGAACAAAAAAAAAAAAAAAAAAAAAAAATTACACTTCCTGGCTCCCCGTTCTAAAATTTCTGTCAAACCAATCAAAACGGTGTCACCACTCATTACACCAGTAATAGATATAGATAAATAAGTTCACACACCATGATATAAAACTCAATTTGAAACTATTTTTTTTTTCAAAATTATATTAAAGGAGGTTGGTCCGGCTCGGGTTATCTGAATAAACAATTAATCTAAAGGATTGGAGTTTATATTGGTTTGATGATTGGGTTTTAAGAAATTAAGTTGAACATCAGCCCTACCGGTAGAGTGTTTTGACGAGGGTGTTTTCCTAGCAGCCGGCACTGATCCATCGCCGCCAATATATTATCCAATAGAGTGTTTTGACGAGGAGGAGGAGGAGGAGGAGGAGGTTTTTCTAGGTGCTGGAAAGCATGATTCATCGCTGCCGCCATTGATATATAGAAGCAAACAGAAGAAAGAATTGTCAGACGGAAAAACACTACTGACTGATTCGCTCGATCTCAAAGGTCAAAAGGGATGATTGGTGAATGAATCTGAGCGACGACAGGAATGAAAAATTACTGCAGGATTGGCGGCTATAACATTAATTTATAGTAAATTACAATTGGGCTTGGCCCAACTCTTTGTTTGCAGCCCATACGCACACTTCTCTCCTTCTCTCCAAATCCTTTTCGAAAAATCCCCAATTTTTTCCTTTTCTTTTCATGATTAGTCTCTATCTTATACTAATCTAATACCCGTGCATAATGCACGGGATGATAAAAAAATTCATGGAGGAATTTGGAAATAGAATTGGTGTGATACTTGAATAAAATATGAAATTGCCCAATCTTAAAAATAAGTAAAGACCACATCACGATCCCATGTCTCGCAACTTATGAACTCAGTGCCATCCATCCATGAGTAACACGCCTCTTAAGTTTTGAAAAATAAAAGTTAAAAAAAAATGTAACTATGTAGTTTACCCATTAAGCATGTCATGTCATTCAATTTGAATGAAACACAAAAAGGTACTACATATTTTTTTTTATCCCTGATGATACATTATGCACCACTTAATTGCCAAATCACTTGAAAAAAACATCTTACGCTACCAATTCCTTTCATCGCCATGAAAGAAGACACCACTTGCCGCTGTTGGATATTTTCTGAGCACCACACATATCAAATCCGGTGATATGTGTTTTAACATGATGTCAACATCAATGCAAAAGATAACTATAATAAGAATAAAGGAAAGTTCGTTACAAACGTATTTGTTTTTATTACGACAGAGTCGGTTTCATAACAACAGTACGACTAACATTAATGAAAACCAACCAAGATATCAAAATCATCTTTATTCTCTTTAAATGCCCTAAAGCCAAAAAAGTGTAGAGCCATCAAAACATTTTAGTCGTTGCTTGATTTGTTGAATCTGCACCATTGCTCTTTTCGTTTTTAGTGGGAAGATGATTGCAAGCATAGATGAAAGCGGGATTGGGTGTCGCAATCATGTCTGAGATTGTAAGAATCTTTACATGTCCGGAACCGATCACGGACGGAAATTTTTAAATGCTTCCATTTGATCTGCAAGAGAAGATGTTGCACTTTGTTCCGACACATTGAAACGGCAAGACGTTTAAATGCTTCCCATAAAGATAAGAGGTGTCCATTAGCATTCTAGATGTTCCAAAATCAAGAGACATATCCTTACTATTAAGATCAAAATCATTGGTACGAACCCACTTAAATCCTCTTAACGTTGTTGCACTTGAACACCATGAAAGCAAATCCAAAAATCAACCGGCATATTTAACTCCAAAATTTTATGGCATGATGTCCTGAACATGATTAAACTCTTAGCAGGCCAATTTCTTAGGATAAACTCTAGGCATGCATAGTAATCAGCGTCTGACATTCTGTCCGGGATAAACACCAAGTTGATTACAGTATGCTAAATAAAAAATTAAAGCCGTCACACACACACTTGAAATTAGAACTAAACATCAAACTTTGGAGCAATAAAGTGGTCACTCCAATTTTCTCATTCAACAACCTCCCAAAACAGAATAAACTAAGAAGGGATCTCAAGTCGAAGGAAGCTAAGCTTACCTTTAATTGTCTTTCTCTTCCGGTAGTTCACCGGTCATTCAACAATACGGTAACTTATCCAATTTCATCCCTTCAATAGAAACAAAAAAACAAAAGAATATTGAAGAACAAAAAATCAAAATCATTATAATCACCATGCATACTCAAATTCAATTGAAGTCTCAAACATATTTTCCAAGATAAAAAAGTAGAGAATCTAAATGAAATGAAGATTATCATATTTCTACGCATGATTGCCAAAAGGAACGTTTTCGGAACAACGCCTCTCATGTGGGATTGATTCCCCCTATTCGTCTTAATCACGTGCTTTCTAGATATTTGGCCAGATACTTGAAATCGTTGAATATTAGAAAAATAAGTACAATTAATCAAAACTTATGTGCTCACCCGAGTTCTACCTGCCATGAATACTCCTAAATTTTGTGGATTAATGACACGCCTAATAGCAAATTACATATATCCATAACCTTTTTCATCGTATATCAAATCATCCTCACAAAGTCTATGAACATTGAATACTTTACAAAGAGATTCCTGCCTGCTGCATATATATTGCATAATTACTATGGTTGGATGAATTTCTGTTAGAGACACTAATACATACCCATCCATAAAGCCCCAAAAAATACTTCCAATCTTAAGATTACCATGATTCATCAACCCTGCAACCTCTTTAGCCTAAGTATGAAATTAGAATATGTGGAATACAAATCTCTTAAGAATTAAATGCATATATTTTTGAATAGGATTAAATGCTATATATATATATATATATTAGTAAAGTTTCAGGACGAAGGTATAGTTGTAGCAAAGCTAACACTAACCCAGGGATGCACCACAACGAAAATATTATTGTCAAGAGAATCAAATCTTTCGAAGGAAAGCTTTCCCGATTTGGAGTAAATTGGCAATACAATAGCGCTGGAATAATTCATCTACATGATTTCAAGCTCAACTTGAGAGGAAAAAAAAAACTGAATCTAAGATGAGTGAACAGAGTGTGGCTCAGTAGTCAGTACTACTCTACTATGTACTTGACTCAGAAAGCAACCAAACCTTATTATGCTCCAAAGCAGTGAAAGACTATTCATCAACCTGCAAAAATCAACAAACGAAGAACTCCACACTTAAGCCTCTCAAACCCCATATAAGAAAATAGGAAGAACCCAATGGAGATAGACAAAAATTGAAATTCAAAAATAACTTTGGAAATAAATTCATAAGGTATTTGCAAAATAGTCACCTTCAAGAAGTACATGTCGTGTGGTGTTCACAACTCAAATCCTTGATATCGTGACATCCAAAATACAACGGACATCGTCATTGTTGCTCGAATAAGCACTCCCTTGGTCATTACATTAAGACAAAAGCAAACCCTTTATGAGATCAAAAGTACCTATTTCATAGTCCATTTTCTTCTTCATTTTATGGAAGGAAGACATTGGTTGAAATTACTGAATAAGACTGCAAAAACATCTATAAAATGTTAACCAAGCAATGAATGAAAAAGAAATATGATGCTCTAAAAATAAAAGAACACGGTATGCAGTAAAGCTAGAATAAACCGGCGTTTGGCTTGACGGTCTCACCTCAAAATGTGTTGGTCACAAAGTCACCCCCTATGAACTCAACGGAGGTGTGTTCCAGTGAAAATACAACAATGAATTTGATTAAGGATGTTCAAATCTACTAAAAATACAACACCTAATGATACAACATTTTCAACACATTTAATGATGAAGATGAAACTTTTTGGCATACCATGAAAGGTGTTGGATGGACAAAAGAGTGTTCCATTCCATCCGTCATTTCCCATCCATAAAACTATTTGTCACCCAACAACCAAAAGAAGTTTCCGCGAACCAAGAATTCTTCATGGAAAACAAAAAGTAGATCAAAATTAGTAGACACATCATCACATAATATTCTATTTCTCAACACCCCCTCTCAAACTGAATGTGGGAGGACACTCTATAATCAGTTTGCTTCTGAAAGGGATGAACTTTGCAGCAGGTAAAGCCTTGGTAAAAACATCAGCAGTCTGATCACTGGTAGAGACATGTTCCACAACCAGCTTGCCTTCAAGAACCTGATTTCTTACATAGTGAACATCTATTTCTATGTGTTTTGTCTTGGAATGGTACACAGGATTTTGTGCAAGCCCTTCTGCTCCAGTATTATCACAAAGAATATCAGGCTTCTGTACAAATTGAACTTCTAGTTCAGAGAGCAAAGACTTCAACCAAGATATGTCAGCGGCAGCATGAGCTAAGCTTCTATATTCAGACTCAGTACTAGATCTAGAGACAACTTGCTGTTTTTTTGAATGCCATGAGACAAGTGATGAGCCTAGGTAGATACAGTGTCCTGCTACTGACTTTCTATCATGAGGACAACACCCCCAACCAGCATCAGAATATCCAGTTATTATCATGCTACCTCCAGGCTTAAAATGAAAACTGTATGCTAGAGTACCTTTAATATATCTTAGTAGTCTCTTAAGGGCTTGCCAATGAACATCTCTGGGATCATGCATGAACTGACTAAGGGAATTTACGGCATATGCAATATCTGGCCTAGTAAAAGTCATATACTGTAGGGCTCCAATAATACTCCTATAGAGAGAAGAATTTGACATAGGTATACCTTGTTCAGGTTCAAAGGTTTTACCTGTAACCATTGGTGTGGACACAGGCTTCAAGTTGGTCATACCTGTCTATTCATCAACTGTTGACCATAGTGTTTCTGACTCAGGAATAACCCATGTGAATTTCTTGTAGCCTCCATTCCCAGAAACTGATTGACTTCCCCAAGTTCTTTAAGTGGAAATCTGGAATGAAGCAGCTTGATGAACTTTTGAATATGATGTTCTGAATTTCCTGTTATGAGAAAGTCATCCACATAGATTAAAATATAGAGAGTGACAGGATGCTCTTTTAGTATAAAAAGAGAAGTATTTGACACTGCCTGTTTGAATCCCCAGATAAGAAGCTGCCCCCTCAATTCCTCAAACCAGGCCTTAGGAGCTGTTTTAAGCCATACAAGGCTTTCTTCAATTTGCAGACATAATCAGGCTTAGTAGCATCTTGAAATCCTGCAGGTTGGTGCATAAAGACAGACTCATGCAACTTGCCATTTAGAAAGGCATTGTTTATATCAACCTGCTTGATATGCCAATGGTTAATTACGGCAATGGATAAGAAAACCCTGATAGTAGCTGCCTTTGCCACAGGGCTAAAAGTCTCAGAATAATCCACCCCTCTTGCTGTGAATAACCCTTGGCTACTAGTCTAGCCTTGTACTTCAGGACTGAGCCATCAGGGTTGAGCTTTGTTTTAAACACCCATTTGTTGCCCACTAAGTGCTGATTAGGTTGGGCTGGGACAAGATCCCATGTCTGGTTGGCAGTTAGGGCATGATATTCCTCATCCATGGCCTTCTTCCAGTGAGGGATAGACAAGGCCTCTGATACAGAGGATGGTTCAGAAGTGGAATCATCTACACAGTGCTCAGACAGGAGGGTGAAAAGAGGTTTTGGCTTGAAAATGCCACTTTGAGATCTGATGAGCATTCTATGAACAACATGAGAATGTGATGGAGATGGGGATCTGGGAGGTGGGGATGGAGATGAGGAATAAGAGGCTGGAGAGGATTAAGAAGAGGATGCCCTGGAAGAAATAGGAGGAGAGGATAAGGGAGAAGAATGAGTAGAAAAAGGAGTACTAGGAGGAGTCTGATTGTGATAAGGAACAGGGGTAGAATGAATATCAGAATGATGAGAACCAACAGTTGATGAAGATGAACTAGATTGAACTTGGTGTAGATCAGATTGTGGAAGAGAGAGATTTGGACTAGGAAAGGTATAAGAAGAGTTTACTGGAGGTACTGGTTGATGAGTAGTTGAGGACTGTGTGTGTGGGTGTAGCATAGGATAAGGAAACTCAAGCTCATTAAATGTGACATCCCTACAGATATATATTTTGCCTGTAGAATCCATACACTTGTGCCCTTTATGGAGATGGCTAAGACCAAGGTAAACACACTTCTGTGTATGATACTGAACCTTGTGTTGATTAGATAAGGAAAACAGGAACAACCAAAGGTTTTGATAAGGTTATAGTTGGGTGGCTTGTGATAAAAAACTTGATGAGGTGAGAGATTTCCAAGAACAGGAGTAGGAAGAATGTTAATTAGACTAACTGCTTGCAGAAAACTGTCCCACCAGTACTTGAAAGGTAGGGATGCTTGGGATAGAAGTGTTAGACCAGTCTCTACAATATGTCTATGCTTTCTCTCAGACCTTCCATTCTGAGAATGAATGTGAGGGCAAGGATGTCTGAATTTAATACCACATTGGTTGAGATAAGGCTCTATACTCCCCTCCCCAATCAGACTGAACAGTTTTAATCCTAGTACTGAATTGATTTTCAACCAAAGACTTAAAGACAGTAAAGGCATCAAAGGCATCAGACTTAGCTTTCAAGGGATAAATCCAAGTATACCTACTACAATCATCTATAAATTGTATGTAATATAAATAACCAGAAGTTGATCTAGTGGGTGATGGACCCCATAGATCAGTGTGAACAAGTTCAAGAACCTTAGATGCTCTAGAATGAGACACATGAAAGGGAGTAGCATGAAGTTTTCCAAACTGACAATTATCACAAAAAGGCAATTCTGAAGTAACAGAAACATTACAATTATTTAAAACTTGGTTCAACACCTTCACAGAAGGGTGACCTAAACGTCTATGCTAAACTATGGCTTCATTACTAGGAGTACTAGAAGTTACTACATAAGCAGATGAGTCTCTGGATTGAAGGGAGCCCTTGGACAGATCATGATTAGTGGATTTGGTCAGCGTAATCTTGTATAGTCCATTTTCCAGTATTCCTTCCAGAAGAACCTTCTTTGTGGCTTGATCCTTAACAAGACATTTAGAGGCAGAAAACTCGATTAGAACAGGATTGTCAGAAGTCAATTTTGAAACACTTAGAAGATTCTTTTGAATTTTAGGAACATGAAGAATATGAGATAAGTGAAGATTAGGATGGAGTGTGGAAGAGCCTGTGTGAGCAATATGTAGATGATTACCATTTCCTACAACCAAAGTATCATTACCTTCATATTCAAACCTCAAGGACAGATTTCCAAGATCTGCAGTAACATGATTTGAAGCTCCAGAATCTGCATACCATCCTGAATCTGTAGTCATCTCTGGTGCAGCCAAATAAGCAGCCATCTGTCTAGAGTTCTGTTGAGTGGACTGTGGATTTGAAGGCATATAATTCTCCTCAAACCTATGCCAACATTCGATGCAATATGTCCTGTCTTCCCACAGATTTGACAGGTTGGCCTAGGACCAGAGTTACCACCAGAATTAGAGCTGCTGTTGTGTCTTCCTCCCCCTCTGTTACCTCTTGATCTTCCACGACCATTTCCAGAACCTCTTCCACGATTTGACTGATACTGTCCCCTGGAATTATACCGTTGACCATTTTGTGCTAAATTAGCAGAGGGATTACTCAAATCAAAGGAACCTGGAGTATTGAATCTGGCTAGGAGCCTCTCATGAGTAGTTAACTGGGCTTGAACCTCTGCCCAACTCATAGACTGAACCCTAGATGTGATATTAACAATGGCGACCTCATATTCCCTGGGTAGACCACCAAGGGTAGCAAGTATAAGTTCTGAATTGGAGATGGGATATCCAGCAGCAGCTAAACCATCAGAGTAGCCCTTCATTTGTGCTAAATAATCCGGCATAGAACGAGCACCTTTACTAGATTTTGTGAGGGCATCCTTAAATTCAAGGATCTTGGACTGTGCCTGACTGTTAAACAATGTTTCTAATGTCACCCAGACTTCATGTGCTGAATTGCATCCAACAACTTCCTGAAGAGCCTGTTCAGTCATGGATCCAAGCAACCATCCGAGTAGAAGTTGATCCACAACCATCCATTCATCGTGAGCTGGATTTCTGAGTCCAGGATGCAAATACTAGGCACCCACAGTTGAATGAGTATAAGCAGAAGGAATATTAGTTCCAAACAAGTGGTCTTCCAATCTATGACCTCGAACAATGGGGAGAATCGTGTACCTCCAAAGCAGATAATTATTTCGATCAAGTTTCACAGTAATACTTTAGGGCAGATTGGTGCCAAACTGAGATTTCGGTTGTAAAAAAACTAGGGATGGTCGGAAAAGGTGACGGAAAACTCTGACCTGGTGGATAAAGCGATGTAATAGGAGATTGCATGTACGGAACAGACACGCCGGAAGCTGAGAAAAGAGGAGAGCCACCAGAAAAGTAAGAAACCGGTGGAAGAGTAGCTCAAGTGACGGTGATTTGTGGTTGAGTACTAAGATCTGAGGATGCCGGAGCAGTTGTTATGATGGGAGGAGAGGCTGAAGAGTTTGTAGAGTCTGTAGATGAGATAATAGGAGGGGATGACACAGTCTCCGTAGGTTGGCCGGAATTCGCCATGGCCACCGCCGGCTCTGATACCAACTCAGAAATTGAGATGGAGAATAATCATCTATTCTGTCTTCCAATGTTGTTCAGTACAAGGCATATATCTCAATATTCTAACAGAATTTTGTCACAGCATTCTAGGCTACACAAGTGTACCAATATAATCTAGACACATCACTATACACTTGTACCAATAGGATTAAGACACATCATCACATAATATTCTATTTCTCAACAATGTGAAAAAAATAATTAATAAAATAACGTATCTATATCATCCTGAGAATGAAAATCTTACCGTGATCATGAAACTAGTCATGAAACAAATATGACTTGTTGATTCGATCAATAAAATATTACATAAGTGGATAGACCACCCAATTTTTTTTACAATGTATTCACATTTCTACCATTTTTTTTAGAAAATGTTATTGATGGAACAATAATGAAATGATATATCTGGACCATCGTAAAACTGTTAGACCAACAAAGAGTCAAAGACACGTAGCTTTGTGTTGTAGAAAGGAAATCAATGGTTAATGTGGTTACTTATGAGTTATGACATGGATTAATACACATGATTATGCCAAAATAATGTTAACAAGAAAATTATATATTTGATAAAATTATGTGATCTTAGCTAGACAATAACTATAAAAAAGACTGACTAGACAATAGAGTTTTTCTTTATTTTCACAGATACGAAAAACAATTAATATAAATTCAAGCACACTTTGTCGATCTCGAGGGATACTTGTACGAGGACCAGAACCATGCAGGACCAAGAAGTCCTGTAAAAAAAAAAAATAATAATAAAAAAAAATTAACTGACAAAATGATTTTTTAAGTAAATATTGCTATAACAATTATGACATGAAAACTGATACAAGACATTTTTACACCATAATAATTAAAAAGGTAAACGTGTGTTTTGTCAATCGATGTTTCATTACCGTAACAACATAATCAAGAAATTATTTTTCCTAAATGATGTGAATGTGGACATGAATGGAAAATAAAAAAAAGTAAAAAAAAAAAGAAAAGGAAAAGGAAAGAGACATTAAGAATGTGTAGGATCTGTCAAAATAATTGATTAGGATGAAAGTGAAACATTGATTATACATAGGAAAATATAGAGGCCCTTTTCTGCACATAATTTTGATAATATATAATTTCATTAACATTGCAATATGTAACTTTCTCCACGGTTGCCTTTTGACTACAAGAGAACATGAATGAATGAGATGGAAAAAAGCGACGACTCTGACTCATTATGATCATATAGTCGGTGATGGCATACGTGTAGATTTGTTATTATTTTCACATAAAATATATAAACTCATCGTTATATTACATTGTCCGTCTTTATATATATATATAATGTAGTATACGCGCGACTGAGAAATACCAGGGTCGCGTATTTTGGCGTGTGTAGATTCATAATAGAAGTTAGGCAGAGGAAGAATTTGCCATATATAAGACATATGTTACGTGAGACTACATTCCAGTTAGAAAAAAGTTATTGTATTTATAATAATTAATTAAATGAGCCGGCTAGTGATTTATTATTTATATATCTATATATATTATCGTATTTTGCAGGCTGTTTTTTTTTTTTTTTGGTAAGAATTAAGAATATTAATAAGTCACTTGCGTGCATAGGAAGGAATTGAATAATTAAGAGCAGAGAAGTACGCCTTAAAGCCGGCTTAAAATAAGTTGCTATAATCAAAACACTTAAATTAATTTAATAATTACTCCCTATCTCTCATTTTTTATTTATTATTTGTAAAACATGACACTGTCAATTACTCCCTTTCTCATATTTAAGTACTGTTATTTGTTTTGCGATTCCGTTGTCCGAGATCAACTGAACCGACTAATCTAGACTTTAGTTCGATTATTGTCTATCGATCGAGTCTAACTTAATTAAATCTGGATTTTAGCTCGAGTATTATCTATCGAGATCTGACATTAAAATTTACTCATGGTAAGTTCCTCTTATTATATTGCCTTCTAAGCATAATCAAACATTAGACATCTAGAGGCATTTTCTGAATTAACTTTATATTTCTTTTAGGAAATACTAGTATCTGACCGTTGTGATACAACAAAATTATATAAAACACACATTTACATCATTAATAATAATATAGGCCACAATAACATAGGATGCAAAAGTGCGTTTGTGTAATTCGTTGTGCTTACAAACATTGTGACAACAGTAATTTTTTATTTATTTAAATTTTTTTTTTTTTTTTTTTTGCTGACCAAGAGTATATTGATGAAACCTATTGATTAAAAAATGTCAATTTCAATACAGATACACTTGATGTGACAAAGGCAATGCAACGGTCATCCCCATCTCCCTTTACCTTCATAAACCCTAACATCTCTTTTACTTTCATTTTTCATCCAATCCAAACCAGAAAAAAAGAAGAAAACACTCTCAATCACTTTCAACTCCTAGAAACATAAATGTTCTCCGGAATGCCGATCACCTCGGACTCATCTTGCGAAGAAACCGACCAGCCGGAGAAACAATCTGGCGTAGGCCGTTTGTATGAGTGCAATTTCTGCAGGAGAGGCTTCACAAACGCTCAAGCTTTAGGTGGCCATATGAATGTCCACAGGAAAGATAAAGCTAAAGCCTCAAAAAAGCATAATCATGATTTTCTGAAATCCCATGAAGATTTTACGAACCGCAATTATTTTGCTGCGATTTCAAGTTATCGGTTCTATTTTCCAGAACCAAACACGAGCTATCTCCGTCGTCCTTGTAATCGATTCGATTTGGATTACATGAGGAATGATCATAATACCTTACATGAGAAGCAGCCATGGAACTTAAATATAGGGCCTTTTTTCCATATGGAAGGTGATGCTGATGAATTAAGAAAGAACAACATGATTGAAGCTGAGATCGATTTGGAGCTTCGTCTTGGATATCATCTGTAACGAACTAATTCTGACTTCTCCAGCATGTTCGTTACGAATGATCAAAGGCTTGCTGGTGATAGTATTAGTAGTCGATCTAGTGTTCATTTTCCACAGAAAAATGAACACTAAACCGACTATATGTTCATCCATCAGTGTACATAACTATCCCTTCATTTCTTGTATATAATTTCTCGATTATATAGACGCTGATGGATGAACATCAATTAAACCGCGGTGTCCATATATAGTCATTTTCTTTAGTCTTTGCTCGTTTCTTGTCGATCGAGAAAATTCTGATATGAACCATGGTTCGAAGAGGGCGCTTTGTCTAATGTGTGGAAAAATAATAGAATAAATTATAGGGGTAAGATCTAATGGTCCACGCCCCGACCGCCCGGCTGCACACCAGACATGGGTTCATATTGGAATTTTCTCAATAAATGGACAGCTTTTTCTTCTTGTAATTTCTTCTTGTAGCTTGCTGGAGGTATTATGGATTAATGGTTGTTTAACCAAAGATTTCATATATGCCAGTTGCCTGGTGTTTTTTATGAATTGAATGCTAATTAAGTATAACCAAAAAAAACATAACAGTCTCAATTGCTGTCTATCTTAAATAAAATATGCATTTAGAATATTTATAATGATATACATAGATCGAACTCAATAAATCATACTATAATCAACATTGTATAACTCAATAAATCATACTACTATAATCAACATTGTATTAATTAATTGTTGTAGCTCAATCATCAACTAAACCGAAAAAAACGGCAGATTGGACAAAAATGACTTTGTAACAGCCACCTCGTAATACATTCGACATGGAAAGCGTGTTTACAAGGCCGCAACCTCGAACCCTCCGAACCAATCACAATTTCACCTAAACAAATCGAGCAAGATCTCTCCTTTTCATCGTTCAAGAAACCTTCCAATACCGCCTCAACTCGTGATCTCGGTGTAGGCCGAAACGTCAATGTTGTCTCATGGATAATCTCTTGGTATCTTCTCGGCCTGCTAATTGCCTTAATGTAATTCTCCTCAAAGTAGGGATCAGATCGTTTCTTTTCGTTGTACCAATTAATCCATGCCTCGTATTCTTGGTCCGGAATCCAAACCGTCTTCATGAACGAAAGCCCGAAAAACAACATGTTTTTGTCCCTCTTATTTGGCTTATCCTTAACGCAATTCACGAACCGAGAAAGATGAACAATCAAATCGTATAAATCAAAGATCGGGGCTCTTCCCCCAGAAAATTGGCCATCATTATAATACTGCTCAATGAAAACTGTTCGATTGAATTCGAAAGGGACATAAAACATGTGTCCAAACAAGTTTGAAATCGTCTGTTGAGAGTAATTAGGTGGAGAACTTAAATCGCTATAAACCATGTCATTATACTCCTTTCCAATATACAAACCCATGAAACCTGTATTCTCAGCAGGGTTTTTATTGTAAGCTGGGTTAAAGTAAACGCAAGCGTTAACAACGAACTTGACCGCTGGATTTTGAGATCCTGAGAAATAATTAATGTCGTCGGCTGGATTTTGTCCTGAAGAATTCAAGGCATGTGCAGGTTGATCGTCGAGTTCGAAAGCTACCACGGTCATTGCATAACGATTGTGAGAATTCAAGGGCGGTAACCATGGTGGTGGTTGCCGTTGTGTGGGTGTGGGTGACGTCGACGACATACTTAATTCGCAGCTACAGCTAGTAGAGATTAAGGATGTCTATGTGTTTTCTTGTTTTCTTTGGAGTGAAAGTAAATCTCTCTCTTGATTTTTATGATCTATTCTCTATTTTTTATAAGCGAGTAGCTAGGTTTTCCTATTAATTTTTTTTTTTAATAAAAAAAGCTAGGTTTTCCTAAAAGTGTTTTCCTATAATTAATTAATTTATGTCATATAATACCGACTAATGTAATAGATCATTACCGACTAATGTTTGGGATTACTTTTTTTGAAAGGATGATTGGGATTACTAAGAACAGAATGTTTTCTGACCCCCCCCCCCCCCCCCCCCCCCCCAAACTAAGTAAGAGTAGAATGAAATTTAAATTTATTATTATTATTTTTTCCATTTCATTCAATTAGTGTTGTTAAACAAACAGAAATTCGTGAACAAATTCGTGTTCGGTTCGTTAGTGTTCGTGATCGTTTGTTCGTTTAGGCAACGAGCCGAAATTCGAACGTGATTGTCAGAGTCGTTTGCTTAACGAACGAACACAAGTTTGGTTCACGAACGTTCGATTATGTTCACGAACGTCTTTATATAAATAATATAACTCTAGCTAACTCAAAGGAGGATAAGTTATTCATTAATTAATCTAATATAGATTAATTTTATATAATATTTATGTATTTTATAATAATTTTTGTTGTGTGATGTATATAATATTAATCTAATTAATAATTAATTTCGAAAAACAATCAAAAGTGTATCAAATAATATTTTTCAAAAACTTCAAAAAAAAAAAATGATGAAAGATTCATGAATTTTGGAATTTTGATGAAAATATATACTAGTTTGAGTAATTTTAACGAAAGCGGTTAGAGACTACTTTTCTAATGGTCCAGTTTTTAATATCTACCGTTAAAATATATATAAATTATTATGTGCGTTGGATCAGATTTTTAGTATATCATAACTAATGTTTGCGATAACACCTAATCAGCTTTCTTAACCTGCTAAACCAGTATAAAAAAAATGCCTAAGAAAATAAACATTAACAATGAAATCAATTTTTTTCGCCTAAAAGAAAACATTAACATAATTTTTTTTACGAGTTAACATAAATGAAATTTGAATCAGTCTTGTAATTAAATTTTTTTTCGCTTTATTTCTCAACAATTTTAAATATTAAAACCTGTCATTATGGACTCTGACCCCGGAGCGGTCGTATAACCTTCCCGCCCTCAATCACCACCTACTTGGGTCACTTTATCGTCTCCGTCAGTCGGCTTTAGAATTCCTGGTCTTTAATTCATGGGAGCCACACTAAAAAAAAATAAAAAAAAAAATTCATGGGAGCCGGTTAGTTTTTTTTTTTTGTTTTTGTTTTTTTCTTTTTCGTCATGATAATTCAACACTTTTTAATTGGGACCATGCCGTCTATGTTGATGTTATGTGCAAACGATATGATATGTTTTTGACGAATGATATCGATATACATTAAAGAACTCCCTTTGTGTTAAAAAAAAAGAATATAACTCCATAGAAAAAACTCCCTTATTTTAAGCATTAAATTAATTTATTTATTATTTAAATAAATTTATTTATTTTAAATTAAACCAGTATAATAAATCGCTATAAATTATGGATACGTCTACATATAGTACCAGTATAAGTGCGATTATCATCAAGAATTTAATTATTTAGTATTATATGACAAATACTCGCGATACACATTTATAGTGGCACGAGCCACTATATAAGAATTGAATGTTCATATGCGATATTTGTTAAGGGTGAATTTATACGATTTATAACGCTATATTTTATGATGATTTCCTCCATATTTGTATAATTTGCATAGAGATCGAGTTTTATATTGAAGTATTGAGCAAATGATGTTTTAAAGAGTTTAATTGCAAAATTGTATGATTTATGTGTAAAATTGATGGTTTTATATTGATTTGTAAGATATTACATTTTGCAATGTGTTTGATGTATTGTAGATACACAATTTCGACCAATAAGAGGATTAAAAGAGGTTAACAATCGGATTAATGAAGAGGAGAAGAGATAAAGATGAAATCGATTGAAGATAAAGATGAGAAGATCGATTTTTGAGCAAGCTGAACGTTCGTCCAAGTCCCGTCCAGGTTGGACGGGCGTCCATCAAAGTGGACTGGCGTCCAAGAGAGGAAAATTGATTCAGAGAGTTTGGACGCTGAGTGGACGAGCGTCTGAAGCAAGTCCAAGATTCCTGGACGGGCGTCCAACAAGATGGACGGGCGTCCTTAAACCGACTTAGCAGCAGCCGCCTCAGTTTTCTATAAATAGCAGCGCGGATTTCAACCATAATCATACATTATTAAGACCTATTGATACACAATCATTAGGAGAAAACCCTAGGCGGCCCCAGCCCCCTTAGGGGAGGCTGGGGATCTTACACCTTGTTTTGATAGCGTCAATCTTATATATCGAGAGATGAGAGATTGATAGGCGAATTATCTACGAGAGTAGAAATTCATACCTTTGATAGGTGAACCACATCTTTAATTAAATCATCACAAGACAACTTTAGAGAGGAAATTAAGGGTTGCGGGATCGGTGGATAATTACTTGTTCGATTGTTTAATCACCATGATCATCGTTTTTATAGTTGTTTTTGTTTCCTAGTTTATAGTTTAGATTTCGTTTTCGCTTTTATCCTTCCTGGCTTTGGACTGACAATCCTCTGTCCAGTTTATCTTTTCGTTCTATTATATTAGGTTTAATAATAATGGTAACAATCTTAGGAAAATTAATGAACTAGATACCCCGATTCCCCTGTGACCGACTCCGGTATTAATCGCTGTACTACGATCCCTACACTTTGGGAATACCGGATTTATAAATTTTATTACTTGTTTATTTTCATTGCAAAAATCCGTGACAATATTCATTACGTACATACACCCTAATCCCTGAACATTAAACTATGAAACATAAAACATAAAATTGGCATCATAAAATCGAACATTGTGTATTAACCGTTGATTGATCGATTATATGTGACTAGTGCTGTTAACGAGCCGAGTCGAGCCGAGTACCTAATGTTTAGGCTCGAGCTCGTTTGAAATCGAGCAGGCTCGAGCTCGCTCGTTAACATAAACGAGCCTAGAACACTATTCAGCTCGGCTCGATAAGTATAGAAAATGTTCGAGCTCGAGCTCGAGCTCGAGATCAAGCTCACGAACAGGCTCAAACTCGAGCTCGGCTCGTTCAATTGTAATTTTTTTAGGGCTATAATTTGTTTATAGCTTACACTACTACATGTATAAAACCATCAACAACATCAACATCAACAACAAAAACTCGAAATACTCTTTACAGTAATACATTGCACTTGACCCATTGGCAAAATACTCTTTACAATAATAACATCACACTTTCTTGCGAAACAAATTCTCTTGCCCTCCGTCTCATTCATCATCAGCACCATCATTTTCATTGACCAAAAAATCAGCTTCAACATCGCCAACATCTTCGGACAGCATAGTTTCACAATCGTCCGAGTTAAAATTCGTGGTATCGTTGCTGATAAAGATAGAATTACTAGAGGCCTGTGACATACATGGAGGGGTAAAAAATAACATGCAAAGTATGGCAATAAGTAAACATGATCATAAGTTAACATAGCACCAGCAGTAAGTTAACTTGATCCCAACACCAGAAATTAACATTCAATCAATATGTTAACGTTTTTCTGTGTTTTTTTTAAACACACAAATGGCAGAAGGAGACTAATAAATCAAGCATTCTGGCAAGTTATTTAAGTACTGATCAGATTAATATACAATGAGAAAACTTGTGTAACAACATGCAGACCTGATCCTTTACTAATGCACAAACCATATGGTAAACTTAAGGCTAAAAAAAATACATGTCCAGTTCAAAATATAAGCACAAAGAGGGCTAAAATCTAGTGCAAAAAACATACACCAAATTGATCATATTAACAGACAAAAAGTAACATGGAAAACTAAATAGATTACTCAGACTCAGTTGACCAAAAACATGAGTAGACTGATCCAGTCCGATCAACAGGGCACTCAACTGAATTCACAGAATGTAAAAACACATTTTAGCAAACTAGAACTGAGACTAAGACTTGGACAAACTTAATAGATGTTTTTTTAAGGGAAACTTAATAGACTAAAACTCTGAACTTTAACATAACATGTAAGGAGGTAGTTAACACAATTGAAAATGGCTTAATCTCCTTAAAAATCAAGCTTTAATAATCGAAAATATTAACATCAATTCTTGTGGACCAACAAAATCAAACATTCAAAACTGCGCATATAAAAATAATGCTATATTTCAAATCTGACAAAAATGACGCAAAGGAGCATGAAATAGTGCAGCAGTCGGATGAAAAGGACTTACCGTGAAGGAGTAGAAGAAGACGAGGAGACATTGGACGCCGACGAAACCAATCGAAACATGGCTGCGGTTAGGGGCGGATAGAAGAGGAGGTTGAAGAAAGTGAAGGCCGAAAAGAAGAGGAAAATGGTGAAGGGACAGCGGATTGAGGGCAGGGAGAGCGCCGATGAGGGGAGGTCGGAGGTTTGAGAAAAGTTAGAAAACTGAGAGCTTGATACGGGAGAGCGGCGGGGTATTTAGGTTTAAGGTAGAAGTTCTGATATGGGTTAATGTTATATATGATTTATATATATAGTGCAAAAGCTCGCGAACATTAATGAGCGTTCACGAGCAAGCTCGTGTTCGCTCGTTTAGTAAACGAGCATCATAACCTGATCGAGCTCGACTCGATAACCTTAGTGAACGAGCTCGAACGAGCTTAAACGAGCCGAGTTCGAGCTTTGTTCGTGAACGCTCGGTTCGTTTAACAGCTCTATATGTGTGACATTCATAAACCTAGATCATATCCCTTACACTTCGAATCCTCAACCTTAAAGTTACAATGAATATTGGTTTTTCTTTTGAGGAAACAATGAATATTGTTAATGTATACAAGAAATATATGAAATTTGTTAATGGTTTAACAATCATGTCGAGAATTCCGGACGATTTGATATGTGAGATTCTGATCAAGTTACCAGCGGAGTTTATTTATAGTTGTCGAACGGTATGTAAATCATGGTTGAAGTTGATTCAAAGCCGAATCTTCATTAATAATCAAGTGGAGAAAACGGCGGCTCGAGTTAACTGTGTCGATAACCGCCTTATTGTCGTCCCCGGAGGCGATGGGACGACGCTTTACTCGGTCGTTTTTCATTCTCCAGAGAATCTAAAGGTTGCTGGTGTCATGAAACTCGATTATCCGATGATGAATTCCGAAAAGAAGGTTAATTTAGTTGGCAATTGTAATGGTTTAATTTGTTTAGAAAATACAAATCTTCACCCCGGTAGCAACAGTTTGTATTATGATTATCCTTCGATTGAGACATCTTTTACTTTATGGAATCCTACTACGGGTATTTACCGTGTGGTGGTTGACGAATCGAATAATTCTCCGGTTACTTGGAGAACACGAAAAGTTATGCTGTTGATTCGTATTGTTATTTTGGGTATGATATATCGTGTGAATGAAGATTATCATGTGGTGAGTGTTAGTAATACCATCCGCAACGGAAGCGATTTATGGATCTAGATCTATAAAATACACGTAATAAAATAACTAGATCTATATCTACAAGGGGGTTGTAGATCATACCTCTTGGATCTCAAAATTCAAGTTGAAGAACCGCAAAGGATGAATGTGAAGATGTGAAGAGCACCACGCGTCTTCCGATCGTGTGATCCAAGAACTCCCGGTGGAAGGAATTCTCGACTCGAAGCCTCCGATATGCTACCCGGAAAAATCTCCAAGATTTCTCCCCAAATCTCCCTTGGCCGAAAATTCTTTACTCCTTACTAAAAGGTGGGTGTCGAATTTTTATTGTGTGTTAAGGCTTGGGGCTCTCTTTATATAGGAGAGTAAAAACTTAGCGCTTCAGGATTTTTATTTATCAAACAAAATAAATCCTTTTAATAAAAGATAATTCCATAATATTCTAACAAATCTAAATAATATTTATCTTTATTATTTACCATAAATATTTATCCAATAAATATTTTATGCGCATGTCTTTTTTTAATACACAAAAAATCAATTCCTTGTTTCCTTAAACATGATGTTGGCGCCAATCACACATTAAATGACCTAGTCAATGTGATTTTTTCCATTCACACTAATTGCCAAGATTATGGAAAATATTTTTTCCAATTGTTTTAATTATTTAGTTCCAACTAATTAAATAGTCACTAAACAATCAATTCACATATCGATTAATTAAATTCTAATAAGAATAAAATTAATATTATTAGGATTCGACGTACGAGAATAGCTATCTTTATATTAGGAAGCACGTCGGGGACCATGGACTAATAATCGGCGGCTCCGATAAATCAAATAAATAATTATCTTACGAACGAATAATTATATTCGATAAATCAATCACGGGAATATGCCACCATAATCCCGTGATCGCACTCCTCCGATTATGAGATTATATTTATCTCCTCACGAGAATAATAATAAGCGTCCATTGATACAATCATTACATATGGATTAATCCTCCATAGATCGTTCATTCTAAATCGGGAAGTTACCGTTAACCCTTTTCGAACCTCTTATCCTTATTTACCATTAACCCCCTAGTGATCAATTAATTCATACAACTCACTAGTAGTTAATCGGTGTAATATGAACTCGCGCGATCGATCGGTTTAGGATTAACAAATAAGGAACTCGTCTTTCTACTTCCATAAATAGAAGGAATGGATTCCGTATCTGTGATAACACAGACTACTCACTCAATCTAGTACAATGCCAAGATGGGGTAATTCGGACCACGGACTCGGTGTAATCCTTAACCGTCAAGTCAAACTTCATGCGATTCAAGCGGTTGATCGTGATCACCTCGGGATTAAGATATATCCATAAATATGATCATCCATTGATTCGATAAGACTTCTCGATCACGGAATTATATCGTGAACTCTAATCAAATCGGTCCGGCCCTATATGATATATCTATCATATATAAATGCCCCACCAGGTTCTCTTAACCGAAAGTCCGGATAAGACAATCACACCTATTGTTGTGTTACGGCGCATTAATAGCACGTTAAAGGAGAGACCCGATACTCTCGATTAACTTCACTACGGGCTAATTGTATTTTAAGTATATCTTCACTAACTCAATCCTCCCGTGTATATACCATACACTGAGTTAAGTGATTACATAAACGATATACTTAGGGTTTTCTGTAGTGTAAATACTATTGTCACATCGGTGATTATGAGAACAATAAATATGAATAATAACGTCAATTCATTTATTAAATAAAACAATTACAAAAATTGTCTTTCGGGCATCACACCTAACAATCTCCCACTTGCACGAAAGCATGTGATTAATTGTTTTAGAGCACACCCTATTATTTAAAATACAACAAACTACATCTCCCACTTGCTCTAAAGCAATGGAGACTCATCCCATATTCTAGTACCCACTAAGCATGTCATAACCATTTCAGATTCCAAAATACACTCCGAGTATGCCGTCGTAGGATAGGTCGGTGACTCGGGGAGTACCTACATCTAAATGTCATGGGTCTTAATGATTAGTCGGGTTGTCGGCTCGAGACGATCCGTAGAATCGAAACGTTACCGGTCCATCAAATCATGTGGTGCGAGTAAACACGAGCCCGAGATCGACTTAACGATCATCCTCAATCGACTTAAAGTCAAAATCGGTGTATCACACATATCCGAGGTTCACACATGAATATGTCCGCATATTGTTCCTCGTTCTCTTCAAGATACTAAAGGACATACTAAACTTGCTTTGTTAACCGCCGAATCTAAGATTCGATCAAAATCGACGTTCAATAACACGACCATCTCTTACTAGAAAGAGAATCTATCCCATTTCTCTTGATCCGAAGATTTAGAGAGTCATTCCCGAGGCATAGGGTAGAACTTCCTCGTTGAATGTTGCATACACGGATGCATCATCTTAACCAATAAGATGGTGGGAAACCGATGGATCGATTCTAATGAATTCGACCGAGTCAAACTCTTAAGAATGTTGTCCAAATCTCTGTTGCGAGAGAATTGTGGTATTGTCGGTTCGACTTCGGATAACACACCCATGTTGATTCCAACTCGGTGCGGTGTTATCCCTCACAAACACTAATATATATTTATATATTCACTACTGTACTAATATTGATATCCAGTCTACAAAAGACTTATCAATATTCTGGTCAAATCCACATATTGTAGAAATATATGACTTCCAGTGACCGAGAGGTTTGCTTTTTATCCACAAAGGACATAAGCCTTGACGGTCATCCCGTCATAAGTTCATAAGGCAATACCCTTCGTTCCGAATGAATCCGGACTCCGTTTGTTTGGCAAGAAAGTCTCGGCACCCCTATTTTCTCGCTTTTGAACGAAATCAAGCAATACTAAGTGGTAAGAGAGTTCAAGGTCGATTAACTCTCTACTTCTTAGGGAATTACCCCTAGACCACTCAAGCTTTGCTCGAAAGATAAACTTTCCTATTCATTCTACTCTTTTCCGTGTAGATCCAATTACTCCCACTTGGGCACGAGACACTCGGGTGGTTCTACAAGAGTACGAACGGCTACGGAGTACCAAACTCCATTCACGGGGTTATGGCTTGTAAACCAACCTCCATTATCGAATCCTATACACTCACAAAAGAGCCATAGGTCATCAATCGATCCTCGGACTACAAAGTCCGCGAAACCCGTAATGGGTAATGGATAAACCATACTCCCACTACATTCGGGTGGATCGAAATTCGATATAGTTTAGTAGTATTTAGTATTATCACCAACAACCGATGTTGGACGTGGTCTGATTTTAATCAGTTAGTAACTACCTTGAGTAAACGTACTGCAAGGTTTAAGGTTTTACAGTTCATAGATTCTATCAGAAAGGACGCAACGGTATAACGCCCTTCCCGATTTCAAGAGTCTTATAACACACCTTTTTCTCAATGCTACAAGATATATAACGATTGGTCAACGACCGAACGTGTTCGCAAAATTCCCGGACCTACCTTCAAGCACCGTGTGCTAAATGCTTATATTTATGGAAGTGGGGTGAACCGAATCCACACCTTATCCGTAAATTCCAAAGCATATTCTAGGTAGACTTCTCGGTCTTACATTTCAATGTAAACCGATATTTCGCTTCTAATATCTTTATTGAGTTAAGCGATGTATTGTAGCACATCTAAAAAACTATATAAGGCAATTTAACGGTTTCTCACTTAGTGAAAACATTTCACTATGAGGCAAGGCCGAGCATCGGTCCCTAGGACTATGTGATGGCCCATTTCTGAGTATAGAATACTCTATCTCTGTTGAAAACAGAGAAACCTCAAAATATTTTGGATAAACTTACCGGAGTATTTGAATAGTTATCAGACAAGAAGTCACTACTCGGAAGCTCCTACTAGCTTGTATCTTTCATCAGACCCCGAAGGTCGTCATGAACAAGCTATGTGACTTCTTTATAACCATTATCCTTTCCCGATTGAAAGGAAACTTAGTCATTGAACCTTTGAGACAATATAACCAGACTGGGAGAAAGGAATCACCCTGAGCCAGTCTTCAGGTCTTGTCTTTTAGGGACTATGCACTAACTATTGAATATGAAGAAGCGTTTATCTAAATATAGAAACCAATTGCTTTTAACAGTTTTTAAGATGTGTTTTATATACATATTTCAGCAGTTCTAAGTGGTTTTGACTTTATCAAACAAAAGTCCGAGTCTTGGATTCGTACTACAAATGGTATATTCACTTTCTATACGACAAACAAATTATCGAATATAAGGTAAATCCATTCATTCCAACGAATCTTAAACAGAAAATAATTTTTTCCGCGATATCCAAGGATTGAATCCGAGATTCATTTCCTTATATCACTCCCACTATTATAGCTAAAACTAACTGCCCGTTGTTTACTCTTTTAATCGTTAAATGCATTGCTACCTTGTTCTGCCAAAGAACTTAGCTCGAGAAAATCGCCAAGGATTCATAGGTTGGTGATCCAAAATCACTGTCCTAATCCTATGATTTTCAGTTAATTAATTTTCGGTTTAGCCTTAAAGTTTACTCAGTTTAGATGACTAACACTTTTAGACATATTCTCCCATTCTTGACTTTCCGTGAATGGAAACAGTCTTGAACCAGCGGTTCGTTTGAGTAGACACTACTCTTGAACCGTGGGATGTCTATTTCGAGTGTTACTCGTCGGGACTTCTCGGATTTTCTAATATACCAGAAAAAAACAACAAATCATATTAAAGCTCCCACTAGTTTATCGGTTCCAAATACCGTCTAACGAGCAATGCTTTATTTATGATTTTCCGATTTTTTTCGATTTAGAAAAAACCTCATAGTTCCAATATTTCCAGAAAAACAACAAATCATAGAACTCCCACTAGTTCATCGATTCCAAATATCGTCCAACTAGCGATATTTAATGACTTTCCGGTTTTTCAATTAGAACGGTTACGTGTGTAGTCAGTTACACTTTTCTAATGTTCTAGAAAAACAACAAATCATAAAGCTCCGACTAGTTCATCGATTCCAAATATCGTCCAACTAGTAACACTTCATGATTTTCCGATTTTTCAATTAGAAAATTACTTGTGTAATTACTACACACTCAAAATTCGCTAGAAGAATTTCAAAGTCCGAAATCACCTTTGATCAAACTAAGTTTGTCTTCCGTTTGACACGAATGACACTGGTGACATACCTATATGTCACTCTGGTTTTTAAAAGGCTTAAGAAAAAAATATCTCTTCCGAAAATTAATTGCATTATCGATTAACTAGTTCAACGTCCTAGTTACTATCCACTTTTTAACGAAGTCAATACTAGTCAATTATAAATTTTTTAAGCAATTTAGTAAGGGATAATGTTGTAAATAAAATGACATAAATTAATTCAAGTTTAACACTACTATATTATTTTATTTTAGGAATTGTAAACTAAAAAATAAGTCTACTCTACCATTCCAAGGTTTTAACCTCGCATCTCAGTGCCGCCGTAGGGTAGGTCAAAGAGATGACGGTTAAATCGAGACAATCTCATCAATGAATAACTTGTGAGAATCAAACATCCCACGAGAATCAAACATCCCTTTATTCATTGACTACCTTCCTTTTTTAGCCTAGATATTATCAAAAATATCCTTTATGAGTGTGACCTACTATATCGGATCTCTTAGGTACGCCCCGAGTATGCCGTCTTAGGATAGGTCAGTGACCCGACGAGTACCCAGAAATCCTATCCTTTCGGAGACCAAGCCATGAATGTTGATAGGGGCGAACACCATCCTTAGGGGGACGAAATCAAAGCGCCTCGAGGCGTCACCCTTCTCTCACTTACTTGTATCTATAGTAGAGGCCGTGGGGTTGGCTGTCGCCTCCCCGCTCCCACTCAATATTTTGGAAGTGGTGGTGGGTTAACTAACCACGTCTTTTTGATGTTAACATAAAAGCTCATCAAACCAAGGATTCCGAATGGTGTCGGTAACGTAGGCAAGCCTACCCGTCCTATTCGTTGGAACATATGTGACAGTCGGACGAAATCGGGTCAAGATAGCCTCGTTGAGATAAGAAGGAATCACCCCTCCGCTCTCCGGTGTAGCTTAGTCTTGCCGGACCCCCGTGCATACATCACACTAGGAGGGTTAAGTCGGTCGAGCCTAGCTCAGTTGACCACCCAACCTATAAGCGAACCGTTTTTATCCTAGATTTATTGTTCTTTTACCATCATTCAATCTCGTAGACACTACGAATTGAAAACGTGATCTCGTTTGGGCTTTAAGGCGGTTCACCGAGAACACACACCGAAAGGCTTAACGATTTCATAACCCGTCCTCGGATCTTTAATTAGTTACTAAATTAAATTAATTACCACATATTAATAAAATTTCAACTAATTACGCGAGTTTGTATACATGCCTATTTTAATTACCAAAATTAAAATTCTACATGTATGCAAGGAGTGGATTTATGATATGATGCGTATCGTACAGCGATTCCGATTTTATATCTATTTTATGATCAAACACATAAAAAATAAATTGCGGAAAATTTAAACACGAGATGGATCGTTGGTACATTCGACTAACCTATTTTCTAAAGAAAAGTAAAATTTAATCAAAGTCTTCAAATCTCGATCTTGAAACATCCGGATCTCGAACCTTCGATCTTGACACGAACCACGAACCACGAGAGAGGAGACCGTAATATACCAATATATTTAAAATATATCTATATTATCAAATTGTTTTATATAAAAAAAACTTATTATTATTATTATTTTTAACAATTCACGGCAGCTAAATTTTTTTTTTTTTTTTAATCAAACAGGCCTTTCGGCCAAGGGTTGGAATAAAATAAAAAATAAAAAATAAATGTGACAAAACCCAAACTAGGGCAGCCGCATAGAAAGAAAAAAAAATTGGACCAAATTGTGATTGCCGCCGCCGTGACCAAATTTTTCTGGAGAAAAAAAAATAAAATAATCGTCCTCCTCCCGTTTTTATCTTTTTGATGATCTTCAACACCGTGATCTTCAACATATCATCTTCGTCGTCTCGAACCCGGATCAAAAATAAAATACAAAAGGTACTACCTTTTACAATTTTACGAATTCAACATAATTAAATTACAAATCCTATTCTCGATTGTTCTTAAACAAAGGAAATACAATAGATCTAACGAGAAACATCTGACCAACCCCAATCCATCTCTTCAACCAAAACATTCATAATCATAAAAAAATAAACAATTTTCGGCCCCCTTTTTTTTTTTAAAAAAAATTTGGGACAAAAAATCTACATGTTTACCACTCCTAGATCTAATATTTTATACGTATAAATATAGATCACCTCGCCTACGATACCACCGTTAGTAATACCATCCGCAACGGAAGCGATTTATGGATCTAGATCTATAAAATACACGTAATAAAATAACTAGATCTATATCTACAAGGGGTTGTAGATCATCCTCTTGGATCTCAAAATTCAAGTTGAAGAACCGCAAAGGATGAATGTGAAGATGTGAAGAGCACGCGGTCTTCCGATCGTGTGATCAAAGCAACTCCGGTGGAAGGAATTCTCGACTCGAAGCCTCCGATATCTTCTCGGAAAAATCTCCAAGATTTCTCCCCAAATCTCCCTTGGCCGAAAATTCTTTACTCCTTACTAAAAGGTGGGTGTCGAATTTTTATTGTGTGTTAAGGCTTGGGGCTATAACTCTCTTTATATAGGAGAGTAAAACTTAGCCTTCAAGGATTTTTATTTATCAAACAAAATAAATCCTTTTAATAAAAGATAATTCCATAATATTCTAAACAAATCTAAATAATATTTATCTTTATTATTTACCATAAATATTTATCCAATAAATATTTTATGCATATCTTTTTAATACACAAGAAAAATCAATTCCTTGTTTCCTTAAACATGATGTTGGCGCCAATCACACATTAAATGACCTAGTCAATGTGATTTTTTCCATTCACACTAATTGCCAAGATTATGGAAAATATTTTTTCCAATTGTTTTAATTATTTAGTTCCAACTAATTAAATAGTCACTAAACAATCAATTCACATATCGATTAATTAAATTCTAATAAGAATAAAATTAATATTATTAGGATTCGACGTCGAGAATAATATCTTGCTATATTAGGAAAGCGCGTCGGGGACGATACCATGGACTAATAATCGGCGGCTCCGATAAATCAAATAAATAATTATCTTACGAACGAATAATTATATTCGATAAATCAATCACGGAATATGCCACCATAATCCCGTGATCGCACTCCTCCGATTATGAGATTATATTTATCTCCTCACGAGAATAATAATAAGCGTCCATTGATACAATCATTACATATGGATTAATCCTCCATAGACATTGTTCATTCTAAATCGGGAAGTTACCGTTAACCCTTTTCGAACCTCTTATCCTTATTTACCATTAACCCCCTAGTGATCAATTAATTCATACAACTCACTTGGTAGTTAATCGGTGTAATATGAACTCGCGCGATCGATCGGTTTAGGATTAACAAATAAGGAATCGTCTTTCTACTTCCATAAATAGAAGGAATGGATTCCGTATCCGTGATAACACGGACTACTCACTCAATCCAAGACAATGCCAAGATGGGGTAATTCGGACCACGGACTCGGTGTAATCCTTAACCGTCAAGTCAAACTTCATACCGATTCAAGCGGTTGACTCGTGATCACCTCGGGATTAAGATATATCCATAAATATGATCATCCATTGATTCGATAAGACTTCTCGATCACGGAATTATATCGTGAACTCTAATCAAATCGGTCCACCCCTATATGATATATCTATCATATATAAATGCCCCACCAGGGTTCTCTTAACCGAAAGTCCGGATAAGACAATCACACCTATTGTGTTCGGGCGCATTAATAGCACGTTAAAGGAGAGACCCGATACTCTCGATTAACTTCGTATATCTTCACTAACTCAATCCTCCCGTGTATATACCACAAAACGATATACTTAGCCAGTGTAAATACTATTGTCACATCGGTGATTATGAGAACAATAAATATGAATAATAACGTCAATTCATTTATTAAATAAAACAATTACAAAAATTGTCTTTCGGGCATCACACCTAACAGTGAGGGCAACAATGCCATGTGTTGAGCCATGTGCTAAGCCCCACGGCTTTGTTATAGATGGTTGATGAGAGTCAACTTTACTATGCTCCGGTGCATGTTTTAACCCCCATTTATGACACTTTTGGCTTGTATTGGGTAGTTTTAGACCATTTATAGGGCAAAACACATTGAGCAATCACTTTGAGGTGAACCGTCACATTGATGGAAAACCTCGGCATTTTACGATGTTTTTTTACCCTTTTCGTGCCCTATTTATCTTGTGGAATTATGCTTGGTATGTTGGTTGCTATGGAAATGCAGGAAATAGGTGACTCATAAGCCCGAGAGACAAGGCATGAGGCTTAGAGTGGCATAACCGAAGCCCGGGGATGGAAACGGATCAAAGGTGGTTGGTGCTTTTACCATATGTTCACTTTATCTGTAATTTTATCCCCTATACATGCATTTTCTGGACTTGTGGTCTTCATGAAAGTTGTAGATAATTGAATGAGCTTTTCAACGAACTTTGAATCACTCAAATCGGAGCTGTACACACGAAGATATCGCCAAATTACTGAAGGTCATCAATGCTGACAGGGCAATGGGCACGCATTCACTCGAATGCCTACGCATTCCTGGAGCAGAAAGTCGAATTTTTGCTGAACTTAGAACAATGCGTACGCATTGGAAGCAATGCGTACGCATTCGGACATTTTTGGGCACCTATTTATACATTTTTACACAGATTTTCAGCAACTTCTTCACTCCCTTAGAACCCTAACTTGCATATAGCTCGGCCCCTTCCCCTTTAGCTCCTAAAAAAACTCTCTTTTACTTTAATTTATCTTAGATTAGGTTCAATCTAGCTTAGATTTTAGCTTCTCTTCCCTTCATTTTGCATTTTGGATCATCTTCTTCTTCCCAAGTGACATGGGTGTGGACGAAATTTGATGTAATCCGACTTGCACTGCGATTTGGTAATTAATTCTAGTCCTCTTTCTCTTTTATGGCTTTGATTTCATGCTTTGATTGTTATTTCTTGCTTTGTAATGAGTAGCTAATTTACTACATAGTCGAATCATGTGAATGTTGAAGAATTATCCTCTAATTGATGAAATTGGGAATGGGTAGTGTTTAATTGTTGTTATATTGACGAATTCATGTCTTAAAACTTGTTCTTAATGCGTGAATTAGCTTGATCACCTAGTTCATGAAGTCACACACCACTTTTATAAATGTATGTTGCGAAGGGGTGTGGGAAAAGGGGTTTTAAGATCGTTATCTACAATTGATCGAGTTGTTTAGATCGATTGGGTAACGAGGTTTGTCGGTGTAAATCGAGCGGCTCTGAGCGTTTATCTTGTTTCGGTCGGTTAAATCCTTAAAGGCGGATTTGTTGAACCGGGCAAAGGGTACTAGGTTGTTGCATGGCGTCTAGTACTATCTTAGGAGTTTGCACTCATGAACGAGTCGATATAAGCATTAGGATGGTTGGTTGGTAGTTTCCATTCCCAAATAATCGATTAGAGGGACGAAAGTATTCAATTGGATCGTGATTTGGCTATGCCTCTATCTCTCTTTATCTCTAGTTTAAATATCGTTTTAGCATAATCAAAACTTGAACAAACTTGATTAGCCTAAACTAAGTATGAGAATGACTATGGTATTCGATTGATTTCTCGTGGGATACGACCTTGCTCTCCACTATAGCGCTTCCGACCCGGTACTCTGCCGGTTAAGGTTGGTTGTTACTATTTTGGTCATCAATGTTTATAGTTTGAAGAATGATATATGGTCAAAGATTCACAATCAAGACCAAATTCAAAATGAGTGGGTTATCAAGGAGCGTTCCGGTGTTTTTATTGACGTACTCTTTACTTAATTTCGAAACCGAAGGACAATGATGATCCACCTTTCTACCATAAGATAATTGCTTTTGATATTGCCACCCGAAATCTCCGTTTTGTTGAGCTGTCATCTCAGTACCATGTTTTATATAGTACAAACATTATGGAATCTATTCTAGGTGAACTGCAAGGGCGTTTATGCGAGTTGGATTGTCCATGGTTAGCCAAGAGGAAACATGTTGTGGAGGAACAAACAAGTTATGGAGCAAGAAAATTGAGATCGAAACTTCTGAGCCAGTGACTTTGACAAAGTTTTTATCAGTTGGTGCATGCAAAGGAGGAGGTGCGGATCAACAACAAGTGTTAGGAATATTCTTTTATGCACACTTGACATGGTGTGACATAAAAACAAAATCAACCACCGAAATTTCGGTTTAAAGGACATAACGGAGTTCCTCGTTGAAAGAGAAGCATGTGTTTGTTTAAAAACCATTGCTTCGCCTTTTGTTGTTTAAAAACCATTGCTTTGCCGAAGTAATATCCAACATCAATGATCACACACAATACAGCTGATAATTACGTAATCTCAGTCACACTTTTAACTACACTCATCATCTGAACCGCTGAAAATTAAATAACGTGTATTATTTTAGTGTTACACTTGTAACTTAAAATGGGATAACGTGGCATCGCCATCTAAGGCTTTACTAATGAAATATTTTGTGTAAGCTTGAATTGTGACCTCTTTATACTTTGGAGGGTTTTTCTTAGATAAAAGCTCTTTGATAGGACCATACAATCTTGATCTGAAGCCTTCGCCTTCATGTGGTCTAAAGAAACATGCCACCGAAATTCTAGGCCCCACCTTATTTGCAAGGACTCTATGGTGCACACTTTTGAACCTATCATTTGTCATCAGCTACCAAAAAGTAGATAAGAAAATAAAAAATGCAAGCAAAACCGATAAGATGTCCAACACTTGAACAATATAAATAACTGGAAATTACCTGGAGAAAATCTCCCAAATTGATTATCAAAGCACCAGGAAATGGATGGACATCCACCCATTCATTTTCATGTAATACTTGAAGACCACCTACTTGATCTTGTAATAGAATAGTCAAGAAATCGTTGTCGGTATGATCAGCAGTACCGTAAGTCAATTCCGGTTGAGGACATGGTGGATAATAATGCCCTTTTAGCAATAGCCCCTCTGTGCAACCAATGTTTTTCAAGTGTGATTTCTCGAGTCCTAGAACTTCTGAGAGTAGGCTAAACAACTTTTGGGCCGAATCCATCACGTACTTCGAGTACTCAACCGTGACGTCCCTGTAAATTTAAAAGAATTGAAATGGAATGTTTATATATATATATACACGACACAATATCAATGTAGTAGTAGGATTAGTTGGATTATATATACATACATACCTGCACACAGTGGGTAATTCTTCAGGGGACAAAAAAGGAAACATCTTACAAGTCAAACTATCTTTCCAAACCGCAGCTTTTGAATAATACAAGTCGATATTGCTGTTAAATACGACGTTCTTTCGAGCATCGCGACTGTATAACATCTTCTTGATCTCAACATCTTGCTCATGAAACAACCTTATCCCTTGGATCATATCATCCATGATCTTTTTAGGAATCCCATGATTCACAACCTGGAAAAAACCCCAGTTTTCGGACGCGTCGCGTATTTGATCAAGAATCATCAAGGTGCTTGTTTCTTGATCAAGATCAATGACTGGAATGTTGAAACAATTGGTCTTCTTCTTGATAGAAGAACCCTTTTGCTGATCACAATGATGGTTATCTTTTTCATGGATGAAGATTTGAGGGACTTTTGTGATTCCAGAATCTGATATACCTTTAACACCAGCTTTTGTATCATCAAATGCTTTCCGCTCATTTTCTCTGCTACATTTGACTCCCACCATCTTCAAATTCAAAGACTTTTGGAAATCTAATAATTTTGAACAAGAAAATAATTACAGGTAATTTAAGATACTCAGAAGTGATAGTTATATACACTTATACCTGCATGAACAATAATCTGGACTCTATACTTTTTAAAAAGGAAAATGTTACTCTATATGTACTTTGATATATTATTAAGGGAAACAAAGATTATTGGTATTATTTGTTTCACGGTACGTAGTATTTCAATCATTTATGTTTAATCTCGACACTTTCACCTCTAAACCACACGATTTTTACCCTTTTTGTAGGTCCATTTTTGTCACGTGACGGTTTTATTGACGGTAGAACGCGTATATTTTGTGCCTAAGATTTTAGATATGTGATAATTTGGACTGGGAATGAAAATAATTATTTTTATTTTTATAAAAATACGTTGATCGAGGAGGGATAAAATTGTCAAAACGAAACATAAATAATATAAATTAAATTTTTTGTAAAACAAAATAAACAAAAATTATGTTTATCACTTTTGATTAATTTAAAGACACTAATTAACAATGTAGGTTACTTAATTTTTTTTAACAATGATAGCTATTAGAGAATCACAAAACATGTGAATATGTAATGGCCGACATAGTAACGCTGGAGCAAACAAGTTTGATAGGGATCTTTAATATTTTTTATTCGCCAAAATCTCTGTCACGTTTTTTCATTTATTATTATGGGTATTAGTGGTCAATAACTATATATAGCTGGCCTTTTGATTAAAATATTTCAAGACAATATCTACCCTGATTCGTTAGGTCCCTATATATATATATATATATATATATATATATATATATATATATATATTATATATATATTTATATTTATTTATTTATTGACCCCTAAAGTGACTTTTCCAACTCGGGTGGTGATCTTCGGCCTATTGCGTTTTGTAACTCAATTTATATACTTCTCTCGATTGGATCGTAAACAGTTTCAAACTGGTGATTAATGATGTTATTTCTGGTAATTAATCAGAGTGCATTCATGTCGGGAAGATTAATCACCGACAATGCGATTAGTGATGTTAAAGAGCCGAGTCGAACTGAGTATCATTTGTTCAAGTTCTGTTCGTTTAGATAACGAGCTTGTTCGTATTCCTTCGTTTAATAAATGAACAAAAAAATATGTTCAAGTTTAGTTCCTTAAAGTTACGAGCTTGTTCACGAACGTTTATTTAATAAACAAACATAAAATTATATTCAAACTCAGCTCGTTTATAAAAAAAATTGTTCAAGCTCGTGTTCGAGTTTTGCTTGATACACGTATTTTTGCCTATCAACTCGAGTTTGGCTTGTTAAGTTATAAAAAATTAAGTGCAAATGAATAAATAACAAATTACATAACAATATTTTTTTTCTGTCAGGACATACATAAGAATATTTAAACATCATAGTAACAAAAACATTAAGGCAACTATATTAATATTCTATAAAATTACACTAGAGTATCTTTTATATTAATCGATGTCTTATCATCTAATAAGTTAAAGTTAGGTTGTACATTGGTTTATCAATGTAAACAGGTTTGTGAACATAAATGAACGTTCGCGAGTATATTCGGTTTCGTTCGTTTAAGAAATGACCTTATAATCTTGTTCAAGCTTGATTCGATAAGCTAAACAAATGATTGATCACATATACTAACGAGTCGAACACGAACTTGTTCGTGAGCAGCTCTATTTGTTTAACAGCACTAAATGCGATTGTCGCTTTTGAGGCTTTTAATTCCATGAAACCTGATGTACAAGGTTGTCACAATCACGCAGCTAGCTATCAAGATGGATATGGCTAAGGCCTTTGATCGGGTGGAATGGGATATCTTTGGGGTGTTATGCATAGTATGAGGTTCCCAGTGACCTTTGTTGATCTGTTGCGACGATGTGTGACGTCAGTGACTTACCAGGTTCATGTAAATGAGAGGCCAGGGCGACGGATTACACCTTACCGGGTTCATGTAAATGGGAGGCCAGGGCAACGAATTACACCTTCTCGGGGTATTCTTCAGTGCAGCATTTTCTGTGGCGATGCTTGTAGGACTATTTGCTGATTGGAGATAACCTTGTGAAGCGCAATCTTGGGAGCGGTCTTTGTTTATCATGGGGCAGGGAAAGGGAGTCCATGTCTCACGTGCTCTTTGAGCTGTGTGAGTATGCCAAGGCAATCTGGGGAGCCTCACCATTCAGTGATCAACGGGTTCATGAGTCTTCCAACTTTAAAGACTATTTAGGCAGGCTCATGGAGTAGTGTACGCGAGAAAAGTTGTTGGCCTTTTGTCTGCTTCTTTGGAATTTATGGAAGGCTTGTTGTAGTGCAGTGTATGATGGTACCCCTATGTATGTCTCACAGATCATATCTTCCTCGATGGCTGGAGCTATTGAGTTTGGGCACGCTATGCAAGCCTACCATCCGGTTGTTGGTGGGGGGCATTTGCATCCTGTGGCATGGGGCCCGCCGCCGGCTGCGTCTTATAAGTGTAATGTTGATGTTTTTCTGACGGATGTGGGGTCAGGAATTTGATTGATCTTCACATATAGTGCTGGTTTAATTTTGGTTGCATTCTCATATCACTTTGGTCATGGCATTCAACCGGAAGTTTTGGAAATGTAGGGCGATACTTTTGGCTTTGACGGAGGCTATCCAACTGGGCTTTTCTTCAGTTATTGTGGAAAGCGATTGTTTGCCTTGTGTAAAAACGCTCCATCGCCCTGTTGGTGACCTCACCGTCTTGGGTTGTGTTGCACATGACTGCTTATTCATTTTATCATCTTTTACATCGGCTCAGTTTACTTTTGTTAGGCATGCTGGTAATATACCAGCTCACCTTCTAGCTAGGCATGATTTGATTTCGATGGGTCAAATTATTTGGGGAGCGTCCCCTCCTGCTGATGTAATATCCGCCTCTATTGCGGATTCAATCTAATAAAATTCTTTTTTTCGAAAAAGAAAGAAACTTTATGGTAATAATTAGTAATAAGTTGTTGGTAGAGTTGTTAATGAGCAAGCCAAGCCAAGCCGCGCGAGCCGAGTGTTTAATGTTAAAGCTCGTGTTTCTTTAGCTCGTGTTTCGTGTCAAATAATTAGATGTTGTGTACTTGTGAAGTAGCATATCCCAGTTAGATAAAAAAAAACAAAAGTACATAAGAAGGAAAAAGTAACTACACACAAGAAGGCTCCTCAAACCTTTATTCAATATTGTTATGAAACTAATGGAGATAACTTCAGATGCAAGAAATAGAAACATATGCAATCAAACGCAAATAATCAAAGGAGATAATAGAAAACAAGAAGAAAACAAATTTAACGTGGAAAACCCCTCTCAAAGTGAGAGAGATAAAAAAAAACCACGGGCAGAAAGAGATCTTTATTATTATGCACTGAGTTACAGATTTCACACACACAGACAATGCGATAACAACTGTATTTATAGGCATAAATCCCTAAACCCTAACCGCAAGGAATCTTTGTCTGATACGCCATAAATACGTACCCCTACACGTGTCCTCCTTTTAATGACACTGTATATATTGCCATCACATAACGAAATAAAGCGTATGTGGGACCTCGCTCGTATTCCGACTTCACGACCTTCAACCCGTCGAAGCCTCGCAGACTCCACCCTACCGACACACGTAATCAATAAACTTCTCACCGTCCATCACACAAATGAGCTTTCGACGGGTTCCACCAAATGTAGAGTTTAAGTCACTTTACTGACAAATATTTTCATACACACCAGAATCGTCACACTGTCAAACCAGACTCGTAATCTGAGCGGTTGATAATAGTGTACATATATCATTTAAATCTTACCCTCACAACTTAAAATGCGATAACGCGGCATTGCCATCTAAGGCTTTACTAATGAAATATTTTGTGTACTCCTCAATTATGAAATGTTTATACAATGGGGATTTTTATCATATAAAAGCTCCTTGATAGGACCATACACCCTTGTTGTGTAACCTTCACCTTCACGTGGTCTAAGGAAACATGCCACTGAAATTCTAGGCCCACAACCTTATTCGCAAGGACTCTATGTTGCACGCTTTTGAACCTATCATTTGTTATTATCTGCAAAATGTAACATGAAAAATCAAGATCCGATGATATAATGATGGGTCTTTCAAAAAAGGAACATGTGATAGAAGCCAATTAATTTGAAGAAAATCACCTAAATTGACTATCAAGGCTCCGGGCAATGGATGGACATCCACCCATTCATTTTCAGGTTTTTTGGCAGTCTGAAAATCAAGAATTTCATAGAGATGATATGACCTGCTTTGCACTGCACTCTTCATGAAGATGAAGAGTGCTTCTTGCAAAAATGCACAGAATCCAAGGATTAAAGCATCGGGTAAATCCATTTCCATAAGTGGGGAGCAATAAGTGAACTACCCCACAGTGCCAAAACAGGTCCATCGGGTAAATCCATTTCCATCGGGTAAATCCATTTCCAAAACAGGTCCATCTTGTCACTGTGGGGAGCAATAAGTGAACTACCCCACTTGTCACTAATATGTTATCTTCCTCAAGTTGCTTTCTCAACTTCATTTTAGTGGCAGCATTATTAACATTGCTAATAATATCCTTTAAAGAGTTAACTAAAAGCCTATCCGAAACCCCATATAGAGTATTAGTACTGAGTTTCCAGATCTCTCAGAGAATAAAGAAAAACAAAAGTTAAACGATTTTACCTAAAGCACCAGGATAGGGATTATGTAACCAAGAGTGCATGAAATCCTTCCAGTTTATGTTACAAGCTTTGAAGTGCAGAAGAGTCTGAAAGTGGCACCATAATTCCTGTGCTTTGCTGCATAGCCAAAAACCATGAAAGTAAGAATCATTTGTTGTACAAAAGGGCACTTGAAAGGCCCATAAAACCCCAACTTCTTCAATTGAGTAGGGAATGGCAAAAGATGTTGAGCTGAGAAACCAAACTTTAGGAGCATCTTTTCCAGAAAGACCAAGAGTCTCTATCAAAGGCTTTCATAACATTAAATTTGAAGATCACATTATGACCCCTAGTCTTCTTGTGAATAAATTGGGCCATTTCCAGGACCAGGAGAACATTGTCTGTGATGTCTTTCTCTTTAAGAAAAGCATATTGTTCCTCAGAAATTTGTAAAGGGAGAATAGTCTGAAGTCTGGAGCACAATATCTTAGTGAAGACCACTAATATGTTCTTGTAAAATAATAGTCAAGAAATCGTTGTCGGTATGGGCAATGGTACCGAAGTCAATTCTGGTTGAGGATATGGTGGATAAAATGACCCTTAAGCAATTGCCCCTCTGTGCAACCTATATTCGTCAAGGGTGATTTCTCGAGTCCTAAAACTTCAGAGAATAGACTAAACAACCTTTTGCCAGATCCCTCAAATGTTTCGAATACTCGATTGTTATTTCTTTTAATTTAAAGAAATCAAATGTTTTACATACAGATAAAATGCGTGACAATATATATTACTAAATCTTTGAATATAATTACCATATACTTAATCACAAACTCGAACAAATTTCCAGTTGGAATACATACCTACACACAATGGGCAATTCTTTAGGGGACAGAGAATGCGACATATTACAAGTCAAGCTGTCCCTCCAAACTGCAGCTCTTGAATAATACAAGTCACTATTTCTATTAAATACCACATTCTTCCGGCGAGCATCGCGGCTATACATCATCTTCTTGATGTCAACATCTTGCTCATTAAACAACCTTATCCATTGGATCATCTCATCCATGATCTTACTAGGAATCCCATGATTCACGACCCGGAAAAAACCTCAATTTTCACAGGCGTCGCGTATTTGTCCTGAATCATCATTTCGTTCTTATCTTGAAGATTAATGACCGGAATGAAACGATCAGGATTCTTCTTGATGATTCATTAATGTACTCAAAATGATCATTATTATTTTTCTCATGGATAAAGATTTGAGGGATTTTTTAATACAGAATGTGGATCAGACACAGAGAATATTCAGACAGCAAAAAGTCATTCAGACAACAAAAGTCAGCAGCAATAAATGATAAAGCCCCAGCAAATCAGCAAATTCGAATAAATTCAAAATGATTGGTGTTGGGGAGGATTTTGCATCATAAAAACAAAAGAAAATTTATAAAACCTAACTACCATGCAAACTAACTCCTAACCGACCAAAACATTGTTCTTAGTAAAGTAGGGTAAGTTCAGGTATCGATCCACAGGGAAAAGGTATGTAGAATCTAATCCTAGTAATCCTCTCAATTGCTACTCAACGAAAACAAATAAACGAACGACAAAACATAAAAACAGAAAAACCATAAAAGAACAATCAAAATAAATCTAACCTAAGAACAAAATTAACAAACTAATCTAAGGAAACATGGGATCAAACCAAGTACAAACCTATGTGATCTCAATCCTAGTTCAATTCATGATTCTAATTCAAGTTGTGGTTTCACCTTTTCATGAGACATAAACCCCTAATTCCTTAGTAAATTTATTCTCAAGCTACGGATTCCTAATTCCTTAGTAAATCCAATTTATCAATCTCTCATCTTCCGAATGTTGAGACTGATTTTCAATACAAAACTCGGTGTAGATTCAAGCTAACTCTCGTATTTTAGAATCTAACAACCTAGGAATCTAACCAATTAATTTGTCACATAATCAACGGCTAAAAACCCTATCTTTCTATGGTGATCTAGTGTTTATGCAACTTCCGTATTATAAACATCAATCGAAAACGAATCTTTCAATTCTATTCTCATGGCATTCAAATCGCATAGAAAAGATACAAAAAGAACTAAAGATCATGAAATAAAACTCGAATTAAATTAATCAAAAAAGAACTCACATAGTCTTGAACAATGGTTGAATCACCATGAAAACGGAAAAGAAAATCTACATGATCTACTCCTAATCTAACCTCGGTTCACCCGAGCACAAGGCTCGGGTGACCGGCCTTCAACTCTCCAAGATGCGGCCGAGCTCTCTTTTTGATGTGAAGAAAAATATGGATGATATTAGGGTTGGGGCGCAGCTGTTTAAATAGGAAAATCAAGTCGGTTGCTACAAGGTAACGGTGCTTTGGACGCCCGTCCATAATGTCGGACGCCCGTCCAGCCTCTCCCGGAACAGATTCTGAACTTGTAACGCTCATATCTCGGGCCTCGTAAGTCGGAATGGAGTGATTCAAAATCCTGTAGAATCCTCTCTTCAAGCCCTACAACTCTTCTCTTGAGGTCCAGAGTAAAATCGGTTGTTATCATATCAAGAACTGCGTTGGAAGTTCAGCACTACCCGGAATCCTGATTTTCTTCCTCTGGACGCTCGTCCAGTATCTCAGACGTTCGTTCCTTCAGCCTTGAACTTGTGCCAGACGTTCGTTCACTTCACGTCCAAACTCTCTCGAATGTAAAATACACCTCTCGAACGCCGGTTCCGCTTCTCAAACGTGCGTTTGAATCCGGACGCTCGTCTGCTTATAATGGACGCTCGTCCACTTAGCCTTGACATCGAATTTATTGATTTTTCCATCTTTATCTTGATTGATTTCTTTCCTTATCTCTTCCTATCTTCCATAAACTTGATTGATCCTCTATTATCTCGAAATTAGCTCTTTAGGATCACCTTTTCCAACATAATTGAGTATCTACAACAATAGGAAAACATACCAAAACGTAATAATTTCCAAAATAACATAAAATAATCATTTAAGCACATAATTTGTTACATTTTCATATTTAACCATTAAAAACCTCATTTACTCAATTAATCAATTATAAGCTCGATTCCTATGAAAATAATCCAAATATGAGGGAAATTGATATATAAAACATATGTGAAAATCACTATAATTTGACCCTAAACAACACCCCCACACTTAAACTTTTGCTCGTCCTCGAGTAAAACAAAACAAGAACATACCATCAAGAATCCACATAACCCGATACGAGATATAGTCAAAATCATGACAAGCTAGTATTCAAGAAATCGACCTCACTCGGTGATGTGTGTGCGTAACCTACTAAACTTCCACCGATCCTCTCTTGATATAATACATCAAGCACTAACGGTTATCCGGTCAACTAAACGAAAACTTCATTCTATCTACAAGCACTTACCTAACAAAAACTAATTACCAAGAACATAGTAACTAACTCACAACTAGATTCCTTTGCTTAGTACCAAGAAAATACCTCTCGGGTCTCTACTTGGGTTTAGATCAACTTGACTTAGAATTCCAAAAAAACGTATATTTTATATTTCCTATCGTCGCGTCTCAAAAGTATAACACACTCCCCTACATTAGAGGCGATCACCCCGAGATCACTCGAACCCATACTTGTCCAAGGTAAACCACACTCCCCAATCGGGCGGTATCCAAATGGACTCGAGGTGATAGATATAAACAAAATTCCCGCAAAGAAATTTTATTCATTTATTATTTATAGATATATATATTTTTATATTTTTCAAACTCTTTGGAAACTCTCGGTCAAATATATTTCTAACACATTCAAGACTCTCAAAGTTCTCAAGAACACTAAGGTACTGAGATTCTAACTGTGATTATAGCACAAGTTCTTAACTTTCATTAATGCTAAATAAGTGTTATCTGTATCAAGAATTAACTTTCCTTTAACTAACCGGAGACTATTCTATATTTGGCTCTTCATCTAATAGGTTCGTGAAATGGAATTCAATTGAGTATCGACTTACTAAACCTATTCTCAGAACATGATATGACTACTGATAACAACTAAAGGTGCCAGATTATAAAACTAGCATGCGGTTGAAATGTTACTCGGGACAAAAATTGAAAATTTAAGCACTTTTCATAGAAAATTAGAAAATTATAACTAATATGAGCAAATGAAAGTAGATACATAAATCATCTATCCCCTCCCCCACACTTAGATTGCAACTTGTCCTCAAGTTGTACAGAAATAAAACAAATAGAGAACTTAGCTGATTGGATGCTGGGCAATTCCGGAAAGATAGGTAAAAACCAAAATTGCTTGCATAGAATTCATCGTGAAAGTGCACAATCGCTATAGAAAGTATCCTGCAGACTTGATCAGTGCAAAAAGAGTCTACGGGGAAAAAGATTAGACTTATACAAATAAAGCACATAAGGAAAAGAATTTATAGAGATATTCAAATTATGCTCACATATACATGAAAATATCACAAACTCGTGGGCTAGGTGCAACTACATGAAAATGCAATACAATGCAAACTACATGAAGAATCCCCGGCAACGGCGCCACTTTTGTTGGGGAGGATTTTGCATCATAAAAACAAAAGAAAATTTATAAAACCTAACTACCATGCAAACTAACTCCTAACCGACCAAAACATCGGGTTGTTGCTAGTAAAGTAGGGTAAGTTCAGGTATCGATCCACAGGGAAAAGGTATGTAGAATCTAATCCTAGTAATCCTCTCAATTGCTACTCAACGAAAACAAATAAACGAACGACAAAACATAAGAACAGAAAAACCATAAAAGAACAATCAAAATAAATCTAACCTAAGAACAAAATTAACAAACTAATCTAAGGAAACATGGGATCAAACCAAGTACAAACCTATGTGATCTCAATCCTAGTTCAATTCATGATTCTAATTCAAGTTGTGGTTTCACCTTTTCATGAGACATAAACCCCTAATTCCTTAGTAAATTTATTCTCAAGCTACGGATTCCTAATTCCTTAGTAAATCCAATTTATCAATCTCTCATCTTCCGAATGTTGAGACTGATTTTCAATACAAAACTCGGTGTAGATTCAAGCTAACTCTCGTATTTTAGAATCTAACAACCTAGGAATCTAACCAATTAATTTGTCACATAATCAACGGCTAAAAACCCTATCTTTCTATGGTGATCTAGTGTTTATGCAACTTCCGTATTATAAACATCAATCGAAAACGAATCTTTCAATTCTATTCTCATGGCATTCAAATCGCATAGAAAAGATACAAAAAGAACTAAAGATCATGAAATAAAACTCGAATTAAATTAATCAAAAAAGAACTCACATAGTCTTGAACAATGGTTGAATCACCATGAAAACGGAAAAGAAAATCTACATGATCTACTCCTAATCTAACCTCGGTTCACCCGAGCACAAGGCTCGGGTGACCGGCCTTCAACTCTCCAAGATGCGGCCGAGCTCTCTTTTTGATGTGAAGAAAAATATGGATGATATTAGGGTTGGGGCGCAGCTGTTTAAATAGGAAAATCAAGTCGGTTGCTACGGTAACGGTGCTTTGGACGCCCGTCCATAATGTCGGACGCCCGTCCAGCTCTCCCGGAACAGATTCTGAACTTGTAACGCTCATATCTCGGGCCTCGTAAGTCGGAATGGAGTGATTCAAAATCCTGTAGAATCCTCTCTTCAAGCCCTACAACTCTTCTCTTGAGGTCCAGAGTAAAATCGGTTGTTATCATATCAAGAACTGCGTTGGAAGTTCAGCACTACCCGGAATCCGATTTTCTTCCTCTCGGACGCTCGTCCGCATCTCGACGTTCGTTCCTTCGGCCTTGAACTTGTGCCGGACGTTCGTTCACTTCACGTCCAAACTCTCTCGAATGTAAAATACACCTCTCGAACGCTGGTTCCGCTTCTCAAACGTGCGTTTGAATCCGGACGCTCGTCTCGTTTTATAATGGACGCTCGTCCACTTAGCCTTGACATCGAATTTATTGATTTTTCCATCTTTATCTTGATTGATTTCTTTCCTTATCTCTTCCTATCTTCCATAAACTTGATTGATCCTCTATTATCTCGAAATTAGCTCTTTAGGATCACCTTTTCCAACATAATTGAGTATCTACAACAATAGGAAAACATACCAAAACGTAATAATTTCCAAAATAACATAAAATAATCATTTAAGCACATAATTTGTTACATTTTCATATTTAACCATTAAAAACCTCATTTACTCAATTAATCAATTATAAGCTCGATTCCTATGAAAATAATCCAAATATGAGGGAAATTGATATATAAAACATATGTGAAAATCACTATAATTTGACCCTAAACAATTGGTGTTTCGGATAAACTAGAACAAATTCACATCAAGAATTCAAATACAATCAAGGCAAGATAATCATTGGAACCAATGGGTCAATATAAATTTCAAAAACAAGATAAAGGAGGGATAAGGAAGAAGCCTTACCACAACAAACTCGTCCAGATGCATTGGAATCTCTTTGGAGTAGGAGATGATGGCCAGCTGTATTCTGAAGTAGTGTTAATTTGATTTGTGTGTGTTTATCTTCTGGATGGAAGATGATTCCTAGACTTTCGAATAAAGCAGATAAGAACCTGTTTAAATTAGGTCTTGTGTAGTATAAAAGGGTAGCACTGTATTGAAGAAAAGTCGAGCCAAAGATAATATACCAAAAGTTCAATAAAATTTCTGTCAAGTTATTTTTCCAGAATTCATATATTTATGTTTTTCTACATGGTATCAGAGACATTGGTGATCTAACACCATGACAACCCTATCAATTAATGTAGCAAACTTTATCAGTTTAAAACTAAATTCCAAAAACTACCCACTATGGCGAGAACAAGTTCGGCTCTTCTTTTGCCGAGAGCCAAGATTTAGCAGGTCATCTTAACAATGATACACCTGCACCAGCAGAATTCATTGCAACAACAGGAACAGCCAGCCATACCTCCTCAACAGAATCAACTCAAACTGCAGCAGGGGGTACAACCACAACGCTATCAAAAAACCCTGAATATACAGCATGGAAAAAGGCAGACAGGATGCTGAGAGGATGGCTTATAGGGTCTCTATCTGAGGAGTCCCTAGGCCTAGTCATTGGCCTGAATACTGCACAAGCTGTGTGGGAGGAGTTGCAGACTTCGTATGCTCAAGATTCCCAAGAAAGGGAATTCAATCTAAGGCAACAGATAACCTATCTCGTAAAAGCCGATGAGAAGAATATCGGTGAGCATGTGAGGTCCTTCAAAGGTCTATGTGACAGTCTTGCGAATTGGGAAGCCCATCACGATCCGAAAAAAAGTCTATTACCTTCTTACAAGCCTAGGACCGAATATGAAACCTTTACCACTACTATGTTAAAACCACCAAGACCAACATATTTTGAGTTAGTCTCACAGCTGCAAAGCCTGGATAGGGGTTTCAGGCCCAACAAAACAGTGCAAGACCTGCTACAAACAACAATCAAAGGCAAAATGAAGGGCAGATCTTTAGGAGGATGTCCAAAACAGAAAGAGATCAATACAGGGACCATACTTGCCAGTGCTGTGGAGTTAAAGGGCATATTGCAAAGATTTGCTGGTGGAATACTAAACAGAAGGCTGAGAATGATACACTACCACAGGCTTTGGTTGCACTTACATTGGATAACACAGTGGCTGAGACAGAGTGGATAATGGACACAGGAGCATCCAGTCATATGACAGGTAACAAACACATACTGCACAATCTATCACCTTACTTAGGATCAGAGTATGTTATTATTGGGGATGGTACTCAGTTGCCTATTTTAGGTATAGGAGAGTTACATCTATTTACTAGTACATCACCTATATTTGTTATAAATGTGTTATATGTACCAAATCTACAAAGAAATCTACTTTCTGTTAAACAACTAGCACACCAGCACTCAGCAGAATGTGTTTTCACTAATACTGGTTTTGTGATGAAGGACAAAGCAACAAGTCAGGTTCTACTGAGAGGTGCGCTTAGAAAGGAACTCTACATACTGTCTAGCACACCAGAAGTATATTTTGCTCACAGATTCAAGTCGTTTCAACGAGCTAGCTCGGCATCAACGTTTAGGGCACATTCAATTTTCTACAGTTCAGTTTCTTAGGAATAAGGGTCTCATAGAGGTGTTAGGGCAAAATAAAACGGAGCATTTATGTGAGAGCTGTCAACTTGGCAAGCTGTCAAAACTCCCATTTAATTATTCGATCATACCGCACTTGCTTGTTTGAATTGATACATTGTGACTTGTGGGGCCCTGCCCCTGTTGAATCTATTGGTCATTTTAAATATTATGTTAAATTTGTGGATGACTATTCTAAATACATGTGGTTTGTCCCTCTCAAACAGAAATCTGACTTTACAAATGTGTTTCATAACTTTGAGAGCTATGTTGCAAGACAGTTTAACACACACATAAAAAGGTTTCATTCTGATGGGGGAGGAGAATTTATCAATACTAAGTTATCCACACACTTTCTTACAACAGGCATCACTCACCTTATATCCTGTCCACACACACCACAACAAACTGGATTGGTAGAAAGAAGGCACAGAACTATTAGAGAATTAGGTCTCACTATGCTTTTTCATAGCAGATTACCCTTATATCTGTGGGTAGAGGCTTTCTCCACTGCTGTGTTTTTACTAAACAGGCTACCTACTACTTTTGCCTTGAGTATGAACTCACCTTATTTCAGTGTCCATAAAACTCATCCAGATTACTCCAGTCTTTGGGTCTTTGGGAGCAGGTGCTACCCTTACACTTGGGATACAAAAAGGCATAAATTTGACCCAAAAACCATTCCTTGTGTTTTTGTAGGATATAGCACTCAATACAAAGGCTACAAGTGTTTCCATCCTTCCTCCAAGAAGTTTTTTATGAGCAGACATGTTACCTTTGATGAAACACTCCTACCCTATAAAATCAAAGACTCTTTTAACTCCAACACAGTTCATACCATTTTTGATTCCTGGTCTCAGACTCTAGACACCACCATCACCAACTCCCCACCTATAGACCACATACCAGCATCTGACTCACCCCATGAACCTACACCATCCATAATATCTGATCATACACCTCCAAACCAGACACAAGACATCAGTTCCCCACATCAACCAACTCATATGCCTCATCCTACAGACTTCTCCACAGATACCTCCACACCTGGATCTCCTTCAGGATTCTCCTCATCCCAAACTCCTACTCCCTCTGATCATATTGAGTTGACTTCCCCATCCACACCAGAATCTCCAGCTACACCAGAATCTTTAGCAACAACAGACTCAGACCATATTCAGACACCCCAGATTGTCACTAGAGCACAACATGGTATATTCAAACCAAATCCTAAGTATGCCTTAACAGCTACACTACCAGAGATTCCCAAAGAACCCAAATCTGTGAAAACTGCCCTCAAGCATGAAGGGTGGAAAGCAGCCATGGAAGAAGAGTTAGATGCTCTAGCATGCAACCATACTTGGCATCTTGTACCAAGAACCCCACATATGCATATAATAGGATCTAAGTGGGTATTCAAGGCCAAGCTCAAACCAGATGGATCATTGGAAAGACTCAAGGCTAGACTTGTAGCCAAGGGTTACAGTCAAATAGATGGAGTTGACTATGTAGAAACCTATTCCCCAGTGGTCAAACCTAGCACAATAAGAATTGTTCTAAGTCTAGCCCTCAACCAGTCCTGGTCTGTTAAGCAGCTTGATGTCAAAAATGCTTTCTTGCATGGATACATCACAGAAGATATATATATGTCTCAACCCCCAGGTATGGAAGATCCCTTATACCCTGATCATGTATGCAAACTTGACAGGGCACTTTATGGGCTAAAGCAGGCCCCCAGGGCCTGGTTTGACAGGTTTAGTCAATTTTTAGTTCAATATGGATTCAAATGCAGTCTCTCTGATCCCTCCTTATTCTATTATCATTCTAACCATCAAACTCTAGTTTTGTTGTTGTATGTGGATGATATTTTGCTCACAGGTTCCAGTAGCACTCTATTGGAGTCTTTTATTGGATTGCTAAGTCGAGTTCAAAATGAAGGATCTAGGGCTCATTCATAATTTCCTTGGAGTACGGTGTTCATCACACCAACACCGGCTTCCATCTCGATCCGACACACTATCTTTGCCACCATCCTGCACAAAAGCTCATATGACTGATTGCAAACCTATGAGAACTCCTCTTGCCACAAAACATAAAGATGACTCAAATTCAGATACACTAACAGATCCAACATACTACAGAAGTCTGGTGGGAGCACTCCAATATCTTACATTTACTAGGCCAGACCTAGCATTCAGTGTCAACTATGTCTCCCAGTTCATGCAACAGCCTACCATGTTCCATCTATCTTTGGTTCACAGAATCCTTCGTTATGTCAAAGGCACCCTGGAGCATGGCATGTCACTCACCACAGGCTCTACAACAACTCTCATGGCATTTACACATTCGATGCGACAGCCCGCTCTTACGGCGTTTTCGGATGCGGTCAAGCGGTGTGAATTTACTAGAAGTCTACAACCGGATACTGCACTTTCCTTGGGACAAACCTCATTTCATGGTGTGCCAAGAAGCAACCTACAGTCTCTAGATCAAGCTCAGAAGCAGAATATCGGGCCATGGCCCACACTGCAGCAGAAATCACTTGGATATCCTACCTTCTGCAAGAATTACATGTCCCCTTGACCTCTACACCAATCCTTCTATCTGAAAACCTAAGTGCACTACACATGACCATCAATCCTGTCTTCCATGCCGGGAGTAAACACATTGAGTTGGATTATCACTATGTCGGGAACAAAGTGGCCAAAAATCTCCTAGTTACAAAGCATGTTCCAAATCTCAACAGGTTAGCGAGATATATTTACTAAGGCTTTACCCAAGGTTCCATTTGAATTCCTTCGCCGCAAACTCGGCCTTAAGCCCATGCCTCGTTTGAGGGGGTAATACGTAATGTGGATCGACACGAGAGAATATTCGGACAACAAAAAGTCATTCGGACAACAAAAGTCAAGCGGCAATAAATGATAAAGCCCCAAAGAAATCGGCAAATTCAAATAAATTCAAAATGATTGGTGTTTCGGATAAACTAGAACAAATTCACATCAAGAATTCAAATACAATCAAGGCAAGATAATCATTGGAACCAATGGGTCAATATAAATTTCAAAAACAAGATAAAGGAGGGATAAGGAAGAAGCCTTACCACAACAAACTCGTCCGTATGCATTGGAATCTCTTTGGAGTAGGAGATGATGGCCACCGTATTCAAGTAGTGTTAATTTGATTTGTGTGTGTTTATCTTCTGGATGGAAGATGATTCCTAGACTTTCGAATAAAGCAGATAAGAACCTGTTTAAATTAGGTCTTGTGTAGTATAAAAGGGTAGCACTGTATTGAAGAAAAGTCGAGCCAAAGATAATATACCAAAAGTTCAATAAAATTTCTGTCAAGTTATTTTTCCAGAATTCATATATTTATGTTTTTCTACATTTTTGTTATACCAGAATCTGATATACCTTTAACATCAGCTTTTGTATCTTCAAATGCTTTTAGCTCATTTGCCCTGCTACTTTTGGCTTCCTCCATCTTCAAATTCAAAGAGATCTTTTTTTTGTGGGGCCGGGTTGGAGGGAACTTTCATGGGAGGTGGATTTTATAGAGGTGCTGGCAGGAACACAGGAAACGGGACTGTGAGAGTATCAAGAGTGGGTTTTGAGGGAGAAGGTGTATAGGGGAAGACGGATTCATCGAAAACCACATGGCGAGCAAAGTAAATACGGCCAGAGGTAAGGTCCAGGCATTTATAACCGTGGTGGGAAGGACTATAGCCAAAAAAGATGCAAGTTTTGGAGCGGAAATCAGTTTTGTGATGGTTGTAGGGACGGAGATAGGGCCAGCACACAAAGCCAAAAACTCGAAAGAATGTATAGTCAGGAGACCGGTGGTGGATCATTTCGTAGGGAGACTTACCATTTTGGTGGGAAGTCAGTTGATAATGTAAGTAGCAGTGATAAAAGCCTCCGGTTCTCCCAATAGGGAAGCGGAAGATTAGATTGGGCAAGAAGGGAGAGGCCAATTCAACAATTTGACGGTGGCGGCGCTCAATGGCACCAACTTGTTCGTGTGTGGGGGGACAGGAAAGGCGATGCCGGATGCCAAGAGAGGTAAGAAGGGTGGAAATGCGGCGTTACTCACACCCAATCAGTTTGGATGGACTTTAGTTTGGTATTAAACCGACGTTCAATCATAGCAAGAAAGTCAGGAAAGATTGTTTTAACATCATATTTATTTTTCACGGGATAAAACCATAGATATTGGTGAAGTCATCAAAAAACTGACATAATAACGGGAACCGTAAAATTAAGAGCTCAGAACAGAGGCCCCGGACATTGGAGTAAATCATGTCTAATGGGACAAGAAGGTAAACTCGAATGTATAAAGGAAGACGGCGATTTTTTGCTAACTGACTCGGGCACAAACAGATTGCGATGCCTAAGTAGGAGCGAAGGTGGAAGGATTTTTGAGGCTTGAAGTGGAGATTTTTGAAGTGTGATAGGTTCTGCTACGGTAATAATGTGTTTGTTTGATTGAAGGATTATTGAGTTATTTTTAAAGGAAAATTTAATTTATAAATGTATCACTCACTTGCAAATTTTTTTACTTACCTGTCATAAATAGCAAGGGCCGACCTACTTTAAGTAGGAACCAGAATATTGATCCTACATGTTTCAACTATAACGGACCTGTAAAACGGATATACCAGAAGATCCTTACCTGTCATAAATAGCAAGGGCCGACCTACTTTAAGTAGGAACCAGAATATTGATGACATGTTTTCTATAAGAGCAGCCGTAATGGTGTGGGCTATTTTCTCCATCCAATTTAATATAACAGGTCACATGGCAAAATGTTACTGGATATAAATTTTTAATCGATGGGATAAAATAGATTTGTTGAAAAGAGTACGTAATGGGTAATAATGCTTTTACCGAAACATGTGAGTAGAAGAAAAGAAAATTCGTCTCCCACCCCGTCTCTGCATTGACTGGCCCGTCGATGGGTGTCTAATAAAAACCATCCACATTGTTATTGTTATTTGTAAAATAAAATAGATGCCTTATATAACTGACATTTTTCAGAAGAAAACAATCTACTATGCTCCTATTACGGTTGCTCTAACCCGTCATAAAACCACAAAGAGGGGTAAAATGAATATTTGTCTAGCCCACATTCGCAATCCCATGAACCTTGGGTCTAATAATGTAAATAATATGAGAGCGAACACGAGTAATAAAAATATTATCATTAAACAATTATTTGTTTTAAAACACTATCAACACTTTTTTCATTACATTATTTTTTAAATTCATTACTTTATTTATTTCATTAATGCTCAAAGGAGTTAGCCTAGTAAAGAGCCCCACGTTTCGATAACTTCGAGGAAGGACATTTGGTCAGAGATGCGATATTTCATAGCTCGTTCAACAGGCTTGGTTCATGTCCACCTCGGTTCAGCACCCTCGGCGTGGCATGTCATTCCTTTCCACCTCAAGTGTTCGAGGTTGGCAATCAAACCGCTTAAACTGGACATAAAACCACGATCCTATAACAGTTCCATGATCTATGCACACAAGATCATTATTACACCATGATCGCCCCATAACTACCTCCTACCATTGACCACGTTTTCAATGACCGCACCAATCAACTCCCACACGAGGGAGCCCTATAAAAGGATCCTCATCTTCCATCTCCAAAACTACGTTACAATATTTTGATCCATTACAATACAATGATACGTATGTAGTCAATTCAACAATGGCCCAGCTATATCCATTAATAAATGCACCATTTACAATAGTCGGATTATCCTCGCGAAATCCAATTACCGGTCCTTGGCCAGATTTCCTTGGTAACGATTTTAAGCATCGTCAACACGTGAAAAGCTTGTTTATATAGAAATTTATCAAACTCGAGCAGCAAAAAAAAGAAACCAAGCTGGACTTGAGCATCGTGAACTTTGAATCGAATGTTCACAAACATTATCGAGCTTTTTAATATTTTATTTAAATAAATTTTAGGGGGAAGGGGCTACAAGGACAAAAAAACACATAAATGGGTCTGCAAGGACATTTTTATTTTTCAGATGTTATAAAGGACAAAAACAAAATATTTGGACAAAAATACCCCTTGTTACTTTTTACCCTTCTACAAATAGTAACGAAAAGAAACAAGTAGTAATGTACCTAAAATGTCGTAACATCCAATGAAAAAGTAGTAACGGTCTAAAAACAAGTAGTAACGACCCTTTATTTGTTAAAAAATAAGTAGTAACGTACCCGTAAAATGTCGTAACGGAGTAATGTACCCGTAACATTAAAATGGAAAAGTAGTAATGTACCTTATAAACGTAGTAATGTACACTAAAAACAAGTAGTAAAATGTACCGTAAAAAATAGCAACGGCCAATAAACAAGGCGTAACATCGCATACACAAGTCGTAACAAATAAAAAAAAAAGAAGTTGTAACATCTCATAAACAAGTCGTAACATCCCATAAACAAGTATTAACCATCCCAAAAATGTAATAACGTTAAAAAAAATTAAAAGTAACAACCCTAAACTTTTTCAAAAAAAAAAAAAAAAAAATACGTGCGCTTCATCGGCAACCATGGCCGCGGTTAACTCCTTCGCCGGTGCACATGGCACCGCCCGGCGGCACGGCCGTAGGAAGCGAGAACGGATTTTTTTGCGGATGGCAAGAACGGCCATCTATGGCGGCCACTCGGCCGGCCATCAATCCGATTGTTCGGCTCCGGCGGCACAAACCGTCACCCCTCTTTCTCCTCCACAAATCCTAATTCCCAAATCGTTCAATCGATTCGGGTGATACAAATCCGATCTTTTATGCAAATCTACTCGTCCGTCCGTTCAAACACTATCTATATACCGTTCCCATGGACGATTCCGGCCGCCGGGAATCGTCACCACCAATCGACGAGAAATGCCTTAATTTATGATTTATCCCTCAACCTCACCATCGAAAACACAAACAAACGCCTTGATGTTCGACTATACCATTGAAGCCGGGGCCTTTTATGAGGATATGCAATTCGCGAACATCGTATTAGATCCGTTTTATCGGCCGGTCGGGAATGTAAGCTCTCCGTTCAACCGGTGTTTCGTGGCCGAATACGGTGGCGCTTGGAGACCAGGGAGGTATATGGCTATTTTAAAGATAAGAATTCGGGGATATATGAAATTGATGTCAAGCTTTATTTGAGGATGAGATTCAAATTCTTTTGGTTTATTCATCTCCAAAATTCAAGCCTACCGTCTATCGTGATCCGAAAATTCCCTTCAATGTCGACGGAAAATTTTGGTAAGTTTACGTAGGTTTTGTCCTAATTAATAATCAGTTTTCCTTGGATCCTGATAAACACATTAGTCCGTCCTTCTTGACAAAAACCTATAAATTTTATTTTGGAATAATTATAAATAATACTAAATATAATGTAAAATCTTTTAATCATTTAATCTAAAATCATTTAATCCAAAATCATTTTATTGAATAATTATTTTATTTAATAAATTTTATTTTGGAACAATGATTTGTCTTTGTTTTATTTGTAGTTTGAACTCTTCGTAAAATGTTTGGCATCCATTTTATTGAATAAAGCATATCGTTTTATCAAGAAAAATATAATCTAAAATAAAAAAGAAATTGATTTTTAGCCTAAAATTTTTTTTGCCTCCACTCAAATTAAAAAAATAATCATAATATTTGCCGGAGAATAAGATGCTCGAGTTCAAATTCAAGCATATGATTTTTTTTCACGAGCATCACTATAACTGATTTTAGTCGAGCTCGAGCTTTTTATTTTTTTTGTTCCAGCGATTTTGTGATATCCTACATTGGAAGTGTGGGAAGCGCATCATCACCATATAAGTGTGAGACATAAAGTTCTTGTCAATTCGGGTTAGCTCTTTTCGACCAATCGAGAATAGCGGTCTAAGCAGTTGACCGGACCATTTATCACTCATTTAATACTACCAGGCACGGGGTCTGTGGGCGTTATAGAATAGTATTCAGAGCCGACTATCAGACAGATCTAAGTGCGCAGCCACAGCCACCTCTAAACGAACCTAAGTGCCACAGCCACATCTAGAGTCCTCTGGTAGAGACGAACTGGGACAAGTCCACAGGGACAAGTCTTGGCTGTACTAGCGAGGACGTCAGTCCCTTATAAGAGGAGGAGAATGTGATATTACACATCGATAAAGTAAGTAAATGCTCACCTCATATAAGCGTGATACCCTATGTTTTATCTATCTTCTAAGCAAATATCCATTTTGAATGACCCTCATATAAACAAAAATAAATAAAGAAATAAAGAACATGAAAATAAAAAAAATGTTTTGCAGAGGGCTGACCTATTGGTGGTGGATTGATAAAACCAGCTGATCCATCCAGAAAGGAAGAAAGGTCAACATTATTATCTGCGGATACACCATTATAAATGCACACAAACAGTACCATTGTTGTTATCTTCATTTGAACCATTTTTGTTCTTTCTTTTTTCTTTTATCTTTTCTCTGTTGTAATTGCTTGTTGAATGTTGAATAGATCACTCTATCTAGCCTTCTTTTATAACCCCCAAAGCATACACATGCATTTGGAGCATATATATAGTCCAAAAATTAAAGATCATATCAGATCCAAAAAAATGTGGTCAAAACTTTCACTAAGAGTTAGAGTACATACACAAGTAAAAAATTAGTAGTACGCTGTAACGCCCCCAGACCCCGGGCCTGATAGCGCTAAATGAGTCATAAATGTTCGGTCAACTGCTTAGACCGCCGTCCTCGCTTAGTCTAAAAGGGCTAACCCGAGTTGATAAGACCTTTATGTCTCACACTTATACGGGGGTGAGCATTCACTTAATTTACCGATGTGGGATATCACATTCTCCCCCCCTTATAAGGGACCGGCGTCCTCGCCAGACGGCCAAGACTTGTCCCGGATCGTCCCTACCGAGGTAACTAGAGGCCATCCTTACACCGTCTTCTTGTACGGTGCGCCGCATAGTTCCGTCCGATAGTCGGCTCGAATACCATTCTCGTAACGCCCCCGCACCCCGGGCCCGATAGCGCTAAACGAGTCATAAATGTCCGGTCAACCGCTTAGACCGCCGTCCTCGCTTGGTCTAAAAGGGCTAACCCGAGTTGATAAGACCTTTATGTCTCACACTTATATGGGGGTGAGCATTCACTTAATTTACCGATGTGGGATATCACATACGCATATTTCTTAACGAGGCTCTGTTTGGTTTCGTGGAAAAAAAAAAAAAAGAGGATTATGACCAAAGAAAAATGAGCGGGGAAGGAGTGATATGAAAGTCCCTTTATAGTGTTTGGAATGGATTGAGAGGAAAGGAAAGGAAATATAAAAAGTGTTTGGAAAATTAAATTCCATAAAGATTCTATCATTTCCATTTGTTTCCATCTTTTCCCTTTCTTTTCTTTTCCGGTGTGGAATATCAAACGCTAGACATAAATCCTCCCGTCCCCCTTCTTTTCTTTTCCTTTTGTTTCCACGAAACCAAACAGATCTATATTTGTGTTAGTGATGGAAAAAAAAATGGCTGCTTCCTTTTTGGCATTACTAGTTTTCCAGATTTTGCTTCATATATAAAGTTAAGCCTATAATACTCGTGAGTAGAAAGGCTTGACTGTATCGCGTAGTCGGAATGGTAAATTATGTGCAACGGTTATTTTGTATTCAAATTGTTTAGTTCTGATCGTTTCACATGTCACTTCACCAGGGCCGGCCCTAGCATTTTTTGGTCCTAAGGCCGATCCGGCCCTGTTGTATGTCTATTTTTTTTTAGCCAAGTAAAAAAGAAATTTTGGGTTTTTATCAGTTCGAGTAAAATTTTTTTAGGGCATTTATCAATTCAAATAAAATAAAATTTTAACACATTATATTAGGTTGGATCGGATTGGACCTACACGAGAAAAAAAAATCTTTTAGCGAAACATGTAATTTTTGGTTTCCGGTGCCGTTGGACCTAAGACCGTCGCCTCATTCGCCTCACTATAGGGCCGGCCCCTGTACTTCATCTCAAAATCTCATCTTCACACAAGTATTTACCCCTCATACATAATACCTCAAAATTTGTACATTTTCCCCCTCAAATCAACACCCATAATAGCAGAAAACAACAAAAATGGCAGAAACTAAAGCCCTAAAAAAGAAATGGACAAAATATGCAACTAGTAAAATAAGGAGACTACTTCAAGCGGTGTAATCGCATCATTTAAGTTTTAATTCAAGTGACTACTTCAAGGCATACATATTTGGCTCATATAAGGCAAATTACTGATACTGATACTAATATTGTTACTGATACGATACATCGTTATTCATCAGTATCGATACCGATACCGATACGTTATTGCGATACTGATACTGATTTTTGGAATATCAAACATGGAAAACTTGTTCTAAACTTCAGGCCCAAAACTTGTTCTAAACTTCAGGTCACTTATTTACAACCACATTGCTCAACTTTCCAAACTCCAGTGAAATGCAAACATGGCATATATTTTGAAAACCTCAAGTCGCTTCAAAATCTCATTGATAATCCACTCATTTCAACTTGATCATCCTTATATGTACTCATAATCCTACTAACACTAAGGAGGACTCCAAAATAGTTCTGGCTCAACAATATATTCATGGTCCCAAATAGCTTTATCAAATACCAATGGCTATCTCAACTATACATGACAAATACCCTCCCATGTAAAGCTTTCATGTCCCTAATGGAAGTGGAAAAATCCGGGAACTGGGACATTCAAAATTCTGCTTATGAAATGATAGAAGGATGCAACTAATATAAGCACATAAATGTTGCACAAAAACATCACCGAAACATGTAAATTGTGGTTGTGCTTTAATTTTTTGTGTTTTTATTTTTTGAATTTCCGGTATTTCGTATCCCATACATAAAGGGACTGAGTCTCAGATTGAAACAAAGACTAGCTTCCATTACCTGATACTACACTCTTTTACTTTCAACCACTATCTACATGCAATTGCATTATTAGTTTGTGATACCAAGTTAGCATTTCATATGCTACAACCATTACACCCCAAGATTTTTTTCTCCTATTGCTTTCTAATCAACCAAATATTCTAATCTTATAAATGTCTACTGAACGTCAAAATCAGCACATTTAAGCATTATCCTAATCTGTGTGTCCCAAACAAAAAAAGTCCTGCACAAAGAAACAGAGGGAGTCTCAGGTGATGCTTTATCTACTCTCCATTGGCACAAACCACAGTCAGAATAAACAAGAGCAATCCATTGCGTTATAGAAAAATACAGAGAGCAAAGAAACCAGCAGAATATTCATATCAATTTGTTACTCGCATAGAATAGTCCGAAAAATTATGCCTCCACAAATAATGATGCACATAAAACTGAAAATAAAAAGGGGAAAAATAAATGAAACTATACCGGCAAAGAAAGTGATAGCTGAGCTGAAGAAATTGAAGGAGAATTCCAGTTTCAATTAAGTTTCGAAGAATTTGTGGAAATGTTCCAGTTTATCATCATCAAATGCTCAAGCTATTTACGAAATTGCAGCTTCAAATTCGAAATCGAAGAAAGAAGAACACGGAATCGAGATTGAACGGCCGAGAAGGAGACGAAGAAGAAAGAGTGGGGCGAGGAAGAAGAAACAACCTATTGAAGATAAGGGTAATTTAGTCCGAACGGAAAAATATTGTCCTTATTGCAACTAATAAATTGAATTAGGATTAATGCTTTATTAAGGGGGAAAAAGAGGACTTTTACCTAATTTTTCCATCGATATATTGCATCCGCCAATGCTACAGCAGTTTGGAAGATCTCGGAACCTATTGACTTATCAAAGCTTGATGGTCCAGACCATGACTTAGTGGTAAAGGCCATTGCAACAAGCAGGCGAGACGGTAGGGTTTTTCCGGTGGTGAATCATGGTGTTCCTTTAGAGCTTCTGGATTCTTTGATAGCTTCGGCTTACGGGTTTTTCGATCAGCCGCCGCAAGAAAAAGCTGTGTATCATCAGGGAGTTAGCCCTAGCCCTCTTGTGAAATACGGCACAAGCTTTTTACCTGAAAAAGATGTAGCTTTGGAATGGAGGGATTATCTTAGCATGTTTTATACAAACGATGAGCAGGCACTTCTGCATTGGCCCAAAGAGTGCAGGTATGATAATTTTACACTTCAAGTTTGTATGGTGATTGGTGAGTCAAAAATTTATCGGTAAATTTTACAGCTCGAATTTTTCAGGCCGAACGATCCGTAATCTTTATATTTATCTTTGTTTTTAGGGAAGATGCCCTGAAATACTTGAACTCATCAAGGAAGATAGTGAGGAGGATAATGGAAATATTGTTACAAAACATAGGGTTGCCCCATGATAAACATAGGGTCATTCAAAATGGATCGGACCCGGGACCGTATCAAAGTGGGTACGTACCTATAGATACCCGGGTCCGTGTGTCTAATTGCATTTGACTTGACCTACCTTGTTCTTTACCAGCATTCTTCATCCTGTTCTATATATATTGTACGTGCATTTTTTTTTCTTTTCTATTTGCTTGTTGAATCACAGACAACTTTTTTTTTTTCAATAACAAAATGATTTCTGTTGGGAGTATAATGTGCGTACAATATTGCTTTACATTTTGTGTAACACACCAAGGAAAAAAATTAAATAATAATAAATAAAAAAAAGATACCACAGCAACTCAGATCTAAATAAACTACTATCTAACGCATTAACAAAACAGATTATGCAGAAATTGTAACTAGTAGAAGACAGTAATATCAAAGACGTGGGGAAAAAAAAAACTTATGCAACCGATGCGAGCGTATTTACTCTATGATTAATTTTAGTCAACTTGATATCTAAATGTTTCATTGATTCAGATTGTTCACAAATAAGGGGAAATAAATATATCTTTTTTGAAGAATGGGTAAATAAATATTGTGGTGAACAATTAAAATTTAATGCAAATGAAAATTATTTTTATTGTTCTTCAAAGAAAAAAATTTATGGGGTAATACTTTTTACATGCCTTTGACTTGACTTTCATCTTATATGTAAAAGAAATAAAAATCATCTGGTATCTACGGCACCTAAACCAGCCGTAAAGCTAAACGCCGGAGAAGCCGACTGGTAACAAAAAGGAGAGGCCGGATGCTGCCACCTCATAAATACCGGCGACGCCACCGGCAACCTCTTTTTACTCTCCGTCTCCGCCACAAGTATCTTACTATTCTCAGCTGTAAGATTTTTAATCGGTGATATAACCAACGGCGATAATAACGGTATGGCGATGTTCCAGCCGGCTGCTCCAGCTCGCGTGATTTGAATTGACGCCGGTGCTATTCTCTGTAACCGGCTCGGCTGTGTCCTGCTTTGATTAGAGGTTTCTGCTGCCATGGATAAATATGTGTGTGTGAATTGTGAAGTGAATTTGCAAAAGAATATTGAGAAAAAGTAGATAGTGTGTTGAAAGAGAATGAAGAAGAGGTTAATTTATAGGAGAAATGACCGGTCAAAGGAGAAACACGTCGATCAAACAGAAGAAAAATGAAACAAGTCGGGATAAGTTGTCCACAATCTTAAATATTAAATGATAAAGAAATAAAGTAGCATATTTATTAAAACCAATTGGTCTTGGTACAATGGTAAACGCTGATCTTTAACTTTAACATGGTATCGAAGAGATTGTCCACACTTGAGAGATTGCCCAACTTAAGAGGGGTGTTGGAAGAGATTGCGCACACTCTTGGAAAAAAAATTGCGCAAATATTAAACAAATTGCCAACACTTGAAGGGGTGTTGGGGCAAATTGGTCACACTTTTAAATGATAAGGAAATAAAATAACATATTTATTAAAACCAATTGGTCTTAGTACAACGATAAGCGCTTGATCTCTAACTTTAACAAAACATCACTCATTCACTCTACACCATGTTGTTCAAACTTGTGTTTCTTTTAAGTCTCGAAATTGTTCGTGGACGTTTCTTTGAATTATATGTTTAATATTGACTTGTTTAAAGGATAAATTGTTCGAACTCCCATTCAAACTCTGCTTGTTGCATGCTTTTGTTTTTCAACTTGTATCTTCGTTCAACTCGTTAAACTACAAAAAATATAGTGCAAACGTATAAATAACAAGTTATAGAATAATATTCATACATATTCATTACAAAATGTATTACAAGAATTTATAAATATTCAATTATTTTACTCTATAATATATAATAATAGATTATTTGATAAGATGTTTGCAAATATAATCGAATGTTTATAAGATACGTTCGTGTTTGTTCGTTTAGAAAACGAGCTAACGATCTAGTTCGAGTTTAGTTTGTTAAGCTAAACAAAAAAAAACGTTCACGAGCATATTCACGGGCAACTCAGTTTGTTTAATAACTCTAATCGTGTCATAATGAATAACAATACAATTTTACACTATCAATCATAAAAGATAACTCATTTATAATGAAAGAAACAAGTCTTAATCGAAAATATGTTATAACATTCGTTACAAATGAACCATCATAAGAGTAGATCATGCAGGACCATCAGGGTATTTTTTGCCGTATCACTCTATCGGCCATCATCAGCTGTAGGACCGTCCACTCGAGAGGAAATGATATGATCTAGAGGAGATGTTGGTACATTCATGTGCAACCACGTGTTCGGTACTTTTTATGGCGATGCTTACATGACGGTCTTTCTATTGGCCATGTCCTACAGAGGCGAAACATAGAGGATGGCATTTGTTTGGCGTGTGGGGAGACCTTAGAAACGATGCGACGCATGATATTTGAATGTGAAATAGCGGACAAGGTTTGGCGGGCGTCGCCATTTTATGATCTTTTACAACAGCTTCGTCCGGCTTCCTTTGCAGAGTTTTTCATGAGGTTGTTTGAGGAGCAGGGTGTCCAGGATGTGGCGCGTTTTGTATGGCTAATGTAGGGGATCTGGAAAGCGCGTTGTTCTGCGGTGTTTGATGATCAGGCGATCTACATCTCTGCGGTATGTATGCGATCTCTGGCTACTTTGGTTGAGTATATGAAGGCCTTGGAGAGCTTTCGGGTCTAGGCTCCGGAACATCATTTACCAGACCGATGGTTGAAGCCTTCGACGGGTGTGGTTAAAGGGAACGTGGATGCATCAGTCACTGAGGCGGGTGCTGGTATAGGGGTCATTTTACGGGATTTGAATGGGCTAGTCCTTCACTCTTTTGCATATCATTTTGACCCAGAGGGCCCGGTTGCATATATAGAGCTTAGGGCTATTTTTTTGGCTTTGGAGGAGGCGGGGCTCTTAGGGATTCAAAGACTTGAGGTAGAGAGTGATTGTTTGGCGGGTATTTTGCGTCTCCGTCAGCCAGGAACGGACCTCACTGCTCATGGTTGCTTAGTTCAAGATTGTTTGGCCTTTGTGCCTAATTTTGTCTCTGTTTCCTTTACTTTTGTTCGACTGTAAGAAATGTCTCTGCGTATCTTCTAGCTAGACATGTTTGTTTGTTAATGCTCGAACACTTTAAGGCTCTTCACCCCGGGCGATGTTCTAGCCGTTTGTTTAGCGGATCTCGATTAATAAAATTCTTTGTTTTCTTAAAAAAAGAGTAGATCATGCTATCGTTTTTACGTGTTAGATTAGAAAAAAGAAAAGAAAAAAAATACTCCTTCCGTTTTTTTTACCTATCACATTTTAAAATTGTTTTTATTTATCTGTCATTTTACATTTTCAATGCATCATTTATTACTTTTTTTTATACATTTTCAATATAAAAATCTCCCAAAGTCTATTTGATTTACTATTACCCATGCATATATTAAAAAAAAAAAAAAAACAAAAGACAACATAGTCATTTTATACTATATTTATGATATATTAATAATTTTTTAATATGTGTGATTTTTCTCTCGTAACATATAAAAGAGAGAACATATAAAAGAGAGAGGAGGGAGTAATAATAATAATAAGTGTTTGGGTCAAAGCTAAGGGAGGAAGACAAATTGGGCCGATTCAGCATACCGACTTATTGAAGAAACCGAGGATCGCGTCAAATGCGGATCACTATTTTCATGGGTTGGAAGGATGGGTATACCGACCTTTCAATCAGCTCACAACACGTGTCCAGACTATATTCACAATTTTGTCCTCCCCACTATATTTTTTTTGGACTGAGCTGATTTTATAACAAATATAAATCTAGAATTTAGATAAATTATTATCTGCCCTACTTACTTACAGAAATTTTATGCAGGTTTACAAAAGCATCTGTATCACATGGTAAGAAGAAGGTTGAACCAAAGTTTAACCTGAAATATATTAGATATTAGGCTTCTGAAAAATCGAATGTCGAACTTAGATTTAGATAAAACAAAGGTTTAGAATAATGTATATTCCATATCTTGATTGCAATGATAGTACACCCCATTAATACTCAACATTATCCACACACACCTTATCTATAATTATGCCAAGTGTCCATGCTAGGTGTACACTCTAATAACATACTAGTCACACAACTTATACAGAAATACATAATGACCCTTATGTTCTAACATCCCCCCTCAAACTAAATGAGGTAGAGACTACATTGAGTTTGTCTCTAAAATATGTAAACATTGTTGCATTCAAAGGTTTAGTAAGAGCATCAGCCACTTGCTCAAAAGTTGGTACATACTTGACATCCATCTGACCCTGCAACACCTTATCCCGAACAAAGTGAATATCCAACTCAATATGTTTAACTCTGGAATGCATAACTAGATTATGAGCCAAACACCTGCACCAAGATTGTCACACCACATTATAGGCTTTGCTGTTGGTTTGATATGAAATTCTGACAGAACATTGAGTAGCCACTGAGTTTCAGCTGCTGCATTTACTAGTGCACGGTACTCTGATTCTGTGCTTGATCTAGACACAACATGTTGCTTCTTAGATGACCAAGAAACTAAGGATCCAGCCAGAAAGATACAATAAGAAGCTACAGACCTTCTATCTGTCTTATCACACCCCCAAACTACATCACTGAAATTATGAATATGCAGAGGTTGTGAGGGTTCAAACATCACCATAGGTCAAGGTGCCTTTAACATAACGCAAAGAAGTGTTTAACAGCCTGCCAATGAGTTACAGTTGGAGCCTGTATATGCTGGCTGAGAGAGTTGACTGCAAACGCTAAATCAGGCCTTGTAAAAGTCAAATACTGTAAGGCACCAATGGTCTATATAAGGTTGGATTCTACATCAATTGAGAAGATGGAGGCACTTTTGAGGATACTACCATTGGTGTGCCACAAGGCTTAAGATTTTGCAAGCCCAACTTTTCTAGAAGCTGTTGAGCATAGACATGTTGTGATAGATACAAACCTGAAGCATTCCTAATAGCTTGCACCCCCAAAAATGATGCAGTTCTCCAAGATCTTTAAGGGCAAACCTGGAATTAAGGGAGATGATGAACTGTTGAATTTTCTCCGTATTATTACCTGTAATGAGGATATCATCTACATAGACCAGACACACAGGTAAACAGAACCATGATGAAAGATAAATAAAGAAGTATCAGCTTTAGATTGAGTGAAATCCCAGGCAATTAATTGTTTCCTTAATTCATCAAACCAAGCCCTAAGGGCCTGTTTCAACCCATAGATGGCTTTCTTGAGATGGCAGACATGATCAGGTTTGATCTGATCAATGAAACCCTCTGGTTGTTGCATAAAAACATACTCAAACAAGGTGCCATTAAGAAAGGCATTGTTGATGTCTATCTGTCTGATAGGCCAGTCAAGAGCAACTGCTAAAGCCAAAATTATTCTGATGGTTGTAGCCCTGGCCACTGGACTAAATGTTTCAGAATAGTCAACCCATGGAGTTTGATTGAAGCCCTTTGCTACCAACCTAGCTTTGTGCTTGTTCACTGTGCCATATGGATTGAGTTTCAATTTGAAAACCCACATGTTATTAACCAGGTTGTGTGCTTTTGATCTGAGGACCAAATCCCAAGTGTGATTCCTCAAGAGAGCATTGTACTCATCTTGCATAGCCTGCTTCCAGTTAGGATCACTGAGGGCATCTGATACCTTTGTTGGTTCAGGTGAGGGATGAGGTAGAGTGGAAGAAGATGCCAAGTAGGAATAGTTTTTAGGTTTGAAGATGCCACTTTTGGCTCCTGTTTGCATAGGATGTTGATTAGCTACAGTAGACTTAGGATTGGAAGAAGGAGAAGTTGATGAATCAGAAGAAGATTCAGAGAGGGGTGCAGTCACAGGGGAATTGGACACAGGACTCAAGGACAGAGGAGGTGGTCCAGGTATGGAACTGGAGTGAATAGGTGAGAGACTTGAGGAGTTAGAGGAATGAGTAGAGGGAGTAGAGATGTTAGAAAGTTGTATAGGTGTTGAAAACTTATTGACAGCATAGTCAGGAACAGAGGTGTTATATGTGTTAGAAATGTGATGAGATGGTACCCAGAGCCTAATCTTGGGGATGGTTGTATAGATGGAGAGATGGAAAGATTAGGAGTTGACACATGATGGTTTTCTCGTTGGGAGAAGGTAGATCCAAAAAGGTTCCAGCAAGTTTAGAAACTTGTCCAGAGGATTGAGAAGGACTAGACTTTGAATAAGGAAAACTACTTTCATCAAAAATCACATATCTAGATATGTATAACCTTCCACTGGGGTCCAGACAAATATATCCTTTATGGTTGGAACTAAGACCAAGGTGAGTGCACTTTTGTGTATGGTACTGAAATTTCATGTTGTGGTAAGGTCTAAGGTAAGGATAGCAGGAGCATCCAAAAACTTTCAACAGTTTATAATCAGGAAGAGTAACAAAGAGACATTCAAAAGGAGTTTTATTGTTAAGGAAATGAGTGGGAAGATAGTTTATTAACCTAACAGAGTGCAAAAAACCTTCCCACCAAAATTTCAGAGGCATAGAGGCCTGTGCCAATAGAGTGAGCCCCATCTCTACAATAGCTCTATGCTTTCTTTATACTTTGCCATTTTGGGCATGTGAGTGGGGACATGGATGCCTAAAGTGAATGCCTGTATCTTGAAGGACTTTAGTGAAGGATCTAAACTCTTCCCCCAATCTGTTTGTAAGCACTTAATAGAGGAACTTAACTGAGTGTCAACATGTTGTTTAAAGTGAATAAAGGCTTGCAAAGCATCAGATTTTAGTTTAAGTGAAAAAATCCAAGTATACCTTGTAAAATCATCCACAAAGGCAATGTAATAAGAGTATCCAGAGGTGGAGACAATTGGAGCAGGACCCCAGAGGTCTGAGTGCACAAGTTCAAAAGGCATAGATGTTTTAGAATTAGACAAGGGATAAGGCAGGGCATGTTGTTTACCATAACAACAAGCTTCACAAAAAGAAAGTTTATCATTAATATTCAAAGACTCATTACAAACATTCATCACATGACTTAAAACCCTAGCAGAAGGGTGCCATAATCTTCTATGCCAAACATTGGCTTGCTCATCACTAGAAACAACTAGAGCAAACTTGTGATCAACAGACTTATTTGATGCAGATGAAGACTGGATGGTGGTGACTTTGGAGTGAGGGGAGCTCAGACTGACAGGAAGATGCATTTGATAGAGTCCATCTTTAAGAGTTCCTTCTAGAAGAACCTTCTTGGTGATTAGATCCTTCACAAGGCAACAATTGGAGTGAAATTCTAAGAACACGGGATTATCATAAGTTAATTTGGACACACTAAGAAGATTCTTGGTAATTTTAGGAACATGTAAGATATGATTAAGATTCAACTTAGAATTAAAATTAACTGGAAGTTTAGAGTGACCAATATGAGCAATAGGTAGAGACTCACCATTACCTACTATAAGACCATCAGAACCCTCATATCCTGAGCTCAGATGCATGCTATTCAGATCAGATGCAATGTGACTAGAGGCACCACTGTCTGCATACCATCTTGGATCCATAAAGGTGTCTGCAGCAGCAACATAAGATTACATATTTCCGCAAGATTGTTATTCGGGATCCAAGATATGGATGAATCATATCGATGATTGCAGCAATATGCCAGTTTTGGCACAAACTTGACATACAGGTCTAGGACCACTCCTTCCTCCTCCTCTATTGCCTTGGTTTCTTCCTCTACTACCTCTGTAACCACCACGGCCTCGTCCCGACTCGATTTCCTCCACTATAATTTTTGTTGCCATTTCCCCTTCCTCCGCATCTTTGTGTAGCAATATGAGCCGTAGGAGAGGGGACATCCAAAATAGGAGAGTAAGGTTGAACCGAGCTAATAACCGTTCATGTGTGACCAATTGAGATTGAACCTCTTGCCAGGTTAGAGTGCCAATCCTTGAGGTAATATTGACTATGACAGATTCATAGTCCTTTCATAAACCACCAAGTGCAGCGAGAATCAATTCAGCTTTAAGAATAAGGGTAACCTGCAGCTGCCAAACCATCTGAGTAAGATTTCATTAGGGCCAAATACTCCATCATTGATCTATTGCCCTTATCTATCCTAGACAAGGCACCTTATACTCAAGCATCCTAGCTTCAGATTTGTTATTAAAGAGGACTTCAAGAGTATTCCAAACCTCAAACGCAGAAGCACATCCAACTACCTCTTGTAGAGCAGATTCAGTCATTGAAGCCATCAGCCATCCCATAAGAAGATTATCTATGGCAACCCAGTCATCATGTGCAGGGTTTAGAGAAGATCCAAAACCAGATCCAGCAATAAATTGTGGAGGACAAACTTCTGTGCTCAGCAAATGTCCTTCAAGGCGATGACCGCGAATTATGGGAAGAATCGTAGATCTTCAAAGTAGATAATTGCCGGTATCTAGCTTAACAGTACAACTCTGATTTAGACTTCCACCAAACGGAGCTGAATGGCCAAGGAGACGACTAGAAGCTGGGATGGTTTGTGTTTGCATAAAGGCCGGGAACGGAGACAACCCAGCTCGAAAAGGGGCCGGGATCGGAGAGGTGGTAGTAAGAGGCACTTGCATGTAGCTAAATGGTAGAGAAAAGGGCAGTGTAATACCAGTTGACGGGGAGCTTACATTTGCAGAGATGGAACTGCCTTCTCCGGGAAGAGGTTGGCGAATGGGTGTTGTGATGGAGCCAATGGAGAGAGTAGAAACGGGAATTGCAGTGGTAGAAACTGGGGTAGCTCCAGAAGCGATGGAGCTAGGCGGTGGCAGGCCGCCGGAGGTAGGATCGGCGTTAGCCATAAAAGACTCTGCTACCAAGATAAAACAGAGGTTTAGAATAATGTATATTCCATATCTTGATTACAGTGATAGTACACCCCTTTAATACTCAACATTATCCACACACACCTTATCTATAATTATGCCAAGTGTCCATGCTAGGATTACACTCCAATAACATAATAGCAACACAACTTATACAGAAATACATAATGACCCTTATGTTCTAACAGATTTGATTTATAAAAGTTGATTCTAAATACGATATCTCGACACCGAACCTGCACTCGGGAATAGTAATGCTTTGAAAGAGGCGTGATTCATTCAGTGAAAAACGCTAACCAAATAGTTAGAGTGGCTAACGCACCTATACTTAGTCTTTGTTGGTTTAGAATAAGATTGTGATGTCATTAACAAATTGAGATATTTGTTGGTTTGAAGAAAGTCTTTGTTACCCCTCAAAAAAAAAAAATAAAATAATAAAAAAAAAGGTCTTTGTTTGGTACAAAGAATACACAAAACACCTAGTCATATTTTTTCATCCAATTCTTTGTTTCTCCTTCAAATGACAGGTACAGGATGATTGTTTTTTGGCTAAATAATGGTAAAATTTTGACTTTCCAGTCAAAATTCACATTTTGATTTAACAAGAATTGTTAAACTACAGTCCTTATGATTGACTATGACAACCAGCAGACTTATGAATTAAATTGGTTTACATCAACAAGTGTAAACTATAATATTAGCCCTTATCACCAACTGTATAGTTAAAAGAATATATATATAAAAGATAGCTTTTATATTCCTTATGAAAAAAAAATTTAAAATATAGCATCCTAGAATTCAGGTCTAGCAACGTTATTTGAATCATGAAATTGTTATTTAAGTCCTAATGGATTCGGTAATTTAGGCCATCATCTCCCACTTTTAAGGAACCATTGTCGTCGTCAGAACACTACTAGAACTAGAAGACCCTAAAAATGGCCCACGTCGCTTAACTCCGTCTGATAATAGTTAGCTCTGATACTATTTGTAACGCCCTAGAATTTGGATCTGACTACACTCTTTGAACCATAATCAATTCAGTAACTACTTAAGTATATATAATAATAAATTCAATAGCTACATAAGCCTATCGTCTCTATATCTTAAAGAACTTATGAAATTGCTAGATGAAGTATCTAGAGCTGGCCCCCACCCTTACCGCATGATTCTAAAGATGGATCCGACCGCCGGACACAATATAGAACTTAATCCCGTTTAGAATCAGCTCTAATAATACCTATATATTACTCTTTAGAACTCGAGTCTAACAATGTTACTTGAACCATGATAACTTTCGTAACTACTTAGGTTTATCGTTCTTGTTTGGCGTAAAATATTACCAAATCCGTTATGTCTCAACTTTACCGATGTACGACAGCACGATACATAAAAAGCCAAAAAAAAAAAAAAAAAAAAACATTATGGAACTTCAGTAATAAACTTGAGAGACTATAATTAAAATTTTCAACATCAGAACTCAAAAGCTTTGGGCATTGAACTTAACATCTTAACCACTACAAAAGTGGAACCCAATTTAGATGCAAAATGTACAAAATTTGGGCTGGTGAAAGTGAAAGAACACTATACAAAACTTCCAACCCCATAATAGCAGCATTTTTTTCCCCAAATATTTAATGATACTAAAGATAACAAAATATGAAATAATTTAAGCACACTACTACTACAGTACTTCATCTGAAAAGCATCTTCAGTTCCTCAAGCCTGGCTGACCGAACTTCCTCATCGGTCAATGCTCCAGCAATCATCCTTTGCTTCTTTGCCTGAACTTGCTGCAACCGTTGCTCCACCGTATCCTAACCATACAGATTATACACTCCTTTAGAAAAACCAATCAATATTCTTGCACTACATTTATTTGATGCAAAAACATATAAAAGAAACAGTAGACATGTAATGCCACAAAACTCGAGTCTAGTGACTACTTACCTTAACTATGAATCTTCTAACACGAACAGTTCTCTTCTGTCCAATGCGATGAATACGCATAATTGCTTGCTCTTCCACTGCTGGATTCCACCATGGATCCTGAACTCAATCAACGTTTTTAGAAACGACATTTTCAAAATTTGTTTTAAGAACACAGTAACAGAAATGGGGTGAATTTTTACCATTAGAAAGACATTTGAAGCAGCTGTTAAATTCAAGCCTACTCCCCCTGCTTTGAGAGACATCAACAATACCTGAAACGAAATTCAAGAATGAGTCCAAAATGACCAAAACATCCCTGTTTTTCTAAGAAACACAAGGGTTAATCAGGAAAACTGACCATTTTCTCTCCAGTTTCATTGAACTCTTTCAAGACTTTCTCTCTTTGTTTTTGTACCAATTTACCATCAAATCTCAAGTAGCCTATTTTTTTCCTTTTCAGAGGAATTTCAAGTAAATCAAGAAAACAAGTCCACTGGCTGAAGACAATGCTCTTCTCTCCAGATCCCGAATCACGTATGCGTTCTAAGCATTCCAGGAGTTTTGAGACCTTGGATGACTCTTTCCATTTCTCTTCAATATTAACACGGAACCGGTTTTCAGATGGACATGTGATCAAGTCCGATTTCGTAAGTGTTTGCCTACAAATCGGGCATGCTCCAGCTGCAGGGGTTCGCCAGCTAGATAGTAAGCATTCCCTACACATTCTATGTGCACAGGGAGTAAGTACAGGGTCATCTGCAGACTCCAGGCATATAGGGCACTCTGCATTTTCGCCTTTTCGTATTCCCTCCACTACCTCTTCAACATACGCCCTTGTGGGGACATTCTGACTAATTGAATTAGGATTTGTTTCAAAGAACCTTGCAGCTAATTTGTTCAGGTCTGCGTATTGTTGCGTATCACCCCGGCTACACATATTTACAAAACAGTGTTGTAGTTTGAGCGATCAATTAGCCAAGAAAAAGTTGTGCAATTTAAGGAAAAGTGAGATGGTAATCAGTTCTATCTAACCTCAAGACAAGGAAAGGGTGGTTGCAACATTGCCTTAATCGAAGTAGCAACTCGAGAATGTTTGCGTAGTTGTGAAGGACTTTGCCTTGTGCCACGAATTGGTCGAATTGAACCTGTTAATTGTAGCAAGAAAACAATTTTAAAAAAACTCGGTTCAGACATCGTGAACTTTACAATGATGTGAAAATGCTAAGGTGAGTGGTGACGTAAACTTACTTTAGACCTCTTGAAAAGGGCATCATAGAAATCAAACTCGGTTTCAGATTGTTCGCACTCAATAATCTTGATGTCGGTTGGTGGAAGAACAAGTATAGGCCTGATTACAGAAGTCAGTCATGAACAAAAAATCACAAAATTGCCAAAGTTACAGACTTTAACATCTAACACCATCAGTTAGTACCTTCCTTCTTTGTCCTTAGTCTCCTTTGTTCTTCTTAGCATTAGAGGCCTCAGAATTGCCTTCACCATTTTCAAGCCCCTCTGATCACCATTTTCATATGGCTTCTGAATAAATTTTTGCCACCTGGAACAAACATAGTACATTTTGAGAAAACAGTAACAAAAGCACTACGAAATTATTACCTAAAAAGGGATACCGATTCCTAAACAAAAAGTGTAATAACACTGGAGAATGTAGTTAACTCAGCAAGGAATTACCATGCCCAGTTGCACCATGGTTCGACATGCAAGAAGCAGAGAAGACTGTAAAGATCTTCCAGATTATTCTGTTATAAGAATTAGTTTGTAAGTACCAACAAAAAGATCAGTTGTTTAACAATGCTACCTACATATAAAAGGGTCAATGTGCTTCTTCGTTTAAAGCTCTACTGTTGTTGGAACACATTTTTCCTACAAAAACATCATAAAACAAATGTTGCAGAAACTAACCTGGAGGGGTGTACCGGTAAGACACCATCTGCAGTACGATGATAACGCAAAAGCAGACTGAGCAACCAAAGCCTTTGACGACTTGATCATGTGAGCTTCATCTAATACTACCCTATGCCACTCAACAACATGAAAAATGCTGTTCTTGCCGTACTGTGTTACATACATTCAACGAGAAGTAATACATTAAGATAAAGACCAAACTATTTATCTTATACAATACTAAAGCAGGTAAATATGTCGTATGCAAAATGAAGCAATTCAAGCTTACACTCTTATATGATGCAGATAAGACACCGTAGGTTGTCAGTATGACATCAGGTTCTGCTATCACTTTTGGGTCATTGCTCCTGTCCCCGCCGTAATGAACAAAAACAGAAACACTGCCTGGCTTTGAATGTGCTTCAAGTTCATCCTGCAAATCAAGAAAAACAAATGATTAATTAGCCTATTACATAATCCTCTTTTCCTAAAGGGTTTCATTAATAAGCATGCATATGTGGAATTACCTTCCACTGCCCAAGTAATGCCATAGGACAAATAATAAGTGTGCCACCCTTAGCTTTAGTGAAGGCTTGTTCATCCGTATTCCTCTCCTTTCTCTTCTTCTTGATGTACTCTGTATCAGCCATATTTTCATCATTAGACTCTTCTTTCTTAGGGATGCCTTTCCCTAGTCTTGCAAGAATTAATGCAATGGTCATCACAGTTTTTCCAAGCCCCATTGCATCCGCCAAAACCTGGAGAACAATAGAACACTCGGTATAGTAACAGTAGTGTCCAAACAGTACTAAAAATCACATACTAGACATGGCAGGAACTCACTCCTCCTCTTGCAGACTCTGTTGCATTTGGAAATTTCGTTGTTGCTTCCCCAGAGAAAATGTTAACGTAAATTGCAGGAGCCCTCCTGTTGAAAAGAAAGGTCATAAAAACATCAGTAAGATACAACGAAATGCTTGAACTCTTGTTCTTAACACAAAAACTTACTCATCGCATATACGATATGATCCCCAACAGGGATGGACTGTTTTGGGCGCTTCCTCTACATCTTCCTCCGCGTTTACACACTTTTCTGACTCTGTCATCCAGAAAAGAGCTTGTTTCTGATAGGGCCTCAGATCACACATAAGGCTATCTGGTGGCTCCATTTCCTAAATAATTCATATATGTTAAAAAGGCAAACGAAACACCAGAACTGTTTGCTTAATGTAATAAAAGTATAACGATTTCAGGTAGTTGTACCTTTAAGTCATACATATCTGCAGCACCAACAAGCTTGTTTAATGTTGATTCAGATATTGCTTGCTCGTCTTTGGTCTCTGTAATCGGCTGGACACCCTTTATGCGTTTAGTCAAAGGCATTACTGATACACCAATACCTCCTTCACCCTGCTAACACAAATACATGCCTTTTTTTCATTCAAGACATTCAACTTATTTACTTCCAAGTGTGTATGTTCAGAAGAAAACTTACATCAAACATCTGATGTCGTTTACGAGAGTTAAGTTCATCTGGGGTAAATGCAGCCTATCAATAAACATCAAATTATGGTTGTTTAGCACAGATCTTATCATAAGACTCAAGTTGAGCATAATTAGATCAAATCACATTAGACATCTATCTAATACCTCCTGAAATGGCTTTATTTTCAGCAACTTGAACAAGGTCAGCAGAGGGTATGTTGTTGTGTCAATATGTGAAGGGTCATCAAGCCTCCAAGATGATTCACCATCAGTGAAAACCGAATGATGAATGTAGAAACTTACAACAAAAAAATTGAAGGATCAGTTAACATATATTATAGTAATCCCCTAATCCTTAAAGCATTTAGCTATGGCACTTAAATGAGTCACAACAAAGAATACAATTAGCAATTATGAGAAGCCCAATTGGTTCAAAATAGGTCAATACCTTGCATACAGCATGATTTCCTGCATCAATTGAAGATTTACAGGTGCAGAAATGCATCGTCCAAGAACCTTCACTTTGGAAGAGTTCACAAGTGGGATAAGACATTTTCCCCATTCCATTGGAAGACGGCCAATCTGATCATATAGTGGAAAATTTAGAAAAGATTACGTGATAACCTCAGATAAGATAATAACAATGTCAAAGTTAGGTACTTTGATTGCATACAAATACAATAGATAATAAAAATTGGACAAGGTTAAAGATTTCAAGAATTCAAAACCTACAAGACTGAAGAATGTGCGAGTACAATACAAAAGATTCAGAATTTACCTCCCCGTGCCTTTTAGTTGAAAACCTAACAATCCCAGAGGACGCCTTTGAACTCTGAAATCGTGATACACCCTTGTTTCTTGCATCTCCATTAGGAAATGCAAAGTGAACGATCTCATTGTTCTCAAGTTTCCTCCCTTTGGTAGTTGAAAGCCCGGTAACCACATTCCTACCCACCAACAACCAATCTGGCTCTTCCGGGAAATCCCCATCCTCTATAACAACAGTACTAAGTGATCTATTCTCTGATTTTTCACCTTGTTTTGTATTCCTCGAGATACAACTATTTTTCAAATTGTTATACTCATCATCAGATAATGGTCGAGCAGATAATGGTTGTACACAACAAATCTCCTTTCCCTCCATATTTACAGCATTGTTGCCCACATTCTTATGCTTAGCCAGCTTAGGCATTGCACTATATCCTCCCATCTTCTCTCCTATAATTTCACAATCTATGACAGGTTCCTTTTCAACTTTCACATTGGATTCATCCTTCGCCATGGGCATCGCAGAACAATCAAAATGCTCTTCTTTTACTGCAACTTTTTTGGGACTTGGTACTTCTTTAAAAGAGTCATTTTTTTCCGACAAAGACTCGTTATTTTCCTCTTTTTTAACCTTCACATTTGAGTCAACCCTCATATAATCTTCCATATCTGATTTCCCCTCGCCAAACAATTCAACTGATTCCTCTTTAATCGTCACATTTGGCTCAACTTCCATCGGATCGTTTACCACTTCCCCCTCATCCGATTCCCCCCTAGAAAAAATTTCAGAACCTTTTGACACAGTTTCCTCACAACCCATCATAGTTTCCCCTTTGTCCTTCACATCTGGCTTAACTTCCATATCATCAAACACCATATGTTCCTTCTCTGAATTCACAACATCAAAAAGAACAGACCCTTTCGACTCAATTCCATCACAACCCACTGCCATTCCCTCGTTCACCTTCACACTACACCCATTTCCCATAGCATCAAACCCTTCAGGCCAATTAGAAATTTCCCTACTTACGTCGCTTACCTGAGGAGAAATCCTCACACCTGTGCTTGTAACAGTCTTCAATGTTGATTCAGGTACCAAATGCTCAGATGCGCCGAGATCTTTGCATTCGATAGCTGCATCATTGTTGCTCTTACAGCTTGAAAGTTCCTTCTCCGATATCACAGAGCCATTTACTGCACTCATCATCTCTATTTCATTTTCCTTTGTTTCCATTGAAGTTGATTCTTTAGCTGATATAAAAGCACAAAGAAAAACAGAACTTTACTAGAAAAGAACAGAATGAAAATCAGAATTTAGAGCGATTTTGAGATGAAGATTGTAAGGAGGGAAAATTAGGGAAGGTAGTAGTGATAATCTGATTTGGCGCGAGGCTTTAACAGGGTAAATGGCAATTTGATTTGGCGCGAAGAATTGTACGCATTTAGTTAAAAATTGGCGGGTAAATTGTTCTTTTATAGAGGGAAAATTGGCGGGGTAAATTATTTTTCACAGTGCGAATTATCTGAAAATTTGGCGCGCGAGAGAGATTAACGTCCGGCGAAAAAAGTTATACCGTTCCTCGCAAATTGCGATGATATTTATGGGCCCAATTAGTCAATGACCTTAGCCGCCTATTAAACACACAATTAACAAAATGAGAAAATGTTTGTATATAACAAAATGTGTATAATAAATGCCACAATAAACTTTTAAACGATTGATTTTATAGGATCTATATGATTCAATAGGTACTACATCGTAATCAATAGCGATTTTATTGGAATCCATATGATTGATAAGTCTCATTTCAGAATCAATCAATGACCAAAAGTATGTTGTGTATAATTTAGCCCAAAAACGTGTTGTGTACAATGTTGTAGCTATTTTGTTGTGTCATTATCACTACTCTAACACAATACTCTTTTGAATTCATCCATTACGTCACAACGAATAACACAATACTATTCTGAATCATTGATTGATTATAATGTGAGACTTCATTATCATTATATAGGTTAATCATAATCAATAACGGAGAAGTGTGTTTGTATCCCAAAAAAAAAAATATTTATAACGGAACATTAGGAATATTATTGCAGAAGTCTAAAAATATTAAATACAACCATAAACTTCTTTCTCTAATGAAATATTCCACTGATACAATAGTGCAAAAATACAATGGTCTACATTTGTCAACTATGCATTCTTTCTTTTTCTTTTGTATCCCCTCATACTACAAAGGGAAGAATGAGATTAGGTATCTTTTTCTAGCTGGCTACAGCCAGAAGGCGGAATATCAGACAATACTCGAGCCATCTTCCTACGTAGCATTGGCACGAAGAAAACCGCTTTCATCAAGAATGACAGAGTAGATCAATCAATCATCATAGGGAATAATAATAATGTATGTAAATGTGACTTCCACTCGCCTGAAATCAAAGCCCTCCACGTTATTTGGTGCAGACAGATGTTCCATTGAAATGCCATCTATGGTGGTGCAGACAGAAGAGATAGATGTTCATGGAAGACTGAACCCTGCAAAAACAAATATATTTGTTTTTTAAATTTAATCAACTTACAAGTAAATGAAAGACTAAACCTTGATGAAGAAGCAACTGAAACAGACAGAAAGTAATTACACAAGTAGATGGAATACAATGCATTTCAAAACTATTTTGAGCTCATAATCAACGGTTTACGTAATCAACGGTTTGTAGCAGGGGGGCGTACGGTATATACCTACCTTATATTTCAAGAATTTATATAACTCATTGCCTGTGCTTGGAGATAATAAGAGTCTTTATATTTTCTGCCACTGCCAATGTGAATCCCATTCTTGATCCAATCCTCCCTGTGTACCCATGCATCGCGACTGAGATCAAGAATCCCAAGTATCTGGATAATTCAATGTCAGCAACCACACTTAGCAAAACCAACTATTGCATGTGATATAGGACTAAAAGATTTAACACTGTGATTTTAAGACATAATATATACACACACACACACACTTACTGCTCCCCCTTTCCATGCAACAAATGCTGGATTTGTCCTTGATGGTAGAACCTATAATAACAAGGATAAAATGTGAAGTTGTGAGCATAAACACATCGGCATCATAGTGATTTTCTACCATTGCCCTTAAGGGCACCCCATACTGATTTTCTACCATTGCCCTTAAGGGCACCCCAGTACATGTCTATTTTTAAGCATTGTTGCCCCAGGTAGTTTTAGTGGGGGTGCCCTTAAAGGGCCCCTTAATTTGTCACCCAACATTTCCGTGAACGATCTAACTGTCGGTGTTAGAGAAAACAATAGGCAGGCAAGGAGCATTTACCTCAACAGTATCAATGGCTTCATTTGAAGGTATTGCATGTAAAACCCTGTGCAAAACAAGTTTAAAGGAAATTTCGTTTATATGACCATGAGAATATGAGCAACAACAGAATCACAGCAAATGAATAGGCATGGAAAATCAAGGAATTGCCCTCTTTTATTTTCTAACAAAAAAAAAAGATCTTTAAAACACGTTTGAGGGGAGGAATTAAATTTAGACCTTTCCTCGACAGCAGGAATAAGACCATCCGTCAAGGCCACTCCGCCAATCTGCAAATATTTAGCAGCTAAGCGTTCTGCAAAATTATTCACTGGGGAAAAGATCAACAACTTTGAGTAAGCCACTTCGCTTACCAGTTGCATGCTACAGAACAATTTCCTTTGAAGCTCTATACGTCCTGGTAATTAACAAAGATTATTAACACAGTAAGATTAGTGAATATGAGGTTTTTCTGAACACTAAATTCACCCGAAATCTACCTGTGGAGAGAATACTCTTCGTAATAGCATCTGCAAGACCGATAATATCTTCTTTCGTCCCTCTTGTCTGAAAAACTGGGTAGGTCTCCCACATAGGATAACCACCAGTAGGGAAAAACCCTTCTGTATGCCATGTGTCTTCCAGCATGTCATCGTAATCTTTGAACCTAACAGAATAGACCATCGATAAAAGACGCAAAGGGTATCGTCAACATGTAACAAAATGCATGGCTTAAACGGATATCAAACTGACCATGAGCGTGGAGGAGGAGGATAAACGTCTGCAGCTAGCAGTCCTGGGTAGAACAACCCCATTGGAGGAACCTGGTTTCAGAAGTCATATGTTAGTCCTTAAATTACTCACTCATACCAAGATTACGGTTATTATGCTGTGCCTGAAAAGGAAAAACAGCGTACATTCAAAGCAGTAAGCCTTGTCTTGTGAGATCCAGGTGAAATGCCATCTTCGTATGAATGAATTACAGCAACAGTTTCAAGATTGCCCTCCTGGACGAAATGAATTTAGAAGCTGACTCAAATTAGCAAAATGTAAGCAAAAATTTGATAATAATTTACCTAGGAACTGTCGTCATTATAGAAGTATATTTAGATGGACTCACTCGGATTGAACAGTAGGACTCTTTTAGCCTATTAAGCATTAGTAGATCCATAGGTTTTGTCAGAGCGTCCGTTCGGACAGGTGGCCATGTTTGATGATGTCTCTGTGTCCAAAGAAAGCATCTGGAGATATCCTTCAAATATAAATATCATGTCAAGATTTAGTCACCATAATGCATTTTTAATTACATCATTGCATTTTCAAAGAGGATGCAACAAAAACCGAAAAAAAATAAGAACGATTGCAAGGTGTGTTTCGCAGGGATAATTCATCCATATACATATGACCAAAACAAACGCTGAATCGAACAAAACGAGCACAAATCTTTAAGTTCTTCCCCCTTTTTGAAGAATAAAGTTTCCAGCTTTAGTTGGTTCACAAAAATTCTCACCTCTCCACCGTACCGTAATGTAATCAACGATGTAGGCACAGTTGCTCCATCCTGAAACAAGCACAAAAAAAAGGATATAATAATTTAGGCAAATTAAACGAGAAAGGAGTTTTAGTTGCTCTTTCCCTCTACAACTTTATACAAAAAACGAACTCCCAAAACAAATACGGGAAAATATCGCCCTAAAAGAACAATAATAGATAAAGTGCAACTGACAAAAAGCTCCAGAACAAACCTCGATGCAGATAACAGACGCCACCTGAGCACCCAGATTCACAACACAGGCTGTCGTAAGGCCATTGCCAAAAACTGCCGCAAGGCCTTCCTGCATCAACAAATCATATACATGTTTAGAATGAATGATTTTCAACTAATTAACATACATACATATATACATATACGTAATACATTAATATAGTGGGACATATACTCCTACCCTACCATACCCACTGCAGATTTGAAAAACCAAACTATTGCCCTCCCCTACCCTTATAAAGTTCCCTACCCGACAGGGTGGATATCCACCGTGGTAGGGTCTAAGTTGTCATCCCTAGTAGCAGCTAATAGCATATACAAACTTGAACGGTTCAGTTGAATCAAGTTCGGAACATATGGTATGAATGAATACCCACCTGATGAACTATGGCTGAGCCAAATTGCAGGTCTCGTAAAACAATAGACAGCACCTCCTTTATTTCTGCACATGGAATGAATTTCCAAAATGGAGCAAATCAGCAAGCAGTGATAGACGCGACACACTACTACTGATGTCATGAATGAAAAAATGGAAGCAAACGATCACCTCGATTATCAAATGTCTCAGGGACAACAAGAATGGCAGAGTACAAATTTCTTTCATTCAGAGGGATATGTAACTTGTCCGTTAGAATCCAATCCCAGATAGTTTGCAGGTCCTCCAATACCTACATAATTATTATTTATAAAAGATAATTTGTCAAAACTAAATTTGAACAGGTGTTTATAGATCATGCAAACTTCACAACTGAATGTTGTGAATTCGGTTTTTTAGAAGCAAAAAGCTAGAAAAGTATATTACTAGCAGCAGGCAGAGGTGCATACAAAAAGCAAAAACGTACTTGCTGCATAGAATAACATTCTGAGATATTAAGATGACCCCTGCGCAGTGGACGGTGTAAGCTATATGGTTCATTTGGAGCTATTCTCAAGGCTTCCTCTCCAAGTATGAACTCCTTATATCTTCGTTCAGCAGCAACAAGATCCATACGGGTGGTACCATTACTGTCCTCCCCAGTTGGTGACTCACTAGGTGTATCTAAACCAGTGGAGGACTTTTTGTCAAATTAAAACAAAATACTCAGAGGTGAATACAGTGAGATATCAGAACACACACAAAAAAAAAAAAAAAAAAAAAAAAAAAAAAAAAAAAAAAAAAAAAAAAAGGCGAATTCCAAGAAAAACAAACATGTAGAAAGACCAATAATCAAAATTTCTGTGAAATATCAAATTTCAAGTGTACCTAAACCAAAAACTAACCTTTTTATGGACTACTAAGAAACGACTATTAGCAAGAGTAAACTAGCAAATAATGATAAGAACAAAAAAATTAACATACATGGCTGGGTATTTCTACACAGAGATATTGACAGAGAAAAACTGATCCTATATATACACATTAGGGTGTAGAGGAGAAAACTGATAATGATGCCAAAAACCTTAATGGTTAAATAACGGTTGTATAAATAAATTGACAAAGTTGTCCTGCCAGTGGCAATGATACATCAAAATCCCAGGACAATCTAACTAGAACCAATACACAGATTTTCCAAAACGCGTCCAAGCAGATCCAAAAAAAAAGGCAATACAAAGCAAAACAAAAAACATGATAAGGACACAAAGGGACCTGCAAAACCATAATACAAGAAGTAGGCACTAGGCAGACATCAAAAAGAGAACTTCTGAGCTTGCAGAATGTAGAACAACTTACTCAAGGTAGAGGATGATTGGGTACTCTTCTCAAACACATCAGTCCATGTTAGGGCTGATTCTTTCTTGTTATTATGTGCAGGATATGCATCAACACGGCCCATCTGCATGCCAATTTTGTGTTCTCAGGATCAACAAAAAGAATTAGGACGAAAGACTAGATTAAGAATCTACAAAAAGGTATTCAAGAAACGGATCCACAAAAAAAGCCAACCCATGCAAACTCTCTTTGTGATGCAAAGAGTGTAGTGAACATATTGCAAGATACAAATTAAGGATACCCATTAGCTGATGGTCCCTATTGAGGTACAAGGGACGTCATGCGTCTCAGGCCAAAAGATTATATCCAAGAAAGAAGATATCAATTTTACCTTACGAGAATACGCATCATTTGGAACCTCTTCATCTAGAAATGGAATTTTCAACAGTGAAGCAATCTGACAAAAGAAAACTGAAAGCCATGAGAAAATCCATAGTGCAAATCAGAACAGATAAACTTGCCCTCAAAAAAAAAAAATCAGAACAGATGAACTTGATATAAAATGATTCATGATTTACAATGTCGTATGCTTTTTCTCGTTCCATATACTGTGCTGTGGTAACTTGAGAATTAAGTCCCTGAAGAAACAAAAGCACACAACTAGGAGATCAAGCTAAAGAGAAAAACTTCTAATAACAAATCAAACATGTATAAAGCACAGTAAAAACATTAACGAAAATTGTATTGATCCAGCTAAAAAAACTCAAAAGACCTGGTCTTGAACGTGTTTCTTGGAAAATTGATTGAACCCAGCGATTCGTCTAGCAATACAATGAGGGATGCTGAGTGGAGTGTCTTGCTGAGCCAATCCAATTCTTATATTTGCAGACCCTAAAACCCGAAATTGAAGGGGAGCATAAGGATACAATAGCTAAAATGTATCAAACGCCCTCGTATTCAAGTTAAAAACAACCCAGGAATTACTAGGGAAAAGTACAGAGAAGAGGGCAATTTTCACTCCAAAAAATAAGCAGAAAACTAAAAGTAGCTAGTTGAGAAGGGACCTGGATTGATGACAACAAGAGAAGAGCCACGTTCAGTAAGAAGTTGAGAAGGGACCACGGTTTTCAGGTAATCCTGCAAAATCAAAGGTAGAAACCGAAGAAGAATGACACCAATTTTACAAAAATTAGTGAAGTTTGAATTTAGTTACCATGTCGGAGAAGAAACACTTCCAGAAGATTTTACAGCAGGGAGCAGCAACGAGTTAGACACATGTGCAGATTCACTACTAGACAGTCTAGACTACTGATAATGGTTGAGCATTTAGGCCCTGTTTGGATTAAATGATTTGAAGGGAAATGAAATGATATGATTTGGACGGATTTAAATTTTGGTGTTTGGATTGTTTTAGTTTGAAAGAAAGGAAAGGAGAGTAAGGGAAAAGGAAGGATAAGGTTCTTTATAACTTAAGTGGTCTCATTTCCTTTCAAAACAGGTAAGAAACGGAAGGAAACAATGCATTTTTTTATAAATGTACTGACAATCCTTTTATCTCTTTCCTTGCTATCTAGTTCTATCCAAACACTCAAAATGGACTTCACAATCCCTCTTTCTCCTCTCCTTCCTTTTCTGTTACTATCTTTCCTTTTCCTTTCTATGTAAATCCTTCAATCCAAACGGAGTCTTAGAGATTCTTAAGAATGTGTCGTTGATGGAGACGGGATGAGATCACCTGTCCAATTTGTGTGTTAATTTGTGTGTCTAATTTCGGTGTCTAAGTAAAAACAACGTCGTTTTATGTGTGTTTTATTTCTTGAAGAAAATAAAATAAAAATAAAAAAAAACAAAAAATAAAATACATATGAAACGACGTCGTTTTTACTTAGACATCGAAATTAGACACACAAATTAGACAGGTGATCTCATCAGGACTCCATTCTCTAAAGATAAAATAGTGTTTAATTTGTATTATAAAAAATCTCTTATTCAAATCTTCTATAAATTCTTCGTCAAAAAAAATGGTCTAAAAATACCGCACGCCTTCGTGGAAAAGTTAAAATGACGTTGTTTCATGATAAGTAAAGTGTTAAAACGATATTGTTTCTACCACACTTGACGATGCAAGACATTGTAGACTATGGAGAAATCCGTTTTTACCACACTTTGACGATGCAAGACATTGTAGACTATGGGGAAATCCAGAATCATTCATATGATACAATATAAGATTCTCTATAGTATAATACACAGAGCAATATATGGGAAAACATACCCCAAAATATAGTTTTTTTTATGTATTTAATTTAATTTTTTTAAAATTTTGGACCTTAACCATTTATATGTGCATGTTGTGACTATAATAACACGTCATTTTGATGTATTCAAATTCTTTTTTAATATTTCAGATCTAAACATTTTGGGTGAATGTTGTGATAGTAGAGTACTATTGAGTTATAATTATTCTTGGACAAAACTAACCGTACGAGTAAATAGCATACAAATTAATTTAAAGTATCTTTATTTTGATCATTTATGTATCATTCATGCTTTATTCCATGCTTTTGTGATGTTATCTGCCTCTTATTCTCATGTGGAATAAAGTGGTTGAATTTCGTCTGCATGTCCACTACTACCATGATGACTTCCTTGCCTTCAGACTTAAGCAATCCATCCGTAAAATCCATGTTGAGTTGGGATCATGCCTGTGAGGGATTGGTAGTGGCTGGAGTAGTTCTTGAGGTTTATCATATAGACTCTTGCAATGCTAACAAGTAATACACTTTTGTATCATTTCCTAAACATCCTTTTTAAGTTGCGGCCAATACAACAGTCACTTAATCCTGATATAACAGCCATGACCCTTGAATGACCTCATATGGGACTTGAGTGCAATCTATCAATTTGGATCTCAAAACCTCCATGGCTCATACATATATCCACTATTTGTATTTAAGAATCCTTGGTGCAAAGACTAATCATCAGTGCCTTGAATTTTTCCTCAACCGTTAGGTTGTAGCTGAAAGTTATTTCTTGCATCCAATAAGGTGATACTATGCTCACAACACACAATTGTCCCTCGACATGACTTTTCGTGGACAAGGCATCAGATGCTATTATCACTTCTCTTTTTGTACTCAATAGTGATATTCAACCCAAGTAACTTGGTCACCCTTTTTTGATGTGGTGTTGTAGTGGCCCTTGGATCCAGAATGAACTTCAGACTCCATTGATTAGTTTCGATGACAAAGGCCTAGCCTTGAATATATGGCTTCCATTTGGTTACTACCTTGAGGACTGCTAGGAGTTCCTTCTCATTGAGGAACAACCTCATCTCCTTAGAGATGAAGGCTCTGCTTAGATAAGCACATGTTTCTTGTTTTGTTGTAAAATAGCCCCTAATCCTTTGCCACATTCATATGTTTCAGTGCAAAATGGAATTCCAAATATGGTAAGACAAGTACTAATGTTTTGCACATGGCCTATTTGTGTCTCTAGTATGCTTTTGAGGCACTCTATGACAAGCAAAGCCCATATTTCTTGAGTTACTGTCATTCAAGTGTTTAGCAATAATTTTATAATAAGGCACAAATATCCTATAGAAAGATGTTATACCCAAAAACCCCTCGGTACAGTCACATTATGGGGTTGGGGCCAATCTAACATGGCTTGAATCTAGCTTGGGCCAGCATGCACTTCACCCTCGTGCATGATATGGACCAAGTATTCCACCTTGGTTTGTCCAAAAGAGCATTTGGATAATTTAGCATCGTATTGGTTTTTAATCAAAACTTCTATAAGAACTTTAAGATGTTATATGTGGGAATCCATGTCAGGACCGAAGATTAAGATGTCATAAAAAAATACCAACACAAACTTCCTCAAGTAAGGTCTCAGCATTTCATTCATACTTATGTGCCATCACTTTGAATTCAAATTGGTCATGATGAGTCACAACAGCAGTCTTTTGGACATCATCCTCATTCATCGTTCTGATGGAATCCAGACCTTAAGTTTATTTTACAAAAATACCATAGACTCTCAAACTTGTCCAACAATTCATCAATTAAGGGACTATGGTAGATATCTTTGTCAATCAAGTCATTCAACCTTTTGTAATCCACAAAACATCTCCATGCTTCATCTTTCTTTTTCATAAGGAGAAAATGGGCTATTTGTATAATCCCCCGTTGTAGAATTCGACCCACCAATTGCTCTATTTCATCCTTCTGACAATGAGCATACCTATAAGTTTATAGTTTTACAGGTTCAACACTTTCATTTAAAGTTACGGTATGCTCATAGCCCCTCATTGGTGGCAATCATTGGGAATTTGCAAACACCTCATGACACTCTTCTAGGACATGAGTTTGTTCACTGGGCACTTGACTCAGAGTATGTTCATGTATCAAAGTGAGGCTCCCTAAGAGTCTATAGGCCCCATTTCTCGATTTCTTAGTAAAGCTTTTGAAATTGATCGTCTTCAGTTGATCTTTTATGCGTAACTTCTTTGCTTAATTTGTTCTCCCTCGTTAGTGAAAACCACCTCCGTTGGTTGAAGTCAAAGACCATAGTATTGTACAATTTCATCCAATCCTTCCTAATACAATGTCACAAATTCTCAACTTGAACAGTCTCACATCTTGTTAGGACACTTAAATTCACTCACCATTCTATGTTTCCATCTACTACCGTGATTAACATAGGGTGATTTGGTTCTGTCACACTACAATCCCTCCCAAAACTCCATCATCCTCGGGTACTCGAAAGTGTATGTTCTTCCGCTTGCACACTTAGCCACGGGTGTATTTTTCATCACACCTGAAACATAACCCAAAGGCCCTCTTTTTCTGCAACTTCATAAGAGTATTTGCCCTATGCACCATTGGTTTATTGTCAGTGTTAGGTATTTTATCATTCACCTTAGTGATGAATGAGGAACTTAGATCGACTGGCTAGGGTTAGAGAAATTTTTATGTACATGCATGTCATTCAATGCCATTATAATACATTCCTGACATATGACAATATCAATGTCTCCGGGCTTCATCAATCTCACCATAGACTTCATTTTAGTCTTAAGGCCTCTTATAAAACATTCCGATCAATGTCTCCATGCCTCTTATAATGTTCGCATACTTGATCAATTATACTATACATTCCGATTTCAACCTTTAAATTAATTCTATAGTTGATTTCAATGTGAGATGGTTCTAATTTTCACGGTGTAAATTGCATAGATAGAGAGTTTTTAAAAGCATAAATACACATCATGAAAAAAGCAATATTAAATGTTTTATGCTATCATTTGATATAATCATAGTTTATTTTTATTTTTTAGTTAATATTTATAATATGATTGCCAATAGTCATAGACTAATTAGAAATTGTATAAAATTTCATGTTATTATAATTTTAAATTTGACATTATTTAAAAGTACGATAACTATAAGATAAGATTTAAATTAAAAAAATAAAAGGAGTGGGAAAGTAATTAATGTACGTTTTTCATTGTAGTTTTTTTATTTTGACATGTTTAAAAAATAAAATAAGATATTTAATAGCTATAATATAATAATATAATTTAAATTGTAAAAAACTGGAAAAAGATATGTATAATACACACTTTAATATTATAAAATAAAAACTAAATTAAAAAATATGGATTAAGATGAGATTTGCTTATTAAATAAAAAAAAGATGTTTTTCAAAACCAAAAAAAAAAAGATTGCCGTGCTTTTCATTTTTGATAGGATTGCCATGCCTTTTCTTTTTTATCTGAGATGAGTTTGCGTGATTTATTATGTTTATTAATATTTAATTAACATTAAAAAAATTAAAATGGAAGAAAAAAATCGGGAGAAACACCGAGGGTAGGAAACACTTTTATTTATGAATATAGATATAGATTTTTTTTGACGGTAGATATAGATATAGATTTTTTTTTTCTTTTAAAAAAAACAGATTTATAAAAACATCGAAATAAACGAAAACATTAACGCATGGTATCATTTTCTACAACATTTAGTCCCAACCCACATCGACGCAGGGGCGGATCCGGGCTTAGTTCATGAACTCTCTAAAAAAATTGTTACTTATAAAGAAAAATTAGGACCTCTCAAATCTTTTTTTTTTAAACCTTCTAAAAAAAATGATTTTCTGGGATCATGCACCTAGCCGTCTCCACATTTGACAGAAGCAAAAATGAAAAGAAAAAAATACCAGAAATTAGAAAATCATGTTGTGTCAGGCCTGACACTTGCAAATCAGGTCATGCCTTTTCTGACATAGAAAATTAGGTAAACGTAAGGATTTCTACGTTCAAACGTAAGTATCCTTACGTCCAAACGTAAGAAAATTCAAACCAAATCTCATACAAAAAGCACTCAACACAGATTCCTTACGTTTAAACGTAAAGATCCTTACATTTAAACGTAAGGAACGTAAGGATTCCTTACGTTTAAACGTAGAGAAATTCTTGTCCACATGAATTTATCATTCATTTTGGTGGCACACGTATGCACGCTGCTGTTAATATATCATTCATTTTGGTGGCACACAACATGAGCTGCCAATAATAGCATCAACGGCACGCATCGTTAACTGCCAATAGTGGAATTAGCAGCCCGCCACGTAAGCTGTCAATAATAGTATGAGCGGCGCACAACTCCATGCCGCTGATTACTTTAAACTTTTAGCGGCATTGAACTTTGCAGCACACTATGTGCGCTGCCAATAGCTGTTTTGCACGCTGTCAAAAGCCTTTTTTTCTTGTACTAGCTCTTCTTGCTGCATATGCACCCTCTCTTCTTCGTATTTGCCTTTTCTTTTGACGCCATGACTTGCGTCTCAATGTGCCAAGATGTATATGAAATCGGCTTAGCATCGAAGTATCACTCTAACATAGGTTGCATGGTGACTAGTTCAGAAAGTAAGGTGAAACTGATTGTTTCACGTTCTCGGATTTTTCCTGCAAACACAAAACAAAAACAAAAACAAGGTTAGAAAACTACTCCGCAACTGGTTGTAACCCAACTTTAGCGAGGCATTCTGACAATCACAAAATGAGATAAACACATAAAAACGAAGAAACTCTAGAGACTCTGGGTTCACTGTCAAGCCGCAACTGCATGTAGTCAGGTGGCAGCCTGGCTTATGATCCAAGTTTTAGGGTACAGACACATCATAACAACTCCAACAACTCCCTGCTCAAATCTGTGCCAGCATGCAGTAACTATGTGCCCACTCTTGCCACACAATTGACACACAAGTCTGTTGGAAGAGTTGTTGTTATTTGAGTTCCTTCCTCCACCTCTACCTCTGTTATTTCTACCACCCCTTCCTCTATTGCTGTTGTTGGAAGAGTTTCCAGGTCTTGGAGTGTAATTAGACCTAGGATTGCTATTGCTAGCATAATTAGCAACTGGTCCTCCATGATTATCACTGCTAATACCACCATTAAACCTAGCTAGAAGCCTTTCATATTCCTTATCAAGTCCACCTAGTGTAGCCAGGATTAGCTCAGATTTGGATATAGGGTATCCAGCAGCAGCTAAGTTGTCTGAATATGACTTCATCTGTGCCAAATAATCTGCCATAGATTTTGATCCATTGGTGGCTCTAGTCAAGGCACTCTTGTACTCCAACATTCTAGCTTCTGCCTGACTGTTAAACAAGGTCTCAAGTGTTATCCAGATTTCTCTAGCAGATTTACATCCAACCACCTCTTGTAAAGCTTCAGTGGTCATAAAACTCATTAACCATCCTATTAGTAACTGATCAGTGACACTCCATTCTTCAGCAGTCTGTGGTCGTTGAAACGGTGAAGGTGACACAGATAGAGAGTTTGAACCCAGTCTGGGATGCATTTCTTCACCAAGAACATGACTCTCCAGACGGTGACCTCTAATAATAGGCAGAACTGTTGATTTCCACAACAGATAATTAGATCGGTCTAATTTTACACTGCAAACCTGATTCAGATTTCCAGTGAACGGCAGATTCGACATGGATGAGCTCCCCAGAGAATTAAACGAGCTAAGATTAGGTGCAGGCGGTAAGGTGGAAAAACCAGTGCTAAAAAACAGTGGATTGTTATCCAATCTACCAAAGCTCAAACCTGATATATGAGGAAGACTGGATTCTGGAATAAAACCTTGCTGCATGTAACTTATGGGTGCAAAGGTAGTAGCTCCAAACAGAACCGAAGTCGGAATACCAGTCGGCGTTGCTCCGGCGAGACTTGACAGAGAACCATGAGTGAATCCATATCCTAAAGTAGCTGAAGCAGAATCAGCTCTTATTTGAGTGCTCTGTGGCAAGGACGATGCTACTTCAGCAGCTGTGATGGTTACTGCAGCTGTTGAAGCCTCAGACGCTGCGGTGGTCATCGGCGGAGGTGATTACGCCGGCGAACCTGGTTTTGATACCAAGATAGGAAAACAGAATCAGAGATAATGGATTTGTTATTCTCACACAAATCTATCTGCTGTCCTTTTACATAAAATATACTACACTCACTTCCACAGGTGTATACAATAAGACATTACCAAAAATATCCTTACGTAACAAAATATAAAACAATCAATTATTTAACTTCCGCAAAAAGGAAAAATATAGCAACATCAAACTTGACTCGTTCAATACTTGACTAATAATTATATAGTCAAGTATTACCTGTTACATATTACCTGTCACATATTAAATGCTTCTGAAATGAACATAAATACAAACAGGAAATGCACAAATTTTATGCTGGACTTGGTGTAAATCATAGTTGGTGCACCAAAACTAATAGGAATTCAACTTCCACCAATGGGCCCCTATCCGTAAAAACTTTCCACCAACGTATTCGGGCGCGCCCGTGTGGGGGGGACGGACCAAGGCGCCATAGCCCGGAGCCCCCCCCCCCCCGAAAATTAATGGATTTAAGGGCCCTGAAATTTTGACATAATATTATATATATACTTATTTATATAAACAAGGAATGTATTACCTTAATGGTTAGTACTCAAGTATACTAGATATGAGACTTGGTTTCGAATCATGTAAGCTATAATAATTTTTGTTTTTTTAAACTAGGACTACGAGCCAAATAAGTAGGTGTTTTATATATATTTTGGTTACTGTTTTTTTTCGAATGGCGAGGGCCTAAATTTTTTTTTTGGCCCCGAGCCTAAATTTGGACAGGGACGCTCCTGAATGTATTCATTTAAAAATGCTGACTTGGTGATCCAAAACTTGCACCTCGACCATCCTAAAATTAGTGCAGGAAATGTATTGAATGGTGTTTGGTTTTCTAAGAGCTTGAAATCATTATTTATTTCGAGCGTAAAACCTACTATATGCTAAGGCGGTTAATCGCAACCGCCATTAAATGCAATATATATACCTTGCATCCCTAAACATGCCTTTTTTTATTTGTATATTTTCTATCTTATTACTACGGATAAAAGATCTGTTTTTTTCCTTGAAGAACAAGAAATTTCTCCCTTGAAGGAATTCTGTATGATCATATCTATGTCAGATTCATATTTACCTGAAGATTTACTTGTTCTTGTCCTGATACGGTTGCCACCAGAATCCCTTGGTCGATGTAATAGCGTATCGAAATCATGGAACGTTCTGATTTCAAGATCTGAATTCATTCGGTTTCATCTGCAATATCAGTGTAGCATCCGAAAAAAACCAATCAGATTACTTTGTAAAGATGTTGGTTGTGGGTCAAAAGGACAGTACTCCGGCCTTGAGACACACTTGGCAGAATATTCAATCAATGGGAGCGATTTGGAAAGCTTGAAATTAGGCTGCGAAATTCAACGGATTCACAACCCTCATGAAAGCCATGCCCTGGGGATGAAATCAATGCTGGTAGGCTCTTCCAATGGTTTACTTTGTCAAATTCTGTGTCGTGGCCTTAACCTTAAGGGACTTAGTATATACGGTGAATATGAGATATCTTTATGCAATCCGCTCACAAATTCATCTTGGGTTTTGACTAAAAGCCCGTTATACCTCAAAGATGGAAGAAGAAGAAGAAGAGTAGCTTTTTACGGTTTCGGATATGATGATGTTCATGATACCTACAAGGTTTTTCTAGGGAGCGGTCCACCCCATGATGAATATGAAGAACGACTTGGCTTTCAACCCGATGCTAAATATGAATACGAAGTTTACAATTTGAGAACAAATAAATGGATCATAGTAAGGTCAGATCTAGATTTTCATGATTACTTCATCCGTTGTCACAATTGGAATCTGGATGGGGTCTTAATTAATTGTGCGCTACATTGGATATTGAGCAATCCTCACGGTCCTTCTCAAAATAAAAAGACGAATTACATTCTAGCATTCGATCTTAGAGTGGATAAACACAAGATTTTGCCATTACCTAGTGATTTGGAGGATGAATATTATGATCCGATATTGAGTGTGGTGAATGGTTGCCTACTTTTAAGCGACAACAATATTACTCGTAAGCCAGAATTTATTTTTGATATGTGGGTGATGAAGGATTACGGCTTGAGGGATTCATGGACGATGATACGAATACGCAACTCGCCATATTACTTGTCCCGTATAACACCCGTGGCTCTTTTAGAGGATAATAATGTTCATCATCATCATGGGAGTAAACTCATCTATCATGATATCTGGGTCCCTAATGGAACGATGTTATTGTATTATGATACAGAGAGCCATCAAGTTGCGGAGTTTCCAACACCACCATCCTGCAGTTTTCATACGGTGAAACAACTTCAATTTATCGGCAGTCTTGTTCAGCCACATCCACCTTCCTCTTCCTATGGGGACAAGAGGAAATATACAATGGCTGAATTTGGACCAAGTCCTAGTCCCAAAAAGAAGTCAAAAAGCTGAGAGACCACACAGGGTCGAAATTTCGATTATAGTATGAAATAAGAAGAAGACAAATGAGGTTGTCAATTTATTACATTTTCTTGTGTCTAAATTAGTGCATGATTCATTGGTTTTTATATACTCAATAATTGGTGTGGGATTGTGCTAAAAAAAATTAAAATTAGTGTATGATTCATTGGTTTTTATATTCTCTATTTAAGATTTATTAATATGCTTGTTTAATTAGTAGTCGTAACTTGTAACATGTTTGTTTGAATTCAATTATTCAAGTGGGTCCCATGCATGCTATGTTAGCATTTTACTTATAATTTTTTTTTTGAGGGGGCATTTTACTTATAATTCTGACTATTATTTTATCTATCACTCTATATGTTCCTATTTACGGTTAAACCTCGATAAATAAATAATATCGTTAAATGAATAACTTTTTTCAGTCCCGACTTGGGCAAGAGGCTTAAAATAATATTCGATAAATGAATAACCTCGCTAAACGATTTTTTTTTTCTGGTCTCAAGGGTATTCATTTATCGAGATTTAACTGCACATGTATTGCTCTATGCTCACCTTATGTTTTGATATTCCCGGGAATATCACGGTGGTTGTTCCGGTGTTTATACGGTGGATATCTAGTTGAAAGAGATGATCTTTAGAAGGAAAGATGGTGGTTGTGATGAAGACAGGGCGGTGCTCAGCCGGCGAGCTCAATGCGATAAGGAAAAGGGGCACGATGTCGACAAATTGGCAGAGTACATCTGCTTATCTTCATTTTTTGATCCCCTTTGAGGGTTACATGGGGCATTTATTTATAGGCAACACTCTAAAGATGATTAGGCTAGCAGTGACAAGACATAATTAAGTACAATTAAGAAGATAAACAGTGATGAAGGGTCGGCTCGAGGGGACCGCTGATCGCTCTGATGTCTTTGCTGCTTGTGTAGCCTTGTCTTTGCTGATGTTAAGTGTAGAGCGTGCTTGCCTGCGTATATAGGGCATGATCCGACTGATCGATGTGGCGGATTTATAGCGACGTGATCGGCTACCAGTTTGAGCGCCAGCATGATCGTGCGGATGCGATGACCGGATCGGCTTACTATCCGTCAGGCTGGTAGCAATGGAGGTCAGAGGCTAAGGCGAGACCGTGGGTATGGGTCAGATGCTGGTTGCACAGGCCCTGTTCGGGTTCGGTATTATCAATGGCCCCCTACTCCGTGGCTAAACTGTTCGTCGGGGTTTAGGCAGAGAGTAAAGTCGCGAGCGCAACTACATACCGCGTCCCAACAAACTCCGTTAGAGGTGGTGCCGATTATGGTAGTATCGGGCTTGGTACGGCCGCTACGATGTTATCGTTGTGTCATGAGGTGTTGTGCACTTGAGGTGGATAGACTTCGGACCGCTTTACGTATGGTGGGTTTTGGGCAACTTTTATGTCGCGGAAAGACTCATTGCTCAATGTTGCGCGATAAAGCAGACAAGCAAGAAACGCTGCGATATCGGAGGGGCAGGTTTAGGACCGCGCTAGTATTGGCGGGTTTTTGGCAATTTTTATGTCTTGAAATGACTCATCGCCAGGCATTGCGCTATAAAGCGGACAAGCGTTGGTGCTGCATTATCAATCGGACAGACTTGACCGCTGCGCTATGAAGCGGACATGCTTGAATGCTATAGTTGTGTTGACTTGCCATTGGACGAGACATAACCTTGGTTCCGTATTCGCTGTGACGGTTGACATGACTGGCCTCCAAGGACGGAGCCAAGATTTAAATTTAGGGTGGGCTAATGAACTATATCCGGTTTGTCGGGTGGGCTGGATTAAGAAATTTGACAGATGAAACTGGATCACATAGAATTTTTAGTGTGATATTTTTTTGTCCGGGTGGGCTTAGCCCACCTCAACATTTCACATACCTCCGTCCTTGCTGGCCTCGATCTCTTATTGGCGGGAAAATTTCGATAACCGTGAGGAGGTTGTGCTTTGAATATTGAATTTTGAAACTGCTGATATGACGTTTCGGCTCCCGGTTTGCCTATATAAAGTGGCAAACCCCAAACCGAAAATACCTTTCCTCCTTTCTGATTTCATAGCATAAAAACTCTGGTGGCCTTCGGAGAATCCGGTGGTCTAGTAGCAGTTATCGGCGGAGTTTAAGCACTTTCCGGTGGTCTCTTTGAGGTTTCCGTCCACTTGGTATCACCCAAAAATATTTGTAGAAAAATGTTAAAAAGGACAAATTTCAAGTGGAACTGGGTATTTAGTCCAGTGGAATTGAAAAATGGTGAAAAATGACAATTATCATTCCACTGGACGATAATGCACTTCTTATATTTTTTGTTTTTGCTTTTGTTTTAGTGGATTTGTTTAGTAGTGGATTGTTGGATATTAAAATATTTTAGTGGATTATTTTTCGTGGATTTGTTTGACAGTGGAATTGAAGTCATTAAATTCGACGAGGGTAATTTCGTCATTTTAAGTGTCTTTTGCCCTTTTTCACTATTTTTCATTCCACTTGTCCTTTTTGGCAATTTCTCCTAAATTTTTGTCATTATTTCCGGTTGTCCCAAATATCTGTTGTATAATAACTTTTCTCTTGTGGACCCTAAGTAGATATATTTATTGTGGTGTCCTTAAAGACTCTCTTTAGATAAAGTCTTGATAAGGATAATTTTGTCATTTTAAGGGTATAATTTTGTCTTTTTAAAAATAGTTAATTAATGACATAATAGTTGTAATTATGTATTTTTTTTTGAGAGTGTAATTATGTTTTACATATTCATAAAAAAAAGCTAGTACTTTCACATTACTATAATTATCTCAATTAAAAAATATGAAGGTAGAATACTAGTAATTTATTTCATTTAATCTTCTCATTAAATTAAGAGAGATTGAGGGAAAAAGCTAAAAAAAAATTACAAAATGAATAAATAGGACACTTTTTTTTACTTTTTTTTAGTTGCGCGCGTAAAATCAACTGATCGTAAAAAGTCTCTTTTAGATAAAGTCTTGATAAGGATAATTTTGTCATTTTAAGGGTATAATTTTGTCTTTTTAAAAATAGTTAATTAATGACATAATAGTTGTAATTATGTATTTTTTTTTGAGAGTGTAATTATGTTTTACATATTCATAAAAAAAAGCTAGTACTTTCACATTACTATAATTATCTCAATTAAAAAATATGAAGGTAGAATACTAGTAATTTATTTCATTTAATCTTCTCATTAAATTAAGAGAGATTGAGGGAAAAAGCTAAAAAAAAATTACAAAATGAATAAATAGGACACACTTTTTTTTAGTTGCAAAAATGATAAACAATTTCAGACGGACAAAATTACCCCTTTATAGGAGGGACGCGCGTATATCATCAAGTGCTTCCGTACTGCTTCAGGTTTGTTTTTGTTTTTGTTTTGTTTGTTTTTTTTTTCTTCAAACATCCGTAACTTTTGATTTACAACTCCGATCATCGAAATTTTTTCACCAAAATTTCTTTTTTTTTGCTCTTTAATTTGAGCCAAATACGATACCCTTCCGATGTAAATTTTGAAAGCCGAAAAAATATTTGTATTAACCGGAGTTCTTATAAACGACCGTAACTTTTGATTTAAAACACCGATCATCAAAATTGTTTCACCAAAGTTCATATTTTTTTTATCTTCATTTTGAGACCTCATTTGATACATTTTCGACGTAGTATTTGAAAGCCGAATTTAATTGCAGCATTTACACTAACACAATATCAGTATCAGTATCAGTATCAGAGTATCAGGCTCATTTAAGGCTTAATTCAAGTGACTACTTCAAGGCACACATATGTCACAAATTCAGCCAAGTATCTCAATATATAGCATTAAAATCAGCCGTATAAACTCACAATTCAGCTTAATTACAAAGCATCTCAGTGCATCAATTTTCAGCTCAGCTTGATTCGTTTATCAATCATATAAGCATGCTTGAATCATAACAAGAAATCAAAGACAAGAAATCTGAAAATTGTAAACAATCACCCCATCAACTAGTATTGGGATAAGCATTTCATCTCCACAACATATATGCAGCAAAACCAGAATCCATAACAATTTAATAAAAATAAAAAAGTCATTTCCAATTGACTCCAATAGGAACACAAACTCATAAACTAATAAAGCTAAAAACTTTCAAAGAAATTGCAACAAAACAAACCAGAGATTAATCAATCTCGCCTATTCATTTGGATTCAATCCAAATTCAAGAACAAAGAACAACTCATCACTACTACTCGGATCGATTTGCGTATCGTTCAGCCTTATCATCTATTCCTAATTATTCCAAAAGAAAGACTCTATGGTTGATGATGACGAAGTCATGTGGTTCCGAGGGTCAGAGATAGAATGTCTAGAAGGATCTTGTGCATTGAAACATCTAAATGGTAAATTAGAAGGCAAAACTAGATTATTGCATTTACACTAACATAGTATCAGTAAACAATATCAATATCGGTAAACAGTATCAGTATCAGTAAACAATATTAGGCTAATTTAAGCTTAATTCAAGTGACTAATTTAAGGCACACATATCTGGCTCATATAAGGCTCATTTAAGGCTTTATGTCAAGGGACACAAAATCACATCTGGCTCATTTAAGGCTCATATAAGGCATACAATATCACTAACAGTATCATATAAGGCATTCCAAGTGACTACTTCAAGGCATACATATCTGGCTCATATAAGACTCATTTAAGGCTTAATCCAAGGGACACAATATCATGTCTGGCTCATATAAGACATACAATATCACTAACAGTATCATAAGGCACACAGTATCAGTAAACAGTATCAGGCTCATATAAAGCTCATTTACGGCTCAATACCAAGTACAAAACCAACTCAATGAAACTACTCTGTCAATCTGTTTAAAATACATGATACCTCCAGAAGCTCAGGCCCCAACCACTTGGAATTTGAAAATATCACAAGAGAATAAAACATTGCACCATACCAATCACATTGAGTACAAAACATATATCACCAAGGCTGGATGCTTTTATAGCGCGGGTTAGCTATAATACTATAAAATAAACATGAATGGTGCTCAAATTCTTCTATTTTATGCAGAAGCATATTTATGTAATTATGGAATGAGGAATGAAAACAAAAATGAATAAAAGCCAAAAACATCAAATGAGAACCTTGTGGATATACAACCTTGAGCCCCGACCCTGCATATGCAACCTTGTTTCAATTAGTAGTATCCAAATGAGCACAGAAAATGTGCATACAAATCTTAAGGTCTGAAGTTTTGTTTATTGATAAGATTTGTGGAAAATTTTCCTTGGCTTTCATTCAGTCACATTGGTCAATATATAGTACAATTTAGGGCTTTCCCTTTTGTCCAAAATGTCAAAACTACCCCGATATAAATTAATTACAATACATCACATAATTATATATATATATATATATATATATATATATATATATATATATATATATATATATATATATATATATATATATATATATATATATATATCGTAATACCCCCTCGAGGTGGAACGTGAAGATTTCGAACGCCCAACTTGCGCAGTAAGAAGTCGAATTGTTGTCGTCCCAATGCTTTGGTAAAAATATCTGCCAATTGAGTCTTCGTAGGAACATAGGAGGGAATAATCAAACCATCTGTGATAGCATCACGTACAAAATGGCAATCGGCCTCAATATGTTTTGTGCGTTCATGGAAAACTGGATTTTGAGCAATATACAACGCAGACTGACTATCACAGAACATCCGGATGCCAGGAGGGTGACGCACCCCTAAGTCCCGGAGAAGTTGCTTAAGCCACTTCAATTCACAAGTGAGAGACGCCATAGATCGATACTCAGCTTCTGCCGAAGACCGGGAAACCACGGTTGCTTCTTAGATTTCCAAGATATGGGGGAAAGTCCAAGAAACACAAACCATCCACTCAACGATCGCCGAGTCAAAGGGCAACTGGCCCAATCCGAATCACACCAACCTTCAAGAAGCAAAGAACAATCAGATCGCAGCAGAATACCCTGCCCAGGACTTTTCTTCAAATAACGCACCACTCGTAGTGCGGCGTCCCAATGCTCCAACCTAGGAGCATGCATAAACTGTGATAAAATATGTACGGAGTATGCCAGGTCAGGACGTGTCACACCAAGATAAATCAAACGCCCAACCAAACGCCGATACCGTTCAGGATCTGGTAACAAAGTTCCCTGTGCCAAGGCCAACTTATGGTTCTGCTCGATCGGAAAATCAGCCGGCTTGGCTCCAAGCAGCCCGGTCTCATTAATAATATCTAGTGCATATTTCCGTTGATTTAAAAATATACCTGATTTATTTCGAGCAACCTCCAACCCAAGGAAGTACTTAAGAACCCCCAAATCCTTCATTTTAAAGCAGCTGCTCAAATAAGCTTTAAAAGCGTTCATTTCATGTCGATCATTCCCTGCAATAATCATGTCATCCACATACACTAGCACATTAAGCTGAGTATCACCACGTTGCAAAGTAAATAAAGAATAATCGGAATATATATATATATATATATATATATATATATATATATATATATATATATATATATATATATATATATATATATATATCTAATTATGTGATGTATTATAATTAATTTATATCGGGGTAGTTTTGACATTTTGGACAAAAGGAAAGCCCTAAATTGTACTATATATTGACCAATGTGACTGAATGAAAGCCAAGGAAAATTTTCCACAAATCTTATCATGGTATCGGAGGCGAGAGGTCGTGAGATCGAACCCCACTGGTTGGACATTATTAAAAAAAAAAAAGTGTGCGAGTGTTAGACACACTTCTGAACTTGAGGGGGGTGTTGGGCGGATCGCCACACTCTTAAATGATAAGAAATATAGTTGCGCCTTTACTAACACCAATTGGTTTTAGTACAACGGTAAGCGCTTGATTTTTAACATTTATCTAACTAAAATCTTGAAACAAACATAACGAGATCGAGATGAAGCAATATCAAAATTTTGTTTTTTTGTGTCAAAAACGAAAAAAAAATCTTTGGGACCATCTGTTTCTGCTTACACATACTCTAATTTAGTCTTGTATAACATTTTCACAGCAACCTTCAATCCAAAACCATTCCCATTTGCTCTTATCATCATCCAAGACCACCCTCCAAATCAATCTTCCTGATCCAAGATCTTTATACAAGCAGACAAACCCTTCAGTACTTGCGCACTTGGTGCAATCCCAAAATCATTTATTTTCCTCCTAAAAACATCACCCCAGTTCTAATGGAACTCTTTCAAGCATGCTATTGCTTTTGGATGTCCAAAGCTCAAATTCCCATTGGTTAAAAAAAAGATTCACACCCGTTAATTCCTCTATAAATAAAATCAAAAAAATAAAAATAAAGAAGGAGAAACAGCAGTTTCACCCGTTGATTCAAAATCCCTAGTCATCAAGTCATCATCTTAGTAGAACTGTGATCGAATTCGAGAATCGAGACTCTTCTGTTGTGAAATTCTCTTCAAATCTGCAATTTGTACTTCGAAACAGAATTTTAGGATCACATTTTAAGAAAAAAGACATTTTGAAAAGGCGATTAGAAGGTACTACGAAGCAATTACCTCTAGGGCCGAGAGTAAGGCCAACGGCATCCGCCAATTTATCAATCCCAGCTTGAAGGGCAGCTCGAGAATGCTGGTCAAAAGCAATTTCCTTAGCTGCAGCCTTTCCCACAAGTCTTCTTTTACTTGGTTTAGAGTTGAATTTCTGTCTCCGCGAATGGTTCTGGCTCAGCCTAAAACCTCCCTGCAAAAGAATTCACATAAATCATTTGAATAAATGCCTCAACCAAAACATTTCAAGCAGAATGAATCCAAATTAAGATATTCCGGCATCGGATTTTGTTCGGGAAGGGAAGAAAATGGAAAAGTAAGAGTTTCAAATGTGCATTTGATAGTTGTATCAAATAGAGGTGTATTCATCCGATTGAATTTATTTGTCTTTAATGCAGTTAAAAAATTGAAGTTGGATTAGCATTTAATAATTAAGAGGGAAAAGTGGACTATAAACTAATTTTACCTAAAAATTTCACAGACGAAGCATTTAGTTCTTGGTGTTATAGTTATAAAGGCAACCGGAAGCCTTTTGTTCGTGTTAGGAAATTATCTTGGCCCTTTATCTTCTGGTTCGTAAATTATTGTGTGATTTCAACAACTATGAAGTTGATCATAATGAATTTGCTCCACTTTTTGTCAAGTTCACACAGGTTAGTTAGTGTTGATTCCTAGCTATGAGATTAGTACTAAATAGCTTCAGATTATCATATCCATTAATTGATGATTGTATTTTTGGATTCAGAATTTGGCACTGTTCGGTGCATTGCTCTTTTCTATCGGCGGCACGAAAAATACAACACCGCGGAGATCTTCAAAGAGGAAGGCTTCTCATAAAGCAAAAACCGTCTGAGTAGGAAAAAACCGAAGAAAAAACGGCGTATATAAAAAGATACGTAACAGTCGATCAGCAGACAAGGTGTTTCTGTGTTGTTAGGCTTTTAAGTTTTCATTGAAAATGTATGGTCCAGGTCGTTTTATGTACTCTTTTATTTAAACGAAGACATATCATTTTTTCAAACCGACTTCTTCAGGAAGCCACAATATTGACGGTGAGAGTCGATTGGACTTTTAAACAGTTCAATATGATAATTACTTAGTTTAAAAATCGATTTAAAATTGTCTCTTGTTTGTAGTATGAAACAACATGGTTTGGAGTAACACTCCCAAAAAAAATATTGGCACAAAAACAAAGAGTCGTGATACAGTCACAATAAATTTAATAGTGAATGACATAAACATGGCAAATTATAACAAAATATCACGGGTTCGTCACGCAATATAGCAAAAATAACAAAACACAGCAAATTATCGCAACACTCTTTGTTACTTTTCACGGTACTATACCGATGTTCAACCACTGAAAAGCCGAACCTCAAGAGTCAGATGTTCATATTCAATCTTTAGTAAGTACAAAATCACGATTAGATATAATATGCCTAATGGCACATAGTGTGGTGTAATTAAAGACATCTGCCACACATTAGGCTTTTTCAATCCAACCAAAAAGTGGTTGAAATAATTCATGCTGATGGATGATGATGATGAAAATCCTCAAAAAAATAAAATAATAATAAAATAAAAAATAATGGTGGTCTATCTGTATTATCTGGAGTTTTTTTTTTTTAAAATGCTAAAAAACAAAGTATTTATCGTTTCGGTGCTTATCTCAAACTATTTCCTCCGAATGGGTCCACGTCGGCATTGTTTCAAGAAGACGCTGGTTGAACCTGCGGCTTTACCCTTTTTTTTGAAAAATGCCAAAGCTTTGCCTGGGAAAAAACACGGGAACATCCTGTATTGGAATGAAATTGCACATAAGAAGAAGCCGCTGGTTGAACCAGCGGCTTTAGCAGTTATATAAAAAAAACAGGGAATTCAGAAACACCACCAGCCTGCATTCATTCTCAAAATTCAGAACACCAGCCTGCATTCTCAAAATTCAGAACACCAGCCTGCATTCTTAACACATCAAATTCTCAAAATCAACAATCCAATGTAAACCACATCACTAAAAGGGAAAAAACCAAATCAATTGCAAAAAACACATTCATTGAAACTATGTCATTAAAAGAGAAAAAAAACAATATTCGTTAAGGAAATGAAAGTTTTTGTTGTATTACAACCAAAACAAAAGAAATGTTTGATCATATCAACTTGTTCGGGTACGACTTTTCTTCGTCCTTCTACGTGAAGACGAACATTCTGCTGGTGTGTCTACCTCCTCAATCGGTGTCAGTTGAGCACTTGCCAAGTTCCTAAAGTCGTATCGCGGAAGTTCCGGGCTAGGATGTTCGACCTCTTCAGGTTCAGGTTGGATCAGATGTCCCTGTCTTGTGTTTTGTAACACTTGAAGGGACATCGACTGCATTTGTTGAACAAGCCTCACTTGTGCCATCGGGATGTCATCCGGCATGTTCGCAAGCAACTTAGTCGTATTTTGATAGCGATAAACATTCCCCGTTGTCGCGAACACAAAACAAATAAAACAAATTTCTATGTATGAAATTAGAAAACAAAATTTAAAATATACTTACAAGTTGTTCATAGTCGGCGGCGGTAGGATAGAAATTGTGTTGCGTTTCATAGTCTTCAACAACGTTTGCACTTTGAGGGCTAATAATGCGCCGGGTGATCTGACGGTACCACTGTAAGTACATATCATTGTGTTGAAGATAACCGTTGTAAGGAACACCACGTGGAACCAACGATGATTTGCGATCGGCCCACAACTCAATATAATCCCCGTGCTTAAGCGCATAATCCGTTGTGTTTCCCCGCCTATCAAGCGACACCTGTGTCACATTCATTAGGCACCGTTGGATGCCAACCGAATTGTCGAACTACTCTGTCAGGATAATGCCATTCCACCACGTCAAAACAAATGAGTGGAGCAATTACAATCCACTCATCGGTGTCCTCAAAACATATAGGCGGAAGATGGCTAAGGATGTCCCACGTGTATGGTTGCCATGTGAACATTGCATCTGTCATAGTATCAAATGCATGTCTATAGGTTACCAACCCCGATAAATGATCGGTATACGTCCGCTCAACTCGTAGCCACTTACATCCTAAAGGGTCAACTCCCGCTTGCATTTGTGACCCAAGTGGATAGTCTACTCCCTCTTCTTCCGTAACACGTGACTTAATCCGTGTAGGTCGACCAATGGTGATACGCTCCCATGACCACAAATTTGTAATGACAAAGACTAAACATCCACCGATTTCACTTGCCCCTTTCTTGCTTGCCACACACAAATTACGGTATAAACAAGCGAGTACCCCACTCCCCCGCTATATTCACCAAGTCGGTGCAAATCAACCACTAGAGGATAATAGATTAGTTGAACCCTATTTCCACTCTTATCCGGGAAGAGGACGGCTCCTATCAAATATAACGGATATGCTCTAACATACCTATGAATTTGTTCTTCGGTTGCATCCTCATGTAACCCTTGAAAATTATCTTTTAACCACGATAATTTCAAGGTATTACCTTTAAAAGCGCCTTCAGATGGCCTTATACCCAATGTTTGCTCTAAGAGATCGGCCCATCGATGATTAGTTGTCCCCGTAATAGGTAAGCCACCGACCTTAAGACTTAATAAGACGTTAACATCTTGTAACGTTATACCCACCTCTCCAATTGTCATATGAAATGTGTGTGTTTCTTGACGCCACCGCTCAACTAATGCGGTAATTAAATCGGCATTAATGGCGACAAATGACAACCTATGGATCCCATAGAACCGTGTCTCTCTCAAAAAATCAACAACCAAATCATGCACCGATAATGTTCCTTTGACATAAGATGCGTCCGACATACGAGAGACTTACACTCCCGCAAAAAAAAAAAACATGTTACTATTTTTTATAAAGAAACAAATTGTTATTGCGAAAAAGCAAACATTAACGATTATACCTCTCCTTCCCAGATGATGCTGCTTCTGTGTTGATGTTGACGTGTTAGAACGCTACCATTAATTGGTCCCGGCTCCATGTGATCTACATAAATAAAGCACAATTCATTAGTGACTATATAACAAATGAATACAATATAAACATGGTATACTAGAATAGACACATTAATGAAAATGTTTAATTTCAACAAAAAAAAAAAGAAATACAAACCATTACCAACTGTTTAAATATTCTTCATCTATAGAATGAAGCTTAGTAAACTCGGTATCATGATCCTTTAATGATACTAGGTCTACCCCACTATCTTCATCCTGACTTAACAACAACGTATCATCCTCGTCTTCAATCTCATCCCCTTCGATATTACCATCTAGTGATGCTTCATCAACATTATTAGTCGACAAAGACACAAACCAATTGGGATCCTCAACTTGACTAACAAGCATGTTGGTGAATGACATGTTAGGTTGTTCAATGGGTGTCAACCTCCATAGCATCATATATCTCATTCTTAAGCTCATTGATACCAATGTTACTATTGACAATAATAAAGGTTTCACAACCACTTTGTAAGTAACATTTTCACCGTCAATTACTATTTCACCATTCCACCAACAAGTCAACGGATAATTATATATCTCCATCCCTTTAAAAATCTCAAATCAAGCAAAACCTAAAACCAAATCCACATACACAATAAAAATCGAAAACTAATAAAATTAAACAAACAACCTTCTACACATATCACAAATCGATGAATATCAACACTTATTCGTTACCCAAACAAGGAATTCTTTCAATTGGAACAAAAAAACGAAAAAAAAAACGCAGAAAAAACCGCCGCTCATACCTTTGATATGGGTTGGGAGAGAATTTGGATGCGAAATGGAGTAATTTGGATGATAAACTATGAATGAAACCTTTGATTTGGTTGAAGAAAGCAAGAATCTTGATGCAAAATGGAGTAATTTGACCCGGTGGCGATGTGGAGTAGCGCAGCCGAATTTGGGGAAAAATTTTAGGGTTGGAAATAACAAAGAAAAGGGGTGAAATCGCGTGTTTTTTTTTAATATAATCGCTAAAAACCGCCCGTTCAACCAAATAACTTTTTCTTATGTGCAATTTCATTCGAATACAGGATGTTCCCGTGTTTTTTCCCAGGCTCAACCGCTTTGGCATTTTTCAAAAAAAAGGGTAAAGCGCGGGTTGCTCAACCGAACTGCCGCTTGAAACAATGCTGACGTGGACCCATTCGAAAGAAATAGTTTGAAATAAGCACCGAAACGATAAATACTTTGTTTTTTAGCATTTTAAAAAAAAAAACTCTATTATCTGTATGAGCACTACATTCTGTCCCTTTCCAGATAATGACAGCCATTTGAATGTTCGAGCTGTTGGTGTCATGAGCTTTCATGGTCAGGCCTATGTAAGTACTTCTAAGAGATAAGTCTTAATCTTTGATCACAAAGCTACTAAATTTTCAGCCACATGTAAAGTTTGTCCATTTCCTATTGTTTACTTTAAAAACTTCAATCATTTCTCAGATTTTTTGTGTAGTTGTTTGTACACTTAAAACAAATCCCAGAGAGAATCATGCCTGAAAAAGATCGTAGAATTGAGATTCAAGTTTTTGATGATTCAAAAGCTGGTGTGAAGGGTCTAACTGATGCTGGGATCACACAAATCCCTGAAATCTTTCACCATGAAAGAGATCACAAAACTAATGAGCTACACATATCATCCGCAGGACTGGATTACTCCATTCCTCTCATAGATTTCATGGGCTTGGAGGAAAATTCAGTTCAACCAAGTAAAATCATTGAACAATTGATGTATGCTTCAAAAGAATGGGGTTTTTTTCAGATTGTCAATCATGGGATTGCAGTTGAGGTGTTAGACAAAATGCTTCAAGGAGTTAGAAAGTTTCATGAGCAAGATATTGAGCTGAAGAAACCGTACTATTCTCGTGACCAGAAGAAGAAATTCATTTACAATTGCAGTTTTGATATGCATCAACTCCAAAGAGCTAATTGGAGGGATTCTATATATATTGTTACTGCTCCTGATCCTCCTGCTCCTGAAGAATTACCTGATGTGTGCAGGTACCTTAGTAAAACTAATTAAGATTCAAGACTGATATTTTTTATTGCCATTTCGTTGTTAAGGAACCCTTATATATCGGTGCGTCATACTTACCTACCGTCCAACACATTGAATCGTTCTTTTAAAAGTTTATTTTTAAGTGAAGATTCGACTTTTTTGAAAGATCGATCCTAACCTTTGACCTTCAAAAGTAAATTCTTTACTCAAATAATCGACTTTCAAAAAGTCAATTCATGTGTGATGCGAAGATAGAATTTACCGGTGCCGCAAATGCACCACATTGAATCATTTATTAAAAATCGTTTTATTGGTCAAAAATTGACTTTCGGAAGATTGATCCCCTCACCTCATACCTTCGGAACATCCATTCATTATTTGATAATCGACTTTCAAAAGGTCGATTCGGATGTGGTATGCAGCATGGTAAATTCGGGCAGATGCAAATAAAGACTCCCGTTGCTAATACTTCTCTAATCATTTTCCTGCATCATTACAATGATTCACATATTTATCTTTACAAAGATAAGAAAGTACAGTACATATGAAGGCTTTTAGATAACATATTCTTCCTTGAAGGGAACTATAAGCTACCCCTGGCCCTGGTGTTTTTGTAGTAGATAGTCATAATTACTGATAATGATTGTCCATTGGTGTCAAACTTGGGATTTTTTTAATCCAAGTACATAAACTTGTTGTTAGAAAACATGATTTTGGAACAATGATAAATCAATAGAAGAGTATACCACCAGGATAGCAATTCGCAAACAAAATAGTGGAAGTTTATGTATGAGCCACTTGCAGGGATATAGTGATGGAGTTCTCTGATCAGATGAGCAAGTTGGGTCAAACTATTTTTCAGTTGCTGTCTCAAGGCCTTGGATTAAAGCCTAATCATCTCTTAGAGCTGGATTGCGCGAAGGCCCTTTATATTTTAGGGCATTATTATCCTCCGTGTCCCCAGCCGGACTATACCATTGGCCTGTCCGGCCATACTGACAGTGGCTTCTTGTCGATGGTTGTACAAGACGAAATAGGTGGTCTTCAAATTCTTCATGAAAACCAGTGGATTGATATCCCTTTTGTCCCTGGAGCCATAATTGTCAACATTGGCGATCTTTTACAGGCAAAAAAACTCAAACTTTTACAATCCCCTCATCTTAAAAACTTCGTAGTTTTATAAACATGAGTAACGATGTTTGATGTTTGATGTTTGTATGGCAGCTCATATCGAATGATGCCTTCAAAAGCAATATTCACAGAGTGGTGGCCAAAAAAACCGGTCCAAGAATTTCGGTAGCAAGTTTCTTCAGAGCACATCTTCAAGAAGATGGCAGGTTGTATGCACCAATCAAAGAGTTGTTATCAGAAGAAAAGCCTCCAATGTACAGAGAAATAACAACGGAAGAGATTCTCTCGCGGCGATATGGTGATGGAATCAGTGAGACTCCATTGTTATCACACTTCAAACTTGATCTCCAGTGAACAACACTAAAATGTATCAGCTAAAATGTATGTTGTTGGGAATGTCATATTATATCAGTGTATCTTAATTCCCCCTGTTTGATAAGTGCTATATATGTATGCTTAATAATGTATTACAATATCTCATGCAATAAAGTTTACATTGTGTGTGGGTGTAAGATATCCTGTAAATACTTAGTTCGTAACTACAGTACTATGGTTTTGTTGTTTTAAGTGACAAATGCAGCCTTTAAAGGAGAATTAAGATACGAAGAAAGAGTTGTGTAATCTTCAGCAATAATCTTCTTGTAGATAGCAGGATTATTCTCTGATCTGATAACAACTCTTGTATAACAACACATTTTTACCACGGTTTAGTACACGTACGGCATGTAGAGTGGTTTAATTGCTGGCATTTAGCACATAAAACACAACGTCATTCAACAACAAAAACCATAGGTAGGTAGCATATTGATTTTTATTTTCACCCAGCGATTCGACTGGTGCACCACCATCACCATCACCATCACCATCACCATCTTTTTGGAAATGGGCTCTGAAGAAAATATTGCTTTTTTGAAGGCATCATTAGCTATATGAGCTGCCATACAAACAAACATCGTTACTCGTTTCGTCGGTGTCAAGCTAATATTAACAAGTTTTATAATATATACCACATAAATTTCTTGCCTGCAAAAGATCTCCGATGTTGACTATTATGGCTAGCTCCAGGGACAAAAGGGATATCGATCCATTTGTTTTCATGAAGAATTTGAAGCCCACCTATTTCATCTTGTACAACCATTGTCAAGAAGCCGCTACCAGTATGGCAGCTCAGGCCGACTGTACAGTCCGGTTGGAGACACGGAGGATAATAATGGCCTAAAATATAAAGGGCCTTCGCGCAATCCAACTCTAAGAGATGATTAGGGTTCAATCCAAGGCCTTGGGACAGCAATTGAAAAATTAGTGTGACCCAACTTGTTAATCGATCTGTTCAGAGAACTCCATCACTATATTCCTGCAAGCGGCTCATACATAAACTTCCAGTATTTTGTTTGCGAATAGCTATTCTGGTGGTATACGCTTCTTTCGATTTATCATGCTTACAAAATCAAGTTTTCTAACATGAAGTTTATGTACTGGGATCATAAACTTGATCACCTGACCGATAAAAAAAAGGGGGAATGAGGGAGAAGGACAAAAATATTTCATCAATTGAGTAGAAGGACAGTTTTTTGAAACTTTTGCATGAAGGACAAAACTATTTATTCACTGTCGAAATTCACTTGTGTTCGAAATTCACTGTTTAAATTCACCGACGAAATTCACTGTCGAAATAAAAAAAACCTTATCTCTTAGAAGTCTACTTACATTAGCCTGACGATAAAAAGCTCATGACACAAACAGCTTAAACATTAACATATATGGCTGACATTTAAAGGGACAAAACCTAAAGGTCATGCAGATAGAGCAGCAGTCATTAATTACCTTGAAAAGGGACAAAATCTAATGGTCATGCAGATAGAGCAGCAGCTTTTTTTGAGGATTTACTTCATCTTCTTCATTCTCAATTCATCATCATCATCATCATCATCATCATCATCATGAATCATTTCAAATACAACAAAATTAAAAAATCAGTAGAAGCGAGACCATTTCGATAAAACAGTACAAACAGCTACAAAATAGGGAAATTATAACCAGGGCCGTCCCTGGGGGCAAGCCAACAAGGCCGCGGCCTAGGGCCCACGCCGAAACCCGTGATTTTAGGGCCCCCGTTTTCATGTAATAGAAGTGTATTTTAGGTTAATTTTTATTATTTACTCAAGTTAAAAAACCGGTAAGAGCCTAATTTATAGCCGAAATCAGTGAAAGAAAGTCTAATGAAATTCCGTTACATTTTTTATAACGCTTATGAACATAGTATACTCAGAAATATTTGTGATAAATTATTTTTTTACAAAGTCGAAGGCCCTAATTTTTTTTGGCCTAGGGCCTCCTATTACACAGGGACGGCCCTGATTATAACCAGCACCATTAAAATTAAGATTGCAAAACACCAACGGGGCAACATAACTGCACTAACAAGCAAACCAACTGATCATGAAAAAAATCTTCATACATTTTTAGTTGCAAAATCATAGATAATAATTTCAAGTTTACCATTGTCCAAGATATCATTTTCTTTGTAGGCCATCGGCGGTTGGCTAGTGATGAGAGTCAACCTTACTATGCTCCGGTGCATGTTTCAACTCCCTTTTACGGCACTTTCGGTTCATTCCGGGTAGTTTTAGACCTTATTTAGGGCAAAATCGCATTACACGTTCACCATGGGGTAAACCGTCATATAGATGGAAAACCTCGGCATTTTACGATGTTTTTAGCCCTTTTTCGAGCCCTATCTATCTTGTGGAATTATGCTCGGTTTGTGTTAGATGTTGTGACGCAGGATCTAGGTGCTCGTGAGCCCGGGAGACAAAGCGTGGAGCGTATAAAGATGAAACCAATGGTTGGAGATAGAAGAAAATAGAGAAAAGTGAAGAAATTGGAGCCTGGAGGAGTTTGGCGCACGCCAAAGATGTTGGGGCACGCCAAAGTTGAAGCAGAATGCACATTAAGTCACTGATCAAGTCTGGGGCACGCCAAAGATGTTGGGGCACGCCAAAGTGAAACAAAGAGTTGCCAGAGCCACTAAAGCAGTTTTGGGGCGCGCCAAAATGACTTTTCCTGCACATTTTGGGGAATATAAATACGGGTTGCACAGATTTTTTTAGGGATTCTACACACACTTTTTCACCTTCATACCCTGCGTTTTTCCCTTCTAGGTCGAATTCTTCCATTCTTCTTCCCTAGATTCACTCTTTCATCATCTTTTACTTAAATTAAACACAATCTAGCTTAGATTTTAGCTAAATTTTCTTCTCTAATCTTGGATTTTCTGATTTTGGGCCTTCTTCTTCACCAATTGACATGGGTATTGAAAAAGCTTGATGTAAACTCCGATTCTCCACGATTTTGGTAATTAATTTCAGTTTCTCTTTCATTTATGGCTTTAATTCTATTTTTGATTGTTGTTCTTAGTTTAATTATGAGTAGCTAAACTTTTCATAGCCAAATTATGTGAAAATTGAAGAAATCACCCTCTAATTGATGATATTGGGAATGGGTAGTGTTTAATTGTTGTTATATTGACGAATTCATGTCTTAAAACTTGTTCTTAATGCTTGAATTAGCTTGATCACCTAGTTCATTAACTCACACACCACTTTTATAAATGTATGTTGCGAAGGGTGATGGATGCAGGTTCTTAGATCTAAACGAATTAGATCTACGCGCAGCGGATGGATCACGATTTATATGACACAATTCATAATTAAAGGACTTAAGTACTACAAGGGGGTTTAGATCTTATTACCAATAGTAGGAAGAGAAGCCAAGATCTTCCGATGTGTTCTCCACACGGCGGTTGGTGGACACCCTTCTTGATACACGAACCTCCTCGATATGCAACACCAAGAAAAACTTAGAGTTTTTCTTTTTCTAAAGACCCAAGACAAGAGAAACTAATTTTTCTCTACTTTTTCAAGTGGTGGTCGAAATTTGCCATTGTAATTTCCCTTGGAATAACTCTCCTTTTATAGGAGAGTAAATCCTTGGCCTCCAAGTTTTAATTAAATAAATAAATAATTAATTAATCCAAATAAAAAGATATTTTCCTTAATGATTAATTGTGACATGTATTGACCAATAGGAAATCAAATAACAAGTCATCCAACCAATCATATAACAAGAATATCTTTTATTTTCCACATCACAAAAAATTAATTCTTGTGACAATAATAGGACATGAGGCGCCACTTTAGGTCAAAAAAGCCCTCATAAAATGTCTTTTATGTGTATTATTTAGTCCAACTAAATAATATCCATGCATATCAATTAATTAGCCCAGCCAATTAAATATTTCTGAGGCCCAAATAACAAGAATATCATTCCGAATTACAGAAGCCACATCGGGGACCATGGACCTATAACCAGTAGCTCCAATAATTAATTATTCATCGAACAGAATAAGTACATTAATTATTAATTCCGGGATTACGCCACCATAAACCCGAAACCGAACTCTACCGATTACGGATGTATACTTATACTCAACCCATAGAGTGAATCGGCGTCCATTGATATAATCACTACATACGGATTAACCCTCCATAGATCGTCCATTACGAGTGGGAAGTCTCCGTGAACCCGACTCGAATATCTTATCCTTATTTACCATTAACCCCCTAATGATCAATTAGCACACATATCCGACTAGTAGCTAATTAGTCAAATGTGAACTCCCGGGATCGATCACTTTCTTAGGGCTAACAAATAAGGGGATCGTCTCTCTTTTCCGCGGGAAGGAATGGATTCCATGTCCGTGAAAATCGAACTACTCACTCATCCGGAGATAGTGCCAATGAGAAGTGGCTTGGAACACATATTAAAGTGAACCGTAACTAACACATCAAACAATACCCCGGGACAAGCGACATCCCGTGATCACCTCGGGATTAAGGTTGATCCATATATGATCATCTAATGATTTAATAAGATTCCTCGATTACGGAATTATACCGAGAAATTCGATTAAATCGGTCCAAATCTATATGAATGCCATCATATATAAATGCCCCACGTAGGTACCTCTACCGACGAACCGGATAAGACTATCACACCCTAAGGTGTTACGGGCGCATTATTGGTGTTTTAATCAAGAGACCCTAAACTCGATTAAGTTCACCACGGACTAACGGCTTTAAGTATATCACCACTAACTCAATCCTCACGTGCATGCCATGCACCGAGTTAAGCGGTTACATACCGATATACTTAGGGTTTGCGGCGTGTATTACTTACAAGCACAAAGCAAGTAATAAGGTGAGATAAATCCTGTCATCCATTAAAAACAATTACACAAATTGTCTTTCGGGCACTACACCTAACAATCTCCCACTTGCACGAAATGACAAGCAACAATTGTTTTTAGAGCACACCCTTTCTCATCTTATTCACAACACTCTCCCACTTGCTCTAAAAGCGGATGAGACATATCCATCAATGCCGTACCCTCCAAGCACTCGACTTGGTACACTGATTAGCTAGGTTGTCGACTCGAGACGATCTTTAGGATTGAAACGTTGTCGGTCCTTCCAATCGGGCGGTACTCTCTCTCAATATGCTTTTGACTTCTTGTGACCGAGAAGATCCTTCTAAGCTATCTCTTCACCGTTTTCACAATGAAGTGATATCGGCTTATCAGACCTGGAATTACTCCCAGACCAAAAAGGAAATTCTAAGCACTATGAGTAAACACTGAGCCCGAGATCAACTTAATGATCATCCTTAATCTGACTACAAGTCAGAATCAGTGTAGTCAACCATATTCAAGTTTGCACCTGAATATACAAGCATATTATTCCTCGTTCTTCAAAGATACTTGAGGACGTACTAAAATGCTTTTCAATGCACGAATCCGAGATTCGACTACTATTGACTTGTGATAACCTGACTTGCCGTTATCCAAGAGAGACTCTATCCCATTTTCTCTTTATCCGGAGATTTAGAGAATCATTCCTGAGATGTAAGGTAGGACTACTCTCGTTGAATGTTGCATACGCATATGCATGATCATCTTAACCAATAAGACGGATGGGATAGCCAATGACTCATTCTTGTGAATTTGACGGAATCAAATTCTTAGAATATAGTCCAATTCTCTCATCCAGAGAATCTTGGCGTGTCAGTTTCTGACTTCATATAGCACACCCATGTTGTTTCCAACCGTTTTAGTGTTATCATTTATGAACACTAATACTACTACTACATTACCAATATTGATATCCAAGTCCTACGAAAAAACTTATCAATATTTTGGTCAAGTCCACATATTTTAAAACATGTGACTTTTAAATGACCGAGAGGTTCTCTTAAATCCACAAAGGATATAAGCCATGGCGAGGCCTCCTACCAAAGGTTCTTTCTGAATGAATTAAGATATCGTTTGTCTTGCAAAAAAGGTCTTAGGGAATCACCCCTATCTTCTGCTTTGCAACGAATCCGTTATTCATTCTCAGCTAAAACCCTTCTGTTCTGAATGAATTCAGATTCCGTTGTTCGGCAAGAAAGTCTCGGGGAATCACCCCTATTTTCTGCTTTCTAACGAAATCTAGCAAGACGGAGTGGTGAGAGAGTTCAAGGTCCGGTTAACTCTCTACTTGTCGTGGAATCACCCCTATACCACTCAACTTTGCGCCGAAAGTTTAAACTTTCCTATTCATTCGACTCTTTTCTATGTAGATCCAATTGCTCCCACTTTGGGCCCGAGACACTCGGGTGGTTCTACAAGAGGCGAACGAACCGGAGTACCAAAACTCCATTTACGGGGTTAAGGCCGACAAAACAACCTCTATGATCGAATCCTATACACCCCACTAAGAGCCATAGGTTATCAATCACCCCGGCGACCGTAAAGTCCACAAAACTACAATGGGTCAATGGTTAAACCATACTCCCACCGCGTGGTGGATTGACATCCCGATCTTGTAGTATTTATCGGTGTAATCACCAACAACCGATGTTGGACGTGGTCGATTAAATCGGATAGTAACTACCTTTGGGTAACCGTACTCCAAGGTTTAAGGTTGTTACTTATAGATTCTATCAGAAGGCTTGTGACAGTTCAACCGTCACTTTCTGATCTCAAGAATCTTATAATCGACCTTCACTCGTCTCATTAAGATATTTCACGAACAAATCACAATCGAACGTATGCGCAAAATCTCCAAATCCTACCTTCAAGCATTAAATGCTAAATGCCTGCATTTACGGATGTGGTGTGAACCGAATTCACTCCTTATCCATAAACTCACTGCATCTTCTAGGTAGACTTCTCGGTTTACATAATAATGTTAACCGTTATTTTGCAACGAATTATCTTAATCGAGTTTAGCAGTGTATTGTAGCATATCAATAACTATATATATAGGGCAAGTCTATGGTTTCTTCTTCAGTGAGAAACATTCCACTAGGAGGCAGGCCGAGCATCAGTCCCAAGACTATGCGATAGCCTATTTCTGAGCATGGAATACTCTATTCTCTGCTAAAATCAGAGACACCTCCTCGTATTCTTTCGATAAACCAACCAGTGTTTTGAGTAGTTATCAGACAGAATGTCACCACTCAAAATCTCCCACTAGCTTGTATCTCTCACTAGACCCCGAAGGTCATGGTGAACAAGCTATGTTATCCCTTCAAAACTATTACCCTTTCCCGATTGAAAGGAAACTTAGTCATTGTTCCTTTGAGATAGTGTTCCAAGACTCGGGAGATAGGAATCACCCTTAGCCGCCGTCGAGCGGGTCTTGTCTCTAGGATATATGCACTAATTAATAGATATTGAAAGGTCGTTTATCTTAATACGGAAACCTTTTACCTTTAATAGTTTTAGATGTGTTACACATACTTATTCAGCTGTTCTAAGTGGTTCTGACTTTATCAAACAAAAGTCCGAGTCTCGGATTCGTACTACAAATGTCATATTCAATTTCTATGAGGCAACAATTTATCGAGTTGAAAGTGAATCCATTTGTTTCAACGAATCTGTAAACAGAAAAATAACTTTTTCTGTGATATTCAAGGATAGAATCCGAAATTCATTTCCTTATATCACTCCCACTCATTCTAGCCGAAATTACTGCCCGTTGTTACTCTATTAATCGTTAATGCACAGCTTCCTTGTTCTTCCAAAGAACTAAGCTACCGAGTCAAGTTACTCGGTTAAGAAAGTCGCTAAGGATTCATTGGTTAGTGATGCGAAATCACTTTCCTTATCCTATACTTTCTTTAATTAATGTTTCGGTTTAGCCTCAAAACTTTAGTTAAGATGATTAACACTTATAGACATTCTTTCCCATTCTCAACTTTCCTTAAAAGGAAATAGTCTTGAACTAGCAGAGTTCAATTGAGTAGACACTACTCGTGAACCGTGGGATGTCTAATGAAAGCGTTACCCGGTGGGACTAATTTTCTAAATTAGAAAAAACATAAGACAAAAGCTCCCACTAGTTTATCGGTTCCAAATACCGTCTAACTAGCGACACTTTAATTTATGATTCTCTAATTTTTCTTTTAGAAAATTTCTCGTGTAGACACTACACCATTAAAATTCACTAGAAGAATTTTATCGTCCCAATCATCTTTCAAACTAACTACGGTTGTCTCTCGTTCTGCACGAGTGACAAAGCGGTGACATGTCTATTTACGTCACTTAAGTTTTGAAGGCTTCAAGAGAAATATCTCTTCCGAAAAATTAATCGCATGTGAGATTAATAAATACAACGTTCTAGTTACTTACCACTTTTTAACGAAGTCATTACTAGTCAATTTTACACTAGCAGTCTAGCACCTTAGAGAGATATATATAACAGTTGTAAATAAAATTGACAGAAAATAAATCCAAATCATACACTACTAAAATTTTAGGAACATAAACTAAGTACATATAGTCTATCCTACCGTTCCAAGGATTTAATCTCATGCCTCAGTGCCGCCTTAGGGTAGGTCAAAGAGGTTTCGATTAATATTGAAGATCAGATTGAGAATCAAACATCTCATTTGTGATCGTCAATCACCTTTCCTTTTTCAGCCATGGTACGACAAAAAATACCCTTTATGAGTGTGACCTACTGTCTCAGATTTTTAGGTAGACCCCGAGTGTGCCGCCTTAGGGTCGGTCGGTGACCCGACGAGTACCCAAAATCCTATCCTTTCGGAGACCAAGCCTTGAATTTTGATAGCGGTGAAGGCCTTCCTTAGGGAGGCCGGTCCCGAGCCGGCACGAGGCGTCACCATTCTCTCACGTTGCTTGTGTCAACGGTAGAGGCCGTGGGGTCGGCCGTCGTCGCCTCTCCCGCTCCCACTCAATATTTTGAAAAAGTGGTGGGTTTACTGATCACGTTTTTGGACTTGATGTTACATTAAGGAACAATAAATCATAGGCCCGAATGTTGTCGGTTATGTGGGGTAGCCCACCCGACCTATTCGTTAGAACATATGTGGCCGTCGGACGGGTCAAGGCTAGGAGAGGTCCGTTGAGCCGTAGTAGCTCTTCGGATGGCTCGGTATTGCCGGACCCCGTGCAAACGCCACACGTGGAGGGTGAAGTCGATTGAGCCGTAGCTACCGTTGACCACCCAACCGTGGTTAAACCACTTTCGAACTGTGTTTGCCCGTGATTATCCAATCCTTAAACATCAAACTTTCACGTAGACACTACGGAACAAAAACATAATCTCGTCTTAGGTAAGGTGGAATTCACCGAGAATCCAACACCTTAACCACGAGGTTTCGGGATTTTACTCCTTATGCTTTCGCGAGTGGGATTCACCGAGAATCCATCACCCAACCTCGACGATTGAAAAAACCCGTGTTCCTCGGTTTTTACCCTAATTAGTTTCTAATTAATATCAAACAATTAATTAAAACTAATCGTGTGTTTTATACATGCCTAACTAATTCCTCGAATTAATTTCTACATGTATGCATGTGGAGTGGAATTCATGATATGATGCATGTCATGGCAATTTTCCGGTTCTACTCATACAATCTACACATGTATACTAGTGCGGAAAATAAACACCGAGATGGACCGTTGGCATCCCCGTAACTAATCTATTCGAAAATAAATTAAAACCCTAATCTGCAGCTGTTGAGAATCTTCGACGATCGGCATATCAAACGAACTTGGATCGGGACGAAAATTTCCAGATCTGATCTTCATTCTTCGGACTTCAAGATGGACGGTCGGATCGGAGCTTTGACTTGTCAATCTTCCTCAGTGAGCCGTCCAACTTGCTGCTGAAACAGACTCTCACAGCAGCGCATCATATACTTCCCGAGATCGATCGGGGATGAAGATGAATCCCGATCGTCCTGAAAATTTTATCTCACGTCCAAAACTCCATGATTATCGATCTGACCAGTCGGATTTTAATTTGAACTGTCCAATTGTTCCCAGAAGATCGAAGAAGTCACAGTTAGGGTTTCTGTGAATCCTGCGTTTTTCTGTTACAGCAGCCACTTCGCAGCAACGAACGGATACCCAAACGGACTCTGATCGACACCAAAATTTGTGGGATTGTTCATCAACTTCTAATCTTAATTCTGACCGGAGAGATCTTCGTTTTAACGGCTCAAACAACGGAAAACACGAAAACACTATACAGCTGCTAAACAGATCTATTTACAGGAAATTAAACTTGCAATAATAAATGAATTACATAATTTCCTACACTCATATGAACGAATTTTCATCGTTTATATGAGTTTACAATAGATCTAACGGAAAACGGTGCCAACCCCAATCCATCTCTTCAACCATAGCAATTTAAAAATTATTAATGCATAATAATAAGTAAAATATCACCTACATGCAATTCCACTCCTTTAAATCGTTTAACTACGATTATGATTATATAAATCGTGGAACCTGGCTCCGATACCACATGATGGATGCAGGTTCTTAGATCTAAACGAATTAGATCTACGCGCAGCGGATGGATCACGATTTATATGACACAATTCATAATTAAAGGACTTAAGTACTACAAGGGGGTTTAGATCTTATTACCAATAGTAGGAAGAGAAGCCAAGATCTTCCGATGTGTTCTCCACACGGCGGTTGGTGGACACCCTTCTTGATACACGAACCTCCTCGATATGCAACACCAAGAAAAACTTAGAGTTTTTCTTCTTCTAAAGACCCAAGACAAGAGAAACTAATTTTTCTCTACTTTTTCAAGTGGTGGTCGAAATTTGCCATTGTAATTTCCCTTGGAATAACTCTCCTTTTATAGGAGAGTAAATCCTTGGCCTCCAAGTTTTAATTAAATAAATAAATAATTAATTAATCCAAATAAAAAGATATTTTCCTTAATGATTAATTGTGACATGTATTGACCAATAGGAAATCAAATAACAAGTCATCCAACCAATCATATAACAAGAATATCTTTTATTTTCCACATCACAAAAAATTAATTCTTGTGACAATAATAGGACATGAGGCGCCACTTTAGGTCAAAAAAGCCCTCATAAAATGTCTTTTATGTGTATTATTTAGTCCAACTAAATAATATCCATGCATATCAATTAATTAGCCCGACCCAATTAAATATTTCGAGGCCCAAATAACAAGAATATCATTCCGAATTACGAAGCCACATCGGGGACCATGGACCTATAACCGTAGCTCCAATAATTAATTATTCATCGAACGAATAAGTACATTAATTATTAATTCCGGGATTACGCCACCATAAACCCGAAACCGAACTCTACCGATTACGGATGTATACTTATACTCAACCCATAGAGTGAATCGGCGTCCATTGATATAATCACTACATACGGATTAACCCTCCATAGATCGTCCATTCGAGTGGGAAGTCTCCGTGAACCCGACTCGAATATCTTATCCTTATTTACCATTAACCCCCTAATGATCAATTAGCACACATATCCGACTAGTAGCTAATTAGTCAAATGTGAACTCCCGGGATCGATCACTTTCTTAGGGCTAACAAATAAGGGGATCGTCTCTCTACTTCCCGCAGAAGGAATGGATTCCATGTCCGTGAAAATCGAACTACTCACTCATCCTGGAGATAGTGCCAATGAGAAGTGGCTTGGAACACATATTAAAGTGAACCGTAACTAACACATCAAACAATACCCCGGGACAAGCGGCATCCCGTGATCACCTCGGGATTAAGGTTGATCCATATATGATCATCTAATGATTTAACAAGATTCCTCGATTACGGAATTATACCGAGAAATTCGATTAAATCGGTCCAAATCTATATGAATGCCATCATATATAAATGCCCCACGTAGGTACCTCTACCGACAAACCGGATAAGACTATCACACCCTAAGGTGTTCGGGCGCATTATTGGTGTTTTAATCAAGAGACCCTAAACTCGATTAAGTTCACCACGGACTAACGATTTAAGTATATCACCACTAACTCAATCCTCACGTGCATGCCATGCACCGAGTTAAGCGGTTACATACCGATATACTTAGGGTTTGCAGCAGTGTATTACTTACAAGCACAAAGCAAGTAATAAGGTGAGATAAATCCTGTCATCCATTAAAAACAATTACACAAATTGTCTTTCGGGCACTACACCTAACAAAGGGGTGTGGGAAAAGGGGTTTTAAGATCATTCTTTATAATCAACTGAGTTGTTTAGATTGATTAGGGAGTGATGTTCAATCGGTTTACGCACTTCATTATTCCTTTTGAGCCATTGTGTTGTATGCTTAGTGTTTGGTCACTTCTTGAGTAAATTTGAGCAATTTCTAAAATTTTCCAAGGTTTTGATATTACATTCGTGTGTTGAGTCGTCACGTTGATAGGGTAAACGGTTTAGTAAATGTCTGAATACATGCTACTTGACTTACTACCTTATCTTGGAAATGGGATTTTCACGCACGTATAGCTTCGATTGCATGAACCATGGTAACTAGTGACCGATTATGGTGGACTTAGGCACAATTCGGCTACCTAGAACTCATACCATTAACTTCGAGACGAAATAGAAAGGCCGACCTTGGTAGAGTTTGGGACGACAGTTATGGCATTTCTTTGATCCTAACTAGAGCCAAATAGCCATCCCGTGACATATTCCACAGTAACCCCTCTAAGCCTTGGTAGGATGGTTAGACCCCCATCCGACACTTAGCCATTCGTTTGTAGCCCGTAATTTCCCGACCCCCAAGCCTTATTTGTGGTCTACGTTCCCTTGGACACCCTACGAGTCAAGCTTAATCTTTTCATTTCGAGCACACTCGCTAAAGCAAGTGTGGGGTGGTGGAGGAGTACGTATGTATAGAGGAGTTGGTTTTTACGAGCTATTTCACGATTTGGAGGGTATGAGCTCATTTTTATATTGTGCATATGTGATGGCCTTTGACTCAAACCTATTTAAATTGTATAGTGCAGCTTTCTGAATTCAAAAAGTTTCTCAAAAAAAAAAAAAAAAAAAGAAAAGAAAAGAAAAGAGAAAAGTCAAAAGAAAATGAAATCAATCAAAGAAAGCTTGCAAATGAAGTCAATAAAAGTGTAATAAAGGTTGAGTCAAAGGAAGCCAAGCGTTTTAAGACTTGTGTCGTTGATTTGTTATATGATGTTGGTGTTTGGGATGAATCCTTAATATAGAAACATGATTCTTGTATGCTTTTGCCTCGTTACACTTGAGACATAGTGCGATATGGCATTCTATTTTCTTGGATCATGTTTCGAGTTTTATTTTGAGCTAGAGAAGGGGAGAGCTAGCTACATTTTGTATTGACACACCCCGTGATTGAGCTTGCTCGTTTTTATCTCTTTGTTTTTTATTCCCCAGAAATTCCCTTCGGTTAGCCCCGTCCCTAGCCTAACGTTACAACCGTGCAAGTCCTACTTGACCTTACTTAGCCTCGGTTGTCCCCGATTAGTGGAGATGCTTATGAAGTATGAGCCCTTGGTGTAGACGTATTGACCTAGCATCCATAATCCAAACCGGTATACCGTGGTAAATGTAGGAGAAGCTATTCACACACTCACATTCCGTTTGCTTGATAAGGTAGGGTTAAGTGTATGCATTTATTCGTTTACTTCCCGGTTGTCTTTGATGTGTGATTGACGACCTACGCGTGTAACGTTGACTCATTGGATTCTTTTAGAACGCTCATTTTGCTCGAGGGCGAGCAAACGCTAAGTGGGGGGTGGTTGATGAGAGTCAACCTTACTATGCTCCGGTGCATGTTTCAACTCCCTTTTACGGCACTTTCGGTTCATTCCGGATAGTTTTAGACCTTATTTAGGGCAAAATCGCATTACACGTTCACCATGGGGTAAACCGTCATATAGATGGAAAACCTCGGCATTTTACGATGTTTTTAGCCCTTTTTCGAGCCCTATCTATCTTGTGGAATTATGCTCGGTTTGTGTTAGATGTTGTGACGCAGGATCTAGGTGCTCGTGAGCCCGGGAGACAAGGCGTGGAGCGTATAAAGATGAAACCAATGGTTGGAGATAGAAGAAAATAGAGAAAAGTGAAGAAATTGGAGCCTGGAGGAGTTTGGCGCACGCCAAAGATGTTGGGGCACGCCAAAGTTGAAGCAGAATGCACATTAAGTCACTGATCAAGTCTGGGGCACGCCAAAGATGTTGGGGCGCCCCAAAACTGCTTCAGTGGCTCTGGCAGCTAGGGTAATATTGTCCAAGATATCATTATGTTCATCATCAGTTCATGGATCATGAGTAGTTGGCTAGGTAGGTTTTTCATTAATATTATTATTTTACAAAAGTTTAATGATAGATTTATAGTAGTATATCATTACAATTTGGCATTATCTACTATATGCGTAGAATGTTTATCCACAAATCATTGTTTCTTAAGGTTAGAAAGGCATAACCTGAAGAAGAAGAAAAAAATTGTCAAACCCTGATTTAAATTGTAGCCCTTTAGTTTGAGGTCAACCCTTTTTTTTTCTCTTAACAATAATGGAAGGTGAGCAGCTGTAAGAACTGCTAATATGAAAACTTGTAAATGACTTCTCAAAAAATAGAAGAAAAAAAAGAAAAACAATAATGGAATAATAAATTAGAACTTGAAATTAAGGTAGAATGTGGACAACAAATAGAAATAAATAAAAACAAATTCGTAGTAGCTTTCATCTTATGTCCTCCACCAGCATTTCAACTCTGAACTATGAGTCATTCTGTTGTAGGTACTTTCTATCATAACGGATCGTTGGATAACTGTTATGTTTACAAACAAACAAAACAGTTTTGTATTTTTCTACACGTGATCCCTGCATCAGAATTTTCTTCGAACTCTACGTCAACTAATTTATAGATAATTATATACAAGTTGACATTATGTACTAAGGCTCCGTTTGTTTTGGCCGGAGTTTTTTTCGGCGTTTTTTTTTCCATCACATCACCAATCATTTCTTACAATTCTTTCAACAATCAAATCTTCAACTACAAATAAAAAAATATTAAATCATCTCTCATCACTTCACTTTATCAACTTTATTACATTTTTTACCATTATTTTATTCATTATTCTACTTTATTTCACCAATCATTTCATAATCTACACCAATCATTATTCTACTTTATTTTACCCCATCAACTTTCTAATCATTATTTCAATTACTTTATCTAAAAAAACTCCCAAAAAAACTCTAACCCAAAACAAACACAACCTTAAGTTCGTAGATGATTATTTACTAGTTCGAATTATCTTCGATATTCATAGAAAATTCATCTACAAAGACCTTGTTTCCTAACAGGCCAACACCCAAAAGTCAGGACCTAAAAAAAGAAGGGTTCTGTTTTTGCAGTTTTGCACTCTAGTGACTCTGTCAGTACACAATACTATTGCACACCACAAGAGAATCGACTCAAGATCGAATATGTGAAAACGGTATGATGCATCGATAAAATCGGATGAATATGACGGATCTAATTTGGGTCAACAGTTTTATTTTTATCATAAAAATCGAGTAATAAATTGGAACTTGATAGATAGAATAGAATGTGGACAGCAAATAAAAACAAAGATTTGTAGTACTCCCCTTAAATTTGGGGTCAACCCTTTTTTTTCTTAACAATCATGGAATAATAATGAAATGGAATTTGAAAGGTTGAATGTGTACAGCAAATAAAAACCAAATTTTACAGGTTTCATCTTCTCCACTAGCATTTGAACTCCAAACTCTGTCTCACTCTATCTCAGTTATAAAGTTGTAGCATTGACATTGGAATTCTACTTACTTCTCGACTGATAGTTGCAGAATTTTTTTTATTTTTAAAATGGGCACAGGAGAAAGTCCGGCCGATCAACTGATGAGTGAAGCTGAATTTGCCAAACAGCTGAAAGAATTCGACGATACAAAAGCCGGAGTTAAAGGGCTTGTAGATGCAGGAATAACAAAAGTTCCTCCCATTTTTATAGATACAAAGTGGAAGCATGATGATGATTTAGAACAGCACTCCATTAGTAAAGATTCCACCTTTACTCTTCCCATCATCGATTTGAATGGCATTGCTGAAAATCCCATTCTTCGAGCTGAGGTTGTTGAAAGAATCAGAGATGCTACTGAGAAATGGGGTTTCTTTTATATCAAGAATCATGGGATCCCAGAAGCTACTGGGGATGAAATGATTGAAGGTGTTCGACGATTTCACTAGCAGGATGCTGAACTTAAGAAGCCCTTTTACGTGAGGGATCGTACGAGAAGATTTAGGTACAATAGTAATTTTACTTTGGTGAATGGATTAGCAGCTGATTGGAGGGATACCGTAGAAGCTCCTTATCCAATTGATGCTCAAGATTTACCTCCTATTTGCAGGTATCAAATAATGATTTAAGATTATACATGTTACTTCTTCTATTCCTTATTGTCTTTGAAAATCTGCTACATTTACATGTACTGTAAAGTGTAAAGACGATCATGCGTTCTTAATGGCGGTTATTAGATGCATCACATCAAATCTACCATGGTATATGAAGTACAGAGGTCAATGTGCAAAATGACTGCAAGTAATGTTCCACTATTATAATATAGTCTGTTATATATATGCAGAGAGAGTTTTCTGAATTACTCAAAGCACATGATGGGTATGGGGATAACCTTAATTCAACTATTCTCAGAAGCGTTGGGATTAAAAGCTGATTATTTGAATGAAGAAACGCCATGCGCAGATGGAGCTATTCTACTTGGTCACTACCATCCCCCTTGCCCAGAACCTAACTTAACATGGGCCAACTGCCCACGCAAAGATGCCGGTTTCCTGACGATACTCCTCCAAGACTCCATTGGTGGTCTACAAGTTTTTCATGACAATCAATGGTTGGATGTTCCTTACTTGCCTGGAACATTAATCATATTCATCTCCGACTTGTTACAGGTAAGTGTGTCATCCTTGTACTGGGGTCATGTTACATATAGTCAGTCATGCACAGATCAAAAGTGGAAACAATAATGTAACGCCTTATTGATCTTGGATCCAGTAACTACTTAACTCCATTGTCTTCGTTTGACTTGAAACAGTTAATCCAAGTTACCAATCATTTATGTCTCAACTTTATATCTTTGTAATGTCTCTCATGTATTTTCAATGTGAGATATTACCTTCTACCCTCTTAAGAAAGTGACCAGAGGATTGTAAAGGTGACCCCACTGTCTCTGATGGCCTGACACTTAGCTCCATCTAGTAGTCTATCTAGTTTTGTTGCTCAAATACCACATGTAAGTGTAACGCTCCAAAACTTGGGCCTCGTCGCGCTGCTTGAGTAATACTGAATCTAGTTACTACTTAGCATCAATGTGCTCATTTGGCCTAAAATAGTTAACCTAAGACACGAAGTCCTTTTATGTCTCAACCTTATATATTGTTACTGAATCTCCCACATTATCATTGTGAGATATGATATTACGATAACTGGATCATCAGAGTAGCTAATGTTATATCATATTTGTTGGTCTTATATCAAATTTGTGTATGCAGTTGATCAGCAATGATAGATTCAAGAGTCCACGTCATAGAGTAGTAGCAAAAGAAGTTGGGCCAAGAATATCTGTAGCCATTAATTTTAGACCTGCTTTCCAAGAAGGGATTGAGCCGAGATTGTTTGGCCCGATACAAGAGTTGTGGTCAGATGATAATCCTGCAATCTACAGGAAGATTAATCATGAAGAATACATAATTCTTAGATTCACAAAAGGGCAAGATGGGAGCTGTTTCTTAACACCTTTCAAGATTAAGCAGGCTGATGATGAACAATTAGTAGAGCAAACTTAAGACATATGCATACCGTTTCATTAATTCTATGTTTTGCTATGATGTTGATAAGTGCTATATGTACCAGTAATGTATTACTACTCCCTATTAAAACGGACCGTCGGATGACTGTCACGTGTATTGTAAAACAAAACTATTTTGTCTCTTTGTATATGTGACAGTCATCCGGCCGGCCGTTCCCTGCATCATAATTACCCAAAAATATAATTGGAATTTGAAATGATGTAGACAACAAATAAAAACAAATTTGTAGTATTTGGCTGGGGTCGTTCTACTGTAGGGACTCCCTAGTAGGGAACTGCCTACGTGGCAGGATCTGGACCACATAATTTCCTGAAGTGGAATACACAGGCGCCCGTGTGGAAATTGTGTGGTCAGATCTTTTGCACGTAGACGCTCCCTAGTAGGAAGTCCCTCGGATAGAATTTTCCCTTTGGCTGACGTCTTTCATGTTCCCCACTGCCCACTAGGGCCACTAGCATTTCAACTCCAAACTCACTGTAACTGTATCTCAATTAATTGATAGTTGCAGAAAGAAAAAAAAAATTCAAGAAAAATGGTTACCGGAAAACTCCCGGCTGATCGACTGATGAGTGAAGCTGAATTTGCCAAACAACTGAAAGAATTTGATGATGCTAAAGCTGGCGTCAAAGGGCTTGTAGATGCAGGAATTACAAAAGTTCCTCCCATTTTTATAGATACAAAGAAGAAGCTAAATGATGATGATTTAGAACAACACTCCAATAATAAAGATTCCACCTTTACTCTTCCAATCATCGACTTGAACGGCATAGCTGAAAATACCAATCTTCGAAATGATGTTGTTGAAAGAATTAGAGATGCTACTGAGAAATGTGGTTTCTTTCTTATTAAGAATCATGGGATTCCAGAAAGTACTCTGGATGAAATGATTGAAGGTGTTCGACGATTTCACGAGCAAGATGTTGAAATTAAGAAGCCCTTTTACTCGAGGGATCGTACGAGAAGGTTTATTTACAATAGCAACTTTACTCTGGTTAATGGATTAGCAGCTAACTGGAGGGATACTATAGAATGCATTTTGGCTCCTCATCAACTTGATGCTCAAGATTTACCTCCTATTTGCAGGTATAAAACAAGGGTTCAAGGTTATGCTATATTTCAACATAGGTTTGACTTTGCAGGTCGATGCAAAGTCGAATGTTGTATATTTGACTTTCTTGAGGTCGAATTTCTATATGGCACCCCAAGCATGATACAAGTATTGTTGCACTGATATATATACTCTATTACATATGTTATTTGATATGCAGAGAAAGTTTTATGAATTACTCAAAGCACATCATGAATCTGGGGAAAAGATTATTGCAACTGCTCTCAGAAGTGTTGGGACTAAAACCTGATTATTTGGAGGAAGAAATGCATTGCTCAGAGGGAGCTTACTTACTTGCTAACTACTATCCCCCATGCCCAGAACCCAACCTAACATGGGGCATCAGCGCACACACCGATGGCGGTTTCTTGACAATACTCCTTCAAGACAGCATTGGTGGCCTTCAAGTTCTTCATGACAATCAATGGTTTGATGTTCCCTGCTTGCCTGGAACATTGATCATAAACATCTCCGACTTGTTACAGGTACAAATACTTCTGTTTGGTTGGTAGTGTGTCCTTCTCCTTTATTTGATTACGGTTAATCGAATACAGCTTGGACCACGCCTATGAAATATATATATATGTGTATGTAGTTGATCAGCAATGATAGATTCAAGAGTCCACATCATAGAGTGCTAGCAAAAGAAGTTGGGCCAAGAATCTCTGTAGCCTGTAATTTTAGACATGCCCTTCAAGCTGGGATTAAGCCGAGGTTGTTCGGCCCGATACAAGAGTTGTTATCAGAGGAAAATCCTGCAATCTACAAGAAAATTACTAGTGAAGAATACAAAACTCTTAGATTTACAAAAGGGCTTGATGGTAGCTGTTTCTTAACACCTTTCAAGCTTAAACAGGCTGGGCATGAAGAGTTATTAGAGCACAATTTGTAAAGGGAAGTGTTAAATACTTGACTTTAAACCACTAAAGTGCTATATGTATTTGTGAATTAATAGTGTGCTATATGTGTATTTGTAATGTGTTACATGATCATGGAATAAAGTTGACATTTTGTAGCTGTCATGATAGATTTCTTGTAAGACACCACATTCAATCTAATTTCGCGGTACCACAATGACATTTGACCCTCCCACAATCGAATTTAAACTCAACATTCGATTTTGGAGAGGTCGGACGCATATTCCGACTTTTGTATCGAGTTTAAGCTCAACATTTGACTTTGCAGATGTCGATTGTCTTTTTTGACCTCTGTAAAGTCGAATTTCACCCGAAGTATAGTGTCACAGTAGATTCTTGTGGTGTCGATGACAATGGCCTTCTTCTAATTACTTATGTAAAGTCCCACATCGGTAAGTAGTAGAATGCCACCGCCTTATAAGTGAGACATAAATGTCTTGTCAACTCAGGTTAGCCCTTTTAGACCAAGCGAGGACGGTGGTCTAAGCAGTTGACCAGACCATTTTATAACTCATGTAGCGCTATCAGGCACCGTACAAGAAGACGGTGTAAGGATGACATCTAGTTACCTCTGGTAGGGACGATCCGGGAACAGTCTTGGCCGTCCTGGCAAGGACGCCAGTCCCTTATAAGGGGGGAGAATGTAAAATCCCACATCGGTAAAGTAGTAGAATGCTCACCCCTATATAAGTGTGAGCTTGTCAAGTCGGGTTAGCCCTTTTAGACCAAACGAGGACGGTGATCTAAGCAGTTGACCGGACCATTTATGACTCATGTAGCACTATCAGACACAAGTTTAGGGTGTTATATAATGGTATTCAGAGCCGACTATCAGACGGAACTATGCGCTGCACCGTACAAGAAGACGGTGTAAAGATGGCCTTTAGTTACCTCTGGTACAGATCTGGGAGCAGTCTTGGCCATCCTGGCGAGGACGCCAGTCCCTTCTAAAGGATGGGGGAGAATGTAAAGTCTCAAATCGGTAAAGTAGTAGAATGCTCACCTCCATATAAGTGTTAGACATAAAGGTCTTGTCAACTCGGGTTAACTCTTTTAGACCAAGCGAGGACGGCGGTCTAAGCAGTTGACCGGAGATTTATGACTCATTTAGTGCCACTAGACCCGGGGTATGGGGCGTTATAGAATGGTATCAAAGCCAACTATCAGACGGAATTATGCGCTGCACCGTACAAGAAGACGGTGTAAGGATGGCCTCTAGTTACCTCTGGTAGGGACGATCCGGGCACAGTCTTGGCCGTCATGGCGATGACGTCACTCCCTTATAAGGGGGAGAATGTAAAGTCCACGTCGGTAAGGTAGTTGAATGCTTACCCCCATATAAGTGTGAGACATGAAGGTCTTGTCAACTCGGGTTAGCCCTTTTATACCAAGCGAGGACGGCAGTCTAAGCAGTTACCGGACCATTTATGACTCATTTAACGCTACCAGACACAGGTCTGGGGGCATTACAACTTAACTCAAGAATACTATGTTATTGTTGTTGTTGTTTTAGTGACAAATGAGCCTTTGAAGTAGAAATAAAAGAGGAGGAGAAAAAGAATCAAGATCTCGTAACGATAGATCCACACAAATATCATCTCATCATACATTTTTCATTAGTATAAAAGGAGACACTCAACCATAAGATTATGCTTTATGTAAATAAACATTATGTAATCATCCGGGGTATAAACCCGCAATTAGTTACAAATAACTTGGATTAACCATTCATGGAAACGATGACAATGAACTTATACTGTTATTAGATTGATTATAACTCAAGTAGCGATCTGGTTGGATCATGTCGTCACACATGGTATCAAGATCAATTATAACACAAGTAGCGATTTGGCTGGATCTTAGTGTGATTTTTTGCCATCACGGAACAAATGAGTATTTATTTGCACATGTTCGAATTTACGATATATCAAGCCTTTATTTGATTTAAAATAAATTTGAGGGAAAGAAAAGAAAGGATTTAGAGGGATTTGATTTTATTGGTTTTTTTTATCCCTCTTTTAAAAAAAAAAAAAAATTTGGGAACAACACATGAACAAAATATGAATCAAACCTTGATTTTCAAAGGAACAGTAATAACATTACCACTAGAACCATATATGATTCTTAAGAGCAACCATAGTGGGCTGCTTTTAGACATATTTCATCCAAAAAGTTGTAGAATAGATAACCAAAAATTGGAAAATGTAAAATAATGATGGTTAAATAGAGAAGAATTTCTAAGCACACCATTATCCATCTACAGATAATGCAATAGACAATATTTATCTTCTCTCCATGCCCCTGCATTTGTTGTCCACCGTAAGCCCACCGTCCACTAGAAAGGAACCTTGAAAACGTCGGAGACGGGTTGAAAGCCAGCCGGAGAAGAGTTGGAGGCCATTTTTTCCGAGTTCATGCCAAAAAAAGATATTTCGTCACTGCATTTGTGTGAATTTTCTGGTTGCTTGTGTTATTGGATTTTTTTCATCTAATTCTTTTTTTCATTTTCCGGTTGGTTTTTCCGGTAGCAGTCTATTTGTAGTTTGAGACATGGATCTTTGTGCGAAGATGTGTTGTTTTCCATGGATTTTGGCTTAAGGTCAAAGAATTTTGATTGATCGATGTTTTAGAGTAACCAGAAGGAAAGGTACATGGATCCCGGCGGCGGTAGTGGCGGTGTTTGATGAATTGGGCCGGTAGAGAGACAAGGGAAGGTGAGGGAAGGTGATGTTACCACTACACCATCTTATCGATAAATTGTTTCTACAATTTTATTCTACAATTTTCCTCTAATAATGTTGTGCCATGTGGTATTTTATGTCAGCATCAAATGAGATTATAGAGCCAACCATTAGGGTTGCTCTAAAGAAAACCGTGGATTTTTAGTGAAGTAAATTCACAATGTCTTATATTTCTTTTACAATTCTCGATGCATTATATTTGAATCGACATTTTTACAAGTCAATTATTGAGTTAAATTTTTAAAATGTCTGGATAGTGGTAATTCTGTTGGATAGATTCATTATTAAAATGGGTTGTCGGATAAGTGTCAATATGCCACGTGTACAAACCCAGTATTATCTTGTTGTACACATGACTCCCATTCGATGGGAGGTTTTTGGGTGGGAGTAGTGATATATCCACTATTTATTTTACCACAACATCTTACAAACACAATCGACACCATTGATTTTGTTGGGCCCCATCACAATAAATAATTCACCACTTTAATCAATGGAAATAGATCATGTTGTGGAAAGTGCACTACACATTTGTGTAGTGCACATACCATTTCCCTTTTAAATTGTGTCTCCATACGGTGTGGAGACACATGTAGCATCACAGGAACCATCTCTTTTTAAAATGGATTCAAACTAGTGGTCCAGATCATTTTTCCATCACTTAGATGCATATGGAGATAGTGATGATCGAGTCATCAGCGACATGTAGTATGTCCTATCTATGGAAAAGGAGGTACTACCTCTTCCAACAACGGGAAGTTATTGTGTGGTGTCTCCACACTACTATCTATGGAAAAGGAGGTACTACCTCTTCCAACAACGGGAAGTTATTGTGTGGTGTCTCCACACGGTGTGGAGACAACGGGTGACATTTTTCAGACCACACAATTTTATTCTGTATTTAAACTGTATGGTTATGATCGTTTCACCTGTCATTTCACATCAAATTCCCTCACCACACAATAACTTCCCTTGAATGAGTAGTATCTCCGTATGCAATCATTAAAAAGGGGAACAATCATCACCTAATATTCTACTACTAACTTATCGGTAGTTGGAGAAGAAAAATTGAAGAACATGGGCACCGGAGAAGACCCGGCCGATCAACTGATGATGAGTGAAGCTGAATATGCTAAACAGCTGAAAGAATTCGATGATACAAAAGCTGGCGTAAAAGGGCTTGTAGATGCAGGAATAACAAAAGTTCCTCCCATTTTCATTGATGCAAAGAAGAAGCTAAATGATGATTTAGAACAACACTCCATTAATAAAGATTCTACTTTTACTCTTCCGATCATCGACTTGAATGGCATAGCTGAAAATCCGATTCTTCGAGATGAGGTTGTTGAAAGAATCAGAGATGCGATTGAGAAATGGGGTTTCTTTCTTATAAAGAATCATGGGATTCCAGAAAGTACAGTTGATGAAATGATTGAAGGTGTTAGACGATTTCACGAGCAGGATGTTGAAATTAAGAAGCCCTTTTACTCGAGGGATCGTACGAGAAGGTTTATCTATAATAGTAATTTTGCTTTGGTCAATGGATTAGCTGCCAACTGGAGGGATACAGTAGAATACACTATGGCTCCTTATCCCATTGATGCTCAAGATTTCCCACCTATTTGCAGGTATCAAACAATGATTTAAGGTTACATTACTTGTATCCCATATAATTTTTGGCGGCGTCTTTCATGGCACCACGATGTGGTAATTTTAGTGTAACATTGAATTGAGGATTGTCGATTATCACCTCTAGGTGCTCTAGAATTGACAGTGAAAAAGGCAAAAAGTCCATTCTCGATTTTCTTGTTTGTGATGATTATCAGCTCTAATATATAGCCTATTACATATATGTTGTTTGATATGCAGAGAGAGTTTTATGAATTACTCAAAGCACATCAAGAACCTGGGGATAACTTTATTGCAACTGTTCTCACAAGTGTTGGGATTAAAACCTGATTATTTGAAGGAAGAAATGCATTGCGCCCAAGGCGCTATCCTACTTGCTCATTACTATCCTCCATGTCCAGAACCCAACCTAACATGGGGCACCAGCGAACACACAGATGGCGGTTTCTTGACAATACTCCTCCAAGACAGCATTGGTGGCCTTCAAGTTCTTCATGACAAACAATGGTTTGACGTTCCCTACGTACCTGGAACGTTAATCATAAACATCTCAGACTTGTTACAGGTACGGATACTTCTGTTTGGTAAGCATGTCCTCTATCTGATTACGGTTAATTGAATACAGCTTGGATTGAGTATTCGGTGATTACTTATTCTATGATATATTTGTGTTGTGTAGTTGATCAGCAATGATAGATTCAAGAGTCCACATCATAGAGTCCTAGCAAAGGAAGTAGGGCCAAGAATCTCTGTAGCATGTAATTTTAGGCCTGCTCTCCAAGCTGGGATCAAGCCGAGATTGTTCGGCCCGATACAAGAGTTGTTATCAGAGGATAATCCTGCAATCTACAGGGAGATTACTTTTGAAGATTACAGAACTCTTAGATTCACAAAAGGGCTTGATGGTAGCTGTTTCTTAACACCTTTCAAGATTAAACAGGCTGTGCATGAAGAATTAGTAGAACAAAAGTTTGTAATGGGAAAGGTTGAAAATGTAATTTAGCTGAATCTTGAATTTCAGCATTTCATATACTGTACTAGTTATGACTATGTTCCGATTGTTGTATTTTGTGCAAGATGCATTTCAAAAAAATAACATTGTTACCAGGCACCACATTGTATTTACCGGGGCACCATATTTAGGTCAAGTTTTGCAAAGGTCGAATTTTGATTTTGACCTCTCCAGAGCCGAAGCATGTTAAAAACCGTCTATCAAATCTAACCAAAGTATGCGTGAGGCTCTACAGACACCATAAAAACATAAATTAGATCAGTCGGGTCCAATGGATTTCAGTAAAAAAGAAACACAAATGTTTTTGTGTGGATTCCGTATGTGAAGTCATATCCCCAGAAGTAAATGAACAACACCAAATAAATCACCAAAGAAAGTTATGTCAAAATTTCTGAGCAATAAAAAAGCAACTTCCATTGCTTGAAAAGTAATAGCTTCATAAAAATGCGCCTCGAATTGAATACAATAGAAAACCACGGCTTTCTTACTTGAATCGCCGCTGATGTTTACTATTTGGATGTTGCAATATATTCTTTGGTGAACAAGATAGAACTGTATGTCAACATTTAATCTGTTATCAAGCAGCAGGAGGCCTGAACTCATGATCCCGAGATGTATCGCGTGTAGATTGAGGTAGATAGTGAAGCATCGGCATGAAATTGTAGCCAGGAAAAACAGCCATCTTATTGGCTTCACCATGGTAACCAAGTGGATGATGAGGTGCCATAAATCCAGTAGGCGGGACTGGTAAAGCTCGAATCTTTTGCTCTATTCTCTCCTTATCGGCCTTCAATTTGAGTTTCTCTTCACGAAGTTCGTTCTTTTCAGCCTATTTTACAGGGAAAACAAACATTAAAAGCTACAAAAAAATATGAATTGTGATTTCAAAATGCAAGATTCTTGTCAATAAATGATCAACAAGCACGTTGTGCATCATGTATGGGATGAGCTACTAACTAACCCTTAAAGTTTGAATCTCTTCAGATAATTTCTGGTTTGAATCTTTGTACTCTACTACTTCAGATTTCAATTGGTTCAATACTCGAATTGCATCACCAAGTATCACTAATTTGTCTGATTTCGCTGTTCTTCCAGGTTCTAGGGTAGCACATAGCTCTGCAAACCTGTATGAAGCAAAATGCAAGACATTTCGAGTGCTTTTATGTAATCATAAACCGGCAGTGACAGATGGAGGTCAGTTTCATAATTCTTTATAATTGGATTCAAGAGCATATGTGCCCAAGACAAAGAACAATACAGAAATATAACCATATGCTGGGACTACCTCTCATTCATCTTGTTTCTCCTAAGCTTTTCACGGCAAGCTTTGGACTCTGTTTTACTGCAGGACTCAGCACGGCCCCTAATCAATTGATCGCCAATAGAAGTAGTGAAATGTCTTAACTAGAACATTGCTTGCACATATACAGAGGAAAATAAAAGTACTATGAAAGACACACATAGGATGAAACCAAAAAAGCATAGGAGAAGCCACATAAGATGAAAAAGGTTAAAGCTAAGACAATGTGTGTGGCCACTGTATGAAAGAATATTAAAAGGGATGATTTGCAGATATATGAAAGAATATGCATAATGATCATCAAAAGCAGGCGAGCAAGTACATTTTCAACATTGTGGAAAAATGTGGCGAAGACAAAAACTGAAGCTAACATCTTGGCAGTAATCCATTTAGCAATGTATTACCAGTTATGTAAACCTTCAGAGAACATACTAACACTTAACTGACATCAGAAATGGAAGATAAACCTCGTGACTAGAGTAAGCTCTTCTATGAATCTCTCATAACCAACATAGTTCCTAAACATGTAATCAGCACCCAGTCCTAAAGCATCAACTCATTTTATTTTTCCACGTAACCAATAACAGACATTGCCCAACATAGTTATGATGCTGCGGACACTGTCTACAGTTAAGTATGTTACTGTTCGATTCTCTTTTGTTAAAATCATAATGCATCATGCACATGATAAAATATTGACTCATTTGATGATTATTGGTCATTTTCCAAGACAATAGTGATGCACAAATAACAAAGGCGGCAAGGGGCCTAAACTAACCAGAAAGCAAAGCTTCAGCAAGGTATCGACTTCCTATGATAGAAAACTGAAGCAACTGATCATGGAATACAGAGATACAATGATTACACGATACCAAAATAACATGCTTTAACAGCAAGAAGTACCTCTTTCTTGAGCATTCTGATTCCAGACATTCTTTTTCCAGGCATGTAGTACTAGCAAGTGAAAAATCAGCACCAGCAGCAATGCTACAACCAACCAAATCAATTCTTACATAATGGCAAGCATGATTGAAGATAGAAACTCAAAAATGTTTAGCACACAAAATGGTTGATATATGTAACACTAAAATTCCAAAGATAAAGAGGAAACCTTGACATTATTAGTATTCTTCCTTCTTCACATTACTATTAGCAAAAGAAAACATGGTAGCAAGTCATAGAACTGATACTTAATCCTCAAATAACTTAAATGTTTAAAACCAAATGGAACCAATTATAAGATTTCTACAACAATTTTAACCAAACAGAGATACAGCTCTCTATCCTTATCATATTTCAAGCATCGCCGAAAAAAGAACATCAACCTTCTATCTTTATTTCTTCTTTTGCTTCTGCATTCTAACTAAAAAAGGCATAACAATAGCCAACCAATCCCCCAGGAAAATAGTGAAATATGACAAAATAGTTTATCACAAACAAATTTCAACCACACCATCCTACCCAATGAAAAGTAAACAAAAATTTCCAGCATCAGATACCACATTTCTACGCCAAAGGGGGAAATGGTTTGTTCAGTAGAAGGAAGCATGTAAATCAAGCATTTAGTCAAACATAAACAACACAAAAAAATAAATATAAACTGAATTAAGCATTACCTAGGATTTTGACCTTTCAAGAAAGAAAAGGGCTCCTGAATATCTTCTAAATCGACATCGTTTATAAAGTTATTGATGTCTATCAAATCAATGTCCTCCCAGTTGCTGCTATTCATCTCTTCCTTCAACGATGACACGAGTACAATAAAAAGCAAACGAGCTTGATCAACTAATGATTTGCCTAGTCTTTTTTCCCTGCAATTTTTCTGGGTTTGTGTTTTTATTTACTCTGCCGGAATGGAATCCAAAATTTTCATCTGGGTTTTTTTTGGTTGTTGTTGTAATACCTGGTAAAGAAACGGGCCCCCGATGCGTTTGATTCAAAGATGGCTGCCTTTATCGCCCTTTAATTTCCTCCCTTTTTTGCACACTTGTTAAACTTTTTCCAAAGGTGACAAATTTATATGGTTATCAAAGTTGATTTTTAATTGGTCTAGTGTTGAGCTAGACTATAACGTCTCATGGAGCCCAATGTTCAAACCTCGTTAAGGGCAAAACAAAAAAAAAAGTTGATTTTTAATAATCTCCTAAAGTTGAACAGCGACTTCTATTTGCACTACATAAACACTTGTAGCACCACATTTACATTTAAAAATTAGTGTGTAAAGTGTGGTGTTGAAGTATTTACGGGATGCCAATAAAAATCGACAGATGAAATGTCCAATGTGGAGAGTAAACTTTGGAAAATTAATTCTTGTTTCAAGAATTGATTTTGAAATTCGGTGCGAATCATAACAAGTGAGTTGCACAGGTAGAATGGGAATTTTAATGCTCTAAAGAGGACGAATCGTGACCTAATGAGGGCGTTAACAGGCCCAGAGGTGGTGTACTAGGTCCCACATGACAGGGGATCGGATTTATATTCCCTTAGGGTGGTTGTAATGACTCTTCTATCCATCCATTTATTCTGACAAAAGTTAAAAATAGATGTATGTCCAAATAAATAATCAATGTAATGGCTCGTTGGACTGCAGTTGCTGCTTGTAAGGATCACTTGGATTGCTAACCCATCCATCCGGTCATCAAACTCTTCGACTAGCTTGAAAGCTTTATTAGATTCTTTTTTTATGACATGAAAGGGCTTTTTTTATAGAAGGAGTAAGGGGGGCGGAGTTTGAAGAGCAAAGCGAGCCGCGCTAGCCTATTACGTTTTTCAGCAGCAAGCTACGGTCTAACAACCCCCTGCTTCCCCGGGGGAAGCAGTGCGTCACTTTCTCTAATAATAAGGTGCGAAGCCACTCTTAGCATGTGAGAGGTAAGCTTTCAAGCCTTACGAAACTCCTTGTTTTGATTCTCTTGAGGTCGGGCAGCACATATTCATATATGGTTATGGTGGAATTTCCATCAAAATGCACCGGTCGCTTCAATCCTCGTTCCTCTAAATTCTCGACCCACTTCTCCCTGCACTTCCTTAAATAGAAGTGGTAGCTGACTCCCTCAATAAAAAGACTTCTTTCTATCCAAGACCTTTTCGAGCACTCGCATCAGTGTCTCTTAACAGATTCTCTATTTTACAGACTCTAACACCAATTTTATTTGCTTTACACAATCTCTACACAGGGTCAACTGCATCATAATCTCTACTGTACAACAATAAAATAACTACAAATCTTGTTGAATACAGATCATGTTAACATATTCTGATGCAGCTGTATTTTAGCTGGATCTGGAGAGTTGAAATCTGTAAAATACAGATTTACCATCTTTTACAGATTCTACTGCAAGTGCTCTTACAACACCATTTTACAATTTATCTTTAAATCTTCTAATTTCATTGTCAAAAATATTTTATTGGTGGACCAACTCACTTATGGAAGCCCTTTTTGAGCATTGCCGCTACGACCGTCATTAGGGCCCATCAGCCACCAAGAGTGGGGACGATAGGGATCTGGATCCTCTGCTGTATCTGTCTGTTGTATCCCATGCTGTGATAAGACAATTGTTCCAAAACGACGTCATTTTGGAACAAATGTATAAATAAATAAAAACAACAGATCAAAAAGACGTCGTTTTGAGCCGGATACACTTGCACGGCAGTGCTGTGATTAGGGGTTCACGGCAAAGGATCCCAATTCGGGACGGTAGATCACATAGGCGATTAAAATTGTCTGCAATCGCACTGTTCATTGGTCCACTCCGTGACAACTCCTACCACCAAAGGGTGAAGAGATCATTCTTTCAAAGGCCTTATCGGCTAATTCTATTCCATATAAATTTTGGATTATACACACAAACATATTCTCTTTATATACGAGACGAAATAAGAACTTTCGGGTTTTCATTCATAGTTTTTCTATACGTGATGATTTTTTTTTTATGACGGTTGTTCTTTTTATTGACTGGCATATTGAAACGAAAGTGGTTTAGGTGTGGTATTCCAGGCCTAATCTATACATGTATACGTTATACTTTGTTTACTTGACATGCACCCATCACCGTTCGATTTTAAACAAACTATGTAACATTATTTACAGGTCAAGTCTCTATAAATAAAGACACCATGCAAAAATTGCCCGAGGGAAGATAAAGAATATATAAAATCAGGTCACTGTAGAGGACCATAATTCATATCAGGTCAACTCAGACCTGATTTTTTTTAAGTCCCGCGTCGAAATTACAACGACTACGTTCAAATTGTGACGCAATCATTGCAATATAATCAAAGCCGCGTTCAAATGTAAACACAAACAAAAATAACGGATCCGTCGAAATTTGGACGAATCCGTCACAATGATACCGACTTCGTCCAAAATTGGACGCACAAAACAAAAACATGAAAGAAAAAAAAAATGATATTCAAATGGGAAGGGCTCCTCCAAATTTCGACATAGCGTTGCAATTTTGACGGATCCGTTCTTTTTGTCTGTGTTTACATTTGAACGCGGTTTTGATTATAGTGCAACGATTGCATCACAATTTGAACATAGTCGTTGTAATTTCGACACGAGACTTAAAAAAATATCAAGTCTGAATTGACATGACATGAATTATGATCCTCTTCAGTGACCTGATTTTATATATTTTCGGGAAGACACTCCATTGAGAAAAGAAGAACATAGCCATAAAGTTGGTGAAGCAATGATGGCTATTTTCACTGTAATGATGACAATGATCAATGCAAAAGGTCAAATTAGTGGGCTTCTCGTAATCATTAGGGAGGAAAAAAAATGGGAAACTTGAATAAATATGCTAAAAAAAATAAAAATGAGAAAAATATGTTCAAAAAGTAGTTATTTGAAAAATATGCTTGGCAGGGTCCATTCGCGACGCATGTGTATTGCATTCGCGACGCATGGACAATTCGCGACGCATGCGTGCCATATGCTTCACAACATATTTTTCCTAAGAAACTACTTTTCAGGCATATTTATTCAAGTTTCCCAAAAAAAAATCAAATGTCACCCTATTTTATTGGGATGGTTTTTATGAGACGTCTTAAGATACGAAAATTATACATACGATTACGTCTGAATCATACGGTTTAATTCTATGGCAAAACATTTTGGTTCATATCTTATTATGTATGGTATCTTTACGTATAAAAACATTGTACTGTATCCGTACATATCAAGATACCATCTAAAAATCACCTAGTTTATGTGACTATTTTAATTTTGAGTTGGTTGATAATGAAAATTTTAATTAATTAATAGACTGAGAGAGATGTGAAATTTTAAAATACAACCGTTGTAGGAAGGTTTTACCGAGTGGCATACATTACAACCATTCATTTCTAAACCTCTTACACACGATA